>CM046881.1:318764538-319382575 GCA_025667525.1 Glebionis coronaria
TAGACCTGTACCTTCACCACCCAAACCCAATATCCCTTATCCCTCTCGTATAGGCAAGACCAAGATGCTAACCAAAGAGGACGCCGGAGTGACACGCTATGTGAAGATGATTTCTCAAATGAACTTCAACATTAGCTTTCTTGAAGCACTTGTCCACATGCCAAAATTTATTAAAGCATTTAGGGAATTGCTTAACAAGAAGGAGAAGCTGATTGAGCTCGCCAACACACGCTTAAATGAAAACTTCTCTGCAGTCATTCTTAAAGAACTTCCGGAAAAGCTTGGAGATCCCGGTCGTTTTGTGTTGCCTTGCGTGTTCAACAAAACTGAATAATTTACTGCTCTTGCTGATCTCGGAGCTAGTATTAATTTGATGCCATTGAGTGTTTGGAAAACACTATCATTACCCGACCTCACTCCAACAAAGATGACTCTTGAACTTGCAAATCGCACTCTCGCTTACCCTGTTGGTATAGCCGAAGACGTATTCATTAAACTTGGCACATTTACTTTCCCGGTCGATTTTGTCGTTGTTGATTATGAAATGGACCCTCGTATTCCTTTAATACTTGGTCGGCCATTCTTGAGAACCGGACGAGCTTTAGTGGATGTGGCCGAAGGTGAGTTAATCTTAAGAGTCGGGGATGATGCACAAGTTTTTAAAATGGGGAAGCTTACAAGTACAACCTTTGGAGGCCGCGAATCAGTGAATATGATTAATGTGCTCGATGACTTTACCGTCTATGATAATCTTCTATTCGACTCTTGCATCAATAACCCACTTTTTCAAGATGATGTGGATGATTCTCGCCCCACTTTGGACGCTTCTCCCATTTATGATTCTCCACCGGTCTTTGATGCTTATGATGATGATGATTCTAGCTCAGATTCGGATGATTTTGATTGTACTTCTGAGTATCCCGAGATGCCCACTTTCGATGATTTTGATGAGGCCGATACTCTTTCGAGCGATTCTTCACATGATGAAGATCCTCCGCCATCACTCGATCCTACTTTGGACGATTACTCATTTGAGGAAGACTTCTCCGAATTTCTCAACACTTACTTCCTCATGAGAGTGATACACCTCCTTTGGACTTTGAAGATTATCGTCTTGATCCTACTTTGGATTTGAAGCACATTCTTTCAAAGGAGAAGAAACCGGTCGACACCAATATCCGTTGCACATATGATTAGACACCTCTTTGTCCATCTTCTGAGGACGAGGTTGTGCTTCTTTGCGGATCTTCTTCACACTCTGCTGAGCCTGAGTGCTATTTTTCCCTAAAGGAAAAGGTGTTCGACCCCGGTATTGAAATTTTTAAGCCATCTCAGTATCCGCCTGATGAAATAAAAGGAAAAATCTTTGGAAATTTTGAAGACATGCTTGCACTTCACCCTTGCTTCCACCGTGCTCCATCGCTGCTTAAGGGAACCTTGTCTACTCTTCTTTGGCTTGCCTTGTTCGCCTTAAGCTCGTGCTATTTAGTGGACGCAAACTATGTCTTCGATCCTGGTGGATATGTTTCATGCTTCTTCCGTTGATAATCAAGGTCGAGTCAGGCTAATGACTCGGTTAACAAAAATCAAGCGCTTCTTGGGAGGCAACCCATGCATCTATCTTTTCGCTTTCTTTATCATAAGTGTAGGGGGGACCCTTTGGTTTGCTATTTCCTCTCCTCACTTCTTAATCAGGGATTCGAGCTTCAATGATCCACTCTTGATGATTCTTGATGACCCGTAACTCCGTGTTCTACTTCTTCCTGGTTCTATCCTAAACTCTTTTCGATTCACTATTTTATATTTTCTCAATATTAAAATAGGAATCTCTTTAGTTGTCTTTTCCTTAGCGAGATTTAAACAAAGTGCACATTGTCCTAAGTGTAGGGGAGTATTCTCCCACATGCTTAAACATTGAGGACAATGTTTATCTTAAGTGTAGGGGGGACTTCTATCGAAGTTAAGTGGTCTTTTCCTTGTATTTGTCCTCATTTTAACCGGAAAATCAATTTTTCGACATTTTTCAAAATTTTTGATCTATTTTGGCCTATTAGTTTTTCCCTTTGTATAGTTATTTTCTTTCTTTGCTAGAATAAATGTTTAATAAAGTGGTTTTAGTTTTCAAACGTTGTGAATATTTTGACTCAACCCGAGTTTACTTATCTAAGTTACTCTAGCTAGTATCCTTAACATGTTTAAGTCAAGTTTTGCTAGGCTTTTATATAGGGAGCTATAAAACGCGAAAGTCTTAACTCTCACTGGTTAAGAACAAGAACTTTTCGTAAGTTCCTATAATTGATCCTAGAGAGTCGTTTATCAAGGGAACTTTAAAATGCGATTTCTAAACTTGAAAAAGTCTAAGAATTTGCAAGATCCTATAGGCGATGAAGTCGCTGCCAAATATCGGTCCGAGAAAGGTCTCAAATCGCGAAGCGAGTTATGCCAAGATATGAACTTTATGAGGTCCCGAGAAGCAGTTTTAAAAGATTTTGTCCTTTAGCTAACTATTGATTAAATCGTTCACTTTATTTTCGGACTAAATAACTATCGAAATAAGTCAACAATGCATCCTCGTGATCATTCAAGACAACAATAAAATATAAGAGATACACCTAGGAATAAGGGAGTCTAAGTGAATAATTGGCCCACATGAGTTCGTGTTAGTTTGCTAACTTATAATAACAATGATCTCGTTTTTAAGCTTGGTTTGGAGAAAGTGAAAACTTGAGGATGATGATTATTCATGACATTTCCAAAACCCAAGGTATGCTTTTTGATTTCTTTACTTTTAATGTTTATAATTTTCTATCTCTTTAATAAAGGCCAACGTGGATTGATTATGATGAAAAATGTAAACGTGCTTTGTAACTATTGCATTGCATGAGGACATTGCAACGGTCAAGTGTAGAGGATTTGATATGTGTGTAAACACACATCTTTTCTACCACTTAATTACAATAATAACCGGACCAAAACGTGTATTTTATGTCTTTTATGTCGGAATTATGCGTGGTTTGTGTTTTTGTTGTGATTTAGGACGAAAAGGTAAAAAGTGGAGAAAACACGGGAATTCACGGGCATTTACGGACTTTTATTGAAGAAAAAGACGAAAGACGAAGTCAAGAAGTCGAGAGTGCAAAAAGAACAGAAGTCCAAGACCAATTCTGAAGATTTATCGAAGAAAAAGTCAAAAGACGGAAGTTTATCAAAAGCCGAGGAACTCAAGTCTTATTTATCGAAGAATTAAAAGACGAGTCCAAAGAAGTCCCGAGCCAAAAGTCATCAAACTCCAAGATTAACAAAAAGATTAAGAAGGAAGGACTTAAGGGCGCAATTAAGAAGAAAGGAAGGAGGGGAGGAAGCTTCCTATAACCATCCTCCTAATCACCTATAAATATTTTCCCATTTTTCATTCATTTGCTCTTGTTGGATAGCTTGACAAACTATCTCTTCCACTTTTATTTACTTGCACCTTTAATTACTTGCACATTTAAATACATGTTTTGCACCTTAATTACCTTTTAATTTCAAGTAAGTGTTTCTTTAATTACTCGCACCTTTACTTTATCTTGTTGATCTCATTCTTCCTTTCTTTAATCTTTGTTTTATATGCTTTTTGATTGTTTATTTTTTTAAAGATTTGATTTTTATGCTTTTGATTGTTTCAAATCATTTATTTTCATAGCTTATTTTGTTTATTTTCAAGTTTATATAGTTTTTATAAAAGTTATTTTTATATAAAAAGTTGTTTTTCTTAAAGCTTATTCATTTCGTGTCTTAAAAGTCTTTAAATTTCTGTTTAGTAGCTTATTTTCACACGTTTTACCTTAGATATTTCGTCTTGTGCTTATTAGAATCATAGCTTATTAGATTAGCTTTATTTGTTCTTTTTCCACCTTATTCCGATTTGACCAATCGGAAAAGGGTTTTACATTCCGACCATAGCTACTGTGCTTGGTCGGAAAAGGGTTTCAATATTCCGATCAGGTAGGATCTTGGTATTCCGATCAGAAAGGTTTTGGGCATTCCGATTGTGTGTAAGTGATATATATTCCGATTGGTGCTCTATTCTTCATTCCGATCGAGGTGTTCATTGGATCATTCCGATCAATAGGTGACAGCTATTCCGATTTGGTGTTCCGATTAACATTCCGACCACAGGTCTCTTCCAGATTCCGATCAGGTAGGTATCATCATTCCGATCAGAGGGTCGTGGGTTATTCCGATTGGGTAAGTGACATATTCCGATTAGTCTACCCCGACATTCCGACAGGTTTGGTTTGGTATTCCGATCAAGGTAAGATCGGAATATATTCCGATTGGAGTTGTTTTCTTATGCTTTGTCTTGTTTAATTTTTACATTCTCATTTTAATACTTGTCTAATTTTAATTTTCGTCACGCTTTTAATTCTCGTCATTTAATTAATCTACTTTTCGTCAAAGTTTTAAATATCGCACCTTTCGTTTAATTAGATTTAGATTTATTTCACATTTTACTTTAACGCACATTTTACTTTTAAGTCTTTGCACATTTAAATTTAAAAACCAACCAAAAATCTTTGTGTTTAACCAAGATCAACTGAGTCGTACTTTAAGCCGGGAATCAATTCGTTAAGATATCGAGACTTGAATTTTAATTTTTATACGGGGTGTCAAAAGCCTTGTATCACATGCGTTTTAGACATAATGATTTGTTTTCATCACGAGAACGTGACTTTTAGGGTCAAAGAATAAGAACACGTGAATGCCTCATAGAGATAAGTTTGTCATCCTCGATTTTCACCCAATTTTATGCTAAGCGTGAAACGAGATCATTGTTATTACAAGTTAGTAATGCTAAAACTACTCATGTGCGTTAATCACGTACTTAGACTCCCTTATCCATAACTGGTATCTCTTATATTTTATTTTTCTCTTAATGATCACGAGGATACATTTTTGACATTATTTAGATATTTATTTAAGCCGAAAATAAAGTAGGACGGTTTAATTAATAAGTAGCTAAAGGACACGATCTTTTAAAACGTTTCTTCTAATCATTTAAAGTTCATATCTTGGCATAACTTGTTTCACGATTTCAGACCTTTCTCGGACCGATATTTGGCATGTGTTTGAACTTCAAATCTTGAGAGACGATCTTGAAATTATGATTTTCTCTTCATTTTTGGTATACATCTTCTAGATACGAGATGCTTCAACTTTTCACCACGACTTCTTCATTTATCCTCTTCTTTATTTAGGATTTTTGATTAACAACGATCCGCCTCCTTATAGGACTTGGATTAATTTATCCTCATGCCTTGTTAGGGCCTTTTGGACAGACTTTTCCGCAACCTTTTTGGGAGTATTGCTTTTCGTCATGCGTCTTGATCCTTCATTTAGATTTGGGAATAAAATTCTTCACATCATCTTTGGATCTTTAGCAACAAAAGGTAATCCTCATGCCTTGTTAGGGCCTTTTTGGATTCACCAATCTTCGCGTCCCGTTTCAATAAGTTATGCTATTGCTATGTACCCTATTTAATTACAAGTAACTTTTAACGATCTTGGGCTAGAAGCAAACATATCATATAAACCATACGAAATTTATTGCATTTATTTAAACAAAAGCGTGGGGAGATAAAAAAAATTGTTAAATCACATGAGTTTTTGAAAGAATATGAGTATTCTACGTTTAGCATAGTAACTTATAATGAACTCTATCATTTCTCATCCTCATTTAAGAGACTTAGCCTAAAAAGTTAAGGAATTGAAGCTAAGTGCTCAACACGCACGGTCTAGTCAAAAATTACTCTTACTCTTATCATTGGAAAACCTACATTCGTGTCTTAAACACTTATGAAAAACAAGAAAAGTTTTAAAATTTGGCCATTTTTAGCCTTATTTTGTAATAAAACGATAACAAAAAGATGAAAATTAGATTACGTGATGACGTAAGCAAGGTAAGGCATCTATTACCCCCCCCCCCCCCCCTAATAAATCTAAACATTATCCTCAATGTTTCTAGTCTATGGGTGAAACACCCCGATACTAGAGACGAAAAGTCGAATGCTTAATCTCGAGCATGGAAAGGGTAAAACGAATAATCTATAAGCCATTTATTAATTATGCCAATTAGATAATCGTTAGAACATAAAAGGATATCATCGGGTATAGGAATCTTCAAAGGCAACGATCGAAGCTCGAGTGATACGTTAAACGAACACGAGAGGCTTCAATGATGAGGATGAACCGAATAAATCACAATAAAAAACAACCACGGAACAAAGGTTGGAAGAGAACAAGTCCCCTCACATTAAACTATGAAAGCGATAATATTTACAAGGATAAGCATGAGAATCCCCCACGAGGCATCTTGTTTTTGATAATCGAGTCAAAAGCTCGACTCGAATCCCTATAAATGTGATCATTTAAGGATTATCATGGTTTGGTAATTTTTTGTGGGGCTTACATGATAAGCAATGCCCAAAAGTACATAAAGTACTTAAAAACCCGATATACGTATACCGGGGTCAAAGATAACGTCTTTTTTTTGGGATGAAAGACGAAACAACGCTACTTCAACCGATAGTGAAACCACAAAGGGGTCAAAGAAAAGAGGTTAGAAACAGAAGGGTGGGACAATGGGTGGGGCAACATAATGAGCTACTCGAGGTAGACTCACACCAAGCATATGAAAAGATTTTCCATTTATTGCATCGGTGGAAGACCGAGATTTCCCTAAAAATGCGATTCCGGGATCGAATATCTTATCGTCGGTGGTAAAGTGTGAAGAAACATAAGGGGCTTCCCCTACACTAAACCACACTCACGCTCGTCAAAAGGAGTAGACGAGGTGGTAGCACTCATAAAACGCGGTGATGACGGAGTTAAACTTGTAGAAAAATCTTTTAAATTAAATCCAAAATCTTTTCCTTTTTCATCATTCAACATCTCTTTATGAAAACATGATTTGATTATGTAGAAAATATTTGGCGTTTCTAAGATGATGTTAGGCACACTAAAAATTCTCTCATTTAAGTCGCGGGTGGGGGGGTGGGGGATTGTATAAGTTCTCAGAACGTTGATCAACAAAGAACACCACCTCCTCGGGGTCAACATATTGGTCATCCTCATGAACGTTGATCTCATCGATTTCTTCATCGTAGATAGGCTCGTCAAACCACGGTTTGTCGCTCCTCGCATTAATGATTTTAGAAACTCTCTCGAACAGATCACGATCAAGCACAAAACCATCATTCTTTTGTGGGGATTGTTGGTAAGTTAGATCCTCACGAATATGGTAAAAGCCATTCTCGTTTTAGGGGCGTTGATCAGGTAACTCCTTGAGAATGGGATTTGTGTCACGTGAGTTGGTTCGTCATTATGAATGAGACGTTCCAACCCATCGAGTTCGGCCTCGATATTGGAAATATCAACCTCACATGTAGGTGGAAGTGGAGGCAAAAGAGCAAGCTCTCGTTCAATAATTTCCTCAATCTCGGGCTCGAATTCAAAATCATCATACT
The DNA here is from genome assembly GCA_025667525.1 of Glebionis coronaria. Classification (NCBI taxonomy): domain Eukaryota; kingdom Viridiplantae; phylum Streptophyta; class Magnoliopsida; order Asterales; family Asteraceae; genus Glebionis; species Glebionis coronaria. The sequence goes on from CM046881.1 coordinate 318,772,047, forward strand.
CACCACACGAAGAATTCTTTTTGGGAGAATCAAAAATAGCTTGTGGATTTTTGAGTATGTGATCAATTTCGGCAAACTTTTCCTCATCGCCTTTATCAAAGAAAGTGTCGATGTAAGAACTCTAAACCATGGTCTTACAAGTCTAATGACTATGCTTATGTGACAATCTAACATTTTCAGGTAGTGAAATATTTTCTCGTATAATATTTTGAAACTTATTTTTGTGTTGGTTGACGAACTCACAATTTACGGATTTAAATTTGGGCTTACGTGCATAATTTGGCGTCTTTTACGACTAAACCGGAAACCTTAGGATTACGTATTTACGTTTTTGAACTCCGTTTTTGATGAGACAATTTTTATTGGATTCGTTTTGGTGACGGTGATTCATAATTTATAAAAACGTTTTTCGTAAAACGACCCGAGGGCACGCAAATCGAGAAAACTAGAATCGAGAAATACCCGTAAACTAGTGAGATGGTACAAAACACTTTGTCCCACCCCACTAGCTTATATGGGACGGCTAACTTGACACCACAACACATAGGTGGCATCAAGTTTAGCTAACTTACACCAAGTGTAAGCTAGCTTACACATTAAGCTTTCAACTTTCTCCACTAACACAAAACTAGCAAATTGTTTTCATTTCCCTCATTTCTTACATGCATTCAACATCAAAATCCTCTCAACTCCATCCCCTTGCCGTCCCAAATAAGCCAACAAACACCATCTTTGATCTTTTCTAGCCATAAACCACATGTATAATAGTCCTATTAAGGTGTTCTCTTGAAGCCTTGATCATTTGGTGGCCATATTAACATCTTTGGAGGTGATTTGCTTGTGTCCTAGGGCTGATTTTCCAACCTATGTTCTTGATATTTGATGGTCTTGGAGATACTTGTTGTGTTCATCAAGTTCTTTTCTTCCTAAAACAAGAAATCCACTTGGATTGGTAAAGAAGATCATCCTCTCCATTTTTCTCTTGTTATTTTGTAAAGAACAAATGTATTTTCTTTCATTTTGTATATGTATATGATGTATATATGATGATAAAAATGTTGTGTGGGGATCAAGTGTTGATAAATATGCTTAAAAATGATGATAACTATAAGAAATGAAGCTAAAATCTTGACTATTTAGTTGGCTGTATAAAAACAGTAGATAACTAAAAGATGAACTGATAAAATTGCATGGTTTAATCCATTAATAGTAAGTAGATGATGTTATACACATGTGAGAGTTGGCCATGCAATGGAATCAAAATAATGAGTGAGATATGATCAAAACAAGTTAGGTGGTGTAATCTGAATAAGCAGTTTTGTAGGGACTGTTAAGGCAACTTAAACTCAAAATGGGCAGTAGCTATAACTAAGTTATATGTAGCACATATTATGAAGAACATGCCATCCAAAAATGAGCTTCTAAGTCATTATAGAACTCTAGATATGGTAAAAATGGTGAACATGAAGTTAAAAATCAGATTTTTGGAAATAATGTTTATTAATATTATATAAGCACTCACATTATAATGTATAAAATGTAAAAATATAAACCCACTAACTTATAAAACTTATTTATATAAATGTATAAAAGGTTAATTAAATGGGTAAATTATATAAATGGTGGTAAAATAATATTTATAAGTAATAAAAACTATAAACTTGATTTTTACGACTTTTTCGGCTATCGCCGTAAAATTAACGTTTTTCGCCAAATAAAACTTAGACGACCAAACCCGTCTAATGTAAAGTTTATAAAAGTCATATACTGATGTATAGATAACTAAGACAAGTAAAAAACGATAAAACCCGAACTATAAGAATTACGGACATTTACGAGCTAACTAAACATATTGGACTTAATAAGATAAAAACTTGTAAAAAGAACTTATTGGGCTTAACCCATTTGGGCCCAACATGAAAAGTACATATACGGATAATATAGGTATAAAATGGATAAAAACAAGTTAAAGAACTTATAAAAGACTTAATGGACTTAAAATAGGTAAAATCGGTAAAACTAGTGAACTAGTAAGACGTTACCAAAACGTAAACGCTAAAATGAGTAAACAAGGATGTATAAACCCACTTGATCATCATCATATGTACGAAATCATCATATGTATATTGTTATTTTGATAAAAGTCATTGGACCGAGTCTAAGATCGATTATTATTTATATAGGTTTCCGTGACCGAAGCACGCCCGTAGCCGATAATCCGCCTTTCATTAACAACGTAAGTTCATAGCCTCGCACTCTTTTAAATGTTTTATAAAATGATTTGTAAACCCGCGAGGGAGATAACATGCTATATTTTTATAAAAATAGAACACAAGTAGTCCCGATTGTATGCTTAATGATATGGACCCGAATGATGCTATGACCCTATATTCGAGACTAAAAGGACTATTAGTAGTTAGGTTATGTCACTTAAAGTCCCATTAGCATGAATTGTGAACTACCGGGATTTGGTAGACGCTTATGCATTTGATAGTACTATTTGGGGACGATCACCCTAGTTCGCGCCTTGACGGTTGATCCCCGTCGTACCACATTGATTGGTAAGCGAATTTATGTATGAGAAGATTCCATAGCGTGATTTTTGTGACGACACGCTAACTTAGATGGGCAAATTGTTTGTCGGGTTCGCGGCCCGCTGTTTTCATAGTAAGGTAACAATTTGTTATGCGGCTAATAAGAATCCTAATACAATATAAGACATAAATAATAAACGATAACGACGCTATTACGATGAATATATTACCTATCATGGTAATATAGAGACTACGGTCTCATGGACGGTTTCAGATGTATGCTTGAATTATATATTGCCTGACTAGCAATATGTGGACTTACTTCCGATATTATACTTGTGTTCTGATTTTAAATGAATGTAAATGATTGTTTTATATAACGGTTTTTATTAAACTCTATGAATTCACTCGGCATTCGCTGATATGATTTTTGCATGTTTTTATCTCAGGTGCTTGAAGGTAATCTGGATGGAGATCGACTCTGATGGCCTACACTTAATATTAAAAATGTTCATTCGATCTATGTTTTGTAAACTAAATGACCTGTATAATTTGGGACCTGTTGTACACTTTTAAACCTTTTTATCGAATGAATGTTTGTTAAACCTTGTACAACCATTTTTATGTGTTGTCTATGATTGGAGTTATTGTGCTATCTCGTAACACTCTGAAAGACCCTTCCGCTGTACCGATACGAAAATGAGAGTGTTATAGTTTGGTATCAGAGCTCTCGTTATAGAGAACAAAGGATTTTAAAAACCAAGGTTTTGAACAAAACTTTTCAAAATCTTTTGACAATGAACATTTAAGAAAAATATTTGAAAAAAAATCTTTTGACTATAACGGTGCCAGAGATCTCCGACGTTACCAACAAGCCCTATTGAGAAGATATATATTTTGATATATATAATTTAATTTATATATATGTATATATCGTGATTTCATTATGTAATTGTTTAACTAGTATGTTATCCTAATACGAGATATATATATAAATGCAGATTGTCATGGCTGACCATAATATTCCTGTAGAAAACCATGCTATTCCCGAACCTAATATAAAAGATGATCCTTATTTAGACTTAGTAGATTATGATATAGATGATGAGGAGGAACCATTTGAGGATCCCGAGCCCGAGTTAGGACTAGGAGATCAGATTGCCCCTCAGGTTGACTTAGTAGAGAATGATATTGAGAATGTGGATATTGAGAATGTGGATATTGAGAATGTGGATAATGAGAATGTAGAGATTGAGAATGTGGATATTGAGAATGTGGATGTTGAGAATGTTGATATTGAGAATGATGATGAGATTGGATTAGATAATTTAGATGACGAGATTGACGACGAGGATGTCGAGGAGGACGTAGGTATAGATATTGAGGTTGATGACGATGAGGAAGCTGAGCTTATTTATCCGTATGATGTTCCAGAGGGCGAGCCTTTGCCCCCACCAGTTTGTTTATCTGATTCTGAGGTTGAGTTACCTAGGGATGAAATGTCTGAATCGTCTGAATCTGATTCTGAATCAGAGGAGGATGAGGATGATGATGCACCTGACGGTACTGATGGTATTGCTACTCGTAGATGTGAGATAGGAGAGTCGTATAGTGCTCGAGAGGCTACTCATATTGATGGTCTTGCACCATGGGCCTTGAGACGTGATCTAGATGCTTCTCGTGTTAAGAGTTGTATGACAGAGGTTGGATTAGGTGTTGTTCAGACTCAAGTTGCTTATTTGGAGTCGAAGACTAAGGTTGGCGAGAAAGAGCGAGAATTGCTTAGTTTGGATTTGAGTGATGTAGAACGTGGTTTGAATGAGGCTTTTAGGAGGTTATCGGTGTTGGAAAGTGGTGAGTATGCTGCCATGAAGAGAAAGGTGAATTCTTTGGAGATTCAGTTGAGTGTGGCTCGTGCGATGCGTGAGAAAGCCGAAAAGGAGCTGAATATATCCGTAGGATGGAATAGTAGATTTTATGCCGACATGGTTGAAAGAGGAGTAATCCGTAAGCGCCCAGCTGAAGATGTGTCTAGTGATCGTCCGGCGAAGATCCAGAAGACGATGGATGATGGACCATCTGGGGGTTCTCAGTAGACCAGTCTGTATTTAGTAGTGACCTTTATATCTTTTGTGCTTTTGTAGCTTTGACTGAACCGACTTGTTAGTAATAGACTTGGCACGAATTTTGAGTGTATATAGTGCTAGAACTTTGATATGGGATGTACTAAGACAATACTTTTGTTTCAGATCGAATGAAATATGTATCTTGTCTTGAATTTCATATTGTGCCTTATTTGTATCTTGATTATCAATTCGATCCATATTATATGAATCCATTGTTGGGTGAATGCTTAATACTTTGAAATTGTGGAATTATAGAACTATGCCGCCCAAGAAGGCTGTGACTGAGGATGATGTACGTAGGATTATTACGGAGCAAGTTACCGCATCTATGACTGAATTTATGGCAAATGCTAGAAATGAAGCTGGCGGTAGTGGAGCTGGCGGTAGTGGAGCTGGCGGTAGTGGAATTGGCGGTACTAATGTGAATGTGAATGCTAATAATGTGAATGCTAATGCTGGAGGAAATGTAGGAGGACTTGGAACTAATGCACCTGAAGTTGGTGGCTGTACTTATGTGACGTTCATGAAGTGTGAACCTCTACCTTTTAATGGAACTGAAGGTGCTGTAGGACTAAGCCAGTGGATTGAGAAGATTGAATCGGTGTTTAGGATTAGTAAGTGTAAGGAGGAAGATAAGGTGACTTTTGTTATGGCTACTCTTAAAGGTCGTGCGTTGACTTGGTGGAACGGGAGAATTGCTTTCATGGGTCTTGATGCTGCTAATGCTACTCCTTGGGCTGAAATTAAGAAGTGGATGACTTTGGAGTTTTGTCCTCGTAGTGTGATTATTAGGTTAGAACAAGAGTTGATTCATCTGAGAATGAAAGGTGTGGACATTGATAGTTACACAAACCGATTCCATGAGTTGGCCTTGCTATGTCCTCGATTGGTTGAACCCGAAGAGATCCGAATTGAGCAATATGTGAAAGGGTTGACCAGGAATATCCGGGGGGCGTGACATCATCTAAACCACTGACCATTGATGATGCTGTTCGATTGGCCTACCAACTCATTGGACAGATAATTCAGGATAAGGAAGATGAAGCCCGTGTAGGTGAGAAAAGAAAGGGAGACGGTGAGCGTGTAGATAGAGGTGATAATAGGAAGAATTTCAATCGCCGTCAGAACAAGAGAAAGGGGAATGCAAATGCTCTTACCAACAACACACCGCGCAACGATGATAGATGTCCTAAGTGTGGCAACAAGAGGCATGCTGGCGACTGCTGGAAGTGCCGAAATTGTGGAAAGCTTGGACACAAGGTTGAAAGGTGTAAGAAGGGAACCATTTGCTTCAACTGTAATGAAGAAGGTCATAGGAAATCGGAATGCCCCAAGTTGAAAGCGATTGTACCTGGAAGAAACCCCCAGGGTGGTATCTACCAACTTGTAACAATTGAGGTGAAGAAAGAGGATCCGAATGTCGTTACCGGTACGTTTTTACTCAACCATCATTATGCTGTTGCTTTATTCGATTCGGGTGCCGATAGGAGCTTTGTATCCACTAAATTTAGTGCCCTTATTGATGTTGAACCTGTTGAGATAAGTACCAGTTACGAGGTGGAATTGGCTGATGGAAAATTAGTGAAAACTAATAAGCTATTAGAAGGATGCTCTCTAAATCTCTTGAACCATTCCTTTTCGATTGATTTGATGTTGATAGAATTAGGTAGTTTTGATATTATTATTGGTATGGATTGGTTGTCGTTGAATAATGCTACTATTTTATGTGGAGAGAAGAAAGTTAAGATTCCTCTTAGGAATAGGACGTTAGTAATTGATGGTAGTCGAGGTGAATCCCGTTTGAAAATCGTTTCGTGTATTAAAGTCCAAAAGTACATCAGGAACGGTTGTGAGTTATTCTTAGCTCAAGTGACCGGGAATGAGTCTAGGGAGAAACGATTGGAAGATGTACCTATTATTTGTGAATTTCCTGAGGTATTTCCTAAAGATTTACCCGGACTTCCACCGATAAAGCAAGTAGAGTTTCGAATCGATTTAATTCCTGGTGCTACACCGGTGGCACGTGCGCCTTACCGATTAGCCCCTTCTGAATTAAAGGAGTTATCTGAGCAACTTAAGGAGTTGTCTGATAAAGGTTTTATTCGACCGAGCTCGTCGCCTTGGGGAGCTCCAGTCTTGTTCGTTAAGAAGAATAATGGATCTTTTCGTATGTGCATTGATTATAGGGAACTGAATAAGTTGACAATTAAGAATCGATATCCTTTACCTAGGATTGATGATTTGTTTGATCAACTGCAAGGATCTAGTGTGTATTCTAAGATAGATTTGCGGTCAGGATATCACCAACTTCGCGTCCTTGAAGAAGATATTCCTATAACTGCATTTAGAACTCGTTATGGACACTATGAATTTCAAGTAATGCCATTTGGGTTAACTAACGCACCTGCGGTTTTCATGGATTTAATGTATCGAGTGTGCAAGCCCTACTTGGATAAATTTATGATTGTGTTTATTGACGATATTCTAATCTATTCTAAGAATGAAGATGAGCATAGAGAACATTTGAGGATTGTTTTGAACTTGTTGAAGGATGAAAGGTTGTATGCTAAGTTTTCGAAGTGTGATTTCTGGTTAGATTCTGTGCAATTTCTTGGTCATGTGATTAACATATATGGAATTCATGTTGATCCTGCAAAGGTTGAAGCTATTAAGAATTGGTCTACACTGACAACGCCAACGGAAGTGCGACAGTTCTTAGGATTGGCTGGCTATTATAGGCGATTCATTAAAGAATTTTCTTTGATAGCTAAACCCTTGACTAAGCTTACTCAGAAGAATAAACCTTTCGTTTGGGGAAGCGATGAAGATGGAGCATTTCAGACATTGAAGCAAAAATTATGTAGTGCGCCAATCTTATCATTACCCGACGGGAGTGAAGATTTTGTAGTGTATTGTGATGCATCTCTTAGAGGTTATGGAGCTGTTTTGATGCAGAGAGAGAAAGTGATAGCTTATGCTTCTAGGAAATTAAGGAAGAATGAGGAGAATTATACTACTCATTATCTTGAGTTAGGAGCTGTAGTCTTTGCTCTTAGGTTGTGGAGACATTATTTGTATGGCACCAAGTATACGGTATTCACCGATCACAAAAGCCTACAGTATATTCTCGACCAGAAGGAATTGAACATGAGGCAACGAAGATGGATAGAGTTGTTAAGTTATTATGACTGTGATATAAAATATCACCCAGGAAAAGCCAATGTTGTTGCTGATGCGTTGAGTAGGAAAGATAGAGAGCCTATCAGGGTGCGTTCTCTAGTCTTGACCGTGCACAATGATTTGCCTGAGCAAATTAGAAATGCGCAATTAGAAGCTTGTAAGAAGGAGAATTTTGTTAATGAAGGGTTCCGAGGAGAAGGAGATCCTTTAGAGGTTAGAGCTGATGGAGTGAAATGTTTAAGAGGTCGTATGTGGATACCTAAGTTTGGAGGCTTAAGAGATTTGATTATGTTAGAATCCCATAAATCTAAGTATTCCATTCATCCAGGATCTGATAAGATGTACCATGATTTGAAGAAGTTGTACTGGTGGCCAAATATGAAAGCTGACATAGCTATGTATGTTCTTCAATGCTTGACTTGTGCTAGAGTTAAAGCGGAACATCAAAAGCCATCAGGACTGCTTCAACAACCAAATATTCTTGAATGGAAGTGGGAGCGAATTACAATGGACTTTATCACCAAGCTTCCTAGAACATCATCTGGAAACAATTCGATTTGGGTTATTGTCGATAGACTGACCAAATCAGCACACTTCATTCCGGTTAAGGAGCAGTTCTCACTGGAGAAGCTGACTCGAATATACCTTGATAATGTTGTATGCAAGCATGGAGTGCCTGTATCGATCATTTCAGATCGAGATCCTAGATTCGCATCGAATTTTTGGAAATCTCTCCAAAGATCTTTGGGAACGAATCTCGACATAAGCACTGCTTATCACCCCCAGACTGATGGGCAGAGTGAAAAGAGGATACAAACACTGGAAGATATGTTGAGAGCTTGTGTGTTAGACTTTGGTAAGAATTGGAATAAACATTTGTCGTTAGCAGAGTTTTCGTATAACAATAGTTACCATTCTAGTATTAAGGCTGCACCGTTTGAAGCTTTGTATGGTAGGAAGTGTAGATCTCCTGTATGTTGGAGTGAAGTTGGGGATACCCAGCTCACGGGACCGGAATTGATCCGGGAGACTACGGAGATGATAGTTCAGATTAAGAAGAGGTTGTTGACTGCCCGTAGTAGACAGAAAAGTTACGCGGATGTGCGGCGGAAGCCAATGGACTTTGAAGTGGGCGACCGAGTAATGTTGAAAGTATCGCCATGGAAAGGCGTTATAAGATTTGGAAAACGAGGGAAATTGAATCCCCGTTATATTTGGACCCTTTAAGATTTTATCTAGAGTAGGTCCGGTGGCTTACAAACTAGAGTTACCCCCAGAACTTCATGGTGTTCACAACACATTCCATGTATCTAATCTAAAGAAATGTCTAGCAGTGAGTGATGAGAAAATTCCGTTAGGTAAGGTTCGAATAGATGGGAAGTTGCATTTTATCGAAGAGCCCGTAGAAGTTATGGACCGTGAGGTAAAGCAACTGAAACAAAGTCGGATACCTATTGTCAAGATCCGATGGAATTCAAAGCATGGACCGGAGTATACTTGGGAACGAGAGGATGAAATGTGGAAGAAATATCCGCACCTCTTCGATTTCAATAAGAAACGGACATCCAAATGAAATGGATCACGAGGACGTTGATCCCTTTTAGGAGGAAAAGCTGTGACAATCTAACATTTTCAGGTAGTAAAATATTTTCTCGTATAATATTTTGAAACTTATTTTTGTGTTGGTTGACGAACTCACAATTTACGGATTTAAATTTGGGCTTACGTGCATAATTTGGCGTCTTTTACGACTAAACCGGAAACCTTAGGATTACGTATTTACGTTTTTGAACTCCGTTTTTGATGAGACAATTTTTATTGGATTCGTTTTGTGACGGTGATTCATAATTTATAAAAACGTTTTTCGTAAAACGACCCGAGGGCACGCAAATCGAGAAAACTAGAATCGAGAAATACCCGTAAACTAGTGAGATGGGACAAAACACTTTGTCCCACCCCACTAGCTTATATGGGACGGCTAACTTGACACCACAACACATAGGTGGCATCAAGTTTAGCTAACTTACACCAAGTGTAAGCTAGCTTACACATTAAGCTTTCAACTTTCTCCACTAACACAAAACTAGCAAATTGTTTTCATTTCCCTCATTTCTTACATGCATTCAACATCAAAATCCTCTCAACTCCATCCCCTTGCCGTCCCAAATAAGCCAACAAACACCATCTTTGATCTTTTCTAGCCATAAACCACATGTTTACTAGTCCTATTAAGGTGTTCTCTTGAAGCCTTGATCATTTGGTGGCCATATTAACATCTTTGGAGGTGATTTTCTTGTGTCCTAGGGCTGATTTTCCAACCTATGTTCTTGATATTTGATGGTCTTGGAGATACTTGTTGTGTTCATCAAGTTCTTGTCTTCCTAAAACAAGAAATCCACTTGGATTGGTAAAGAAGATCATCCTCTCCATTTTTCTCTTGTTATTTTGTAAAGAACAAATGTATTTTCTTTCATTTTGTATATGTATATGATGTATATATGATGATAAAAATGTTGTGTGGGGATCAAGTGTTGATAAATATGCTTAAAAATGATGATAACTATAAGAAATGAAGCTAAAATCTTGACTATTTAGTTGGCTGTATAAAAACAGTAGATAACTAAAAGATGAACCGATAAAATTGCATGGTTTGATCCATTTACAGTAAGTAGATGATGTTATACACATGTGAGAGTTGGCCATGCAATGGAATCAAAATAATGAGTGAGATATGATCAAAACAAGTTAGGTGGTGTAATCTGAATAAGCAGTTTTGTAGGGACTGTTAAGGCAACTTAAACTCAAAATGGGCAGTAGCTATAGCTAAGTTATATGTAGCACATATTATGAAGAACATGCCATCCAAAAATGAGCTTCTAAGTCATTATAGAACTCTAGATGTGGTAAAAATGGTGAGCATGAAGTTAAAAATCAGATTTTTGGAAATAATGTTTATTAATATTATATAAGCACTCACATTATAATGTATAAAATATAAAAATATAAAACCACTAACTTATAAAACTTATTTATATAAATGTATAAAAGGTTAATTAAATGGGTAAATTATATAAATGGTTGTAAAATAATATTTATAAGTAATAAAAACTATAAACTTGATTTTTACGACGTTTTCGGCTATCGCCGTAAAATTAACGTTTTTCGCCAAATAAAACTTAGACGACCAAACCCGTCTAATGTAAAGTTTATAAAAGTCATATACTGATGTATAGATAACTAAGACAAGTAAAAACCGATAAAACCCGAACTATAAGAATTACGGACATTTACGAGCTAACTAAACATATTGGACTAATAATTGGACTTAATAAGATAAAAACTTGTAAAAAGAACTTATTGGGCTTAACCCATTTGGGCCCAACATGAAAAGTACATATACTGATAATATAGGTATAAAATGGATAAAAACAAGTTAAAGAACTTATAAAAGACTTAATGGACTTAAAATAGGTAAAATCGGTAAAACTAGTGAACTAGTAAGACGTTACCAAAACGTAAACGATAAAATGAGTAAACAAGGATGTATAAACCCACTTGATCATCATCATATGTACGAAATCATCATATGTATATTGTTATTTTGATAAAAGTCATTGGACCGAGTCTAAGATCGATTATTATTTATATAGGTTTCCGTGACCGAAGCACGCCCGTAGCCGATAATCCGCCTTTCATTAACAACGTGAGTTCATAGCCTCGCACTCTTTTAAATGTTTTATAAAATGATTTGTAAACCCGCGAGGGAGATAACATGCTAGATTTTTATAAAAATAGAACACAAGTAGTCCCGATTGTATGCTTAATGATATGGACCCGAATGATGCTATGACCCTATATTCGAGACTAAAAGGATTATTAGTAGTTAGGTTATGTCACTTAAAGTCCCATTAGCATGAATTGTGAACTACCGGGATTTGGTAGACGCTTATGCATTTGATTGTACTATTTGGGGACGATCACCCCAGTTCGCGCCTTGACGGTTGATCCCCGTCGTACCACATTGATTGGTAAGCAAATTTATGTATGAGAAGATTCCATAGCGTGATTTTTGTGACGACACGCTAACTTAGATGGGCAAATTGTTTGTCGGGTTCGCGGCCCGCTGTTTTCATAGTAAGGTAACAATGTCATGCGGCTAATAATAATCCTAATACAATATAAGACATAAATAATAAACGATAACGACGCTATTACGATGAATATATTACCTATCATGGTAATATAGAGACTACGGTCTCATGCACGGTTTCAGATGTATGCTTGATTTATATATTGCCTGACTAGCAATATGTGGACTTACTTCCGATATTATACTTGTGTTCCGATTTTAAATGAATGTAAATGATTGTTTTATATAACGGTTTTCATTAAACTCTATGAATTCACTCGGCATTCGCTGATATGATTTTTGCATGTTTTTATCTCAGGTGCTTGAAGGTAATCCGGATGGAGATCGACTCTGATGGCCCACACTTAATATTAAAAATGTTCATTCGATCTATGTTTTGTAAACTAAATGACCTGTATAATTTGGGACCTGTTGTACACTTTTAAACCTTTTTATCGAATGAATGTTTGTTAAACCTTGTACAACCATTTTTATGTGTTGTCTATGATTGGAGTTATTGTGCTATCCCGTAACACTCTGAAAGACCCTTCCGCTGTACCGATACGAAAAATGAGAGTGTTACAGCTTAGGTGGCATTTCTATGACGTGAAGATCGATATCGATAAAACCTTTAGCCTCAATTGATATTGGGCTAGGAAATAGAGGCACTTCAATGGAATTAGAAGTTGAAGCCTCAAAGACGTGGTTCTTTGAAGGTGGTGAAAACGAGTCCATATTGGTCATTGTCGTGACGGCACTAACATCGCCCTTCAGAATTAGTTGTTCACTTGTTTCACCGAATATATCTCAAAATGATTTTTCATCCATAAATTTACGAATACCCCTTTTGAATTAAGTAAACGTATTCTTTATCGTTAAAATCCTCATCTCAAAAACCGTTCATTTTCATTCTTTCAAAACATGTATCTAGCCTCATTTTTCGGCTAAAGTATGAGTTTGACATTATCAAATTTTGAAATATCGGTTTTATCATGATCATTTGAAATTTGGGATCTACTCGCGAAAAAGTCCATTTCATCCTCCCCATATTTCATAGTTCATTTCACACCGTCAACGTCGATTACGGTTCAAACCGTCGATAAGAAGGGTCGACCTAATATAATGAGACATCTAGGGTCAGACTCATAATCGGAAATGACGAAGTCCGTAGGAAACAAACTTTCCGATTCTAACATAAACATCCTCGGCTATTCCAATTGGTCTAAATGGTGTACAATTTGCTAGCTCGATGTTCGTGGAGGTAAGTGTAGGCAATTTCATCAATTTCCAAAGAGAATGAGGCATGAGATTGATGCTAGCACCTAAATCGGCAAGGGCTAAACATCCCTCAATCTCGGAAAAATCACAAGGTAGTAGAAATTGGCCCGGACCCTCTTCCTTTCTCGAAGGATCGAAGCACAAGTTTCCTCAAGGGTTACTTTGGTGAGGTCGATAAAGCTCTCTTTTTGAACTGTGGACGGAACATGAGGTACACGAGGGTGTGTACTCTTTTCCTTGGTCACCACGTTCACCCCCTAGACTTTAGAACATGAAGGCGTTTTAGAAGTCGAGGGTTGAGAAAAAGGAACAACTCTAAAATTATCAAGGGTAGGGGTAATCACACGACCTTTTCCACGAGACGAGGCGGCTTTACATGTTCCTTTGGATTAGTAACGGTGTCACTATGTAACTTACTCGATGACGCACCCGAATACTTGTTCATAATGTCCGAAAACATCTTCTTAATGTCGATTTTTCTTTGCTCAATTTTAGTATTTTTATTTTTCAATGTATTGGAAAATTCGTTTTTCAAAGTACCAATTTGTCCCTCTAATCGTCTCATCCTCATTCATTTTCATATATTCTTGAAACTCGTTTGACGAACTATTTTCATTAGAATTAAAGTTCCCTTGGTTTTGATTATTTCTTTGAAAATTCCCTTGATTACCACTTGAAAAATTGCTACCTCGATGGTTGTTTTGAAAATTTGAGTTTTGATTGTTGTTGTTATCTCGATTTTGCCAACTCAAATTACGACCTTGGTTATAACCTCCTTGATTTTGAAAATTCCCTTGTTGATTATTATTTCCATGAAAATTGTTTTAGTTTGATTGGAAAAATTGTTGTCTTGGTTATAATTTCCTTGTGATGGACCCGCGTTGTTATATGATGATGCTTTTTATAGTAAAGGTTGCAAGTTAAATACTAAAAAACTTAACAGTGAAATTTTAAAAGTAAAATCAGATGTTATTGACATAAGTACTAGACTTGCAAACTATCAAATAGCACTTGCACAATCTAAAGGGATGATAGAGGAATATAAGAAAATGGAATTTGACCTAAAAGATCAAATTAATATTTTATCTAGAGATCTGAGAGTTAGTAATGAAGCTAGGGAGTCTTTAATGAAATGTAGAGATGACCTACAACTTCAGTTAAGTGAAGCCATTAAAGATAAAGAGAATGTAGGGCTTAAAATTGAAAATTTTGAAAAAGCCAGCCAAACCTTAGAAAAGTGTGTTAGTGAACAAAGAAACCCTAGGGACATGTCAGGGATTGGGATGAAAGAGTATGCTGCCATTCCACCACCTGCTGGGGACTTCTATGGAGTCCTGAAAAAGGATCTCTCTTGGACTGGTATTCCAGAACTCCAAGAAAAGGAATTTATTCCTCCACCTAGAGTGCTTTCCCCAGTTGAGGAATATAAGCAGAAAGTGACTGACCTTGAATAGTGGAAGAAGGCCAACCCTATGTTGTTTGTTAAGGGAGGGCTTCTTAGTGATGAGGAATCTAAAGTTAAACCAATTTCCATCACTAATCCTACCACTAGAAGACCTATTGACCTTGTCTCTACAACTAAGACCAAATCTAGTGTTAAATATGCTGAAATGTATAGGAAACCTAGATCACCCCAAACTTATGCAAGTGTTAATGGGACAGGTTTCTTTCAATCTAGAACTAAGGTTATGTCTAGAAAGGCTTGTTACACATGTGGAAGTTTTTCTCATTTGGACTATAAGTGTGTCAGTTGCTCTAAATCCACCACTAACAATAGGTCAACCATGGTCAAACCCAGACCTTTTGTCCAAACAAGTCCATAGGCCATTAGACCAACTCCCATCTTCTATAAAGGGACTAATACTCATGGACAAAGGCCCTTTCAATAGACCAACACTTGGTCTAACAAAAAATGGGTTCCTGTAGCAAACCCTAATTTAGGCACTGACAAGAACAAATTCAGCACTGACAGGAACAAATTTAACGCTGACAGGAACAAATGCAACGCTGACAGCTCCAAGTTTGGTATGAAAATGCCACAATTAGCTGCCGTTAGACCTTGTGTTAGACCAAGTAACAATAGGTATTTACAACCAAAGGGAAAGGGATCTAAAGCTTCATCTGTTTTGACATGGAGACCTAACCAAGACCAAAACCCTAATTCAGATGAAATTTCTATGACCTGCAACAGATTTAATTATCTATCAAAGGTCATTACTAAACCAATTGGGGTAAATTGGGTGTTCAGGCCATGAAGGGATGAACAGGGGTTGTTACAAGGAATAAGTCAGTTCTTCTTGAAAAACCACATGAATCCAAGTTTGCACAGGCTTGGGTTCCCAAAGAAAAATAATTTGTTTTCTTTATGTGCAGGGCATTCAAAAATAGGTCAATGATCATGGATATTGGGACAGTAGATGCTCTAGGCACATGACGGGGAAGGAAGATTATTTGACATATTTTATCCCATTAAAGATGGTGACAAAGTGTACTTTGGTGGAGGCTATGGAACTATCTCTGGCAAAGGCACTCTTATCAGCAACAACTTACGTTTTGAAGATGTTTTTCTGATTGAGAAGAAAACAGGTAATGAGGTTAAAATTCTTAGAAGTGACAATATAGGAAATCCACAACTGGTGGATGCCAATTTCTTGGGAGCAGACTCATATCTTGGCAATGCAAGAAACAAACAGTGGTGGCAAATTGTACAACTAAAGCAGAGTATGTAGCTGCAGCTGCTTGTTGTGGACAAGTTCTATGGATACAAAACCAGCTGTTAGATTATGGGTATAATTTTATGCATACCAAGATATTTGTAGATAATAACAGTATATTATGCATTATTAAGAATCATGTACATCATTCTAAAACTAAACACATAGAAATTAGGCATCATTTTATAAGAGATTGTTTTGAAAAAGGTTTAATACATCCAGATAGGGCAGACACAGAAGAAAATGTGGTTGATCTTTTAACTAAACCTTTTGATGTGGGGAGGTTTCAGTACTTGGTAACAAGTATTGGAATGATCAATCTCACCTAAATGTGTTTTTGGAATCATTATATAGTATGTACAGATGTGCACCGTTATTTATCTTTGTAAAGTATTAGATTTTCCACTTTATTTTTTCTATCGCTGATAGAGGTTATTTGAATGCTGACAAGTGTAAAAATGGCCGCTGACAACAACATGTTAGTTTTATGGTTTTTGATCTAATCATGTAGGCATTATGAGCATTGTGAAATTGGATACATAGTTTCTTATGGATCTTTGAAGCTTACAAGGAATGTGTCAAGGTTTATTTATGTTGGTTGGAATGTTTACATTCCTATCTAGAAATAAATTTTTGTCATATACTTTTTATTTTGCAACTATGTATATCCTAGTTTAAGGGGAGGTTTAGGAAACCTTTAGGTGTTTAGGTATTCTTAGAATACCCTTATCATAATTCTAGATTGTGACCACTGGTGAGTAAGAATTGGAATTTCTAGTTCTTGAGGAATTGTAGCATGCAAAGTTGATATATTGTGCATGTTGCCAAGATGTTTTTGCCTAGAATTGGGATTGGTCGGTTGGGAGACTTGGTTTAAATTTTTATTGGGCTTACCTGGGAAGTTACAAAGATTTTATATTAGATTTCTTCATTGTTAAGAACTTTGGTTAACAAGGGACACTTGAGGACAATTATGTCTATCTTGCTTATGCAAGTGTGCATGATTGGACAGTGCTTGTCACCCTATAGTCATTTTCAGTATAAGAGTTATCTTCACTAGGGTAAACTTCTTTGTTAAGGTCTTTTTATTTTTCATCATTTTTTTTGGCCACAGACATGATTTCTTTCCAAACGCTAATAAGACCAATTTAAACGCTGACATGGAAAAATTTCAACACTGACAGGAATATAGCCCTTACACGCTGATGTTTACTTTTTGACCGTTGAAAAACATTGGGGTCCACCCAGTTGTTATTTTTGATAAAAATATGGGCCGTAATTTTATCGAGTTGGTAACTTTTAAATAATGAATGAGATAAGTTATATATTTTTCAAGATTGTGATGATTACTTTTTGAATATAACTGCCTCATATTTCAACCAATCCTGTGTTAATGCCTCTCCTATAAATTTGGCTCATTTCTTTTAAACAGGGTAACTACTATTTCTTGTCTGCTAACTTTTTAAAAACCATCATACCTCCATTGTTAACATATCACAGTTTTCTCAAAACATTCACATGGCACCAAAGTTTAAACCTACTAGTGTGGAATTGGGGTTCACGAGCCAACATAATATGATGGCTTATATGGTTGAAGATAACACTTTGCACCCCCAATACACCGAGATGATTGGATATTTGATGGCGTCTCCTCTAAGGTATGCACTTTCTCATACTCCACTTGTCCTTGTCACACACATCAAGCAGTTTTGGGACACTGTTCGTCCTGAAACAATTGATGGAGTAATTACATTAGTTGGCACTGTTCATGGGATTAGATGGGTTGTTACTGAAGCTCTAGTTTGTTAGGCTTTACGCCTTGATGATGCTGATGGTATAACAACCCTTCCCCTAGTAGAGCTAGAGTAAGGGCTTTAAGGCTTGGGATATGCTTTGCCCCCTGTTGGGTACATAAAACAATACACTAAACAACAATTTCCACCAGCCTGGAAGTACCTGATACATGTCAGCCTACAATGTTTGAGTCCCAAATGCTCTTCTTTCAATGAAATCAATCGAACCATCGGTTGTGCTCTTGTTTGCATTGTAAATGGGAAAAAATTTAATTTTTCCAAAATGATTTTTGATGGCATGTGTCACAACAAGGGTAACAAGATCACTCTTGCTTACCCTAGGTTTTTACAAATGGTTTTTGATGAACAAAGATATTGTCATAGGGACCATGATAATTTTTATGAGGTCCCTACCCAAAAGAAAACTGTGTTTGGCAACATGAATACTCCACCTTTTAGAGACCCTCCCCTCACCCCAACCATGCAAGCTATCATTCAGGCAGCTGCACAACCTCAACCACAACCAGATACTCTACCAATACAACCTACATCACCACAACACATGGACCTTGACCCTCAACCCTCAGGCGCTGACACTCACAATGTGGGCGCTGACAAAGCCAACCCAAACGCTGACACCAATATTCCCTGCACCAAAACAGACCCACACAACCAAACAGACCCCAACACCTAAACAGACCCCCATTTCACTTCATCCTCAGAACCCTATGACTATAGGTTTGAGAAACGCCAAAGGACTACTGAAGTGTTCTCCTCTAGTGGTCCTAGCCATGTAGTAGAGAGAACCACCACCACAAGTGTGGTTGGTGACATGGATGGGGCTGGGACTATTGATACTGGCTTAGAAGCTGGTAAAGACACTCTCAACATTATTAAGACCACATCCATGCCCGATGAATCTTTTTTGGGGGGTCAAATCCCCATGATAGAGGAGGGCAGACTAGAACCTTTATCAGCTATGACATTGACGGCGGTTTGCATACGCTTGCAAAGGCAAAATGCAGACCTTGTACAAGTTGTCACAGGTCAAGGCCTTGAACTCAAGTCATTGAGGGAGAGGATAATTATTTTGGAGGCTGCCAATAATAGAAGGAGGCTGGAGGATTCTTCCAAAGGGGAGGATGAGCAGGTACATGTGAGTGACAAGGGCTCAAAAGAAGGTGGCTCTTATGGAAACATGGAGATAGCTGAGGCACTGACAAGTTTGAAGGAGAAGCCATCTATTGATATTTCTTTGGTTACTCCCAAGAAGCATTCATTTGTAGAGATGATGCACCAAGTCACAGAGTCAGCCGCTGACATTCAGGATTTGAACGCTGACAAGAACAAAATACAAGCTGACAGACTTGCAAGTTTAACTGGTGTATCCCAACCACCAGTTATCATCAAAATTCTTCTACACGGGTACCATCCATCACTTTACCAACTATTGGAGCTTTAGATAAGGGTAAAGGAATTATGGAAGAAGTGCAAGTACCTAGGATGTAGCTCAGGTACATTTTGATTTTGTTTTAGCTGCACAACTTGAAGAACAAGATAGGGTAGAAAACTACCATTGAAAGAAATAAAGATGGTAGTGATGATGAGAGTTCTAGTTCAAGTGTAATGATAATTAAAGAACCAGAAAGATTGGAGTATGGGGAGGATGAGTTAGCTAGGGAAAAGCTTAGAGAGTTGAAGATGCAGGTAGGTTTTGATATGCCTGAAGTAGTGGATATGTATTTTGCATGGGAATCTTCAATTGGAGAGAATCCGGACATGTCACTTACTGGACAAATTTGAGGTTTGGAGATTTTGTTGAGAGTTCAAGAGGATTTCAAGGTGATCTTGAAGCATAAGGCTAGTAAGGTACTTTTTGAGCTTAAAAGGGATAGCAGAGAGCTATATTATATGCTTCTTAGGTGTCATCAAGAAGGATGGACCTATGAGAAATTGAAGAATCTTTCCTTTGAACAATTGGAGTTTTATGCATATCCAATTTGGGAACGTGTCTGTGAGGAGAATACTATCAGACTTTTTTCTAATGAAAAGAAGGAAGAAATTGAGGAAAATATGCAGATCAAGAGGGCTTCCATTATGCCAAGGCCAGCGAAGAAGGGAGCCCCTATTGAATTTCCAGTACTTGATAGATTGAATCCAAGTGAAGCTGTGATAAGAAAGAATATAAAGCTTTCACCTTTGGAGGCTTCAGATATTGCAGAAGTGTTACCTTTAGATTTTAGAAACCCAATAATCAAGTATGAAGAAGATGCAAGTGGTTTCTGGGTGGTCACCAGATATGATGACAAGGTACATACTTATGGAAGTTTATGAAGACCAAGTATGAAGCATGAAGAGCCTTCTTCAGCAAATGGAATAAATATTTGGACAACATTCAATAGAATATTGCTCCAGATGAAGCTGATCTAATATGGTTGGATCTGGATGATATTAGTGGTTTGAAGTGGCGTCTACATTCAGCTGCTGATGTATACCATCTTAGCACCTCAAAATTTTCAGAATATCTTTTGGTTGATGCTGAATATCCTATGTCTAAAGATTTTTTGAAGATGATGGTATCTATATAGTTAGAGGTTGACTATACTAGTGATGTTAGCACATATTTAATTAGATTTGTTCATTTTCTAATTAAGAGATAGTTTGTATTTGTAAGAATCCTCCTTGTACTTAGTTTTTATTCAGAAACTTGATTACTAGAGTAGATATCAAGTTTAGGGGAGGATTGTTGGGAATAAAATTAGCTAAGTCATTGGGATACTGACAAGAGGATCTTGGACGCTGACAAGAGTAAACGAGGCGCTGACAGATGAGCACTAACAAGAAATATTGAAGCGCTGACAAGAAGAAGTTCAACCACTTATAGGAATACTTAGTCTACACGTTTTATATTTGAAGTAAAGATATGATCAATATTGTGTTTTCTATAATTATCTTTACCTAGAATAGTTGATAGGTAGACCTTTGTACACGACTCTTTGTGTTATAAAAGGAGGTCGTAGGGTTCATAGTTTGATATCAGTTTTTAATAAGTCTTTACAAGTTTTACAACTTTCATTGTACGCAAGTTTCATTATCAATCAAGAGTGAAAGTTTGGTTTACATTGTTTGTTTGTTGTTTGTTCTTTATTCTAAGTGTTAATTCCGAATAACACTTAGATTGTTAAATACACAAAGTTTCTCAAAGTGTTAATCTTGATTCAATCTCGTTTAACACAAAGCTAATCGATCTAATTTTGGGATCAAGAAATCCTTGGCGGCACCATCGAGTACAGAAAAAGCATAAGCTTAACGACATCGGTGTCGACGTTTTTAAACTTGCTCGTGGCCAAACGCCGATCAAAATTCCTAATGTGATCGTGAGGATTATCCGCCTCACGACCTCCAAACTTTGTAGATTGAATCAACGATAGCATTCCGCTTTTAATCTCAAAATTCTCCGCTTCGATTGCGGGAATAACAATCGCGTCTCCATAACCCTCGGTGGGTGCTTGGAGCAACTCCATCATCGTACCATTCTCGGCCATCTCATCTACAGTTTTGACAACAAAATTAGTAACATTCGTTTCTAAATCACGTCTTTGTTGTCGATTCTTTCGATTTCGATAGCGTCGATTCGATGCGTTGCTAGAATTCGTATAGTCCTTCGATCGAGTGCGCATGCACTAAACGTAGAAGGGGGTAGGAAAGAAGATTCCTTTTGGGGTTTTTCGTTTTTTCAATTTTTTTGGTTTTTGATTGTTTTTTAATTTTTTTGGATTTTCGGTGTATTACGTAGATAATTAAATCCACAAAAACTTATCCAATAATCAAAGGTCTTGATTAATGAATCCAAGAAGAATGAAAGTAATCACGTGAAGTGAAAACCCTCGTCGACTTTGAAACGTTGGCGGAACGCCAAAACATTACGAGGTTAAATACTAAAAACTCACAAAAATAGATGTGTTAATACTTGAATGGCAAACCCTTAATCAATCGTCACTAAATCGATATGCGCAAGCGAGCGGGAAAAACGAGGCGGCGCGAAGCACTTAAGAGCCTTTTTTCCTTAGGTCGTGAAATACAACTGCCTTATACCCACCTTATATTTTGTATCAATTGAGATTAAATTTTTTAAGAGTATTTATCTATTTTGCCTTTGATTTTTATTTGAATTTGATACAACAATAGTGATCGGAACGCTCAACTATTGAGGTGAGATTTCTCGAGTATCTGGATACTATTGTTTATTAAGTGTTCTACGTAACATAATATAGTATTCACAAATAGAAACGAAAAAGATAAAATGAAAAAGATTTGTGTGTTAATTGAGGAACAATTTAACACGATTTATTTGGATATTCTACAATATACTAAAAAAATAACAACGAGTATGTACAATATTTACGCTTTTTAAAAATGAAAAGCAAAAACGCAATTCTCACACAAACACGATTTGTATAATGGCACTAAAAACACATCCCCGGAAGCGGCGCCAAAATAATTGTGGTTTTTTAGTCACTTGTTTTAGGAAAAACAAATAACCGTGGCAAGTATTAATCGTACACGTTTAGGAAAACGCGAATGCTTGATAAATGCGAGTTCGTTCTCGAAGGAGGTGCGTGTAGTGTGCCAAGTATAAAAAACAATATTTGGATTAGTGAACGTTTTTGGACTAGAAAGATTTGAAATTAAAGACGAATTACGCTAAAAACTACACTACGACGGTTAAAACGCGAAATCGTAAAACTCGACGAAAAATTAAACTTAATTAAAAATCACCAAATTTTAAATCTAAGTTAAGAAAAATGTAATTAAAAAAATGAAAACCAAAATTTCCAAAAGTTTTTTTAATTAATTTATATTAATTTTTAAAGTTTAATAAAGAACCCAAAAATTAATAAAAATAATAAAAAGTGAAAATAAAACTTTTATATTATGTAAACCTAAAGTATATTAAATAAAGCATAATAAATATTTTTCTAAAATTTTAATCTACTGTTTACTATTTTTAAATGATCTTTCAAATTTTAAAACAAAAATAATCCTAATAAACTATTAACTAAATGAAAAAATATAATTCTATTTTTTAAAAATACAAGACTGAATAAGATAATAAATAAAAATGAAAAAGTTCAAAAACACTAATAAGTTGTTAGCAGCTTATAAGGATCAAATTGGTTTATTAAGCAAAAACTAACCACCCGTTAAATAAATATGGGGGGAAACCTTTACCGATAATGAAGCACTGGCACAATGGTAACCCCTTGAGCCCTCCTACGGTAGGTCAGATGGTCGAGCCATGCCAGTGACTTTTTGTAAAAAAAAAATTCTTTTTTAAAACTGAATGAACAGTAACTAATCAACTCAAAACACCAAATCAATGTCTAATCTACACAAATTTGCCCCAAGATTATACTCAAAACCACACAGGCCTTCACTTTAATAGTTTTCGTTTGTTATGACTTGTTTATGGGGGATATTTGGGAGACCGACTTGGATGTTTAGAGGTTGCTTGGACAACAAACGGCACCCCCACACCAATGGAGGTGTGGGTAGTCAAGACTCTCACAAAACACAACCAAATTAACAAAGCACTCAAATTCAACAACAAAAGTCACAAAATGAACAAAGATATCGGGCTGATGGGTTGCTGTATGGAAACAGTGGCTACAAGCTAATTTGTTTAACCTCCAAAAGCAATATAAACATCAACCAACTAGAAAATTCCCCTAAAGCTACACAAATACTAGCTATTCACCAAGCATCAAACCCCTAAGGCACTTAATCAAGACTTAATAGGTTGCTGGTGGTTTGCTAGGCGACAGTAAGCAAAGTTGTTGGTTTTGACCAACCAACACCTATCCAAACCTAAAACCAAATGTCCTAGACTTAGATTCTAACCTAACCTTTCCAATGAACCAAATATTTAAGTCGAAAATCACTAAAGAATCTCTAACTCCTACTGATTATGCAATTGGGGGTCTAGTGAGTTTTAGCTTACACAGTGAGTGCAATGGCCACATTTTTACCATCAAAATAACTTACAAACAATACACCACTAAAAAGAACCCTAACTCAACCTAATACTTAACTGATATCAAGATTCTATAACAAAAACACCAACATCAAAGCCCGAAATGGCCACTGTTTTGATACAGTGGACAGTAAGGGTGTGAATGCTTGTGCACAGTGAGTTGCAATATGATTTTATGCTACCTATATTTCACCAAAAGGCTATCTTACCTAATGCAAATAGTGAGCACTCCTAAACCAACATGAAATCACATCTGGTGATCTAGTTATCAAACTCTAAAGCATTAAATCAAGACTCTACACCCGTAAGATGGCAGAAAGTGCAGGCAGTGATGATATGGATGCTTTTTTTGCGGATGCAAACTACCCTTTGTTGGATTTTAAACCAAATTAACTTGAACCTAAGCACTAACAAACCTTAATTCCATATTATGCAATCCTAACCTACCATATACTCTACCAATTGCCTAAGAATTTGGACTCAAAACATAAAATTTACCCTTTAGAAATCTATTGATGGCAGAAACTAACAAAACGACCAAAAACCAGATTTTGTACTAAAAACATCAAACAACCACTTGATTTGACCATACTTTAACCTAACAAAGCTATTCCAATCAGACTCACAACCTTAAAAGCTGACTATCCTAGGTAATGATCTACATCCAAGAACCCCTTAATAAACTAAAACTAAAAATTTTAAAACGAAATTGTATCAAAACCAACCAAAGCAAAATAAAACATGCGAGGAATATCATTCAAACACAAAAATTAACTCAAATTGAAATAAATCACATTCTTGACAAAAAAACTCACAAAGCACAAATTTTACAAAATTATAGAAGGTTCAAGCTGATACTTTGTGGGACCTACATCTAGGCTCGACAATGGCTGCTAATGCCATTTCCATACATGCTAATGGCTAGTGATCTTTTGGAAGGACTATGATGATGCGATAAGTGGTGAACTAATGTCTTCAAAAGGAAAGGAGTGGTGGTACACAACAAACTAACACCACTCATGAACTTGTACCTGTTTTGAACCAAAACAAAGAAAAGCCAACAGCTTCAAAGCCTTAGTAAAAAGCTTTGTCAAGAACTTTTGACTAGGGCTTATGAAACAGTGGGGTAAGCAACAAAATAGGAAACAAATTTTTTTTTAAAGTATCTTTTTGAAACACTAACTTAGGACTTAACACGAGTATTTTTTAGTAATTTATTACTTTTTTAATCTTTAATATTAATGAATGAATTAAATTAATGAAATTTTATATTCATTTTTATATTCTATAATTCATTTTTATATTCATATAATGACGGATCCAAACTAATAGCAATCCAATCCATTTCATGAATAAAATGTGACCTATTATCCAACCAACAAAACTACTTGTTACAAATAGCATCTTGCTGTTGCATCGAAACATATAAATATTAACTGCTTATATAAGCTATGTGAGGTTGTTTGGTGTCAATCAAACAAGTCCACAAGCCCAATAATCTGGATCTCAAAACCAAACTTTTGCCAAAGATTTTTTGAACAAAAAACCAGTTTGATAAAAATCTTAAACTAAATGCATAAAAAGTAAAATTTTAACTAAGACAATAAATGAAAATGGAACTCAGCTGTATAAATATTTAGAAATAAAAATTTTCATTAAATTAAAAAAAACTTTTACATAGGCTAGAATAAGAATAAAGGATACAAGTCTACTTCTATTTATACTAAGTGATTGAAGGTTATAGAATTACAAGAAAAATACATAAACAACTAAACCCTAGCTTCATGAAAATCCGGATATGCCCTTGGACTGAGATTTGAGTTCTTGGTCAATTCTTTGAAGTTGCTGCCCATGTGCTTGCCAGTTGCAGATAAACGATCTTAGCCTTCCATTTTTCTTCAGGGAACTAGGAATCAATGAGGGTCGTTTGATTTCTGCTTCTCCTTTGTCTTCGGGAGACTGGGTTCTTCACATGGGTGAAAGTGATGGGGAATCTGGGGATGGGTTTAGGTTTATTGGAGTGTTAATTAAACATCTAGGTAAACTCAACCAAAAACCCCTTTAGTGATATCAGATTTAGGGTTTATAGGGTGTAAAAAGGGGATCTTGATTGACGGAGAGGTTAGGGAATTTGTTACCCGGGTTTAGGGGATTAATAAACATTTGTTTAAATATTGTATTAATGAAATTGGGGGTGACGTGGTATAGGAGGTGGGTTGAGTTGGGTTTCGGGTTTTAGGTAGTGGGAGTGGGCTGAGTTGGGTTTGACTGGGTAAAGGGTGGGTATGGTCGGGTTTTTATGGGTTTGGGTTTTAAGTTTGGCAGAAATAGTCCTCTGACTCGCATATTTGTGTCAAATGAAGTTTTTCCAGCTTTTACTTCATATTCCCTTATAAACACTTTGGCCTATTTGCACTTTAAACCCTTATAACTTTCAAGTCTTAGAATAAGGGTTTCTCTTGTAATTTTATCATTCTTCAAGGATCATAAATGGATATTATTGAAATATTAGGGACCCTATTGGAATATTTATGATTTTTAAGGGTATAATATGACAAGTCTTCAAAAGTTGAGGGATCATTCTTGACAAATCTTCAAACTTCAAGGACTTCTTTAGAAAATCAATGCTTGGGTCCGGTTCTTTGTGCGGCTTCGTTTCCCGTGTTCGTTTTTGCTTGATTCCTTTGATCTTTTGTTGATTTCACGATATCCGTACCTAAAATACACAATGCAGTCTCATCAGTCGTCCTCGATTTTCACCCAATTTCGTGTAAGCGTGTAACGAGATCATTGTAATTATAAGTTAGTAATGCTAACACTACTCATATGCTCTAATCACGTACTTAGCCTCCCTTATTTTTAATTGGTATCTCATATATTTTATTTTTGTCTTGAATGATCACGAGGATACATTTTTTACTTATGCGTTAATAGAAATTAGGTTCAAAAATAGAAACAAAACAATGTAACCAAAATCATTGAATTAATAATTTTTCCTAATAGAAAACAATGTCAAAAAATGAAGTCAACAAATAAGATTCGATAAACACGGTTTTGAACATGATACTTATTACCGTGAATTTTATTACCCACCTCATCATCGGTAGCTTTGATTATCATGGTTTTCCTCTATCTTTTATTCAACTACGCCATGAAGCTTTTATTATGAATTCGGTCTTGCCCTTGTCTTTTATTTAACCTCGCTATGAGGTATTTATTATGACTTGACGTATATCCTCACGCTAAGGAAACTTTTGGATCTTTAAAGTTTCAAGGTTTTAAGACATTCACTTTCAACTTTTGCAAAGATTTTTTGGCCTTATGAGCTTCAAATTTTTTCTTCGTTTATGTGAAGAGGAACTTAAAATTATTATTAGGTGTAGCTTTCGATTATTTGGGTTGCCAATACTTCAAAACCGTGATGCCGACGATTCTCAAATGTTTTCTCAATTTAGTTATATGGAAGCTAGTAGAATCAAATAGAAACCAACAATAGAGACTATACCGCTAAGTC
Source organism: Glebionis coronaria (assembly GCA_025667525.1). Classification (NCBI taxonomy): domain Eukaryota; kingdom Viridiplantae; phylum Streptophyta; class Magnoliopsida; order Asterales; family Asteraceae; genus Glebionis; species Glebionis coronaria. The sequence goes on from CM046881.1 coordinate 318,799,349, forward strand.
AATATTTATTAACAACTAAATATATACAAGTAAGGGGAGAATAAGAAAATAATTAGGACACGTGAGTTTTTGAGGAAACAAATGGGGCTTCCCCCACACTAGATCCACACAAATTGTCTTCAAAAGGAGCCGACGTGTTTATAGTATGTACAATTAAACGTGGTGATGACGGAGTTAACTTTGGAACATTTTTCAAATTGATTTTAAGGTCATTCTCTTTTTCATTTTTTAACTAATTATTACGAAAACCCAATTTGATTATTTGAAAATACTTGGTGTTTCCAAAACAAATCTAGGCACACTAACAACTTTCACATTTATCTTGAAGGCGGAGGGGGATGAAATTTTTTAAAACGCGAGTCGATTAAGAAAGTATCCCCCTCCGGGCTAACGTAATGGTCATCATCAAACAAAAAATCGAAGGGGGGTCATCAAGAATACGTTTGATCTCAAAAAAGTCGCCATCGGGATAAAAAACGTCTTCTCTTCCTCGTGGAAGAGGTCTAGAAATTAAATTGTCGATAGTCGAGTCACTAGCTTCAACCGTCGTGAAATTAGGAATAGAAGGCACTTCGATTTAAGATTTTGTCTTTGTTGTTTCGACTTCGAGATCGAAAAACGTATCAATTTGAGCAAGCCCATCGGCGGACTTCTCACACGATAAATCCATAATCTCACACGATATGGGATTAGGAGTAAAAGGCTCGTCACGAGATGATTTTGCCTTGATGGTTTCAACTTTGTCCTTCGGACGGATCGAACGCGGATTCTAGAACATTTTAGCAAAATTACAAACACGTCCCTCCGGAATTAATTTTCAATCATCTTTAAGAAACGAAGGATCAACGATTTTCCTAAAAACCTTATCACATTTTTCTTTTTCGAAATCATTTAACGAAATTTATTCATACATATTAGGTGTATATTTATTTAGAAAATCCTCGATAATTTCATCTTCATTAGAAAAATTAGTTTCCAAAGGTTTTTCAACAATTGTCATCGTTCCTCCGTATGCTACGAGTTTTTCTTGTTGTTTATTTTCAAAACATTTTTAAAAACCTCGTTAGTAGACGTTTTCGTTTCCTATAGTTCTTATTAGATGAGAAGGTAGCAAGACTCTAAAATTCGATAGATCGGGATCAAAATGAGACGTACGAGTCTTAGGAGTCGATATGATTTAAACCTCTCTTTCGGGATTAGGATTGTTATCGCTAGATGTGGATCTCGACTCGTACGAAGCTAATTTTTTCTCTAAGGTCTTAACCGTTAAAAGAAGTTTATTTCACTCATTAGAGTAAGCTTCCCAAATTCTATCAATATATTTTCCCCATCTCTCTACATCTAGGTCAAATAAAAGTTCTCGTTCTTTAAAGGCGACATCATATTCCTTTTGCCACTCGGTTTTTATGAGACTGTTTGTTCTATGTGATTAGCCTCTTGAGTTGCTAATTGTTCTTTGTAAGATTCCTTAAAGGTTGCTATTTGTTCTTTACAAGTTGCCCGAAGAGTCGTCACTTGTTCTCGAACCATCGTTAAAACTTTATTATTACGTCTCGTATAATTACCAAAGGCGTTTTGACTCGTTTCATCATTTTGATTATTATCGCAATTATAAGACGAATCATACGATGAATAAAATGAAGATGATTGGTGATCTTGGTCATATGATTGAAATTCGTCACCATGATCTCGTGGAGGAGAGTTATAGATATAACCCTCGCTTGCACCATAAACCTCACAATTCAAACAATTGGCACCATTGGGCGGGCCTCTACAATATGGACACGAGTAATAACCACCATCATCCGACATGATGCAACGAGAGCGTAGTTTCGAGAATTAAACGATTTTGAGGGTTAAAGAAGAGAATTAGAAAAATAGAGGGGAAAGTAGAAGATTATTATTGTGTTCTTGGTTTTTTAACTTTTTTGGAATTTTTATGTATTACGTAGATAATTAAATCCATAAAATCTATCCTCTAATCAAAGATCTTGGGTTAAAGAATCCAAAGGAGTGAAAGTAATCACGTGAACTGAAAACCTTCGTCGACTTTAAAACGTTGGTGGAACACCAAAACGTTTTGAGAGTTCAATAATATAATAACAAAAAATAGATTAATAATTCTTGATGTGGAAAACCTCTAATCAATCGTCACTTTCAAAATACGCACAAGCGAGCGGAGAAAATGAGGCGGCGCGAAGCACTTGAGAGCCTTTTATCCTTTGGTCGTGAAATATAACCGCCTTATACACACCTTATAGTTTGTATTTATTGAGATTAAATCAATTAAAAGTATTTATCCATTTTGTCTTTTTTCTTTCTTTGATCGATACAATTCGAAATCGTCAATAATGGTCCCTCATGAAGACAAAGATACATTGAAGACCTTTGAAGATCAAGAAAGTCCAAGTTCAGTCCTTCAAATATTCAAAAGTGGCAAACATAACCCTTGAAACCCTTATTTCAAAGTTGGTGGCCAATGTGTGAAAATCAGAAGTTTATTAACAAAGGAAAACCAAGTTTTTGGCTGAAAAACGTTTAATACAACCTTTGCCAAAACACAAGGACTACTAATATCATTTCCCCTTCAAATGTCACAAACACGCGCCAAACACAACCTTTCCCCAAAAATCGGATCAAAAGAGTTACTGTTTCACGTGATGAACCCAGTTACGACTCCACTAAAAATAAAGGGTAAATCAAAATTACCTAGGCACATGCTTGATTCACATGCCCAGAAACCCATCCCACACTCAAAACCCCAATCTCCACTCACCATAGGACCCCACCCATTCACACGTCAACCAATCATGATCCAACTTCCTCTACAAGGAATTACACATGGCCAAATCAACAGCCAAGACTCATTGCTTAACTACAAAGCTAAAATGAACAACCAGGATGCATTTGGACAGCTCTACAACACAATTCGTCTAGCAGATTCAAGGGGCATTTTAGGGATTCATAGCTAGGGTTTTCACTTGTAATCTCAGCCCTTGTGGCCTATATAAGGACTCCTCAACTTGTGAGAGAGCCTTGTTCCAGTTTTACTCTTTAAATATTGTAATTCCTTTTCAAAATTTATAAAAGTTGGTATTTTAAGAAAATTGTAATTCCTTTTTATGTTTTTGAAAGTTGGCGTTGTTTAAGGGTAATTCTGAGTTCCATCTGATGTTATAAGTGTGCTTAGATCTTGTGGTTTAAGTACATTTATGTTTGGTAAGGATTTCAAAGTCGAAATAACCTTGAAATCAGTCATCTGTTTTGCTTATTTACTTGTACTAACCCTTATCCAAAAGCTATAAGCCTTGCAAGCTTGTTGACACCAAGCTAGTGAAGGTTTATCAACCTTTGGATAGGTTGTTTGCTGTTTGTGTTGAAGACATAAAGCCCTTGAGGTTCTGCTTTGAACCATCAACCAAGGCACATCTCATCTCCTTTGTTTAAGTACCTTGGTCTTGTTCTAGCTGTTGAACAAGGTCCAAGTAGCATAGCTGACCCTCCTAGGATTTTGTGGGGGATAGGTATAACCTCTTGTTAAGTTTTCTCTAGAAATTTCATGTTTATGTCTGATTTATACTTTGCCATGTGATTTGTTGATTTTGTGTTTGTGCTTTGTGTTTTATTGTTGGTATCTGTTAGTTGTCACCTAGTTGAGGTATTTGTACCATAAAATCAGTAGGTAGTTTGTAGAAATAAGAAGTTTGTTTGAAAAAGTACTAAAACAAGGCTGTTTGGGATTCTAGGTTCATAAGGCCTTGTGGCCTTGTGACCTTGGTTCTTAGGGTTTGGGGAGTCTAAACAAGTCATATGCACAAAGTTTTAGTCACTGGTTAAGTTTCAAGAGTTTTGGAAAAAGGATTTCAAGTTTTGGAAAAAATGATAAAAGTGGTTTGAAATTGGTCAAACACATCAGATCCAATAAAATCTTTGTTTGTTGAATCTAAGGTCTTAAATCTGGTTTGGGAAGAGTTTAGGTGATAAGCTATCTGTGCATTATCTGTTTGTTGAATTTGGTGGCTTATTGTGGGTGCTAGAGCTTATCAAAGTTGGCTGAAGTGGTCATTTGCATCAGCAAAGTGACAACCTCAATTTTGCCTTGCATTTGTTATTCTAGTGTATGCCTTGTTGTTTAACTGCTTGGAACTTGTTATTGTGTTGCTTGTGAGTGATTCTTGCTATTTGGTGTGCCTTATTGCTGGCTTATAAGCTAACTGGCTTATTAAACCTTATTTGCCAAAATCTGCCATCATTTGGTCAACTGACCTCTTGATTCACAAGGACTCCACCTTGAGTTCTTCACAAAGTTGCTTATAACAAGCTTACAAACAATTCCTGAACATTTGGTGAAATTTGGAGGACTTTGACTTTTGGTCAAATAAGCACATTTTGGCTTATTTTTTAGAACTGCTTATTGGTACATGCAACAACTTGGCTTTTGTAATAGGTGTCATTTTTCTCAGCTTAATATCATATCTGGAAGGTTACAAGTCATTTGGTTAAGCTTTTGCTAGAAAACTAGCTTATTTGGCTTTTTCAGCCAGCTTATTTGCTCCTACAGCTTATTCTACTTGGCTTTTTGTGAATTTTATGATTGATTAATCTTAGTTAAGCTATTTGTGAGCGTTTTCAAAAAGAATCAGCTTCTGAAATAGCCTAGAAATCTAACCCGACTATTTTGTCTTTTAGTAAAATTCTTCTTTGCTTACTTCTGGCTTATTGAGTGTACTTTTTCAAAATTTCTTTTCACAGATCTCTTAGGCATCTCAAAATAAGGTTGTGTGTTTAAGCAGAGCTTATGGCATTGGCTTATTGCTCAATGGGCTTATTGGCTCAATAAGAATAAGTTGTTGACCTTTTAAGCTGTGATAAGCTCAAAACCAGCTTTTGGGCCTTCAGACTTTTGTGTTCAGAATTGAATTTTGAGTCAGATAGGTCTTTTTCAGGTCATTTGGGCCTGGTTTGACTTTTTGGGCCCATTTAGCCCATTAAGGTTGATTGTTTTGGTTTTTAGCCAAATTTTGAGTCAGATAGGTCTTTTTCAGGTCATTTGGGCCTGGTTTGACTTTTTGGGGACCCAATAGGGGTAATTTGGTAATTTCACTTTCATTTTATGATTATTTAGGTTAAAATATACTAGTTTGCAAGTTTTTAGAATTTCTTATAATTTTTGGATTTTTAATATTATTTTAATATTATTTTATTATTAAATTTCAAATTTCACATTTTTGCACATTTTATATTTTTCTCAGGTTTAATACAATAAAATAGGATTTTTGCAACTCTTAGATTAATTTTATCTTAATTTTTCTAATTTCTAGAATTATTTTAAGTTTTTAATAGTTTCTAATCATTTAAATAGTTTTAATTAGTTTAAAAATTCATAAAAATAGTTTTTTGGTCTTATTTCGTTATTTTAGAGGTTTACAAAGTGAAAAAACTTTATTTGGGCTTTTTAATAATTATTTTGATTTTTAGGGCTTTAATTAGCATTTAAAAATTTATATTTAATTAATTAAAAGGTTTGAAAAAGTTTTGATCATTTGTAAACTATTAGTTTATTTAATTTGATTTTTGGTAATTTTTTGAGAATTATTAGAATTAATTTTTATTTTAGCTCATTTTACGGTTTTAATTTTAGTCGTGTAGTAACAAGTTTCACGTCTTCGTCATTCTATTTTCTCATCCCCTTCTTTCAAATATTAGTCTCAAATATCATTTCATTTTAGTCACACACATATACCTCCTTGGGAAACGAACTTAATTGGGTCATTAGTGTTTGATGTTCGTAAATCATCACTTAATACTTACCGCTTTAAACGCCTTTTTCCTAAGTGGTGTAAGTTTACCACAATCATTTTGGCGCCGCTACCGGGGAGGTGTGCCGTGATTAATTTGTCATTTTGTTTTTAATGTTAACCATAAATAGTATTTGTATTAGTAGAACTCTACTAATACGTATTATCGGTTTTTTCGTTTTTCTTGTGAAATTATTATTACTATATTGTATTAAGTATCACAACAAATTTAAAATATCTCCAAAAGTGTGAAAACACAACCTTAATAGGGATTTGATCTCCTAATTATTGTATTCGAATCTCAAACAAAAAGAAAAAGGCAAAAATAGATAAATACTTTCGTGAAGCTCGATTTTGAAAAATACAAACTATAAGGTGGGTATAAGGCGGGTATTATAAAATATACCCTAAGGAAAAAGGTTCTTAAGTGCTTCGCGCCACCTCGTTTCCCCGCTTGCTTGTGAGTATTTTGAGATTGAAGGCTAATAGAGGGTTTTTCCGCCCAAAGTATTATTACGTATCATATATATTTGCTTGGTTTTCTTTGTGATTAAACCCTCTTGAACAATTTGGTTTTCACCAAAGTTCTAAAGTCATTAGAAGGCGTTCACTCCACATGATCGTTTTCATTCTTTTGAGGTTTCTTTAATCAAGATTTTGATTCGAGGAGTGATTTGGTAGATTGTTGTCTACAAAGATACACCAAATCCAAAAAATTAAAAACAATCAAAAACATAAAAAAATTAAAAATCCACAAAACACCCAAAAAGAATCTTCTTTGCTCACTGATGAGACTGCTTTTATACATAGTCTCATCGTCCAAAAAGGGCTTAAAATGCATAAAATATCATGAAAATACCCAAATATATGCTTGTGTTTGTTGCTTGTGTATTTTAGGTACGGATATTGAGAAAATGACAAAAGATCACAAGAATCATACAAAAACGAACACGGGAAACGAAGCCGCACATTGAACCAAGCCCTAATGAAGAATTTTCCAAGACAAACCCTTGATGAATTGAATATTATGCAAGAAGGGTCCTCCAATATTGAAGAATTGACACTTTATACCCTTTTATCCTCATAATTACAAGATTGGTCCCTAAAGTTTGTCAATATTGCAAAAAGGGCCCTCCACTTTGAAGAATTGTCAATATTAATCCTCCTCAAAGTCAAACATACCATGAAGGACTTCAAGTTACAAGAAATTACAACTTTGGTCCTTTAAAAATGTCAGAGTTACCAAAAGGACCCTTGACTTTGAAGAAATGGCAAAAATGGTCCCTCATAAAGCATGACTTGGTAAATTCAGTCCTCCAAGAAGTCAACAAGACAAGTCAAGACCATTACCTATGAAGAAAATGCCAAATCAGTCCTTCAAGAATCAAGAAATGGCAAGAAATACCCCTAAAATCACTTTACAAAACTTTTTGGGGCAAAAGTATGAAGTTTGAAACTTCAGTAACAAAGAAACGGAGTTTGGGCTTATTTATTTGCAAATGAAAGGAAGAAGAAAGGCTGGGGACTAATTTAGGCAGACAAGGAAAGTTACATAGGCCAACCAGGTTTTGCCAAGTGTCCCACTACCTCCATCCCACCAATCAGCTTCCACCCCTAGTCCACCTCACCATTCCACTTGGATTAATAAACTAATCATAACAGATTAGTTTATTTTGGTGCCTAACAAGTTGTTTAAACACAAAAACGGATTAAACACCCAACTATTCACCTCAAGAACAAGAATTGGGCATTTTATGATTACTAAGAATTAATCCTTAATCTTTTCCAGATTAATGATTAATGATCTTCTTAACATAACCTAACCTTAATCTTGGCCACCTCATCACCCAATAGTCCCAGACAAGATTCCCCTGCTGCAAAAAAGAAGAAGCTGCCAAAATTACACCAGTCATTCAACGTGCATGATTCTTGCTTACTTTCTAAGCTCATTGTGAGCCCTTGGATACATTCCAACACATGCCAGCTCTACAACAAAACAAGAACTTGTCACATGATCAAGATAACTTCAAACCCCTCAAGGGGCATTTTGGGACTTCTACTGCATTAGGGTTCACGTTTTTTAGCTCTCAGTAGTTCATTGTATGCCTATAAAAGGCATAGGACTCATTTCATTTCAGTTTGCTCTTGAATTTTCCTTCGTTCAAAGTTCTTTAAATCCATATTCAGTTTAATGAAATGGGTTTGAATCTTTGAAGAAAAGTCAAGTGCCATTGTTATTTCCTGCTTAATATTGTTGCTTGTTTATTGTCCTTGAATCCTAAAACTTGTTTTCAAAGGAGTGTGCAAAAGTTTGCACATTTTCCTTAAATCATGATATTTTGCTAAGTCTTGTTCAAACCTTGGAATTCTTGAGCTATAAAGCTGATCATAGCATCCTGATATTGTGATATCAAGGTGTTGTGAAGCTTATAACTTGGGGATAATCAAGTGTGGGGAACAAAGGTTGCATCAATCAAGTTTTTCCACTTTTCTGATTTTGATATTTTGCTTCTAACTTTGTTGAATCTTAGCAGGCTTTATTGTGGAAGCTTGTGCTTGTTCTTGCTAGCACATAAGCTCAAAATTCGTGGGTGTGGATGTACATTCATGAGGTTTGCACCCTTAATCTCAAAATCTGATAAAAAGTTGGATATTTGTGATATTTGTGTGTTGCTTGTGTTCTTGTGAAATTTGTGGCTTAATCTTGCTTAAATCTGCATATTACATATGTTATTGTGTTGATTTGGGCTTGGGTAACCTTGGAATACACTTTTGATTTGAAAATTTTGATTTGAAAATATAAAAGGGTGTTTGGGATTACCTGTTTGAGATCATATTTTGTTATTTTGTGGTTGGAAGTTTGTGTTTGTGCTTTGTATCTGCTAAATACTTGTTTGTGTGCCATTTGCTGCAAGTTTTCAACTTTGAAACACTAAATCAAAGATTGTGCTATAATTTGCTTGTTTTGACTGATTTTGACCTAAGACTTTAGGAACAACTAGAGTGTATGCATGCTTAGGGCTAAAAGTGTTTAAACATAGTTAATATAACATGTTAACAAGATTTGGGGGTTTGAATTTGGCTTAATGATCAAATACATCAGCAAGTGTTCATAACTGCATGTTCATAGTTCATCAGTAACTTTTTGTGCTTGAATCTTGATCTAGACTTTGAACCAGTACATGAAATGTAACACCCCATTTTAATAAATGGAATGTCATGCGTAATCATGGCGTGTCATCAAAGCATACAAGGATAAATGTCTAAAACATTACATGACCATAGGGATAACCGGAATCAAACATCGGTTCCCAAACATAAGCCCAAAACATAATAAAGCAAAAGAAATGAATGAAAGACTAAACAAGCATAAGTATATGAAGGCAAAAAGGAAAAGAAGTCTCTAGAAGCTTCCAACCTATGCACGACCTCCAAATGCTCGAGTCTTTCCTAGGGTACCTGCCGTTATAGGACATGGAAAGGAAAGTAACGGCTAAGCAAAAAGCTCAGTGCACGGATATAAACGTAGTATGAATGACTAAAACATAATAAAGACTTAATAGCAGCGGAAATGTATAAGTCCTGGAAAACCTAGAACATGTTCATAAAACTGATTTAATAGTTTGAAAAGCCTTATGTTTATCTTATGAAAACTGTTTACCATATTTTACCATTAGCCAATATAGGTCATGAAAATCCACCGTGCATGAATACTTGGAGGGGTGACCTCATCATGCAAATTAAAGGGGCTGCCTCTAATTTAATATACTGGTTTTGGGTATGAGGGATCAACTCCTTGTGAAGGATGCAAGGCACACACCACATTCACCATGAAATCCTGACTGAAAACATGTAACTAGGATGCACCCATACGCCCCACATGATAAATATAAAAATATGGCCAAAATGTGAAGGGACGCCATGAGCAATCACTCAGCCGTGGTGAAGTCATAACATCAGTGCCTCTAATGTTATGGTTATGGTACCTCCATAACTAGGTGAAACTGGTCATGCATGTATATGGCTATAGGTATTCTAAATTAAACATAAGCAAGTCAAACATATAAACTTATACTACGGGAAAACATTTGGCTGCATACGGGGGATCCTAATAAGGAAAGAATGTCCATACTGAAAGGACGGGAATACGTACCTTATGTCTAGTGAACGAAGAAGACGAACTGAAAGGAATCCTACTTCCGTATCACTAATGCTACATGAATACATACGTGAATAAGCATCTGACTACTAAATACATAACTGGTTTTATATCATGTCTTAGCTTATTTTATATGTTCATATCATGTTTTACTGTTTAAAGCCTTAAACTGTGTTTATCTTATATTCTGTCTATTCTGATTAAGTATTTCTGGTATTTCATGTATTATTATACTTACTGTGTAATAATAAGTAACTTTCCAAAAATAGTAGGTTTCCAAAAATAGAAAGTTTCCAAAAATAGAAAGTTTCCAAAAATACAAGTTTCCAAAAATAGAAAGTTTCCAAAAATATAAAGTTACCAAAAATAGAAAGTTTCCAAAAATAGAAAGTTTCCAAAAATAGAATTACTGCTTAAAATAGATAAGTTTCTAAAAATAGAAAGTTTCCATAAATAGATCAGCTGCCTTAATTAAATAAGTTTCTATAAATAGATTAGCTGCCTGAATTAAATAAGTTTCTAAAAATAGAAAGTTCCCATAAATAGATTAGCTGCCTTAATTAAATAAGTTTCTAAAAATAGAAAGTTTCCATAATTAGATATAAGCTGGTTAAATAAGCTAAGTATATAAGCCTAAGTGTTTTTCTGATTATTTTCTAAGTCATAATGATATAATGTATAGTTTATTAATTATTTCATGTAATTTAAATAAACTATAGGTTAAAAGTATTTATATAAAATATATCATGTTTTTAATTAAATAAAGTTAATCCTTAAGGTTAAAACATGTATTATTATTTATTAATAATATAACCAAAGTCTTGTTAATTAATTAATTATAACCATGGTTTTTAAATAATTAATTAATTATAAGTCTAGAAATATAAAATACTTAGGTTAATAATTTCATGATCTAAAAATCAAATTATAACTTAAGTCATGTTATTAAATTAATCATGTCATGTTTATTAATTTAATTTTAGCATATGATTATATAAAAATAATCTTAACATAAACCGTGAACCAGATCTTGACTAGAAACCATGAACCGGACATGATATCGACACCATACCCCGAACCACTTCGGGGTTCCCCTTGTCTTGCTGCTGCCGTGGGACCCACACCACTCAACGGGGACCATATGGTCTCGGTGGTGGTCGAGTAGCCAAACCGAGACCCCCTTGGGGTTCGGTTTAGGCGTCGGCCAAACAAACACCCCTAAAACATCCCTTTTGGATTTACCCAATAACCATTTTCATGTTAGATCTATGTTTTTAATTAGGTTTTAAAAACATCATGTTCTTAATTAATTATTAGATCAAATCAAAAAGAAAAAGGGTAAAAAGAATATACCGAATGCGTGGATCTAAACGAGGATGAACAAACACGAACACTTGCAACAAAACCAAGATCAAAATCAAATAAACATCCTCCTTGGTGTGTTTATGTGTGGCGGCCAAAAAAAGAAAAGAGGAGGAGGAGAAAAACTTTTTTAGGTTTTTTTTGTTTAATCTTCTGTAAAGTGAAAAATAACTAGTAACTTTTACCATAACCCATCTTAGTGAATTTTGAGATGGGCTTGGCCCATCTCCTTATGGTTGCCGCGGGTAGGGGCCCCACATGGGGTACCCATACCGTTTTCCGTGTCTCGTTTTTTAATTACTCGTTCGTGTTTATTTGTGTTCGCGTTTTGTGTGTTCTCGTTAAATAATTACCGTGACCTAATATATTTATTTACACTCGTAATAAATATATATACGTAATTAATAATAGTTCGTGATTTAATTACGCTCATGATTTCATGATCGCATGTTCGTGATTAATTATTGTTAAATAATTATTGCGTGCTCGTGCGTAGTAAATACTTATCATGTTCTAACACGTACGTAATACGTAAAATCCTAACACGTAATCGTAATCATGCTATAATAGGAAAGTTTTAATCTAGTACGTACGATCTTAAGGGTACTATTCATGGTAAAAGCATGCGGGTTTTACAACTCTTCCCCCCTAAAAAGAATGATTCGTCCCCGCATTATAGATAACGTAACTGAAAGAGAAACATACCCGAATCAAACTGAGATGGTATGTAAGATAAATGAACGCGCAGGTCACACGGTAGAAGGAACGTGACGTGACTGAAAGGACATCTCTAATTGATAAGAGAAAAACGGATAAGAAGTCTGGATGAACTTTTCCGTTTCCAAGTGGCTTCCCTCTTGGAACGGTTCCTTCACAAGATCTTGACTCAAATGATAAATCTTGGTCCTCCTGACCTTGACTTGGAATACGAAGAAGTTCTTGGTTATCGACTTAAGGTAGATCCCCTAAATTTGATCGAGGGAATAAGAATTAACGTGTAAGGGAAACTAAAACGTTATCGTGCAAAACACTCTAACTTACTGATAATTAGCGATGATGCGCGAGACACAAAGAAATGTAGTACGTGAAAAATTTTGAACGTGACACGTGAAAATTTTTGAACGTGATACGTGGAAAAATTTGATTAGTGTAGTATGAGTAAACATATCGTGATCCATGATACGTGTAACATATCTTGATCATGATATGAGGAATGTGGAATGAACATGACATGTGAAACATATCGTGAACATAGAATATAATGGCGGTAACGCCAAACGCTACAAGGTGAGACATAGAATATGACGATAAACGTTTATCTGAGGATAGGGAGTTGTACTAAACTTGGGTCTGGTCTCTCAAGTTCTTGCAAAACTTCCCAGAATGAGAAAATGAACATAAAATCGTAAGCCAAAATGCCATCATGAACGTGAATAGTTTCATGAACGCGAGCGTGAAAGCAAGTGGTGAAATTAGAACAAGGACGTGAAGTAAATAAGGAGCATAATTATGAATATTTGTCTGACTCGATAACTGAGGAATTGCCAAGTGATCGGATGAGCCTTGGCTGGAATATGTCCGATCAATCTGTTGGTTCTGAAATCCTTGCGGATGTAAGGATTCTGCAGACTTGATCAAACTGTTTGCAATAAACCAGATAGTATCATGCTTCTTCTGAGTTTGCGTTAAACTGGTAACCAAAATCCGTGGAGATCTTGTCCCATTTCAATTCACAATTTCAGATGATGAAAACATCCCAGTCTGTTGGTGTCCTATCTTAACCTGTTGGTATGTCAGGTACCTGGATATGAATGTAACTGTATCCTGCTTCGTAGAACTTGATACATAGAAGTTTGAGAAACTCTGAGTCTATGAATCTAGACTGTTCTTAGCGTAGGATTTCCTAGAACACCTAATGTAATGTAGGGTTCTCTCCTTTACGCATAAGCTGAGTCATGGTAAGATTAACCGTAAAAACCCATGTGATTCAGCGTGTCACTGTAATCAAACAAAATTGATATTGGAAAAAATTTTCCAGGGTAAAATTTCGCTTGTCATAGAATTTGCAACATAGTGCAGATATGGTCTTCCTGTTCTTCTCTAGACTTAACGGAAATCAGGTTATCCTCAATGAAAACACTGATGAATTTGATATGAGTTCATGGAAACTCATTCTTATAATGCCGTTGGAGCATTGATTAGACTAATTCAAAATCATAAATCTAGCATGACCGAGCCGTGCATGAATAGCAGTCATGGACATGTCCTGCTCTTTCACTCGTCACTGTTGGCAGCATGATCATGAGTTCGATCTTGGAAAAGTGATTAACAATATAAGGTCGATTGGACATGTTGTTAATACGTGGAGGAGATTAATGGTCATGAATGGTGATTTGTTTAAGAATCGACGGTAGTCGACACATAATCTTATGTGACCGTCCTTCTCCTTTAAGGTTCTTCTGAAGTGTAAGGGACAATTTTGGAATAATATGTTGGTTATGCGTAAAAGGACTTCAGTAGTCGTGTCTTACTGACAGCTAGAAAGTTTTAGCAATCATGGCTAACAAAGCACGTGCTTGGAAAGCATAGATAATTTGTACAGATTTTCCTGATGGAAAATCAAGCTGGATGTATTCAGGAGCATGAACATTACTGTACATAATTATGAATTGTAGCATGGTGTGTTGTGTCCATAATTAGGATAAAATTTATCTCGTGTCTGTCCGAGGAAATGCGTTATTAGCTTGGATCTCATCATTAAGCTGAAAGAAAAACCTTCGTATACGTAGGAATACGAAAGGCGTCCTTCATGGTCATGAATATATGAAATATGGTGAAAGAAATGAAAGTGACATCGGCAACATTACAGTTCTCACTGATGCGTCGGTAATGGTATTGAAATTCTTATGGCCTGATTAATACATGGCACAACAAAATGGATATACCCTTGGAGGGTACCCTGAATTTCTTAGAAATGTTCCATAGTTGGACGTGAGTCATGTGTCTTGACTCGTGTCATGGAACTATAAGCATGACATATTTCTTGACTGGTGTCTTGACATGTGTCTTCAGGAAGTATATGTGAGACATGTGTCTTGACTGATGTCTTGACATGTGTCTCGAGACATAAAACAATAGAACTACAATATTAGGTTATTATGCCAGACTTGGCGGATCGGTTGGACTACTGATCCTTTATATGTCTGATCACGTCCGCGGCCGGAGCCTTGGTTGCGATTTCTAGGATAGTTTCTGTCATAGTAGTGGTTACTATCGTCCTGTCTGTTAGTTCCATGACGGTCATTCTCATGACCGTGATTCATGTAACTATTCAGCTGAGTGTCCGGCTGGTACCAGTTTTCACTCATATGGCTGAAATGACAGCCAAATGACGTGTGACATGCAACTAAGAATTAGGGACAATGATTGATGGAAATTGTCTGATGGTGAAGCATCTTCTCGTCCGAACGCTTTGATCTAACGCCTTTGTCTTTGTCTTGTATGAGCTTCAGGTTGTGAACAGCATCAGCATCTCGTAGCGTTTCCGAACGTCAGCAGCATCAATCTTTTGTAACATCTCCAAGTTATGAGCGACATCAGCAATCTTGTAGAATATCAGCAATTGAGAATACGCCTGAGATGATTCAGAATTGGCTAGCGAATACTCGTGAAGTATTGCAAGTGGAATACACATGGATTAAGGTACGTGTAATACACATGAAATACGGTACATGGAGTACACGTGGAATGCACATGAAATGATGGGTATGGGGTCGATCATTTATCATGATTTAAGGGAAGTATATCGGTTAAACGGTTAAGAAAAACCATCATGATAACCTAGCAGTATTAGCATAGACATCATTCTGGTTATATCAAGAAACGTTAAAGTGTGGTTACACAAAATCCAACGATGATTTTCCTGACAGCATGATCAATGAAAACCAACCATGACTATCATGAAAGCAGGATTCAATGAAATCCAGCTATGCCTTGCATGAAAGCATAAATAACAAAAGAAACGTAAGACGTAATCAACATGAAGATACATGAAACAATCTATTATGAAGGAGTGTATAATATAATCAGCATGAAACTGAAGTTAACCATGACAGTATGAAAACATACTTGACATAAAAACATATTAACTTATGAGGGGACATAAAAAAAGTTTTATGCCAATAAATCATGAGAAAAATTTTATGCATGAATGCGTAATGTAGTTTATAAAAACCTCTATATGTGCGAGGGGACGCCTATGGGTTGGTCCCAAAACAAAAGACATGGCGAGGGGACGCCTATGGGTCGGTCCCAAAGTTAAAAGTTTCGATAAAAGAACATGCGACTAAATAGGGCCAGTCCTGTACCAACCATTACTTAGTCATAATCCCTGCAACAATGATACATGAAACATAATTAAATGAAACTCATCTGTCAAAACTTATCAAAAAAAAAATTATGTGACTAATTATGAACTATTGAGGTTCAGTCCACATAGTCACGGTTCACGAGGAACGTCATGCATGAAACAATGACACATAACTAAATATGAATGACGGTTGTCCATCCATATTAGTACAACATAATCGATGAAAACATCAAGGTTAAAACCTCAAGGTGCTGAAAACATCATGGTTAAAACATCAATGCGCTGAAAACATCAATACGTAGAATAACAAACATTGGCTTAGGAAGCTTCTGGTGACTACCCACTAGTCACAGGTCGAATTTTAGAGCCTACAGGTCGAAGCCTTGGCTCTGATACCATAATTGTAACACCCCATTTTGATAAATGGAATGTCACGCGTAATCATGGCGTGTCATCAAAGCATACAAGGATAAATGTCTAAAACATTACATGACCATAGGGATAACCGGAATCAAACATCAGTTCCCACACATAAGCCCAAAACATAATAAAGCAAAAGAAATGAATGAAAGACTAAACAAGCATAAGTATATGAAGGCAAAAAGGAAAAGAAGTCTCTAGCAGCTTCCATCCTATGCCCGACCTCCAAATGCTCGAGTCTTTCCTAGGGTACCCGCCGTTTTAGGACATGGAAAGGAAAGTAACGGCTGAGCAAAACGCTCAGTGCATGGATATAGACGTAGTATGAATGACTAAAACATAATAAAGACTTAATAGCAGCGGAAATGTATAAGTACTGGAAAACCTGGAACATGTTCATAAAACTGGTTTTATAGTTTGAAAAGCCTTATGTTTATCTTATGAAAACTGTTTAACATATTTTACCATTAGCCAATATAGGTCATGAAAATCCACCGTGCATGAATACTTGGAGGGGTGACCTCATCATGCAAATTAGAGGGGCTGCCTCTAATTTAATATACTGGTTTTGGGTAGGAGGGATCAACTCCTTGTGAAGGATGCAAGGCACACACCACATTCACCATGAAATCCTGACTGAAAACATGTAACTAGGATGCACCCATACGCCCCACATGATAAATATAAAAATATGGCCAAAAGCTGAAAGGACGTCACGAGCAATCACTCCGCCGTAGTGAAGTCATAACATCAGTGCCTCTAATGTTATGGTTATGGTACCTCCATAACTAGGTGAAATTGGTCATGCATGTATATGGCTATAGGTATTCTAAATTAAACATAAGCAAATCAAACATATAAACTTATACTACGGGAAAACATTTGGCTGCATACGGGGAATCCTAATAAGGAGAGAATGTCCATACTGAAAGGACGGGAATCCGTACCTTATGTCCAGTGAACGAAGAAGACGAACTGAGAGGAATCCTACTTCCATATCACTAATGCTACATGAATACATACGTGAATAAGTATCTGACTACTAAATACGTAACTGGTTTTATATCATGTCTTAACTTATTTTATATGTTCATATCATGTTTTACTGTTTAAAGCCGTAAACTGTGTTTATCTTATATTCTGTCTATTCTGATTAAGTATTTCTGGTATTTCATGTATTATTATACTTACTGTGTAATAATAAGTAACTTTCTAAAAATAGCAGGTTTCCTAAAATAGAAAGTTTCCAAAAATAGAAAGTTTCCAAAAATAGAAGTTTCCAAAAATAGAAAGTTTCCAAAAATAGAAAGTAACAAAAAATAGAAAGTTTCCAAAAATAGAAAGTTTCCAAAAATAGAATTACTGCTTAAAATAGATAAGTTTCAAAAAATAGAAAGTTTCCATAAATAGATCAGCTGCCTTAATTAAATAAGTTTCCATAAATAGATTAGCTGCCTGAATTAAATAAGTTTCTGTAGAAACTAGAAGGGGGGGTTGAATAGTTTTTTATATTTACTTGTTAAAATGTGGTTTCCAAAAATCCTTTTTCAAAAACTTAGGCTTGAGGAAATATGTGAAATCTTCTTATGCACAATATGAACAATAGTGTAACTAAACTAATACTAACAAAAATATATCCACAAAGAACAAAGAATGATAGTGTAACTAAGCTAATACTAACAAATGTATATGCATAAAGAATAAAGAATGTAAAGAGTTAAGGGTAAAGAAAGATCAAACCGAACACCAAGGATTTATAGTGGTTCGGAAACGAATCTCACTCCTCGTTCCTACTCCACTCCTGGAGTACTCCTTACTCAGGAGTTCACTACACAACAAGCTCCTTATGGTGGAGAAAACCGTACACATCGCTTAACCAATTTCCGACTCTAAGCTAAAAGTCGAGCCCTAATCGTAGCTAGGACCAATCTACACAACTATACTTAGTACATACACAACTTCCAAATAGACACAACTACTTGGATCTTCACAACTATGACACAACTACAAGTGTATAAAATTAGATCTTCAATGGATCTTTGGTGGTGGACTCAACACTTCACAAGGATAGTGTTCTTCTCTTTGCACTTGGAGAGGAAGGGATGGAAGAACAAGATTCACTTCTTAAACAAGTAATAATCAAACAAATGATCAAAGATTTGAGTGATTAAAGAAGGGGTTTGAATCTGGAAATAAATGTGCAAAAGAGGTGATTTGAAAAGCTGAGAATGGTCCACTATTTATAGGACAAGAAGGCCAATGGCTATATCTGGTGGTGGTTCCTTAGCTCAGCCTGCGGTTCCTTATCGATAAGGAACCGCCTAGGAGCTAGAGAACCGCTGCCTAGACTCTGCTCCATTTTTTGTCCTTTAGTGGTGAGGTCTTATCTGGATATAAAAAATATCCTGAAAGGATATTCTTAGCCAAATAAGAATATGCCATTTTCAAATTTCAAATAAATAATTTAATAAAACATTTTCTTAAAAAGAAAGTTTAATAAAAAAACTTGTCACACTTAAATAAAAAGTGAGTTTTAAGAAAGATTAAATCATTTGATCACTTGATTAAGGTTAGTACTTGTTTATCCATACCTTAAGTGAAAATGGGTAAAATGAAAAATACTTGAACTCAAGAATTCGTTTTTCGTCGTTTTCGTAAATGCTTGTTTTTACATATTATCGTAATCAAAACTAAGCGAGACCAAAAAATGCAAGTAACGTTTTTAGTCATTATTGCATTAACAATCTCCCCCTTTTTTATTCCGACAATACATAAACTCAATCACACAAAAACAAGATTTTCGAAGACGAGTTTATTCATTTCTCCCCCTTTATCGAAGCAAAAAGGTTGCGTAAGCCGGTGTTGAAGAAACGGACTTTGCAAAGACTCCCCCTTGGTGCTTACTCCCCCTAGCTTGGGGCACCGAGGAATCGAGATATGGTGACAAGCTACATAGAAGGGTTAGTTGAACAAAGGAAACAACCAACAAGATATAGCAATAGGTCACATAAAAAAAATAAAAGAGAAGAAAGACACAAAGATAAAGATCCAAGATAAGTTACAAAAAAACATCATACAAAGTTGTATGGAAAAAGAAAACAAGCCAAAAGCATAAATCTAATCCTAGTTATTCTAGAATTATAAGATTTGCTAGAGTTTGGTGTCTTGTGGATAAGCAACCAATGCTTATAAGAAAGACAAGGTAATTGCGGAGGGTGGTGGTGGTGGCTTGTTGGAGATCTCATAATCATAGTGAAGAGGAGGCTTGATTAACAGACTCTTGATGTAGCTCAACTCGTCATAGATGTGTGCCATAGCAAGATGTTGATATTGACAACAATTACAATATGTTCCATGGTGCATGACATTATCATGAGAAGGAGGAAGAACACTAAAGGGTGGTGGTGGAAGAAAAGAAGTTCCACAATCAACATTCTTGGAAGGAGAGATGTGATTAAGAGTGTTCTTGGGTGAATTTGGGTTGAAAGCAATTGGAGAGAATGGTGGGGATTCAAGGCTTTCATTGGGAGAATAAGACATTTTGTGGTGTGAAGGAAGGCAAAATGCTTAAGGTTTAAATAGGGAAGGTTTAAGGTATTTTGGGGTGGTCAAAAGGTTTGAAACTAAGATTCTCAAAAATGTTGGAGCAAATCTGGAGTTTCAGAGAAAAACCCGAAAAAGGAAGGCGTTGTATGCGGTTCCTTATCATGCCCAGCGGTTCCTTATCACTAAGGAACCGCGGTTCACTTATGGAACCGCCTACAGGGCTTGTGTTTGGTGTATGGTGGAAGATTTTTGTGTCAGCAAATCTTATTTTTCTAGTCTAACTTATCATAGGGATATGCTTAAAAGCAAAGATAGACAAAGAAAACATATGCACACATACCAAATAGACATTTGACAAAAAAAATCAATGTAGGAGGTGTGTAATACAAGACCTTAAGTCATGACACAATGATCCTCCATGATTCTATCTTGTTCTTGCTATGTTTGAGAGAAACATACATATGAATTATGTAAGCTCTAGATTAATAGCGAGAATCTATGAAAAACCGTTTTTAGATTGAATTAACAATGTAAAAAAGCATTTTTCAACCATTTTTGATGAAAACTTTGAGAGTTTTGAAAAAGATAGGAGAAGATTTTTCAAAAGGAGTTTAAAGACTCAAAGACTCAAAGTGATACACTATAAAAAGAAGGAAATCAAGGAAGATGTTCCATTAATCCTAGACCTAGACGTAGGTAATTAAAAGGTTCCCTCTTAAGTGGCTTAGTGAAGATGTCGGCTAAGTTGTCCTCGGAGGGCACCTTCTCAATAGAAATGTTCCCCTTTTGAACATTATCCCTAAGGAAATGGTGTCTAATTTCTATGTGTTTGGTCCGCGAATGTTGCACGGGATTCTTGCTAAGGTCTATAGAGTCTTTATTATCTCACATGATGGGAACATCATCAAGAGAAATCCCGTAATCAACAAGCGCTTGCTTCATCCATAGAGCTTGTTGGCATGCTTTTCCGGCACTCACATACTCGGCTTCCGTGGTGGATATCGCAAGAGCGGTTTGTTTCTTGGAGAACCAAGAAGTTAAACAACAACCCATGAAGGTACAAACTCCACTAGCGCTTTTCCGGTCCACATAGTCTCCCGCATGATCCGAGTCCGCGTAGACAATGGTTTCTACGCCGGTCCCTTTAGGATACCATAATCCTAAATGTATAGTGCCTTTAATGTATCGGAAGATACGCTTAACCGCTTCAAGGTGAGAGGTTTTGGGAGCCTCTTGGAAGCGAGCACAAAGGCAAACACTAAACATGATATCCGGTCGACTTGCCGTTAGGTATAACAAACTACCAATCATACCTCTATATTTGGTGTTGTCTACCGACTCACAATCATCATCTACGGTGAGTTTAGTATCCGAGGCCATAGGGGTCTTCATTGGTCTAGATTCTTCTAATCCAAATTTCTTTAGCATTTCTTTAGCGTACTTAGATTGACTAAAGAAAATACCATCATCCATTTGTTTAATTTGGAGTCCTAAAAAGAAGTTGAGTTCTCCCATCATACTCATTTCAAACTCATCATGCATGATTTTGGCAAAGTCATCACACAATCCTTGACAAGTTGATCCAAATATAATGTCATCAACATATATTTGTACGATTATGAGGTGAGAACCCTTCTTCTTTGTAAAGAGTGTATTGTCTACCATCCCCATGGTATACTCATGTTTAACAAGAAACGCTTTAAGTCTATCATACCAAGCTTTGGGTGCTTATTTGAGTCCATAAAGTTCTTTCTTAAGCTTGTAAACATGATCCGGTTTCTCAAAATCAATGAAGCCGGGAGGTTGAGCCACATATACCTCCTCATTGATCAAACCGTTGAGAAAAGCACTCTTTACATCCATTAGTTGAAGCTTAAAATCAAAGGCGCAAGCATAGGCTAAGAGAATTCTAATGGATTCTAGTCTAGATACCGGTGCATATGTCTCGTCATAATCAATACCTTCTTGTTGATTATAGCCTTGAGCTACAAGTCTAGCCTTGTTACGAGACACAACACCATTCTCATCTAGCTTATTCCTAAATACCCATTTGGTTCCTATAATGGTAGAACTTCTAGGTGGAGGAACAAGTTCCCAAAGATCATTGGCAACGAATTGATTCAATTCTTCTTGCATCACAATGACCCAACTCTCATCCGTCAAAGCTTCTTTAACATTCTTTGGTTTAATCAAGGAGACAAAACAAAAGAAGTTGCTTTGGTTTTGGACTTGAGATCTTAGGGTCCTTTGATTTAAGTCACCAATGACATTATTGAGAGTATGATCCCTAGATTCCTTAATGTTTACTTCCTTTTCAACACTAAGGTCTTCAATTCCTATTTTTCTAACCTCTTTGGCTTTAACTACTTCCAATTCATCCAAGTCATCATCAACCAATGGTGGTGTCTTGGGGAAGGAGGGGTTTCATCAAAGGTTACGTTGAGTGATTCTTCAATAACCCCCGAGGTTCTATTTAGGACTATGTAGGCTTTACTAGTTTGGGAATAACCTAAAAGGATACCTTCGTAAGACTTTGGGTCAAACTTGGTAAGGTAGTCTTTGGTGTTGAGGATAAAGCACTTGCTTCCAAACACCCTAAAGTATTCTAATGAGGGTTTCTTACCTTTAAGAATCTCATAGGGGGTCTTTCCTAGGAAAGGTCGAATAAGAATTCGGTTGAGAATATAAGTCGATGTGTCCACGGCATTGCACCAAAACTTTTGAGGCAAAGATTGCTCGTTTAACATCGTCCTACTCATCTCTTAGAGAGTCCTATTCTTCCTTTCAAATACCCCATTTGATTGTGGTGTGCGAGGAGCCGAGAAGTTATGGGTAATACCATGAGCTTCACAAAAGGCACCAAATTGCACTTCATTATCAAATTCCCTACCATGATCCGTCCTAATAGAAACGATTGAACATCCTAGTTGATTTTGAATTCTTCGACTAAAGATTTCGAAGTGATCAAAAGCTTCATTCTTAGATGCCAAAAATCTAGTCCAACTGAATCTAGAATAGTCATCAACTATAACTAGGGTATAAAGGTTACCTCCATAACTCCGTATGGCGGAAGGTCCAAAAAGATCCATATGTAGGAGCTCTAAGCACCGAGAGGTCGAAACCAAATTCTTGGCTTTGTGACTTGAGTGAACTTGCTTTCCAATTTTGCAAGCATCACAAAAGTGACTATCAAACTTAATCTTGGGTAGGTGTCTTACCAACTCCTTAGAGACTAAAGATTGAATTAAACGCATATTAGCGTGACCTAATCTCCTATGCCAAAGAGTAGAACTATCATCTATAGTCGCAAGACATATGTTGTCTTTTGACTTCTTATTAACCTTCATGACATAAAGCCCATGCTTTCTAACACCTTTTCCAATGACTTTTCCATCTTTTACGATTTCACTGTCATGTTCCGAAAAGATGACCTTACACTTATTATCACAAATTTGACCTGTACTTAAAAGGTTAAATCCTAAGTTATCGACGTGCTCAACATTTTCAATGGTCATGGAGTCAAGAGAAACCATACCTTTGCCAATGATATTACCACGTAGACTACTAGCGAATGTGACGTTACCTCCATCATATGCTTTGTAATGCGAGAACAAACCTCGATTACCCGTCATGTGTTTAGAACATCCACTATCCTTAATCCACTCATCGGGCTCCAAATCAATTCCCAAGCATATCTAGGTAACAACATACAAGATCAAACATTTGGTCCCCAATATCTCATGGGTCCAAAATTGTTAGTTCCAAACATCCCTTGCATTTGGTTGGGATGCATGAATGAAGGAGGGGTTCCCCATGGAGAACAAAATGAAGGAGGGTAGTAATTCATGTAACCATTTTATTGTTCATTATTTCTCCTAGGTGTATTTGATCTAGGTTTAGAGTTATGATTATTCCTTCTAGGTGTTGGAGTTTTACTTCTAGATCGTGAATTGTTTTGATTATCTCTTCTAGGCGTTGTCGTTCTACTTCTAGGCTTAGACTCATTCCGTACTCTAGGTGGAGTAGAGGATAGTCTAGATAAACTTCTATTTCCCATGAGAGGTTTACTTAATGGCTTGTAGAACTTACCAATAGCATTGTCGTCAAATATGGGTTTTACCTTATTAACAGTAAGATGCTTTAGTTTTTCATCTAACTTATACTTTTCAGAAAGTTCAGGATTTTCACCAAAATCAACCTCTGGCCGCGGTTCCTTATCTATGATGGCGGTTCCATATTGATAAGGAACCGCCCATACAATCGGGTACCGCGTATAGCAGGAGTTTTTTGAGAAAACCTTACTTGCTTTGGTTCACTAGTTGAGGCTTCATTTGAGTTAAAACCTACACCAAGTCTTTCCTTTGAATGAACTTGTTTGTTTAACATGTCGTCAAGAGCACTAGTACCTTTCATGAACTTTTACAATTTAATGGAGGTGCTCTTGAGATCTTCATTTTCTAATCTAAGTTTCTCGCAACTTAAGCAACCTAAATCAACCTCTTTGTTTTTCTCAAGTTTAGCCAATTTCTCCCTAAGTTCATTGATCTCATTTTCAAGCTTAGTTTTGGTTGATTTTAAGGTTTTGTTCTTTTCTATGAATTTGAGACTAAGTTTGTGTAAACTATCATATTTTCCTTCAAATTCAATATCATCTAAGGTGGAGCTATCATTACTATAATATTCGGTTTCGGAATGTACCTCTTTAGAAGTGTGAGCCATAAGACATTTCTCCTCCTTGGGGTTGTCATCATTTTCTTCACCGCTATCGCTCCAAGCACCACTAACAAACGCCGTGTGGTTCTTATCACAAGCGGGCCTTGGACAATCACCAATGAAGTGATTTGGATCACCACATCTAAAGAAACTCCTATCACCTTTTTCGTTCTTGGCAAACCGATTCTTTGAGAATGGTTTCTTGTCATTGTTGGGTTGCCTAACGTGTTGACCTCGTCTCTTGAAGAACTTCTTGAAATCTCTCACCGCCAATGCATACTCCTCGTCATCGCTTTCTGAGGAACTATCATGGTCACTTTGTGCTTTCTTGGCTTTAAGTGCAAGAGATTTCCTTTCACTCTTGGTTTTCACTAATTCCGAGTCCTTAAAAATTATCATCTCATGAACCTTCAAGTTGCCTATGAGTTCATCGAGTGATAAAGTTGAGAGATCTTTCGATTCTTCAATCGCCGTGACTTTTGCTCTCCACTTTGGATGTAAAGCCCTTAGAAACTTCCTAACATTGTTCTTGCTAGAAAAACCTTCATCAAGTGCTTTTAGACTAGTAATAATGGTGTTAAACCTAGCAAATGCACTATCAATAGTTTCATCTTCTAAGATGACAAATTGTTCATATTGTTGGACAAGAAGATCGATTTTGCTTTCTTTGACTTGGCTATTACCTTGGTGGGTTACTAAAAGAGTGTTCCAAATATCTTTAGCGGTTTCACACATAAAAATCCTTTCATACTCTTTCTTAGGCAAAGCATTATAAATCACCATTTTAGCCTCATTATTTTTTGAAAGTTTCCTATTTGTATCATCATTAGCATTGTCAAAAGTGACCAATTCTTTTGTTTTAGAAACTTCATTAAATTGATAAGGTAAAAAATCACCATTGGTAATAACATGCCAAAGATCTAAATCTTTTGATTTCACATAAGTTTCAAATCTATTTTTCCAATAAATAAAACTATCGATTTCAAAAAGTGGTGGTCTTTGCATAGATTGCCCTTCTAGGTACTTGTTGGAATCCATAGATCGATTCAAGTTTTAAAATACAATATACTTTAAAAATTCTTGAGCAACCACGCTCTGATACCAATTGTAGAAACTAGAGGGGGGGGGGGGGGGGGGTTTGAATAGTTTCTTATATTTACTTGTTAAAATGTGGTTTCCAAAAATCCTTTTTCAAAAACTTATGCTTGAGGAAATATGTGAAATCTTCTTATGCACAATATGAACAATAGTGTAACTAAAATAATACTAACAAAAATATATCCACAAAGAATAAAGAATGATAGTGTAACTAAGCTAATACTAACAAATGTATATGCATAAAGAATAAAGAATGTAAAGAGTTAAGGTTAAAGAAAGATCAAACCGAACACCAAGGATTTATAGTGGTTCGTCAACGAAGCTCACTCCTCGTTCCTACTCCACTCCTCGAGTACTCCTTACTCGAGAGTTCACTACACAACAAGCTCCTTATGGTGGAGAAAACTGTACACGTCGCTTAACCAATTTCTGACTCTAAGCTAAAAGTCGAGCCCTAATCATAGCAAGGACCAATCTACACAACTATACTTAGTACATACACAACTTCCAAATAGACACAACTACTTGGATCTTCACAACTATGACACAACTACAAGTGTATAAAATTAGATCTTCAATGGATCTTTGGTGGTGGACTCAACACGTCACAAGGATAGTGTTCTTCTCTTTGCACTTGGAGAGGAAGGGATGGAAGAACAAGATTCACTTCTTAAAAAAGTAATAATCAAACAAATGTTCAAAGATTTGAGTGATTAAAAAAGGGGTTTAAATCTGGAAATAAATGTGCAAAAGAGGTGATTTGAAAAGCTGAGAATGATCCACTATTTATAGGACAAGAAGGCCAACGGCTATATCTGGTGGCGGTTCCTTAGCTCAGCCTGCGGTTCCTTATCGATAAGGAACCGCCTAGGCGCTAGAGAACCGCTCCATTTTTTGTCCTTTAGTGGTGGAGGTCTTATCTGGATATAAAAAATATCCTGAAAGGTTATTCTTAGCCAAATAAGAATATGCCATTTTAAAATTTCAAAAAAATAATTTAATAAAACATTTTCTTAAAAAGAAAGTTTAATAAAAAAAACTTGTCACACATAAATAAAAAGTGAGTTTTAAGAAAGATTAAATCATTTGATCACTTGATTAAGGTTAGTACTTGTTTATCCATACCTTAAGTGAAAATGGGTAAAATGTAAAATACTTGAACTCAAGAATTCGTTTTTCGTCGTTTTCGTAAATGCTTGTTTTTACCTATTGTCGTAATCAAAACTAAGCGAGACCGAAAAATGCAAATAACATTTTTAGTCATTATTGCATTAACAGTTTCTAAAAATAAAAAGTTCCCATAAATAGATTAGGTGCCTTAATTAAATAAGTTTCTAAAAATAAAAAGATTCCATAATTAGATATAAGCTGGTTAAATAAGCTAAGTATATAAGCCTAAGTGTTTTTCTGATTATTTTCTAAGTCTTAATGATATAATGTATAGTTTATTAATTATTTCATGTAATTTAAATAAACTATAGGTTAAAAGTATTTAATTAAAATATATCATGTTTTTAATTAAATAAAGTTAAATACTTAGGTTAAAACATGTATTATTATTTACTAATAATATAACCTAAGTCATGTTAATTAATTATTTATAACCATGGTTTTTAAATAATTAATTAATCATAAGTCTAAATATAAAATAATTAGGTTAATAATTTAATGATGTAAAAATTAAATTATAACCTAAGTCATGTAATTAAATTAATCATGTCATATTTATTAATTTAATTTTAGCATATGATTATATAAAAATAATATTAACATAAACCGTGAACCGGATCTTGACTAGAAACCATGAACCGGACATGATATCGACACCATACCCCGAACCACTTCGGGGTTCCCCTAGTCTTGCTGCTGCCGTGGGACCCACACCACTCAACCGAGACCATATGGTCTCGGTGGTGGTCGAGTAGCCAAACCGAGACCCCCTTGGGGTTCGGTTTAGGCGCCGGCCAAACAAACACCCCTAAAACATCCCTTTTTGATTTACCCAATAACCATTTTCATGTTAGATCTATGTTTTTAATTAGGTTTTAAAAACATCATGTTCTTAATTAATTATTAGATCAAATCAAAAAGAAAAAGGGTAAAAAGAATATATCGAATGCTTGGATCTAAATGAGGATGAACAAACACTAACACTTGCACCAAAACCAAGATCAAAATCAAATAAACACCCTCCTTGGTGTGTTTATGTGTGGCGGCCAAAAAAAGAAAAGAGGAGGAGGAGAAAAACGTTTTTAGGTTTTTTTTTTGTTTAATCTTCTGTAAAGTGAAAAATGACTAGTAACTTCTACCATAACCCCTCTTAGTGAATTTTGAGATGGGCTTGGCCCATCTCCTTATGGTTTCCGCGGGTAGGGGCCCCACATGGGGTACCCGTACCGTTTTCCGTGTCTCGTTGTTTAATTACTCGTTCGTGTTTATTTGTGTTCGCGTTTTGTGTGTTCTCGTTAAATAATTACCGTGACCTAATATATTTATTTACGCTCGTAATAAATATATACGTAATTAATAATAGTTCGTGATTTAATTACGCTCATGATTTCATGATCGCATGTTCGTGATTAATTATTATTAAATAGTTATTGCGTGCTCGTGTGTAGTAAATACTTATCGTGTTCTAACACGTACGTAATACGTAAAATCCTAACACGTAATCGTAATCATGCTATAATAGGAAAGTTTTAATCTAGTACGTACGATCTTAAGGGTACTATTCATGGTAAAAGCATGCGGGTTTTACATGAAACCTGTTTAGACTTGTTCATTTGAGTTTATTATAGCTTCTGTATGCATTTGGTTAAGTTTGGCTGGTTGAATTGTGTTATAAGTGCTTATTGAACCATAACTGCTTATTTGTTCATGTCTGGGCTATATCTGGTGCTTAATTGAATTAAATGTACAAATTAGCTGATTGTGATTGTGATTTCTTTGTTGTTATTGACTCCTTATGATCCACTGATCATTTGGGTGCCTTTGTGTAACTTGAATCCACAAAAAAGTCATTAAAGACAAATAGTCAAACAAGTCAAGCAGTGGAGAAAGTTTCCACTGCTCAGACACCAAAACTAACCCCTGCTAGTGTAATTTTTCAGTTAGCTTATTAATAAGCCATATTGGCTTATCCAGACCTGCAACATGTTACTTTTTGTGATCAATCTTCCTCATTTGACCCATTTGTTTGAACTGGAGCTTATCAGACCTTGACTTTGACTTTTTGCTAGAAAACTCTTAAAGTTGACTTTTAATGAAGTGGTTATTTGCTTATTCCAGCTTATTGGATTAACTTATTTGAAAACTTTTTGTTGATTAAGCTTAGTTAAGTCATTTAAAAGCTTTTGAAACTTGAATCAGCTCTTGGGGTGGCCTAGAACTCGAAAACGACTATTTTGTCGTTTTGTGAAGATAGCTTATTGCTTTTTCAGGCTTATTCCTTGTGCTTATTTCAAATTTATTTTTACAGAAGTCTTAAGTAACTCAAAAGACTTGTGTGTCTAATTTGAGCTTATGGCATCAGCTTATAGCTTAATGGGCCAAAAAGCCCATTAAGAATAAGCTGCTTTGAAAAAAGCTAGCTTATACTCATTTTCAGCTTTTGGGCCTTCAGAGTTTTGTGTTTAAAATCAAATTTTGAGTCAGATAGGAACTTTTGGGCCATTTTTATAAACATTTTTCTTATTGGGCTTATTTTGGCCCAATAAGGGTCTGTTTTGGACTTTGGCCCATTTGAAGGCCCATTAGGGGTATTTTTGTAACTTCAACTTCATTTCTGTGTTTATTAGGTTAAAATAAACTAGTTTGCAAATTTTTAGAATTTTTATAAATTTTGGATTTTTAATATTATTTTATTATTTAAAATTAAAATTTAGATTTTTCAAGTTTTTATATTTTTCTTAGGTTAAATACATTAAGTTAGAAATTTTACAACTTTTAGAATATTTTTATTGTCATTAGAATAATTTTTATAATTATTTTAAATTTTAATAGTTTTTAATTGTTTTTAAATAGTTTTAATTAATTTTAAAAATTTCAAAAATAGTTTTAAATTAGGTTAGGTCATTTTAGAGGTTTACAATTGAAAAAATCTCATTTTGGGTTTTTTTTAATTAAATTAATTTTTTGGCTTTAATTAGCATTAAAAATTATTATTAAATTAAATAAAAGGTTTGAGTGATTTTTAATTTTTTGTAAACTCTAATTACATTATTTAGGATTTATTTAAATTTTCTAGGAATTTTTAGGGTAAATATTTAATTTGTCACTTTTTACGGTTTTACGTGTGCGACTTTATCGTCTTAGTTTAATTTGTCATCGTAACCGTCATTCTCTTCTAATCTCATCTCTATTTTCTTTTCTCATAAATATAATCACAAAGTTAATCATCTCTTAGCACACACACCAAGCCTCCTTGAGAACGATCCCTACTTTGGGTCATAACTTGTGGTTTTCTTAAACTACTTGTTAATACTTACCCTAATTACCCTTTTGCTTTTCCTAAAGCAAAGGTGTGAAAAACTCCAATATCATTTTGGCGCCGCTGCCGGGGAGGCGTGTTGTGTTGTGATTTGGCAATTGTTGTTTTTATATATAGCCATAATAGTATTTGTATTAGTAGCACTCTACTAATACGTATTATCAGTATTTCGTTTTTTTGTGTAAATATTATTAATATATTGTATACGTAGAACAATAAATTCACCAAGTACTCCAAAAGTGTGAAAACACAACCTTGACATGGGAGGTCATTACCCAATCATTGTATTCAAATCTCAAACAAGAAAGAAAAGGAAAAAATAGATAAATACTTTCGTGAAGCTCGATTTTGAAAAATACAAACTATAAGGTTGGTATAAGGAGGGTATTATAAAATATACCCTAAGGAAAAAGGCTCTTAAGTGCTTCGCGCCGCCTCGTTTCCCCGCTTGCTTGTGAGTATTTTGAGATTGAAGGCTAATCGAGGGTTTTGCCGCCTAAAGTATTATTAAGTATCATATATACTTTCTTGGTTTCATTTGATTAAACCCTCTTGAACGTTTTGGTGTTCCACCAACGTTCTAAAGTCATCGAAGGCGTTCACTTCACGTGATCGTTTTCATTCCTTGAGGCATCTTTAATCAAGAGATTTTATTAAGGAGGAGATTTGTAGATTTTGGTGTACTTAATACAATCACAAAAATCCAAAAAAAGTAAAAACAATCAAAAACCACAAAAAATTTTTGGAAAAATACAAAACACCAAAAAGAATCTTCTTTGCTCATCCCCTCGTTGTACGTGACGTTTATGCAAACCCGCAACCAAGCAAGACGTGCACGTAAACGAAACCAAAAGGAGTCAACACCTACTCCTAATCTTTCTAGTGAGGAGTCTCCTATTGACGAACCCATCGTAGAACAAGAAGCTCCCATGGCTAATCGTACTATGATGGAGTTGCTTCAAGCACCTACCGAGGGTTATGGAGAAGCGATTGTGATTCCCGCTATCCTTGCGGAGAATTTTCAGGTTAAGATGGGTTTGTTGTCCATGATTCAAAACAACAAATTCCGTGGTGATGCAAAGGACAACCCTCATAACCACATTCGCCAATTCAATCGTCTTACCGCCACTTGCAAGTTTAAGGACGTCTTTAACGACTCGATTAAGATGATGCTTTTTCCGTATTCCTTAGCGGGGCCCGCTAAAATTTGGTTTGAGAAAGAGCCACCCAATTCTATATTGACGTGGAAGGATCTCGTTTCAAAATTTGTGAACCAATTTTTCCCGCCCTTTAAGACTACGCATTTGAAAAACGAGATTTCAAAATATTCACAAGAATTTAATAAGAGTTTTTCAACAGCTTGGAATAGGTTTAAGGAAATGTTACATGAGTGTCCTCATCACGGTTTTTCCGATTTGCATCAAATTGACACGTTTTACAATGGACTTAATGATCATGAAAGGGATTATCTAAATGCCGCCGCGGGTGGTAATTTTTTGTGTAAAACGGTTGAGGAAGCTTTGGTGATAATTGAGAATAGATCTAAGGTTTATTGTCCTCGTAGCACGTCGAGTGTTTGTAAGGCTTCGTCTTCGGCTTCACCTTCTTTGTCTAATACCATCGATGCTTGCCAAATTGAGGCGAACTTGGAAAACAAAATCTTTGATAATCTTAAAGAACTTTTAATTGAATTCCTAGTTGAAGAACAAAGTGCTCCCGCTACGGCTAAAGCGGTTGAGGCTTCATGTATGTATTGTGGTGGAGGTCATGATTTCTCCGAGTGCATTACCAACGGTGGTAACACTTCGAGTGCCTACGCGGCCACGGGAACTTACAA
Organism: Glebionis coronaria; assembly: GCA_025667525.1. Lineage (NCBI taxonomy): Eukaryota > Viridiplantae > Streptophyta > Magnoliopsida > Asterales > Asteraceae > Glebionis > Glebionis coronaria. The sequence goes on from CM046881.1 coordinate 318,831,140, forward strand.
CCAAAATGGTCAAGTTACCCGCTCCAATCAATTGACTCCACCGGGTTTTGCTTCAAATCAAAATGCTAACAACAACTCTCGAAACAATCAAGCTGGTTTCAAAAACAATTACAAAGGAAACTATGGGAATCAAGGGGCTAATAATCAAGTTTCAAATGAAAATCAAAGTGATTTTTAAAACAACAACAAAGGTTTGCAATCTTTGAAAGATCTTCTAAATGAATTTGTTGAATACGCTAATGGAAACGATGCTATGTTTGACAACATTCAAAGAGAAATCATTAGCCTAAGATCCGAGTTTAAGAACGACTTGAAGAAGGAGTTGAAAAATGAGTTAGCAAATGAGCTTAAAATCCATACAAACAAAATGGAAGGAAATGTAACTAGGTTACAACAAAACCAACAAAAAATGGAACAAGGGCAACATGAAATTAAGCAAGAAATGATTAAGGCCGAGAAGAGGCAATCCATGTTTGAGGAAAAAATTTCATCTATGTTTGAGGCAATTATGTGCAAACCGTCTTCGAGTCATCTTCCTAGCAACACCATATCGAACCCTAAGGGAGAGATGAAAGTGATTACCACACGTAGTGGTAAGACACTTAAGGAACCAACTCCTCAACCAATTGCTCCTATGGAGGATGCAATTGAGGAAGAACCCGAGGTGATGGTCGAAAAGGAGCATGTCCAAATCCCACGAAGTACTGCTCATGCCACACCTACGGTTGACCCATTACCACATTTGGAACCCGAGATTCCAAAGGCTATGCCTATGCCTCAACCCACACCACCTTTGCCCTATCCATCGAGACATAGAAAGGAGAAATGTCAAGAGCGCGATAATTATCAATTTGAGCTTTTTATGAAAATGTTTCGTGATTTGCACTTTAATGTGAGTTTCGCCGATGCTTTCGTCATGATGCCTTGATTTTCCGGCTAACTTTAAGAGTATGTTGAACAACAAGGACAAATTGCAACAATTGTCTAGATGTTCATCGGTTTATCTTAACCGCATACCTCAAAAAGTCGGTGATCCTGGTAAATTCTTGATCCCTTGTGCAATCCAAGATATGGAAGAATGCTATGCCTTGGCCGATCTTGGTGCTAGCATTAACTTGATGCCACTTGCAATCTTCAAGTCGCTCAATCTTCCTAAACTTACTCCTTCACTAATGTCTATCGAGTTGGCCGACCATTCCACGATTCCCGCATGTGGATTGGCGGAAGACGTTTTTGTGAAAGTGGGAAAGCTCTATTATTCGGTAGACTTTATCGTTGTCGATATTCCCACGGATCCTCAAGTTCCTCTCATTTTAGGTCGTTCGTTTTTAGATACGTCTATGGCTTTATTCGATGTGCATGCTAGAAAGATCACCTTACGTTTCAACGACGAGGAACTTGTTATAAACGCAACTCAAAACTCTGAAATTTCTCATGTTTATTCCGTTGCAACCATAAATCTCGTTGATATAATTGACGTTGTTTGCGAGGAATTTTCACAAGAAGTTCTAGGTTTTGGTGATGATGAAAATAGTGCAATGCCACTATGTTAGATCCCATTCTTGATAACTCGACACCAACCTTCACTCCATTTGAAGGTGGTGGTTTTACGTTGGAAGAATTCGATGTTCCACGTACTTGTAACAAAGACCTCGACAATGATGAGGACTTCTCGATTATCAAGGATTTTCTTAAAGATTTCCCATTTCCTCCACCCGAGGAGGTTATGAGTATCAAGCCCAAATCTTCAATTGAGGAACCACTGATATGTGTGTAAACACACATCTTTTCTACCACTTAATTACAATAATAACCGGACCAAAACGTGTATTTTATGTCTTTTATGTCGAAATTATGCGTGGTTTGTGTTTTTGTTGTGATTTAGGACGAAAAGGTGAAAAGTGGAGAAAACACGGGAATTCACGGGCATTTACGGACTTTTATTGAAGAAAAAGACGAAAGACGAAGTCAAGAAGTCGAGAGTGCAAAAAGAACGGAAGTCCAAGACCAATTCTGAAGATTTATCGAAGAAAAAGTCAAAAGACGGAAGTTTATCAAAAGCCGAGGAACTCAAGTCTTATTTATCGAAGAATTAAAAGACGAGTCCAAAGAAGTCCCGAGCCAAAAGTCATCAAATTCTGATAGTTGTAAAATTACACTTGTTTAGGAAAACAAGGTAAAAGCGGTAAGTATTAACGAGTAGTTTAGGAAAACGTAAACACTTATGACCCTTAATGGGGATCGTTCTCTCGAGGAGACACGTGTGTTGTGTAATGAATGATTGATTAATGTTTTTGATTATTAACAAGAAGAAAAAGAAGAGAAAATGACGAAGACGAAAAAATAGAAAACTAGGCAAAAACACTACTAGAAAGTTACGACGTAGAAACGTAAAAAAACACAAAATTTAAAATTTTAACCTAAAAATTCCTAAAAATTACTAAAAATCCCAAATAATATTCTAAGAGTTTACAAAAAATCCAAACTTGCCAAAACCTTTTAATTAATTTAATAATGACTTTTTAATGCTAATTAAAGCCCTAAAAATCACTTTTAAATATTAAAAAGCCCTAAACAAGATTTTATAGTTTTTAAACCTCAAAAATGACCTAATTAAGCTAAAAACTATTTTTAAAAAATTTAAAACCAAATTAAACTATTTTTAAACTCCTAAAAACTATTAAAATCTATTAAATCTTAAATTAATTCTAAAAATTAATTGAAAAGCCTAAAAATTAATTGGAAAGTGACAAAGGTCCTATTTTAATGTCTAGAATCTAGGAAAAATGAAAAAAAAATAAAAAATAAAACTTTGAATTTTAATGAATAAAATAATAATAAAATAATCCAAAAAATGAAAAGTTCTTAAATAAATTCTAAAAAATTCTCAAAAATCCTAAATATTCTAATTAAGAAGAAAATGAAAATTAAAGTTCCTAAAACCATTTAATTAATTTTATATTAATTTTTAAAGTTGCCTAAAAACCCTAAAATTAAATAAAATTAAAAAATAAAGTTTTTGAAAACTTTTTGATATGTAAACCTCAAAAATACAAATTAAAACCTAAAAACTATTTTTTTGTATTTTTTAATTACTGTTCACTATTTTTAAATGACTTTCTAAATTTAAAACTAAAAATAATTCTAGTAATTAATTAAATAAAAGGAAAAATAAAACTTTAAAACAGAAAAGTCCCTAAGCCTATAAATGTCCTAGGAAAATTCAAATAAGCTAAAAACACTTAATAAATAAGCTAGGAAAAATCAAATAAGCTACGGCTTATTTAAATGAGAACAAAATAGAAAGGGGTTAAATAGCTAATGAAATGAGACAATAACGTAAAAAGGCATCTGGATCACCGGTTAACACGCTTAGTCCCCCAGCGAGGGGTCGCGTGTTCGAGTCCGGGCGGGGTGACCTTTTTATAAAAATTTTCTTTTTTTTATTTTTTACTTTCCAATCCAACTGTTAACACTTTTATGACTTGAAACACGAATCCAATCCTTCTTCACAATGATTTAATCCAGATTATGAATAAAAAACGTATCCAGTTGGGTTTATGAACACAAGCAGGTTTGCTTGTGTTTTCTGTTTTCTTCACAAGGGATGAAAACCAAGAGGACTTGGTTGTGAGCTTGTGTGGTGTTGTTTTTTGGAACACAATGGCACCCCTACACTCTTTCTGAGTGTAGGGAGTCAAAATATAGCAGAAGCAAGCACTTTGCACACAAAATTAGCACACACCTAACAAATCAATGTTGCTGAGGTCTTTCTAGTGGTCTGGTGGTTATAACAGCTTAAGATAAGCACACAAATGAGATTCAAACACCCATACTTTGCACACAAACTTGCCAAATGTTACACAAACCACTAACAATCCTATAGCAACCTAGTCTCTAGCAGATTTAACAAGTTTCAAGCACAAAAGTTCATAAAAATAAGCAGATTAGTAACTTAGAAGATTTCTAGCTTACTTTTTCTCTTTTTAAACTCACAACTTGCTTCAAAACTTTGCAAACTTACTTACCAACTAACATGCAACCTATTGCAACCTATTTCAACTTTCTAACATCTATTTCAAGCACAATCATAGATTATTCAACCTGCTAAAACCTGAATCCAAACAACCCTTAATATTTTTGAAAACGGTTTTAAATAACCAAAACACTTCAAAACTTCTTCAAACTGATTTAAAATTATCCTAACATGCATAAAACATTTAAGAACTCACATCAAACAGATTTAACACACAATCAACACTTAGCATGCAAAATCACCAAATCACACAATTTCTGAAATTTTAAAAAGGAAAAAGATTCCTTACCTAAGAACCTTACATCCAAGGTTCTTTGTGGTTGCAATACCACCTCCAAATACACCTGGGTGTATGCAGACTATGATCAACAAACAAACAAGAAACCTGCTAAGAAAAATAAAAAAGAAGCACAAGCAATATGTATATATTCTGTTTTCTTTCTTTTCTTTCTTAAAAATTTTTCACAAACCTTCAAACCTTTTAACACACGTCTTAAAAATTCTTACAAGTCATAAACCAAAATGTGCTATTCCACTTTCACTTCACAACACCTTTTGATTTCTGAAACTTATAAAAATCCTTTAAAACCTTTTTTGAAACTTTTTGAAAATCCAAACACACAAAATGTGTAAAATGACAAATGGAACTCAGACTTTTCTCTTCTCACTTAGTACCAACCTTTTTAAAAACCAAAAGGAATTACACTTGTTTTTTTAACAAACACCAAACTTTGCATTTAATAAAAACGGGTTACATAAATTTGAGAAAGAAAATCTGGAACAAGGGGATACCACACATTTGGTCCTCCTTATATACTACTGAAAAGAAAAGTCTAGAAACACAAAACCCTAATGTATGAAAGTCCTATAATACCCTTGGAATCTTTCTTCAAAAATCAGTCAAAGAGGTGAACATGTGATCTTGTACTATCTTGGTGATGTCCAGCTGTGATGAATGATCTTAGGACGTCCATTTGTCCTTGGGGGTCAAGGAGTTGCATCCTAAGCGTCCATCTTGTCTCTTCTAGGGTTTTGGGATGAATAAGACGTTGCAGGGGAGGTCCACAAGACACATGAGGTTGTCTAGTGAGGGGGGTTTTGGTTGGGATGGGATGAGAGTGACCTTAATTAAGGTTCTGGAGGGTATTAGCTATTTCCCCTTTGTTTTGAAGGTGATTGTGACTGGGGTGGGTTAGGGTTTATAAGGGGATTAGGGGAGTTTTAATCTGAAAAGAGGATTAAGTTTTTTCAAAAGTTTTGTTTGCCACCAAAACTTAACTGATTAAATTAAATCAGTTATTTAAAAAAAGATTAGTGGAAGATGACATGGAGTGAGGATGGAACGTGATTGGTGGGAGGGTTGAGTGGGGTGACGTGTGTTGGGTCAAAAGTTGATGAGTCAAACACTATGGAAACAAGAAGGACCAAATAGGACATTATCACTGCTAGAATTCCCACTGCTGAGATTCCCCTGCTGGAGTTCCCCCTGCTGGAGTACTATCCCCTGCTAGAGCAAGTTCCCCCTGCTGGAGTACTTGCCCCTGCTAGTGTACTTCCCACTGCTAGTGATAAGTATGAAGATTTGGTCAACACAGGATAAGAATGAATAAGTCAGTTTTGATTTAGTCATTATTACTTTATTTAGTTTCCATGTATCCCTGGGTTCCTTGAGTTATAAAAGGAACCACCAGGCATAGGTTTTATTTACTACTTCCTACTACACAAATGTAACCTACTGCTACTATGATCTCTAGGTGTGGGATTCAATGTACACACACCTAGAGTAGTTTGTGTTAATCAATTAATACAAACTCTCTTTGGGAATCTTTCATCTTTGTTAAACATCTTGTTCTTGATTAATTGTGCAATTCCGCTATGTTAATTCATATGTACAATTGATCATCCTAGATAAAACGGTTTCGACTGTTTGAGTCTAACGATCTGGGATTCAACATGTGGTATCAGAGCGGGTGGCTCTTGATATCTAGGAGCATAAGGTGTTTTTCATGTTCGTGTTCGGTGCTGTGAAGATCTAGGGTTTATTTTGAAACCCTAGGCAATTAATTGCTGTCCGCTGAGATAATGTTCGTGGTTGCTGTGTTCGCATTACACAATTGATTATGCAATAAAAGTAATATACAGTGATGCAAATCATGTGAGTTTATCTCACGTGATTTGTACATGATATGTACATTGCTATCTTATCATTGCATACTATTTTTATTCCAAAACAGAAAAGGACAGCAACCAAATGAAGGTTTAATTATGTTCCGTATAATGACAAAAGTGGGCATTGATGGGGCGAATTAATGTGTACAACGAGTAAATGGTTATATGGTTGTGTTCACACGAAGGTAATGTTTTTGGTCGATATGTGTTCACACGAGAAGTGGTCCCTGTGTGAAAGTACTGTAATATTTTGTGCTATTTGGGGATCTGCGCTGCAGTTAAAAGAGAGTTCACGAGGGGCTTAATTTCACAAACAGGTCAACAACATTTATTTAATTCTTGATATCATACGGGTATTTAAATCTTGATTGGTCAAAGTTGGTATCTCAAAGATTTATAAGTATTGTATCAAGGAATAAGTTGTGTTCACATGATTGATGAAAAGGTTACTAGTGGGACAGGAATATACGACAAAAAGATCCGCTGCAAGTAATTGTTGTGTGGTCATTTGTTTACACAGATTGCAGGTCTCGGGTGAATACAAGAGGGTATTTAATATACTTTTCTTCCACTTGCGTTGATAATGGGTGTGTTTTATTATTCGTTTCGTGGCCCAGAGTTGATGTAGGCTAATAACAGGAGGTAATTTTGAGTTGCTTATGTTTTTATTGTTTAACTGTTATAAAATCATTCCCATTAAGTATGGGTTTGGTACAGTTAAATACAAAAACAGGGGCATTAAAAGTTTCCCCTGCTTTTGAAAACGTTCACCCTGCTTTCATTAGAAGTATCCCCTGCTACGATCCCCCTGCCTTCAATAGATCCCCCTGCTTTCATTAATAGATTCCCACTGTTTTTGAAAGTTCCCCTGCTGTCAGATATGAGTTTTGGGACAGCAAGGTTTTGGAGTGTGGTTATTCACAGCAACTGATCTTAAAGGTATAACGGCTTGATTTAATTTTATTGATTACGAAGAAAATTTTTTTATCATTTATTTGAAGACGAAGAAGATTTTCGCGGTTATGTGTTTTATACTTAAACACCTAGTGACAAAGTGATACAAGATCTAGGAATGTGTGATTTTTCTTATGGTACTCTATGCACATATTTTCTATCACTTGAAGGAGTTACATTATCGTGCTCAGTGTCTCGTTTCAAAGACAAATGAGGATTTTGTATAGACTACCTCTTTGTCACGTGGTTAGTACAAGATATAAAATGAAAGTTCGGGTTATTCTTCTTCATCATCAAGTAAGTTATAATCAGTTTTCTTCATATGTAATCATTACATAAAGTCTACAGAATTGAAGATTCATCAATGACTAGCATACTTTAAGGGGAAGCTTATTTGATAAAGTGTTAGTCATTCACATATGACATCAAGGTGAAGATTTTTGCTATTACTCATTGGTATTACTACAACTAATGAGAGTATCTACTGCTCAAAATCATTTTTTATTAGGAGTCTGACCTATGTGCGTCATGGACGGTGTTTTGAAAGGTAGAATACTTGGGTTTGATGTATGATATTGGTTAGGAGTAGTTGAAAATCAAGGTTGTTCACATAGAAGACCCCTATTTGATCATGTCAAAAAGGGGAAGTTGTCTACAAGAATGTTCAGTCTGTTGATCTTTGATGTTGTATGTTTAAGGGGAAGTGTTTTGACATCATCAACTAGGGGAAGATTGTTGGGTCAAAAGTTGATGAGTCAAACACTATGGAAACAAGAAGGACCAAATAGGACATTATCACTGCTAGAATTCCCACTGCTGAGATTCCCCTGCTGGAGTTCCCCCTGCTGGAGTACTATCCCCTGCTAGAGCAAGTTCCCCCTGCTGGAGTACTTGCCCCTGCTAGTGTACTTCCCACTGCTAGTGATAAGTATGAAGATTTGGTCAACACAGGATAAGAATGAATAAGTCAGTTTTGATTTAGTCATTATTACTTTATTTAGTTTCCATGTATCCCTGGGTTCCTTGAGTTATAAAAGGAACCACCAGGCATAGGTTTTATTTACTACTTCCTACTACACAAATGTAACCTACTGCTACTATGATCTCTAGGTGTGGGATTCAATGTACACACACCTAGAGTAGTTTGTGTTAATCAATTAATACAAACTCTCTTTGGGAATCTTTCATCTTTGTTAAACATCTTGTTCTTGATTAATTGTGCAATTCCGCTATGTTAATTCATATGTACAATTGATCATCCTAGATAAAACGGTTTCGACTGTTTGAGTCTAACGATCTGGGATTCAACAACGTGTCGTGTGGTGAGTGGGAGGTTTAAGTTTCAATGTCTGGCCCAAATACCCCCCAAAGTTTCATTCTTTGTTCAATTTGTAATAAACAGCAACAACGCCCAAATACCCTTTATCAACTTTGGAGGACTTGTCATAAATGGCACAAAATGTTTCAAAACTTTAAACAAGGGCTCCTTTTGTATTTTCTTCATTTCCCAAGGGCTGATCTTGTATAGTCTTCAAACTTTAGGGACCCTATTGAATATTTGAGGGGTATAAAGTGTAAATCTTCAAAAGTTGAGGGACCAAAGTTGCCAATCTTCAATTCTTCAAGGGTCATTTTGCAAAATTCCAAACTTGGGCCCGGTTCATTGTGCGACTTCGTTTCCCGTGTTCGTTTTTGAATGATTCTTGTGATCTTTTGCCAATTCCTCAATATCCGTTCCTAAAAATACACAAGTAACAAACACGAGCATATATTTGGTCTATTTTATGATATTTTATGCAATTAAAGGCCGTTTTGGACGATGAGACCATGTATAAAAGCAGTCTCATCACTCCCCCATACTAAACCATTGCCGTGCCCTCACGCAATGCTAGAATAAAGTATCAAAGCATCTCCAAAATTCAATTTTATTCACTTTTATTGAAATGATAAACTAGCTACTCTACTACAATTACTACTACTTGCGTTTTAGACAAAATGTATGATTCTCATCGCAAAATGGGACGTTTAGGTTCATAGAATAAGAACACGTGAATGCTTCGTTAGAAATAATTTCGTCGTCCTCGATTTTCACCTTAATTCCATGCCAAGCGTGCAACGAGATCATTGTCATTATAAGTTAGTAATGCTAACACTACTCATATGCCCTAATCACGTACTTATTCTCCCATTATTCCTAAGTTGTATCTCTTATATTTTATTATGTCTTTAATGATCACGAGGATACATTGTTGACTTATGCGATAATAGAGATTTAGGTCTAAAAATAGAGTCCTAACGGTGTAACTAAGACCATCAAATCAATAACCCCTCCTAATAGACAACGATGTTAAAAAATTAAGTTGACAAGAAGAATCGATAAACACGGTTTTATAACGGTTTTGAACATGAGACTTATTACCAAGACTTTTATATGCCCCCTAACGGAAGGGCCTTATTATCTTTGGTTTACCTCCATCTTTTATTCAACTTCGCCATGAAGCTTTTATTATGACTTCGGTCTTGCCTTGCCTTTTATTATCCGCCATCATCGGTGGTTTTATAAGCCAAAGACGTATATCCTCACGCTAAAGCGAATTTTGGATCTTTAAAGCTTCGAAGATTAAGGCTTGATTCACTTTCAATTTTGCATAGATTTTAGGCCTTGTGGGGCTTCAAATTGTTTGCTAGATTTAGGTGAGCACTTGAAATCTTATTATTGGGTGAAGCTTTCGATTATTCGGGTTGCCAATACTTCAAAACCGTGACGCTGGCGATACCTTAATGTCTTCCCAATTTAATTACACGGAAGCTACTAGAAAAGACTAGAAACCGAACAATCAAAACTAAACCGCTAAATCAATATTTATTAAGCAAAAAATATTTACATGCGAAGGGAGAATAAGCAAACAACGAGAACACATGAGTTTTTGAAAGAATACGAGTACTCTACGTTTAGCATAGTAACTTATAATTAACTCTATCATTTCTCGTCCTCATTTAAGAGACTTAGCCTAATGTGTAGTTAAGGAATCAAAGCTAAGTGCTCAACACGCACGGTCGAGTCAAAAATTACTCTTATTCTCGCCATCGGAAAATCTACATTCGTGTCTTCAAACACTTATAAAACATGAGAAAAAATTTAAAATTTGGCCATTTTTAGCCTTATTTTGCAACAAAACGATAAGCAAAAAGATAAACTTTGGAAAGCGTGAAGGTTTGGCAAGGCAAGTATCTATTCACCCCCCCATACTAAAGTTAAACATTGTCCTCAATGTTTCGAGTCTAGGGGTGCAAACACCCTAATACTAGAGACGTAGTCGAATGCCTAATCTAGCATGGAAAGGGTGTAACCAATAAGTAATAGCCGTTTATGAGGTGTGCTATAAACCTAAGGTTAGAACATAAAAGGATATATCATGATGTGGATATTGGGAAAGGCCTCCAAAGCAAACGATCGAGTGCTCCCATGAAACGAACACGAGAGGCTCCAATCGTGAAGATGATGATCTAAAAGACACAATGCACAAACAACCACGGAACAAAGGTTGGAAGGGCACAAATCCCCTCACATTACACTAATTAGAAAGCAATAATATGTACATGGATAAGCATGGGTCTCCCCCACGAGGCACCTTGTTTTTGATAACCGAGTCAAAAGCTCGACTCGAATCCCCATAAATGTGATCATTTAGGGATAATCATGGTATGGTCAATTTTTGGTGGGGCTTACATGATAAACAAGGCCCAAAAGCACGTGGAGTACTTTTAAAAATCCGATAAACGTATACCGGGGTCAAAGATAGCGTCTTCGTTTTCGGATGAAAGACGAGACAACGCAACTCCAACACAAATCCCAATGGGATAGAAGAAAATAGGAGAGAAGAAATAGAAGGGTGGGACAATGGGTAAGTCTCTAAAAACATGAGCTACTCGAGGTAGACTCGCACCAATCAAATGAAAAGATTTTCCATTTATTGCATCGGTGGAAGACCGAGATTTCCCTATATAAGCAATTCCAGGATCAAATATCTCGTCCTCGGTGGAGAAAGGGGAGGGAACATAAGGGGTTTCCCCCACACTAGGTCCACACAAAGCATCGTCAAAAGGAGAAGACGAGCTTGTAGTACTCAATAAACGCGGTGATGACGGAGTTAGAATTGTAGAAAAATCTTTTAAATTAAATTCAAAATCTTTTCCTTTTTCATCTTTAAAACTCTCCTTGTGAAAACCCGATTTAATTATGTCAAAAATATTTGGTGTATCTAAAACAATGTTAGTCACACTAAAAATTCTCACATTTTGAAATCTTTTTGGTTTAGGTGGTGGCAAGTTTTCAAATCTTTTGTCAACAAAGAAAACCTCCCCCTCGGGATCAACGTATTCATCATCCGAAGAATCACTCGAGATTGGAATCATAGGCTTAACACTCTTAACCTCCATCGGCGGAGGGGACGGAACTTCATTTTTATCAACTCCTAAAACTCTATTTGAAATCTTTTGACAAATGTTTTTGATGGGATTGACATTGTACAAAGATGTGATAGAATAAACATGAGAAAGAGTGGAGTTTTGGGTTGCATTAATGACGAGTTCTTCCTCATTGAAACGAAGAGTGATTTTTCTTGCATGCACATCGATAAGTGCTCTCGAGGTATCCAAAAAAGATCGACCTAAAATTAACGGAACTTTAGGATCGATGGGAATATCAACAACAATAAAGTCTACAGGGTAGTAGAACTTTCCAACTTTCACAAAGACGTCCTCGGCAACTCCACAAGCTAGAATCGTAGAATGATCGGCCATTTCGATTGACATTCTTGAAGGAGTGAGATTGGGAAGATTGAGCGATTTAAAAATCTCAAGAGGCATCAAATTAATACTAGCACCAAGATCGGACAAGGCGTAGCATTCTTCCATGTCTTGGATAGAACATGGGATTAAAAACTTTCCAGGATCACCGACTTTTTGAGGTATGCGGCTTAGAAAAACCGATGAACAACTAGACGATTTTTGCAATTTTTCTTTGTTATTCAACATACTTTTGAAGTTCGCGGCAAATCGAGGCATCATGACTAAGGCGTCGGCAAAACTTATATTGAAATGCAAGTCACGAAACATTTTCATAAAGAGTTCAAATTGATAATTATTTCGTTCTTGTGCCTTTTCCTTGTCTTGTCTTGATGGGTAGGGTAAAGGTGGTGTGGGTTGGGGCAAATTAGGCATAGGCATCGGCCTTGGAATCTCGGGTTCCATGATGGGTGTAGGTTTAGCCGTAGGTGTGGTTTGAGCGGTACTTCGTGGGCTTGCAATGTGCTCCTTTTCAACCACAACATCGGGTTCTTTCTCTTTTTCCTTCTCCATAGAAGTACTTGGACGAGAAGTGGGTTCTTTGAAAGTTTTACCACTACGAGTAGTAATAACCTTCAATTCTCCCTTCGGGTTCACGATGGTATCACTAGGAAGACCACCCGAAGAAGAGGGCTTACACATGATAGCTTCAAACATTTTAGCCATTCGGTCTTCAAACTTAGATTGCCTAGCATCCGCTTTTAACAATTCTTGCTTAATCTCATGTTGTCCTTGCTCCATTTTTTGTTGATTTTGTTCGAGTCTTGTGACATTTCCTTCCATTTTATTAGCATGAGTTTTAAGTTCATTAGCAAGTTCGTTTTTAAGCTCGTTTTTCAATTCGGACCTTAAGCTAATCATCTCACGTTGCATATTATCAAATTTAGCATCATTAGCCTTAGCATAATCTAAAAATTCTCCTTGCAAATTTTTAGTGTGAGCATTTTGAAAACCTTGAGTAGGAGTTTGAAAATCACGGTTTTGGTTTTGGTTTGAAATTTTCCCATTACCACTTTGGTAATTACCCTTGTTATAATTCCTTTGATTTCCTTGGTAATTTCCACCTTGATTGTTGTTTCGATAGTTAGTAGCATTTTGATTTTGTGGAGCTTGATTTTGGCGGGAACCTTGACCGATTTGGTTATAAGTTCCCGTGGCTACATAAGCATTCGAAGTGTTACCATCCGCGGTAATGCACTCGGAAAAATCATGAGCTCCACCACACGAAATACAACTCTTAGCAACCGCTTTAACCGAAGCGGTGTTTGAAGCTTCTTGAGCTTTCCAATGAGACATAAGAGTCGAAAACCTATCGAAAAACCGATTCTCCTCATTTGCTTCATCTTGCAAGGCATTAATGGAACGAGATGATGATGAGCCCAAATTGGCAACACTCGGTGTGTTACGAGGGCTATAGACCTTAGACCTATTTTCTATGATTTTCAAAGCCTCATCGGTCGTTTTGCACAAAAAATTACCACCCGCGGCGGCATTTAAATAATCTCGTTCATGTTCATTAAGCCCATTATAAAAAGTGTCAATTTGATGCAATTCGGAAAAATCATGGTGTGGACATTCATGTAACATTTCTTTAAACCTTTCCCAAGCCATTGAAAAACTTTCATTTGGTCTTTGTGTAAAACGTGAAATCTCGTTTTTCAAATGTGTTGTCTTAGATGGTGGAAAAAATTGATTCACAAATTTAGACACGAGATCGGCCCATGTCAAAATCGAATTCGGCGGTTCTTTCTCAAGCCATATCTTGGCGGGTCCATCTAACGAGTAAGGAAACAACATCATCTTAATGGCATCGTGTGGTACATCCTTAAACTTGCTTGTCGCGGTGAGATGATTAAATTGCCTAATGTGATAATGTGGGTTGTCTTTTTCGTGACCGCGAAACTTGTTTGCTTGAAGCATAGACATTAAACCCGTCTTGATCTCAAAGTTCTCCGCAAGGATGGCGGGAATCACAATGGCCTCTCCAAAACCCTCGGTGGGTGCTTGAAGCAACTTCATCATAGTACGATTAGCCATGATAGCTTCTTGTTCTACAATAGGTTCCTCACTTGGAGACTCCTCACTAGAATGAGTTTTAGTAGGAGTTTTGTTCTTGCGTCTACGTGCACGTTTTGCTTGATTACGAGTGAGCATAAACGTCACGTACAACGTGGAGACGAGCAAAGAAGATTCTTTTTGGTATTTTGTGTTTTTCAATTTTTTTTTGTGGTTTTTGATTGTATTAACCTTTTTTGGAAAATGGTGAATGTATTAAGTAGACAATGAGTCCACAAATCTCCTCCTCAATCAAATCTCTTGATTAAAAAGGCCTCAAGGAATGAAAACGATCACGTGGAGTGAACGCCTTCGATGACTTTAGAACGATGGTGGAACACCAAATCGTTCAAGAGTGTTTAATCAAATGAAACCAAGAAAATATATATGATATGTAATAATACTTTGTGCGGCAAAACCCTCGATTCACTCTCAAAATCAAATACGCACAAGCAAGCGGAGGAAACGAGGCGGCGCGAAGCACTTAAGAGCCTTTTTCCTTTAGGTCGTGAAATACAACCGCCTTATACCCACCTTATAGTTTGTATTATCAAGATTAAGCTTCACGAAAGTATTTATCTATTTTTGCCTTTTTCTTTGGTTTGAGATTCTAATACAATGATCGAGTGATGAAATCCCGAGTCAAGGTTGTGATTGCTCACGTATTTGGAGTACTTGTGTATTTATTGTTCTACGTATACAATATAGTAATAGTATTCACACAAAAACCGAAAAACGATAATACGTATTAATAGAGTGCTATTAATACAATTACTTTATGGCTAATATAGAAAACAACAATGTTCAATCAAAACACAACACGCCTCCCCGGCAGCGGCGCCAAAATGATAGTTGTAAAATTACACTTGTTTAGGAAAACAAGGTAAAAGCGGTAAGTATTAACGAGTAGTTTAGGAAAACGTAAACACTTATGACCCTTAATGGGGATCGTTCTCTCGAGGAGGCATGTGTGTTGTGTAATGAATGATTGATTAATGTTTTTGATTATTAACAAGAAGAAAAAGAAGAGAAAATGACGAAGACGAAAAAATAGAAAACTAGGCAAAAACACTACTAGAAAGTTACGACGTAGAAACGTAAAAAAACACAAAATTTAAAATTTTAACCTAAAAATTCCTAAAAATTACTAAAAATCCCAAATAATATTCTAAGAGTTTACAAAAAATCCAAACTTGCCAAAACCTTTTAATTAATTTAATAATGACTTTTTAATGCTAATTAAAGCCCTAAAAATCACTTTTAAATATTAAAAAGCCCTAAACAAGATTTTATAGTTTGTAAACCTCAAAAATGACCTAATTAAGCTAAAAACTATTTTTAAAAAATTTAAAACCAAATTAAACTATTTTTAAACTCCTAAAAACTATTAAAATCTATTAAAATTTAAATTAATTCTAAAAATTAATTGAAAAGCCTAAAAATTAATTGGAAAGTGACAAAGGTCCTATTTTAATGTCTAGAATCTAGGAAAAATGAAAAAAAAATTAAAAACAAAACTTTGAATTTTAATGAATAAAATAATAATAAAATAATCCAAAAAATGAAAAGTTCTTAAATAAATTCTAAAAAATTCTCAAAAATCCTAAATATTCTAATTAAGAAGAAAATGAAAATTAAAGTTCCTAAAACCTTTTAATTAATTTTATATTAATTTTTAAAGTTGCCTAAAAACCCTAAAATTAAATAAAATTAAAAATTAAAGTTTTTGAAAACTTTTTGATATGTAAACCTCAAAAATACAAATTAAAACCTAAAAACTATTTTTTTGTATTTTTTAATTACTATTCACTATTTTTAAATGACTTTCTAAATTTAAAACTAAAAATAATTCTAGTAATTAATTAAATAAAAGGAAAAATAAAACTTTAAAACAGAAAAGTCCCTAAGCCTATAAATGTCCTAGGAAAATTCAAATAAGCTAAAAACACTTAATAAATAAGCTAGGAAAAATCAAATAAGCTACAGCTTATTTAAATGAGAACAAAATAGAAAGGGGTTAAATAGCTAATGAAATGAGACAATAACGTAAAAAGGCATCTGGATCACCGGTTAACACGCTTAGTCCCCCAGCGAGGGGTCACGTGTTCGAGTCCGGGCGGGGTGACCTTTTTCTAAAAATTTTCTTTTTTTTATTTTTTACTTTCCAATCCAACTGTTAACACTTTTATGACTTGAAACACGAATCCAATCCTTCTTCACAATGATTTAATCCAGATTATGAATAAAAAACGTATCCAGTTGGGTTTATGAACACAAGCAGGTTTGCTTGTGTTTTCTGTTTTCTTCACAAGGGATGAAAACCAAGAGGACTTGGTTGTGAGCTTGTGTGGTGTTGTTTTTTGGAACACAATGGCACCCCTACACTCTTTCTGAGTGTAGGGAGTCAAAATATAGCAGAAGCAAGCACTTTGCACACAAAATTAGCACACACCTAACAAATCAATGTTGCTGAGGTCTTTCTAGTGGTCCGGTGGTTATAACAGCTTAAGATAAGCACACAAATGAGATTCAAACACCCATACTTTGCACACAAACTTGCCAAATGTTACACAAACCACTAACAATCCTATAGCAACCTAGTCTCTAGCAGATTTAACAAGTTTCAAGCACAAAAGTTCATAAAAATAAGCAGATTAGTAACTTAGAAGATTTCTAGCTTACTTTTTCTCTTTTTAAACTCACAACTTGCTTCAAAACTTTGCAAACTTACTTACCAACTAACATGCAACCTATTGCAACCTATTTCAACTTTCTAACATCTATTTCAAGCACAATCATAGATTATTCAACCTGCTAAAACCTGAATCCAAACAACCCTTAATATTTTTGAAAACGTTTTTAAATAACCAAAACACTTCAAACTTCTTCAAACTGATTTAAAATTATCCTAACATGCATAAAACACTTAAGAACTCACATCAAACAGATTTAACACACAATCAACACTTAGCATGCAAAATCACCAAATCACACAATTTCTGAAATTTTAAAAAGGAAAAAGATTCCTTACCTAAGAACCTTACATCCAAGGTTCTTTGTGGTTGCAATACCACCTCCAAATACACCCGGGTGTATGCAGACTATGATCAACAAACAAACAAGAAACCTGCTAAGAAAAATCAAAAAGAAGCACAAGCAATATGTATATATTCTGTTTTCTTTCTTTTCTTTCTTAAAAATTTTTCACAAACCTTCAAACCTTTTAACACACGTCTTAAAAATTCTTACAAGTCATAAACCAAAATGTGCTATTCCACTTTCACTTCACAACACCTTTTGATTTCTGAAACTTATAAAAATCCTTTAAAACCTTTTTTGAAACTTTTTGAAAATCCAAACACACAAAATGTGTAAAATGACAAATGGAACTCAGACTTTTCTCTTCTCACTTAGTACCAACCTTTTTAAAAACCAAAAGGAATTACACTTGTTTTTTTAACAAACACCAAACTTTGCATTTAATAAAAACGGGTTACATAAATTTGAGAAAGAAAATCTGGAACAAGGGGATACCACACATTTGGTCCTCCTTATATACTACTGAAAAGAAAAGTCTAGAAACACAAAACCCTAATATATGAAAGTCCTATAATGCCCTTGGAATCTTTCTTCAAAAATCAGTCAAAGAGGTGAACATGTGATCTTGTACTATCTTGGTGATGTACAGCTGTGATGAATGATCTTGGGACGTCCATTTGTCCTTGGGGGTCAAGGAGTTGCATCCTAAGCGTCCATCTTGTCTCTTCTAGGGTTTTGGGGTGAATAAGACGTTGCAGGGGAGGTCCACAAGACACATGGGGTTGTCTAGTGAGGGGGGTTTTGGTTGGGATGGGATGAGAGTGACCTTAATTAAGGTTCTGGAGGGTATTAGCTATTTCCCCTTTATTTTGAAGGTGATTGTGACTGGGGTGGGTTAGGGTTTATAAGGGGATTAGGGGAGTTTTAATCTGAAAAGAGGATTAAGTTTTTTCAAAAGTTTTGTTTGCCACCAAAACTTAACTGATTAAATTAAATCAGTTATTTAAAAAAAGATTAGTGGAAGATGACATGGAGTGAGGATGGAACGTGATTGGTGGGAGGGTTGAGTGGGGTGACGTGTCGTGTGGTGAGTGGGAGGTTTAAGTTTCAAAGTCTGGCCCAAATACCCCCCAAAGTTTCATTCTTTGTTCAATTTGTAATAAACAGCAACAACGCCCAAATACCCTTTATCAACTTTGGAGGACTTGTCATAAATGGCACAAAATGTTTCAAAACTTTAAACAAGGGCTCCTTTTGTATTTTCTTCATTTCCCAAGGGCTGATCTTGTATAGTCTTCAAACTTTAGGGACTCTATTGAATATTTGAGGGGTATAAAGTGTAAATCTTCAAAAGTTGAGGGACCAAAGTTGCCAATCTTCAATTCTTCAAGGGTCATTTTGCAAAATTCCAAACTTGGGCCCGGTTCATTGTGCGACTTCATTTCCCTGTTCGTTTTTGAATGATTCTTGTGATCTTTTGCCAATTCCTCAATATCCGTTCCTAAAAATACACAAGTAACAAACACGAGCATATATTTGGTCTATTTTATGATATTTTATGCAATTAAAGGCCGTTTTGGACGATGAGACCATGTATAAAAGCAGTCTCATCAAATTCCAAGATTAACAAAAAGATTAAGAAGGAAGGACTTAAGGGCGCAATTAAGAAGAAAGGAAGGAGGGGAGGAAGCTTCCTCTAACCATCCCCCTAATCACCTATAAATATTGTCCCATTTTTCATTCATTTGCTCTTGTTGGATAACTTGACAAACTATCTCTTCCACTTTTATTTACTTGCACCTTTAATTACTTGCACATTTAAATACATGTTTTTCACCTTAATTACCTTTTAATTTCAAGTAAGTGTTTCTTTAATTACTCGCACCTTTACTTTATCTTGTTGATCTCATTCTTCCTTTCTTTAATCTTTGTTTTATATGCTTTTTGATTGTTTACTTGTTTAAAGATTTGATCTTTATGCTTTTGATTGTTTCAAATCATTTATTTTCATAGCTTATTTTGTTTATTTTCAAGTTTATATAGTTTTTATAAAAGTTATTTTTATATAAAAAGTTGTTTTTCTTAAAGCTTATTCATTTCGTGTCTTAAAAGTCTTTAAATTTCTGTTTAGTAGCTTATTTTCACACGTTTTAACTTAGATATTTCGTCTTGTGCTTATTAGAATCATAGCTTATTAGATTAGCTTTATTTGTGCTTTTTCCACCTTATTCCGATTTGACCAATCGGAAAAGGGTTTTACATTCCGACCATAGCTACTGTGCTTGGTCGGAAAAGGGTTTCAATATTCCGATCAGGTAGGATCTTGGTATTCCGATCAGAAAGGTTTTGGGTATTCCGATTGTGTGTAAGTGATAGATATTCCGATTGGTGCTCTATTCTTTATTCCGATCGAGGTGTTCATTGGATCATTCTGATCAATAGGTGACAGCTATTCCGATTTGGTGTTCCGATTAACATTCCGACCACAGGTCTCTTCCAGATTCCGATCAGGTAGGTATCATCATTCCGATCAGAGGGTCGTGGGTTATTCCGATTGGGTAAGTGACATATTCCGATTAGTCTACCCCGACATTCCGACAGGTTTGGTTTGGTATTCCGATCAAGGTAAGATCGGAATATATTCCGATTGGAGTTGTTTTCTTATGCTTTGTCTTGTTTAATTTTTACATTCTCATTTTAATACTTGTCTAATTTTAATTTTCGTCACGCTTTTAATTCTCGCCATTTAATTAATCTACTTTTCGTCAAAGTTTTAAATATCGCACCTTTCGTTTAATTAGATTTAGATTTAATTTCACGCACTTTTACCTAAACGCACTTTTACTTTAATTGTTTTGCACATTTTCATATACTACAACGACAACCTTTTTGTTTCCACCAAAATAAAACTGAGTCACATAGAGAACCTAGATCAATTCGATTAGATTGGTACAACGATAATTTTTAACCTGAGTAAAAGCTATGTATCAAATGGCGCCGCTGCCGGCTATTTTCGTAAAGATTAACGGTTTTTTGTGAGAGACGCGTTGCTTTTTGGGATCCGTTCACTTGTGAGCGTTATTTTTCTTGCATAAAAAATTCAACAAAAAATCATAAAAATTAAAAATTGATAAAAATCCATAAAAATTAACAATTTCAAAAATCTAAAAAGATTTTATCTTTATCGTGTATATATATTGTCTTTGTGTTTGGTTTTGTTTTCTTTTGCATTTTCAGGTGTATGCGTACTAGATCTTCTAATTATCAAGAGCCCGAGACTCAAGAAGATTTAGCTATGTCAGGTGTAAACAACAATAATCCACCGCACCCTAATAATAACAACAATGTTCTTCCACAGCCGATCTTCGGACCATGGAGGAGCTTTGTCAACCTACAATGTTTGGACGAGGAGGACCGATTGCGCCGATGCAAATCAACGCTCCTGAGTTTTTGTTGAAGCACCACATGATTCAGCAAGTGTAAACTAACCCATTTCATGGATTGCCTGATGATGATGCCAACAAACACCTCGACAAGTTCATTACAATCACCCAAAGCATGAAGTTGGCTGGTGCCACAATGGATGAACTTCGCCTACAACTCTTTCCACATACTTTATTACATCATGCCGAGAAATGGTTTGATCGTCTCCCGAAGAATTCTATTCACACTTGGGATGACATGACTCAACGCTTTTTGTCGCGCTACTTTCCACCATACATGGTCACTAGCCTTCGCAATCAAATCAGCGGTTTCATGCAAGATCCTGATGAATCTCTTTTTGATGCTTGGGAGCGATATAATGTCTTGATTGATCGTTGTCCAAACCACAACATGCTCCCTGTGACCTTAATTGATACTTTCTACAACGGTTTGACTTTTCGAGATCGTGATACGATTAATGCAGCCGCCGGTGGCACATTTATGAAAAGAAGACCCGAGGAGTGTAGAGAGCTTATTGAGAACATGACTACTCACCACAAAAACTGGGATTCCTCTGCTTCTTAAAGGAACAATCCGAGAGTCAATGTTTCCTCTACTTCAGCAAACCCTGATATGACCGAACTCACCCGTGTGCTGACTGAAATGAGCAGAAGTATGCAACTCTTGGCTTCAAACCAACAACAACAAGTTAAAGCTGTTGCTACTCCTTGTGAAACATGCGGCGGTCCACACCCATACACCGATTGTCCTTCGACACAAGGAAATCCGGAAAATGTGTATGCAGCTTATGGTAATTATTCACCGGAAAATTACCAAGCTCGACCTCAAGGGGATAGAAATCTGCTGAGTTACCGATCAAATAATTACCTTTCACCCGGTTTTTCTCCTCAAAACCAAAACCCCGCCAACAACTACAATAGAAGCAACCAAATCCCACCAAGAGCTTCTAATCCGTATCACCCACCCGCCCAACAAACCCCACCCATTAACCCGGATGTTGAGGCCATCATGAGAACCCAAGGTGAGCAAATCAAGAATCTGCAGAGCCAAATTATCAATCTTAAAGGAGATATTACCAAGCAAGGAAATGAGATAAGATCCGAGCTTCGAGATAATATTCAATCCTCCTTCAGCAATCAAACCAATGATTTGAAGAATATGCTTGCTAGTTTCTTGCCTGCCGCTCAACCTTCTCCTTCGAGTTCTCTACCTTCAAACACCGTCACCAATCCGCGAGCTAATGTGAGTGCTATTACTACTCGTAGTGGAGTCACCATACTAGGACCACCAATCCCATCCCAATCATCTATATCTCCTCCACCACCATTTATCCCTACTCCTCCTACACCTAGTATTAGTGCACCATTACCGTCTCCGCCTCGACGTGATGAAGTTCCCACGAATGACCCTTCAACATCTCAACCTTTACCTACACCTGTACCTTCACCACCCAAACCCAATATCCCCTATCCCTCTCGTATAGGCAAGACCAAGATGCTAACCAAAGAGGACGCCGAAGTGACACGCTATGTGAAGATGATTTCTCAAATGAACTTCAACATTAGCTTTCTTGAAGCACTTGTCCACATGCCCAAATTTGTTAAAGCATTTAGGGAATTGCTTAACAAGAAGGAGAAGCTGATTGAGCTCGCCAACACACGCTTAAATGAAAACTGCTCTGCAGTCATTCTTAAAGAACTTCCGGAAAAGCTTGGAGATCCCGGTCGTTTTGTGTTGCCTTGCGTGTTCAACAAAACTGAAGAATTTACTCCTCTTGCTGATCTCGGAGCTAGTATTAATTTGATGCCATTGAATGTTTGGAAAACACTATCATTACCCGACCTCACTCCAACAAAGATGACTCTTGAACTTGCAAATCGCACTCTCGCTTACCCTGTTGGTATAGCCGAAGACGTATTCATTAAATTTGGCACATTTACTTTCCCGGTCGATTTTGTCGTTGTTGATTATGAAATGGACCCTCGTATTCCTTTAATACTTGGTCGGCCATTCTTGAGAACCGGACGAGCTTTAGTGGATGTGGCCGAAGGTGAGTTAATCTTAAGAGTCGGGGATGATGCACAAGTTTTTAAAATGGGGAAGCTTACAAGTACAACCTTTGGAGGCCGCGAATCAGTGAATATGATTAATGTGCTCGATGACTTTACCGTCTACGATAATCCTCTATTCGACTCTTGCATCAATAACCCACTTTTTCAAGATGATGTGGATGATTCTCGCCCCACTTTGGACGCTTCTCCCATTTATGATTCTCCACCGGTCTTTGATGCTTATGATGATGATGATTCTAGCTCAGATTCGGATGATTTTGATTGTACTTCTGAGTATCCCGAGATGCCCACTTTCGATGATTTTGATGAGGCCGATACTCTTTCGAGCGATTCTTCACATGATGAAGATCCTCCGCCATCACTCGATCCTACTTTGGACGATTACTCATTTGAGGAAGACTTCTCCGAATTTCTCAACACTTACTTCCCTCATGAGAGTGATGCACCTCCTTTGGACTTTGAAGATTATCGTCTTGATCCTACTTTTGATTTGAAGCACATTCTTTCAAAGGAGAAGAAACCGGTCGACACCAATATCCGTTGCACATATGATTTGACACCTCTTTGTCCATCTTCTGAGGACGAGGTTGTGCTTCTTTGCGGATCTTCTTCACACTCTGCTGAGCCTGAGTGCTATTTTCCCCTAAAGGAAAAGGTGTTCGACCCCGGTATTGAAATTTTTAAGCCATCTCAGTATCCGCCTGATGAAATAAAAGGAAAAATCTTTGGAAATTTTGAAGACATGCTTGCACTTCACCCTTGCTTCCACCGTGCTCCATCGCTGCTTAAGAGAACCTTGCCTACTCTTCTTTGGCTTGCCTTGTTCGCCTTAAGCTCGTGCTATTTAGTGGACGCAAACTATGTCTTCGATCCTTGTGGATATGTTTCATGCTTCTTCCGTTGATAATCAAGGTCGAGTCAGGCTAATGACTCGGTTAACAAAAATCAAGCGCTTCTTGGGAGGCAACCCATGCATCTATCTTTTCGCTTTCTTTATCATAAGTGTAGGGGGGACCCTTTGGTTTGCTATTTCCTCTCCTCACTTCTTAATCAGGGATTCGAGCTTCAATGATCCACTCTTGATGATTCTTGACGACCCGTGACTCCGTGTTCTACTTCTTCCCGGTTCTATCCTAAACTCTTTTCGATTCACTATTTTATATTTTCTCACTATTAAAATAGGAATCTCTTTAGTTGTCTTTTCCTTAGCGAGATTTAAACAAAGTGCACAATGTCCTAAGTGTAGGGGAGTTTTCTCCCACATGCTTAAACATTGAGGACAATGTTTATCTTAAGTGTAGGGGGGACTTCTATCGAAGTTAAGTGGTCTTTTCCTTGTATTTGTCCTCATTTTAACCGGAAAATCAATTTTTCGACATTTTTCAAAATTTTTGATCTATTTTGGCCTATTAGTTTTTCCCTTTGTATAGTTATTTTCTTTCTTTGCTAGAATAAATGTTTAATAAAGTGGTTTTAGTTTTCAAACGTTGTGAATCTTTTGACTCAACCCGAGTTTACTTATCTAAGTTACTCTAGCTAGTATCCTTAACATGTTTAAGTCAAGTTTTGCTAGGCTTTTATATAGGGAGCTATAAAACGCGAAAGTCTTAACTCTCACGGGTTAAGAACAAGAACTTTTCGCAAGTTCCTATAATTGATCCTAGAGAGTCGTTTATCAAGGGAACTTTAAAATGCGATTTCTAAACTTGAAAAAGTCTAAGAATTTGCAAGATCCTATAGGCGACTCGAAAACCCAAAACTTTGATTTAATAGGCTAAGCATCCACGAGTCTCATTCTTTAAGATTTTAAACTATGGAGAACGAGAGATGATAGAGCCAATTATAAGTTCGGTATTCTTTCGTGAATTTATGTGAGTTAATTATGAGCCTATTCTCCCATCGCTTGCTAATAAATTTATCTGCTAATAAATAAGGTTGTACGATTTGAAAAGTTACTTAGCTTCTAGCCCAAGATCGTTTAAAAGTTGCTCGGTATGGATTAGAGTTCATAGCCAAGGCATAACTTATTGAAGCGGGACGCGAAGATTGGCGAGTCCGAAAAGGCCCTAACAAGGCATGAGGGCTATATTTTGTTGCTAAAGATCCAAAGTGATGTGAAGAATCATTTATCGAAAATCAATATGAAGGATCGAGACACACGACGAAAAGCAAATACTCCCCAAAAGTCATGGAGAAGTGTATCCGAAAAGACCCTATCAAGGTATGAGGATAAATAGATCCAAGTCATAAAAGGAGGCGGATCGTTGTATATCAAAGTCCAAAATAAAGATTGGAGAAAAATGAAGAAGTCGTGGTCCAAGTATGAATCTCTCAAAACTTCAAGTGAAGAAATTCCATTATGAAGAGAAGACCATAATTTCATGAACGTCTCTCAAGGTTTGAAGTATGAAGTCGCTGCCAAATATCGGTCCGAGAAAGGTCTCAAATCGCGAAGCGAGTTATGCCAAGATATGAACTTTATGAGGTCCCGAGAAGCAGTTTTAAAAGATTTTGTCCTTTAGCTAACTATTGATTAAATCGTTCACTTTATTTTCGGACTAAATAACTATCGAAATAAGTCAACAATGCATCCTCGTGATCATTCAAGACAACAATAAAATATAAGAGATACACCTAGGAATAAGGGAGTCTAAGTGAATAATTAGCCCACATGAGTTCGTGTTAGTTTGCTAACTTATAATAACAATGATCTCGTTTTTAAGCTTGGTTTGGAGAAAGTGAAAACTTGAGGACGATGATTATTCATGACATTTCCAAAACCCAAGGTATGCCTTTTGATTTCTTTACTTTTAATGTTTATAATTTTCTATCTCTTTAATAAAGGCCAACGTGGATTGATTATGATGAAAAATGTAAACGTGCTTTGTAACTAATGCATTGCATGAGGACATTGCAATGGTCAAGTGTAGGGGATTTGATATGTGTGTAAACACACATCTTTTCTACCACTTAATTACAATAATAACCGGACCAAAACGTGTATTTTATGTCTTTTATGTCGGAATTATGCGTGGTTTGTGTTTTTGTTGTGATTTAGGACGAAAAGGTGAAAAGTGGAGAAAACACGGGAATTCACGGGCATTTACGGAATTTTATTGAAGAAAAAGACGAAAGACGAAGTCAAGAAGTCGAGAGTGAAAAAAGAACGGAAGTCCAAGACCAATTCTGAATATTTATCGAAGAAAAAGTCAAAAGACGGAAGTTTATCAAAAGCCGAGGAACTCAAGTCTTATTTATCGAAGAATTAAAAGACGAGTCCAAAGAAGTCCCGAGCCAAAAGTCATCAAATTCCAAGATTAACAAAAAGATTAAGAAGGAAGGACTTAAGGGCGCAATTAAGAAGAAAGAAAGGAGGGGAGGAAGCTTCCTCTAACCATCCCCCTAATCACCTATAAATATTTTCCCATTTTTCATTCATTTGCTCTTGTTGGATAGCTTGACAAACTATCTCTTCCACTTTTATTTACTTGCACCTTTAATTACTTGCACATTTAAATACATGTTTTGCACCTTAATTACCTTTTAATTTCAAGTAAGTGTTTCTTTAATTACTCGCACCTTTACTTTATTTTGTTGATCTCATTCTTCCTTTCTTTAATCTTTGTTTTATATGCTTTTTGATTGTTTACTTGTTTAAAGATTTGATTTTTATGCTTTTGATTGTTTCAAATCATTTATTTTCATAGCTTATTTTGTTTATTTTCAAGTTTATATAGTTTTTATAAAAGTTATTTTTATATAAAAAGTTGTTTTTCTTAAAGCTTATTCATTTCGTGTCTTAAAAGTCTTTAAATTTTTGTTTAGTAGCTTATTTTCACACGTTTTACCTTAGATATTTCGTCTTGTGCTTATTAGAATCATAGCTTATTAGATTAGCTTTATTTGTGCTTTTTCCACCTTATTCCGATTTGACCAATCGGAAAAGGGTTTTACATTCCGACCATAGCTACTGTGCTTGGTCGGAAAAGGGTTTCAATATTCCGATCAGGTAGGATCTTGGTATTCCGATCAGAAAGGTTTTGGGCATTCCGATTGTGTGTAAGTGATAGATATTCCGAGTGGTGCTCTATTCTTCATTCCGATCGAGGTGTTCATTGGATCATTCCGATCAATAGGTGACAGCTATTCCGATTTGGTGTTCCGATTAACATTCCGACCACAGGTCTCTTCCAGATTCCGATCAGGTAGGTATCATCATTCCGATCAGAGGGTCGTGGGTTATTCCGATTGGGTAAGTGACATATTCCGATTAGTCTACCACGACATTCCGACAGGTTTGGTTTCGTATTCCGATCAAGGTAAGATCGGAATATATTCCGATTGGAGTTGTTTTCTTATGCTTCGTCTTGTTTAATTTTTACATTCTCATTTTAATACTTGTGTAATTTTAATTTTCGTCACGCTTTTAATTCTCGTCATTTAATTAATCTACTTTTCGTCAAAGTTTTAAATATCGCACCTTTCGTTTAATTAGATTTAGATTTATTTCACATTTTACTTTAACGCACATTTTACTTTTAAGTCTTTGCACATTTAAATTCAAAAACCAACCAAAAATCTTTGTGTTTAACCAAGATCAACTGAGTCGTACTTTAAGCCGGGAATCAATTCGTTAAGATATCGAGACTTGAACTTTAATTTTTATACGGGGTGTCAAAAGCCTTGTATCAACCACCTATCCTCGAGTTAAAATATTTACCTCCTCATCTCAAATATGTCTTTTTGGAGGAGACCGACAAGTTGCCGGTTATTATTGCGAAAGAACTTTCGAATGATGAAAAAACCGCACTTGTCGATGTTCTAAAGGATCACAAGGGGGAAATTGCGTGGAAGTTATCCGACACTAAGGGGATCGATCCCAAATTTTGTACCCACAAAATTTTAATGAAGGAGGATTACAAGCCCGCAATCCAATGTCAAAGGAGGGTGAACCTCAAAATTCACGACGTCATCAAAAAGGACGTCCTAAAACTCCTTGACGCGGGAATGATTTACCCTATTTCCGATAGCCCTTGGGTGAGTCCTATTCATTGTGTCCCTAAAAAGGGAAGAATGACCGTTGTTCCAAACGATGCCAACGTGTTAATTCCCAGTAGACTCGTAACTGGATGGAGAGTGTGCATTGACTATCGTAAGTTGAATGAAGCCACTCGAAAAGACCATTTTCCCTTGCCCTTCATGGACCAAATGTTGGAGCGTCTTGCGGGAAACGATTTCTATTGCTTTTTAGATGGTTTTTCCGGTTACTTCCAAATCCCCATCGATCCTCGTGATCAAGAAAAAACTACGTTTACGTGTCCATATGGAACGTTTGCCTATCGTAGAATGCCATTCGGACTTTGCAATGCACCGGGAACCTTTCAAAGGTACATGATGGCTATTTTTCATGATATGATCGAGAAGACGATGGAAGTCTTCATGGATTATT
Source organism: Glebionis coronaria (assembly GCA_025667525.1). Lineage (NCBI taxonomy): Eukaryota > Viridiplantae > Streptophyta > Magnoliopsida > Asterales > Asteraceae > Glebionis > Glebionis coronaria. The sequence continues at coordinate 318,859,206 of CM046881.1, forward strand.
TTTCCGTGTTTGGTAGTTCGTTCACTTCGTGTTTGTCGAATCCTGAGAGAATGTTGAAGCGTTGTGAGGAAACCAACCTTGTGCTTAATTGGGAAAAATTTCATTTTATGGTTAAAAGTGGAATCGTCTTAGGGCACAAGGTTTAGAAAGCGGGGATTGAGGTAGATCAAGCTAAGGTAGACGTCATCGCCAAATTACCTCATCCCAAAACCGTTAAGGGAGTTAGGAGTTTCGTAGGCCACGCGGGCTTTTATCGTCAATTCATCAATGATTTTTCAAAGATCTCTCGACCTATTACACATCTCCTTGAAAAAGATGCACGTTTTGTCTTTGACGAAGATTGTGTACGAGCCTTTGAAATCCTTAAGAGGAAACTTACCGAAGCTCCCATTCTTGTTGCTCCCAATTGGAACCTTCGAGCTCAGTTTGATGCTAGTGACTATGCTATTGGGGCCGTATTGGGGCAACGTCATGAAAAGCACTTCTTGCCTATTCACTATGCTAGCAAGACGATGACCGAGGCTCAACTAAAATACACTACAACGGAGAAGGAATTCCTTGTCGTGGTGTATGCATTTGAGAAATTCCGACCTTATCTCGTCTTGAAGAAATGCATAGTGTATACGGATCATTCGGCTATCAAGTATCTTATGGCTAAACAAGATGCAAAGCCGATATTACTTCGTTGGATTCTCCTCCTTCAAGAATTTGATCACAAAATCGTTGACAAAAAAGGGGCCGAGAATCTAACGGCCGATCATCTTTCTCGTTTGGAAGATCCTCACCAAAGTATTTACGAGCCCAAGGAAATCACCGAAACATTTCCACTCGAGACACTTGGTGTAGTGAATTCTAAGCTTGATTCTTCCACCCCATGGTTTGCGGACATCGCAAATTACCATGCGGGCAACTTCATCATCAAGGGTATGACGACTCAAGAAAAATGAAAATTCTTTCGTGACGTCAAGTTCTATTTTTGGAACGACCCTTACTTGTTTCGAACTTGTGCGGATCAAATTATTCGACGTTGTGTCTTTGGTACCGAAGCTTCTACCACCCTTAGAGCTTGTCACGAGGGACCCACGGGTGGTCACCACGGTGCTAATCTCATGGCTAAGAAGGTCTTTGATGCCGGTTTCTTTTGGCCTACTATTTACCGAGATGCACATGAGCTTGTGAAGTCATGTGACTCATGCCAACGACAAGGAAAAGCCTCACTAAAAGATGAAATGCCACAAAATATCATCCAAGTGTGTGAGATCTTTGACGTTTGGGGCATTGACTTTATGGGGTCGTTCCCATCATCTCGTGCTAATAAGTACATCCTTGTCGCCGTTGACTACCTATCTAAGTGGGTGGAAGCTAAGGCTTTGCCCACCAATGTTGCTCGTGTGGTAGTTAAGTTTTTTAAAAGCTTGTTTTCTCGGTTTGGAACCCCTCGTGCGATCATAAGTGATCGTGGAACCCATTTTTGTAACGACCAATTCGAAAGGGTCCTAAGGAAATATGGGGTTACACATCGTCTTTCTACGTCTTATCACCCACAAACGAGTGGGCAAGTCGATGTTTCAAACCGAGCGTTGAAGAGGATCTTGGAGCGATCCGTAGGAGAAAATCGACAATCTTGGTTGTTAGGACCATTGTAATAGTTATATGTAATAGGTAGACTAGGAGGTATGTAGTTCCTCCTGGTCCTAGTCGTAGTAGGAGCAAGTCCTGCTCCTGGTCCTAGTCAAAGTCAAACTTTATTATTTACTTAATATTCTGTTAGGATATGCATGAGATATGTTAGGAAAGGATATGCATATCAGTTTTACACGTTTTCATTAATGATGTATTAGGGTTTCCTTGCAGTATAAAAGGAACCTTAGGCAGAAGGGTTACTGACACCTTCACAAAACGTAGTTCTAGTCTTTATCAATATTAGAAATCCTTAGAAAGGATCATGTCTTCATAGTTATTCTGTTTCTCTTGTTTATATTTATATTCTACATTCATATTGTGTATAGAGTCTCTTTGTGATTTGACTTGTGATTACAGAAGTCATTCACCGGTCCTGACAGGCTGCAAGATCTACATCTAGTAGACCCAACAAGTGGTATCAGAGCCTGGGAGGGTCTCTATACAAGCAGAATCAAGTTCTCTTATTACTAACAATCTGTTTATCATGTCTGCCTCAACTTCTACTCAAACAGGAGAAGAAGGCACTCCTAAAATTGTGCAACCTCAGCAGATCCTGGCTACGGTCTCCAACACGAATGGAAAATTCCCTCTTCTGAAGAAGGGTGAATATGATAACTGGGCAATGAAGATGGAATGGTGGATCACCAACACTGATCAAGATCTTTGGAAGATCATTCTGAATGGAAACAGCAGGAAACTTACTGGACGAGACAAGAACGGTAATATTACTCTTCTTGACCCTAAATCTCATGAGGAAATCATCGCTATTCAGAAGGAGGTAAAAGCAAAAACAATTTTGCTTCAATCTCTTCCTGAAGATCACATGGGTGACTTCTACCATTTGGATGATGCCAGAGAGATCTGGAATGGCATAAAAGCAAGGTTCGGCGGGAATGAGGAGTCAAAGAAAATGCGAAGGTCCATGCTGAGAGATGAATTTACCGAATTCAAAATCTCAGAAACTGAAGGTCTAAATCAAGGGTATGATAGGTTCCAGAAGATCTTGAGCCAATTGAATCAACTACGGTCAAAACCTGATGATGGTGACATTAATGCAAGGTTTCTTAAAGCCTTACCCTACTCATGGAACCAGGTGGTGATCTCTCTCAAAGCCAAAGGTGGGCTTGACTATCTCACCTTTGATGATTTGTTTCATAGGCTCAGAACATTCGAACCTCATGTGAGAGGATATCTGAGTGACTTGTTTCCCACCCCTGCTAATTCAGCCTTTGTGAGCTCTATGGCATCTAGTCCCATGTCATATGCAAGTAGCCCGAGCAATACTGTCTCTCCCCAGCATACTATCCAGCATACTATTCAGCATACTGGTCCCATGTCATATGCATCTAGTCCCATGTCTTCTGTTCCTGATCCTGCTGCCAAGTCTGGTAGTATGGTAGAAGCTGTTCTTCATTCTTTTGTGGCTGATGTTACTGCTGAACAACAACTTGCTTTTGATGACTTCAAAGAGATCGATAAACTTGATCTGGATGAGATAGATCTTAAATGGCAGATGGCCATGCTTACTCTTAGGGTTCACAAGTTTGAGAAGAAAGCAGGAAGGAAATTTAATTACAACCCTCGGGAGCCAGCAAGATTCGATAGAAGCAAGGTACGGTGCTATAACTGCCAGCAACAGGGTCACTTTGCAAGAGAGTGCCCTAGCAAGAATGATCAGGAGAAGAGCAGGTACTCTGCTTTCAAGGTTCAGGAGGTTAAAGATGACAGGAAGGCATTGGTATCTGTTGACTCTATGGTCAACTGGAATGATCATCAGGCTTCTACTCTGGAATCAGCGGAATCCTCGACTGATGTATTGGCAATGATTGCTGGGAATCTCTCCGATGCAGAAGAAGCAGAAGAGTTTGCTCTGATGGGCATCTCACCTCAGGTACAACATTGTCCTCTTGGTTGTCATGATAAATACACAGAATTGTTGTCCCAATTTAATGAAGTAAATGATCAAAATGATAAGTATTTTTTAGAGGTACAAGCCTATAAAACTTCATTAAACACATTGGAACAACAAAAGAAGTGGTTACAAGATACACAACGTGCGTATGAGGATAAAATCAGGATACTAAGCATTGATTTAGAAAACACTACAAATATGCTTAAATATACAGAAACTGAAAGAGATGCTAGTATCAAAGAAAAAGAAGAGATGCAAGCTAAATTAGATGCTACAATGTTAAGATTTGACAAATGGCAAAAGGCACCTAAAAATCTTTCAAAATTAATTGATAGTAGCATGTCTGGCAGAACTAAAAGAGGCTTAGGATTTGAAAAATATATTGATTCTGAAGATGTATTTGATTTATCTTTCTCAAGTGTCTTTGATGCCGACAAAGAGGATGAGGGCAAACCTAGTTACAATAGGTTTAAACCAGCAGCAGAAATGCATGCTGTCCCTCCTCCTCTTACTGGAACTTTTATGCCCACCTCATGGCATAATAACTCGGATGGATCACAGATGCTTGAGTCCCCAACTAGTTCTACTAATACTAATGACTTTGTCTCATGTACTTTCAGTGACAAAGCCGGTGACTCTGCATCTAATGGTTCAAGTGAAGAGTCAAGACCTATGAGTTCCAAGTCGAATGATCATGCTGCTACTGGTGCTAGGAAGTGTGAAGAAAAAGTTACTGTCAAGTCAAGTGTGTCTGGTCCTTGTTTATTGAGTCCTAGGAAGAATGTTTTTCCTAGAAATGTATGTAATAAAGTAGGCAGTATGAAACAGTCTCATTCTAATAAAAGGTCTTTCAAAACATGTTTTGTTTGTGGCAGTTCCTTTCATTTAATTAAAGATTGTGATTATTATGACACACATGCATCTGTTAATCATGCGTTACTTGCTCCTGGTTCACTAGGAGCTGCTTCATATGCTTCTAGAAGACTTAATCCTAGCGCTCCAATATTTAATACTTCTAGAGTATCCTCTCCTTTCGCGTCTGATTATTGGAGAGATTATGGATTCCAACCAACCAGTAATTACTTTCCAAATCTTAATCCAATCTATCCGCATAATTTAGACCACACGTATCTTGGTTTGGGCACTTTGGGAACTGCTGTTAAGCCCTCAGCAGGTTGTTCTTGGTCAAATAATAATACCCATATGATGCATAGGCAACCAAGGAACAATAGTGGATCTCATCAATCTTCTTGGCATTCTTCTAATGATCCACAAGGCAGGCTCAAACCTGAAAAGGTTTGGGTCCCCTTACGACACTAACTTTTGCATTGTTATTATCTTTTTGTTGTAGGTTACTCCATACCATGATCCTAGTCTAGGCATTGCTGATAGTGGTTGCTCCAGGAGCATGACTGGCAATAAAAGCCTTCTCTCTAACCTTGTACCATTTTATGGAGGCAAGGTCTATTTTGGTGGAGGTGAAGGCAGAATCACTGGCAAAGGAACGATAAAGACTCCAAATCTAAATTTTGAGCAGGTCTACTATGTGGAAGCACTTCAACACTTCAACTTGATATCGGTCTCTCAGATTTGTGACAAGAAGCAGTTTGTACTCTTCACCGATACTGATGCACTTGTGCTTTCCAAAGATTTTCAGCTTCCGGATGACTCACAAGTTCTACTCAGGATTCCTAGAAGACACAATCTATATAGTATCAAGTTGAATGAAGTCAACCCTACTGGTCAACTAGCATGTCTGGTTGCAAAAGCCTCAGAAGATGAAGCCACTAAATGGCACCGAAGGATGGGACATGTGAACTTCAAGACCATTCACAAACTTGCCAATATGAATCTGGTCTCTGGTTTACCTCCCAAGACGTTTCGAAATGATATAAATTGTATTGCCTGCAGCAAAGGCAAACAACACAAAGCATCCTTCAAGGCGATTACTGCTTTAAGTCTTATTACTGAACCATTGCAGCTTCTACATATGGACTTATTTGGTCCTACTTCCATCAGAAGCATTGACCACAAGCAATTTTGTTTGGTGGTGACTGATGGTTATAGCAGGTTTGCGTGGGTGTTCTTCATGGCTGCCAAAAGTGAGACCTACTCAATTCTTCGAGATTTTCTTACCTTGATAGAGAATCAGTTGTCCAAGAAAGTTAAAGGTATTCGATGCGACAATGGAACCGAGTTTAAAAATAGAGACCTCATCGCACTTTGCAATGCTAAGGGCATCAAAAGAGATTATAGTGCTGCTAGGACTCCTCAACAGAATGGTGTGGCAGAAAGAAAGAACCGGACACTAATAGAACCTGCAAGAACTATGCTTGCCGATTCCAAGCTTCCGACCATGTTCTGGACAGAAGCTGTTAATACTGCAAGTTATGTTTTGAATAGGGTGTCTATTACCAATCCACACAAGAAAACACCTTATGAGCTGCTCACGGGCAAAGTTCCAAATATTGCTCATTTGAAGCCTTTTGGGTGTCTAGTCACTATTCTGAATACTAGTGACTATTTGGGGAAGTTTGATGGCAAGGCTGATGAAGGATATATTGTGGGATATTCAGCTCATTCTCGGGCGTATCGTGTCTACAATCTTCAAGCCAAACGGATAATTGAAACTATTAATCTCAGGTATTTTGAGGAGAAGACAAACATACAAGGAACAGGTCCAGAATGGTATTTTGATCTTGATTATCTTAGTGATTCGTTAGGATATTTTCGTTTCAAAACTAACCATGATGTAGGACCACAAGTGTTTGCAACTTCAAGTACTGGTGTTCCTTCTAGTCTTTCTGATTCAGATGATGAGGATGACATTTTTGTGGTTCCATCCTATTCCACCACGGTTTCTCCTACTCCTCCTAGTGATGCAACTCCATTGGATGTACAGGATTCCCAAGCAGCTCTTGATACTCTTCTCAAGCAACAACAAGAAGCTACTAAAGCAGCGGCTCAAGGTAGTTTTGAGTTTCCCTTGGTTGAGCCTACTGACAAAGTTGCTCCTGGTACTCCAGCTTCTGCTCCTAGTGCTAGTCACTCAACTACTGGTACTCCGGCTAGTGAGTCTGCTTCCAATACACGTTTCTCCAGTCCTTCTGATTTGGGGAACCATGAAAGGAAGTCTTCTACCAAGCTGGATGATATACATAAACAACCGGTAGACGGGATTTTCCAAAATGCTTCATATGATGCTGATTTTGTTGGTGATCTCAATAACTTGGCACCAGAAGTGGAGGTTTCTTCCAATCCAGTCTTGCAATCCCATAAAGACCATCCTACCACTCAAATTATTGGAGATCCTGGTTCTACCGTCAAGACACGCAGAATGCAGCAGAAGGCCTCGTCTGATCATCATGCTCTTGTGGGCTACATTGAGGATCAAAAGCGTAATAATCATACGGACTTTCAACACTGTTTGTTTGCTTGTTTTCTTTCACAGGTGGAACCTAGGTCTGTTTCTCATGCTCTTGAGGATCAAAGTTGGGTGGAGGCTATGCAGGAGGAAATGCAGCAATTCTTGTTTCAGAATGTTTGGGTTCTGGTTGACTTACCAGATGGGAAGACAGCTATCAATACCAAATGGATTCTCAAAAACAAGAAGGATGTACGGGGAATTGTTGTCAGGAATAAAGCTAGACTTGTCGCACAAGGACACACTCAAATTGAGGGCATTGATTATACTGAAGTCTTTGCGCCTGTTGCCAGGATCGAGGCCATTCGTCTGTTTCTGGCCTTTGCTTCGTATGTTGGCTTTACGGTGTTCCAGATGGATGTCAAGAGTGCATTTCTCTATGGAAAAATTGACGAGGAAGTGTATGTTACTCAACCTAAGGGGTTTGTTGATCCACTTTATCCCAAGAAAGTCTACAAGGTGGTCAAGGCTCTTTATGGGTTACATCAGGCTCCTAGAGCTTGGTATGAGCGACTCTCCACTTTCTTGTTAAAGAATGGCTATAAAAGAGGTACTATTGACAAAACACTATTTCTTCGGCGGAATTCCAAGGATATTATCCTTGTTCAGGTCTATGTGGACGACATTATCTTTGGTTCTACAAGGAAGGAGTGGTGTGATGAGTTTGAACACTTGATGAAAGGCGAATTTCAGATGAGTGCCATGGGAGAACTGTCATTTTTCCTTGGTCTTCAGGTCAAGCAACAATCGGATGGGATTTTCATCAGTCAAGACAAATATGTTCATGAGATTCTTCATAAGTTTGACATGGATCCTCTTAGACCAGCAGCAACTCCTTATGAAGTTGCTAAAATCAAACTTAAAAATGAGCCAGATCCACCGGTAAATGTTCATATGTACAGGTCTATGATTGGCTCTCTCATGTATTTGACTGCCTCACGTCCGGATATTATGTTTGCAGTAAGTGCTTGTTCTAGACACCAGGTGACTCCAACGGTTTCGAACTTAAATGCAGTGAAGAAGATTTTCAAGTATATCAAGGCTCAACCTAAATTGGGTCTATGGTATCCTAGAGAATCTCCCTTTGTTCTTGAAGCATACAGTGATAGTGATTATGATGGTGCTAATAATGATAGGAAGTCTACTACTGGTGGTTGTCAATTTTTGGGTCGTCGGCTTATTTCATGGCAATGTAAGAAACAGACAATCGTAGCTACTTCTTCAACAGAAGCTGAATATGTAGCTGCTACTAGTTGCTGTGGTCAAGTTTTATGGATCCAAAATCAGATGTTGGACTATGGGTTCAATTTTATGAATACCAAAAATTTTATTGACAATCAAAGCACTATTTGCATTGTGAAGAATCCTGTATTTCATCAGCGGACAAAGCATATTGAGATTCGGCATCATTTTATACGCGATGCAAATGAGAAGAAGCTGATACAGGTTCTTAAAGTTCATACGGATGACAATGTTGCTGATTTGCTGACTAAAGCTTTTGATGGTCCTCGGTTTAACCACTTGGTGGTTCATATTGGGATGGTCAATCCGTGAGGTCTAGGATTGAGGGGAGGCAAAGCCTAAGGGGAGGCTTTGTGTACATATTAGGTCAGTCTAACGTACTCATAGTATTTAACAACATAATTTCTTGGTTATAGTGGTGTGTGGTGCTTCTGATGGAGGATTTTTGCTCTCTTCTGGTGGATATGGCCTTATATGACTGGCTTCTGGTCCACCTTGGTCAGCTTCTAGTTATGCTTGGTTGTCTTCTGGTGGTTTGAAATCTTTCCATGTCTAGTGGTGTTTGGCTATTGGTACTGGTTCTGGTCTGGCTACTGTTCATTCCTTTTGTCCTTTGTTAATCACGTTTTGCTCCTGGTCTGACTATTGTGTACTTTGACTTTTGGTCAACGCTCCCAATACTGGTATTTACAAGTTTGAATTCTGCAAATAAATTGGGGGTAAGTTATTATGTTAAAAAGGGCAAGTGGTTAGTATGCCATTATGACTTAATTTGAAAGGGCAACCCCCCATTAATAGGGGTCAATGAACAGTTACTACTTTCTTCCTATATGGTCAACATACACCCTTGACTCACTCATTACAATTAAAACACACACAAAAACCGCTTCTACTCTTTACATCCCAATCCAAATCCTTCTTCCATCCATTCATCAAGATCCATGGCTGCTCTTGCTTACCAACCTGCTCATAATCGTGTTGCTTATCTGGGTGATGGTCCAAATCGTGAACATTTTGCTGATATCTTGGAGTTTATTGAAGCTTCAAACTTAAGGTTTGCATTTACTGTTTATCCTACCATATATGATAGTGTGTTACGTCAATTTTGGGCGTCTGCTGAGCTTGTGAATGTGGCTGGACGTCCACGAGCACTCCATGCTACCATAGATGGACGTGCTTATGTGGTAACTGAAGCGTCTATTCGCTCTTCTCTTCATCTTCAGGATGAGGGGGGTGTTGTATCACTTCCCAATTCGGAAGTATTAGAGGGTATGGCTGCCATAGGTTATGAACATGGGGGAAGTTTAACTTCCAAAAGAATAGGTTTTCCCCTCAGTGGAAGCTTCTGGTTCACTATTTAATCCATTGTATGAGTCCCAAGTCGGGGAGTTGGGATGCGTTCCCTACTCCTTTGGCTACTGGTCTTATATGTTTAGCCCAGGGTAGAGTGTTTAATTTTTCTCATTATCTATTTGAGGGGATGGCTAGTAATCTGTCGACTGCTGGTTCGAGGAAGAAATTTCTTATGTACCCTAGGTTTCTTCAACAAATACTTGTTTGCATTCCACGTGATAGGGCTGAGCATGTACCATCTAAGCTAACAGCGAAAGTGTATTACAATATGATGAATGGGTTTCCTGGGGATTGGAGGCCCCTGACTGAAGCCATGATGGGGTTGGCTCAGGGTCCTATAAGTCAGGAGGAGGAGGCTCCTGAGTTGGTTGTGTTAGATGATGACCCCATGGAGGAGGAGGAGGCTCCTACTGGTGGGGACACTCCTGTGGTAGAGGAGGAGCTAGTTGAGGAAGTGGTGGTTGAAAAACCATCCCCTTCCAAGGCTGGTCCTTCCTCCGTTTCACATCAGTCTCTATTTGTGGAGACTCCACCTCCTAGCCCTGCCCCACACTCGACTGATATCCCGTTTAATGCTAGTTCTCCACAGGTTGACCCACATGTTGCTTCGGGCTCCCGTGATGCTTTCCCTGATCCAAGTTCTCTTGGTGGGCAGGCGGAGGAGCCTACTACACTGACATCTTTGCTAGATCTTATGCACAGGTACCATGAGAGGATGATTTGTTTGGAAGCTGACTTGAACCAACATCGGAAGCTCACAAGGGAGTTTGTTCTTCCTCTGGCCGATCGTATAAAGGTATTGGAGAATCAACAACGTCGTCGCAAGAAGCATGTGGTTCTTTCAGATTCTGAGGATGAGGGTGCGGGGAATGTTGAGGATGGCTTGACGTTGCTGGCAAAGGCTGCCTTTGCTGATAAAGTTTATGATGATCTGCCCGGTCCTCTAATGTCCTCCAATGCTCCTTCTTCTAGTGCTATTCCCCCTTCTATGGGTGGTGATTCTGATACTGCTGCTGGTTCTCATGCTGGTCCCTCTCATGATCCGAAGGGAAAAGCTCTAATGACTGATTCTCCATCTCCCACTCGCAAGCGCACTCGTCGACAGATTGAAGAAGAAAGACTTGGTGAAGAGGCTGCTCGTCGGGTTCAGGCTGAGATTGATGAGGAGGATATGGTTGATGAGGAAGAGCTTCGAGAGCGAAGGCGTGCGCAAATTCAGCATGATGCTATGCACTGGACTGATGGGGAATGGATGCAAGTGTTGACTGTTCTCACTCGGGATTATGCTCAGTTTAAAGATTTGTTGGGTGATGATGTTGATGAAAACAATTGTATTCCGCGTGCTATGGTGATGATGCGTAAGCACCAGTTGGCTCTTGCTGCAGAACTAAAGAAACAACGAAGGAACCGATCTCTATCTCGGACTGAGCAGCGCTAGCAGATGCAACGTTATGTAAAATATCAATCTGCTGCTCATTTCAATGCTCCGTGGTCTTGGGCTCGGGTGAGAGCTCTGACATTTGATGAGCTTAAGGTCCTTTATGAGAAGATGGTGAAGCGTCAGAGCCAACCCATTCCGGAAAGACTTGTTTACCATCCTCGTGGTGTGACTGCTTCTATGCCTGCTGATTCTACTGGTCCTTCGTCTGTACCCACTCCTGGTTCTGATGGTAGTCCTTCTGGTTCTATTGCTACTTCTGTTGGTCCTTCTACTACACCCTTGGTTGCTCCTATTGGTTCTACTGCTGGTCCTGCTACTACCATCTTTGTTACTACCACCACCACTCATGCTTCCACCACCACACCTGTAACTACTACCACCACCCATGTTTCTACAAGCACTTTTGTTGATCCCATCATACCTATTGCTGCTACATCTGATGTGCCATCTTCATCACCACAAGTTCCTGCAACACAACCTAATCCTACTTCTGATGCAGCTCTTAGTGGTTCTTTGGGTGGACATGTTCCTGAGTCTACTTCTACTGCTTCTCCTGCTGTTGCTGAAGTTAAGGTGAAGGTTGAATCAACTCCTTCGGCTCCCACGCCTCGACGTTCCACTCGCCAGAAACTTGCTCGTCGTGTTCGCCGTGGTAAATTAGTTCCTTTTAAGAAACGTGATCCTGAGAACTTAATTGATGCAGCTTCGGATAGCGATTCTGACTTACCTTTGGGCAATGGAAGCATTACGGGTTACACGGTTGAGAGGTCTACAACACTTCCTAGTGGCGTCTCCCATCGGATTACTTTGAGTGATGGGACTGTGCGATTGGTCACGGGTTTGCAGGGTGTGTTATCGTGGGCTGACCGTATGGATCTTATGGCGTTGTTTGGGCTTGTTGATTCTAGTATGCCGTTTAACCCTATGGCGGTGTCTTCCTGGCCTGGTATCCGTCTTTGGGCTGATCTCAAGCTGATGTTGGATCCTCCTCCATCTGCTACTGCTTTGGGCGTATGGAAGGATCAAATGCAATGGGAGATTATTCGCTGGAAGCTTTATGCTGGATGTGGAGTTCATGTGTTGGAATTAGGTTCTGGTCATGTGGTGTTTATGCTGACGGATGTTGTGTATCCTTTGACTATTTCTTCCATGGAAGCAATGTTGGCAAGTCACTTGCAGATTTCTACTGCTCCTTCTGGGAATGAGTCGAGTATGGCCACATCTTTGGTAGGGGGTATTCAAGCACGGTTGCTAGCGGATAAGAAAGCAGCTTCTGGTATGTAAGGTGACTGGGTTGTAAGTGTTTATACTTTGAATTTTTGTTCTTATTTTGATTCTTTTCACCAATATGTACAGTGATTGGTGACTTTTATTCTTTATAGTTTTTTAAAAAAAAAACAGACTAATTAAAAAAAAAATATATACTTTTTATATAATATCTGCTTATACTTTAACACAGTTTAGCTTTTATACTTGTACATAATATCCCTTGGCTGTTTCAAGATGTGGTTCCTGGTTTGAGTTTGTTCTGGTACTTGGTTTCACTTGGTGTTGGACGTGGTCCACACAACAAATGGTTCTCAACTTACCATGTCTCATCGACAAGAAAAAGTTGATTCACCTTGAGGGTACGGCTCGTGGTGCGATTCTCAAATCCGTTGATGGTTGCCAGGTTACCCAAAACTGGATGGTTTTCACTTGCCATAGTCATGGACTGAAAAGTGGCTAATCCAAGGGGGTACGGCTCTTGGTAAAGATCTTATCAAATCCGTTGATAGCTGTAATAGCTTGCTTAAAGCTATAGGGTGTTCAACTCACCGATGCTTCATTGCTAAGAGTTGGCGAGTCCAGAGGGGTACGGCTTCTGGTAAAGACGCATCAAATCCGTTGACGGCTGTGATGGTTTGCCTAAAATCATCAGGGTACTCCCACTCACCATTGATTCACGTTCTAAGAGTTGGGCTGGGTTCTAGTCTCCCAGGGTGATGCTTATTCCACCAGAATGACTAGCTAGCCCAAGAGCGAGCAGCTACTTGGTAAAGGCTCATCAAATCTGCTCATGTTGCTGAAAAGATTCAACCTGATGCTGATTTGTTACAAGCTTTGGAGAAGCTTCTAGTGTTCCATGCGGCTGTTCTTTTGATTCTTATCTTGTTGATGCTTCTATTTGTTTTGCTGATACAATCCTCGGGCTTTCTTTGCACGTTTTCCAGGAAACTTGAACTCAACAGGTCAAATTCAAGTTTAGGGGAGGATTGTTAGGACCATTGTAATAGTTATATGTAATAGGTAGACTAGGAGGTATGTAGTTTAATATTTCGTTTTTAGTTCGTTTTCTCTCGGTCTAATCGAATGGATATAACAATTTTAAGCTCGACTTGATTATTTTTGGTTAAAAAGACTTGATTAGTTTCTATGACTACTTTGCACAAAGCATGTAAAAAATGTAAAAATATCTATTATACTACGTATATGTACTAACTAAAAACACATTGCATTTACCCCAACTAATTGCACAAAATTTAAGAATTCAAATTTATTCTACTAATGAAAATTACAAATTACAAAATCTACAAAATTATTACTGTTTTATAAAAGTAAAAAAAAACAAATTTTACCTATGTGCTAAAATGAATTGTGTGATCTATATGAATTTTAAACAAACTAATGGAAGTGGGCCTAACATATTTCTTAAACGCAAATTGATAAGCAAATTTTGTTGAAAGTCTAAAATGAGTTTTTTTTAATATTCTGATTCTAATGTTAGTTTAGGCCCAAGAAATAAAGCAAAGCCCATCAAACACTCTATTAATCGTCAGTCCTGAAATCACCAATTACATACAGTGATAAGAGATAACAGATTCACAATTTAGGCTAACTAGTGGAATTTCTCATATTCTTTATTTCCTTCTTTACCAAACAATTTATCCCTATGCCTTTTTACTAGATTCTAATGCTTATCTATTAAGCTAAAAATCCAAGAGAATCAAAACAGAGAAACTGTATGATACCATATCTAATCTAAAGCATTTAATCGTAAAAGTTCAACATCAAGCTATCAAAACCTATTGAGTATTTCAACAAACTGAATACAAAAACTCAAACTGCTAGCTCTAAATCGATTTACCAAACACTGATTTATCAGATAGGATGAAAAATTTACAAAGCTAACAAGGAATTAAGGGCAGCTAGTTGAAAACAGATACTCGACTATGACAAAACAGAATTAAAGAACAAATTGCAGGTAAACAACTTATACTATGGTAATTGCAGAAAATAAAACGTGTGCTTAACCAAGAATATCAAGGCCTCCGTTGAGGCGAAGCGGAGCGCTGAGCTCGCTTAAAACCAAACACAACACTCTCCGTCTGCTGATCTACCTTGGTCAATGGCTTTCAAGTTGGAAGCTCGAAAACTAAAAGCTTGAGTATAACTACTGATCTGAACTGCAGCTGACTCCAAATACCTGCACAAATGACATGAAAAGAAAACCGCGCTTCTGGACTAAAACTTCGAGCTGAACTGTATCAGTTTATGACCAATCGTACAGCCTAAACGGAATCGGATACTTTCAGACTTAACTACAAAACTCGAGTAAAATCTATTTGAATTAAAAGACTTTTAAACTGAAATCACAAACTGTCAAATTGATCAAACTAAAGAATATGAAATCTATAGAAATCATTTAAAAGAACTCACAAAAATCTAAATGAAAGAAATAAACCTAAAATTAGCTCAAAATAAGCTGATGAACACTTATAAGCTACTTAAGCTGTAAAACTCAAACAACTATTAGAAAAAGCTTTTGAATCCTAAAATCAAAACTAAACTCAAACTGATTATATTCAATTAATCAAACTGAAACTCGGTTAACTGTATCAACATGTTCCATCGATATCTCAATCACTTGATTATCCTATCAATTCTGAAATCAAGTTATTACCTGCACAAACAAAAGAAAATAGCAACCTGTAACTAGACGCTATATATATCGTGAACAGTGACTCAACATCACAATGACTAGTTAAACCTATCAAGTAAACAAAGACCCTCGATGTACAGTAGATTGAATCAATAAAATAGAGAAAGACAAAGATTGAGAAAACAAGATTTCATCATTGTATCGAAAATAGAAAAGAAGATATTAAAAGAACTCTTAAGCTTTCATTAATGGAGAAAGTAAAGAAACAGTTACAACTGATTAACAGATTCTAAACAATATTCTAACTGAAAATCATAAAGCATTTGAGAGAGAAAAGCTAACTAATTCCTAACTAACTATGTGCTAATCTACTCCTAGCTAACCATCAAAAATGAAGCCTTCATCATCCTTTTATAGCCAGCGAGAGAGGTGTTGTGACGTGTTCAATCCAATGATTGATTGACACGTGGAAAATACGAGGTTTACTCGTCCATCTTCATCTTCATCTTGAATTTGGGGCTTTCTTCGTCCTTTTCTTCGTCTTTTCTTCAAATAAATCCCTTAAAACGTGTCTTCGCTCCAAAATGCATCTACTTTACTTGAAAACACATGAAACACAAATACACGCATAATTCTGATATTTAACAGTTAAAATAATGTATTTGACAGTGTTTTGAGTGGTTTATGGATCATTATTGATGAGTGTTTTCACACTTATCAACTCCCCTCCACTTGACCATTGCCATGTCCTCATGCAATGCAGCATTTTAAAGCACCAAGTTACATTTTTCTCATAATTAACCAACCTTGGCCATTTTATGATTTAATAAACTATACTATGCTATATGATGAATGGTTTTGAATATTTACAATGCAATGCAAAGAAAACAATTCTATTACATCTTTTTTTGTATTTTCTTGAAATTGTTTTGATGGAAATAACTCATAAAGAATTCAATGACTTGGATTAGGGCTTGAGTACCATGAACATTTATCACCCTCAAGTTTCACTTTCCCCATACCAAGCTAATAAATGGGATCATTGCATTCACAAGTAAAAAGTGTATCAACTTATTCATGACAATTAAATGTGGAACCGGTTATTATTTGAGCAAATTGCTTGTGGGCAAATTTGTCATTATTCAAGTGTGAAGTATAAGAAATGTAAAATCCAAAAATAAGGAAGCACGGTTTTAATCCTAAGTAATCTTCTCATCCATTACTTGAAAAACCGCTCACAATTAATATAAGTCCGTATTAAGAGTAATAAGTCATTCGCCTTATGTGTAAAATCCTCATGTCATGCTTTCATAAGTAGCTACACACTCGCTAAGGAAAGGAAAATAAACTCACGCAATAATTTACATCCGCATCTTTTTGAGATTTTGGATCTTCAACCCCGCAACCCGTCAAGGTAATATTGGAACTCAATAGTCACTATAATTAACACCACACTGCCCCTCTTGGGAGTCTTGCATTATTTTTTTTTTTTCTTTTTTTTTTTTTTCTAGCCACTCATTTTTTTCATAAGCCGCTCTTATTTTTCTTTATTCCTCACCAAGAAATTTGCAAAGAAGAAAAGGAAAAATACCCGCTAAATATGGAGCATAACATAAGTCTAGTACACATAAAACGTGCTAACTTAGAATCTTAAGACGTACTCATATCAACCATAAATGATTAGCCAAAAATGCATAAGAGATTACAAACCAATTAAAACCGTACTTGATTATTTATTAACAATTATATACAAGCGAAGAAAAATAGA
Source organism: Glebionis coronaria (assembly GCA_025667525.1). Lineage (NCBI taxonomy): Eukaryota > Viridiplantae > Streptophyta > Magnoliopsida > Asterales > Asteraceae > Glebionis > Glebionis coronaria. Next base: position 318,875,951 of record CM046881.1, read on the forward strand.
GGTAAAGAAGAGAAGGGTTTAGCCACAAGTAATTGCCATGAAGTCTATCTAGCCCTTTTACACTTGCTTCAACTCTATCATTTCCCATTCTCCACAAATTTAAAATTTCAAATAATGAAATTGGTGGAAGCTTAGCCTAATAGACCAATGAAGGACTACATGGTTAAGGATACTAGCTAGAGAATGCTAAAATAAGCAAACTCGGGTTGAGTCAAAATATCCATGGCGGGCCTAATATGTCAAAGAAATCTAAATTTGTTAAAACCATGTTTTATTATATTTTTTTCCTTTTTATATATTTTTGATGAAAAATAAGAGAAGAAATATATACAATGCAAATGTGTTATGCAAAATGAAAAATGATTGATGCAAAAATTATGAATGCATATTTTTGGTGGCCAAAGTAGATCAAAAATTTGAAAAATGTTGAAACATCAATTTTCCAGTTATCATGAAGTTAAGGCAATGGTCTAGGTAAGGTCACTTCGATAGAAGTCTCCCCTACACTTAAGATAAACATTGTCCTCAATGTTTAAGAGTATTGGAGTAAACTCCCCTACACTTATGACATTGATAACTTTGCTTAACTCAAGTTAAGGAAGAGACAACTAAAGGGTATTCATTTTAAGCACAAATGTTTTGAATATCATAATAGCAAAAACCAATCGAAGTGAACCAGATACACGGGCCTCCTCCTTAAGCTCCAAGCATGAAATGAGAGAGAGCAACCCTTGAAGCAAACACCAAAAAACGAAGAAAGGCACCCCTCCACTTCAACTCAACTATAACATCCTTTTAATTAAACCTAACCTATTGAAAATCTACTCTACGTTTTCTAACCTAGTTATTCAATGCTTGAGTTTTTTTAACCCTAAGTCGCTAGCTCGACTCGGCCCCGAATTAAGTTGTCCTTGGGGAAACCATCATGGAGAATAAAGGATATCACTTTGAAGCACATCTCACATGATACACTCAAACTTAGCACGTTGCCATTTACTATAAGATTTACCAAATCTGCCTCGATAAATGGAACGGTCCAACGTGTCTCAAGTTTGTCCAACATACGAAATCTCTCAAATAGGAAGCACACCAGGATCAAATACATAGTTTCCATCTCGACATTCGAACAACTCCAAAATAGGTAACATCACCAAAGTAAGCTCATACAAGAAGCGCATATCAATCGAAGGCACACTCTTAAGTGAAGTAGATGAAAACCAAGGTGTCTCAAATTTACGTATCCCAGGATCAAAAACCTTTCCCTTCATGGGAAAATAAGAAGATGAACTCGTATCAACCATATAAGATTCCCCCTTAGTGATCAAAGCATCATGAGAATATGAAGGTGTAGATATCAAAACATTCATAACAATTATGTCCATATTAGGCTCATCATCATCAAAAGGTGGGTAATCTTCCATAGAAGGCATAGAAAAAGAAGGATCAAGAGAAATAGTGTCTTGTGAAGGAGGTGTAATCTCTATGTTCCCAAAAAGCATATTCTCACTAAGACGAATCTCCTCTTCCCAATTAGAATCACTATCATCAACCTCAATATCAATATTAGCAAGAGAAGCCTCGATGGTGACATCAATATCCATATGAGAATCCATATCAAAGGTTTTGGGTTCTAAAGGTGCCATAGGTGAAAAAGGATCAATCTCTAAGAGTATAGGATCTTCATCAATAACAAACTTCAAGGGTGGAAGGGTGGGAATAGAAGGCTCAAAAGAAGGTGTATTGAGAGAATCACTCAAAGGGATGATATCATCATAAAAATCAATAGGTGCAACCTCAAAAACCGGTGAAGAAATATCAATGAAAGGTTCTTCTTCTATGGAATCATCATTATGGTTTTCATTCAATGCTTCAATCGAGGAGATAAGATGATAAACGTTTGATAAAACCCCTCGAATATGAACATCTTCCACTTCTTCTATATGGTCAACATCATCATCCAAATTAGGAATGTCATCTTGACATGAAAAGTCCTCGGATAATATATCATAAGATGCCTCACTAGAATCACAATCATCATCCTCTATATCTTGCATAAACTCTTCCTCAATCTCATTATCCTTTTCTTTAAACAATTCATCAAGATCAAAATCACCAAAATCACTAGTAGTAGCATGAAGGTCAATATGTGATAAAATCTCAATGTGATCATGAGGAGAAGTATCAATAGAAAGCTCATCACATGGTTCAATGGAAATACCCTCAAACTCTCTTTGGATTGGGATAAGGTTCTCAACACTAGAAGCGGTTAATTCATCCAAATTGGTGTTTGTAATAGTGCTAAGAGGCTCGTCCCCCATGGTTAAAGAGTCGGTGGTTGCCACGTGAGGTAAGGGTGATGAAGGTGTGTCATCATTAAGTGTCATACAACTCGAAGGTTCCTCAACATCGTCATCTAATAATGGATCAGGCCTACGAGTAAAAGTAGTCATGTAATGTCCGTCTTCCTCGATTATAAGAGTCTTAAGGAATAAATCATTTGAATATTTCCTGAGGCGACAAGAAAATTTGTTCAACGATTCACGATACAAATCACCGAATTCCTTATCAAAATATGGCAGAGACTCATTTTCCTCTTCCTCAGTAGAGTTAATTAGTCCCTTTAACCATCGATGCGTGTCTTTCATTTCCTTGTAGCTCATGTTTTTCATACCATCAAGCATCTTATAAACGTCATCGTACAACTTGTTATTTCTCTCGAGTAAAGAATGAAACTTCTTGACATTATCAAGGACATAGGATGGCGGATCCCTCGGTCTACAATCATAACCATAATGGGGTGCGTTCCCACAAAACTCACATGAATAAGTCGAAGAATATGGTGGAGGTGGATTTCCATAATTAGGTGGATTATAGTTTTGAAAAGAGTCATGATTATGAAAATTCTCATGATTGTAACCTTGAAAATTCCCTTCATTCTGAAAACCCTCATAATGTGAAAATCCTTGATTTTGAAAAGTATCGTGATTATAGCATGGAAAATTTTCATCATTATTTTGAAAGCCTTCATTATTGGAAAATCCTTGGTTTTGGTATGGCACATTAAAGGTTTGATCATGAAATGATGGTGGAGGTTGTGATGAAAAACCGGAATATCCCATATAGTCATTACAAGTGTAGTCCATTCGAGTGTTAGGTTGAAAATTAGGGTTCTCGGTTCCATTGTAAGCATATCCCTCCCCATAATAACCATTATTTTGATCACATAAATACGTATCGTGTGGACCACCACAAGTCGAACAAGGCGAATAATTAGCGTTGGCGGATTGTTGTTGCAAAATCTCCAACATGGAACGAGTATCCATATTTAACAAGGTGGCCGAATGTATATACAAGTAAAGTGACGTTTAAAAGCTTCCTCGGGGAAGGAAGTGATACACCAAAGGTGGTATGTTTACACGTGTGCGAGTACACGTGTAAGTAAACACGAGGAATGAGGGAGTAGCCCTCGGTCGACTTTGAAAAGAATAAGATTATCCTCTTCGAGTTTCGATATGAAATATCCACAAGAAAGTATATATATAATTACTACTTGGGTGCAAGACCTCCAATTAAGCCTTCCTTCTCAAAATACGCACTAGTGAACGGGGGGTTAGGTGGCGCGAAGCACTTAAGTACCTATTGACCCTTAGACGGCATTTTATAGCACGTCGCCTATCTATTCACTTTAGTAGTTTGTATTCTTCGAATTATTGCCAATTGGAAGTATTTATCTATTCTTGCTTTATTTTATTTGATCGATACGCGTGTCAAGGACCGGAACGCCCCTCAACACGGTGTATTGCCTCGGCAATACTTATGGAGATAGGTAACTTGGTTGTTTTTATACGTATACTTATTTACATATAATAATATATCAAAAAAAATATTTTTGTATTTATTTGTTTTTTTAAGAAAAATACTATATCTACGTAAAAACCGATAAAAACGAATAATATATATTTTTGGGTGTAATCTTTTAGGAAAAAGATTACTTTTTGGATTTTTTATTTTTTTGGTTCAATTCTTTAGGAAAAGGATTGATTTGTGATTTTTTTATTTTTTTGTATTTTTATCTTTTTGATTTTTTTTTTTTTTTTCTTTTTGATTATAATACGTAAAAATAACGTTCACAAAGTGAACGGATCCCAAAATCCAATCGTCTCACTCGAAATCGTTAATCGTCACGAAAAGAACCGGCAGCGGCGCCATTTAATATTTCGTTTTTAGTTCGTTTTCTCTCGGTCTAATCGAATGGATATAACAATTTTAAGCTCGACTTGATTATTTTTGGTTAAAAAGACTTGATTAGTTTCTATGACTACTTTGCACAAAGCATGTAAAAAATGTAAAAATATCTATTATACTACGTATATGTACTAACTAAAAACACATTGCATTTACCCCAACTAATTGCACAAAATTTAAGAATTCAAATTTATTCTACTAATGAAAATTACAAATTACAAAATCTACAAAATTATTACTGTTTTATAAAAGTAAAAAAAAACAAATTTTACCTATGTGCTAAAATGAATTGTGTGATCTATATGAATTTTAAACAAACTAATGGAAGTGGGCCTAACATATTTCTTAAACGCAAATTGATAAGCAAATTTTGTTGAAAGTCTAAAATGAGTTTTTTTTAATATTCTGATTCTAATGTTAGTTTAGGCCCAAGAAATAAAGCAAAGCCCATCAAACACTCTATTAATCGTCAGTCCTGAAATCACCAATTACATACAGTGATAAGAGATAACAGATTCACAATTTAGGCTAACTAGTGGAATTTCTCATATTCTTTATTTCCTTCTTTACCAAACAATTTATCCCTATGCCTTTTTACTAGATTCTAATGCTTATCTATTAAGCTAAAAATCCAAGAAGATCAAAACAGAGAAACTGTATGATACCATATCTAATCTAAAGCATTTAATCGTAAAAGTTCAACATCAAGCTATCAAAACCTATTGAGTATTTCAACAAACTGAATACAAAAACTCAAACTGCTAGCTCTAAATCGATTTACCAAACACTGATTTATCAGATAGGATGAAAAATTTACAAAGCTAACAAGGAATTAAGGGCAGCTAGTTGAAAACAGATACTCGACTATGACAAAACATAATTAAAGAACAAATTGCAGGTAAACAACTTATACTATGGTAATTGCAGAAAATAAAACGTGTGCTTAACCAAGAATATCAAGGCCTCCGTTGAGGCGAAGCGGAGCGCTGAGCTCGCTTAAAACCAAACACAACACTCTCCGTCTGCTGATCTACCTTGGTCAATGGCTTTCAAGTTGGAAGCTCGAAAACTAAAAGCTTGAGTATAACTACTGATCTGAACTGCAGCTGACTCCAAATACCTGCACAAATGACATGAAAAGAAAACCGCACTTCTGGACTAAAACTTCGAGCTGAACTGTATCAGTTTATGACCAATCGTACAGCCTAAACGGAATCGGATACTTTCAGACTTAACTACAAAACTCGAGTAAAATCTATTTGAATTAAAAGACTTTTAAACTGAAATCACAAACTGTCAAATTGATCAAACTAAAGAATATGAAATCTATAGAAATCATTTAAAAGAACTCACAAAAATCTAAATGAAAGAAATAAACCTAAAATTAGCTCAAAATAAGCTGATGAACACTTATAAGCTACTTAAGCTGTAAAACTCAAACAACTATTAGAAAAAGCTTTTGAATCCTAAAATCAAAACTAAACTCAAACTGATTATATTCAATTAATCAAACTGAAACTCGGTTAACTGTATCAACATGTTCCATCGATATCTCAATCACTTGATTATCCTATCAATTCTGAAATCAAGTTATTACCTGCACAAACAAAAGAAAATAGCAACCTGTAACTAGACGCTATATATATCGTGAACAGTGACTCAACATCACAATGACTAGTTAAACCTATCAAGTAAACAAAGACCCTCGATGTACAGTAGATTGAATCAGTAAAATAGAGAAAGACAAAGATTGAGAAAACAAGATTTCATCATTGTATCGAAAATAGAAAAGAAGATATTAAAAGAACTCTTAAGCTTTCATTAATGGAGAAAGTAAAGAAACAGTTACAACTGATTAACAGATTCTAAACAATATTCTAACTGAAAATCATAAAGCATTTGAGAGAGAAAAGCTAACTAATTCCAAACTAACTATGTGCTAATCTACTCCTAGCTAACCATCAAAAATGAAGCCTTCATCATCCTTTTATAGCCAGCGAGAGAGGTGTTGTGACGTGTTCAATCCAATGATTGATTGACACGTGGAAAATACGAGGTTTACTCGTCCATCTTCATCTTCATCTTGAATTTGGGGCTTTCTTCGTCCTTTTCTTCGTCTTTTCTTCAAATAAATCCCTTAAAACGTGTCTTCGCTCCAAAATGCATCTACTTTACCTGAAAACACATGAAACACAAATACACGCATAATTCTGATATTTAACAGTTAAAATAATGTATTTGACAGTGTTTTGAGTGGTTTATGGATCATTATTGATGAGTGTTTTCACACTTATCATAGTTCCTCCTGGTCCTAGTCGTAGTAGGAGCAAGTCCTGCTCCTGGTCCTAGTCGAAGTCAAACTTTATTATTTACTTAATATTCTGTTAGGATATGCATGAGATATGTTAGGAAAGGATATGCATATCAGTTTTACACGTTTTCATTAATGATGTATTAGGGTTTCCTTGTAGTATAAAAGGAACCTTAGGCAGAAGGGTTACTGACACCTTCACAAAACGTAGTTCTAGTCTTTATCAATATTAGAAATCCTTAGAAAGGATCAAGTCTTCATAGTTATTCTGTTTCTCTTGTTTATATTTATATTCTACATTCATATTGTGTATAGAGTCTCTTTGTGATTTGACTTGTGATTACAGAAGTCATTCACCGGTCCTGACAGGCTGCAAGATCTACATCTAGTAGACCCAACATTGGTCGGATAAGTTGGACGATGCTTTATGGGCTTTTAGGACCGCTCATAAGACGCCCATCAGGTGCAATCCCTATAAGCTTGTGTATGGGAAGAATTGTCACTTGCCAATTGAACTCGAACACAAGGCTTATTGGGTCCTAAAGCATTGTACTGATGACATGGAGACCACGGGAAAACACCGGAAAATGCAATTAAATGAATTGGATGAATTAAGGGATATTTCTTAGGAAAATTCATTGATTTATAAAGAAAAGACTAAAAAGTTGCATGATTCAAAAATTAAAAACCGGGTTTTTAACATTGGGGATCAAGTTTTTCTTTTTAATTCTCGTTTGAAAATCTTTTCCGGTAAGTTGAAATCCCGTTGGTCCGGTCCATTAACCGTGACTCAAGTTTTTCCATATGGGACCATCGAGCTAGCACAAAATGATGGCCCCAATTTCAAGGTGAATGGACATAGGTTGAAGCACTACTTTGGCGGGGAAGTTCCATCCTTGAACTACCTCGACCAAATCACCTTCCCCAATAATAATTAGTATTGAGGGGATCGAGTCGACCTCATGACTCGGTAATCAAAAACGAGGTGCCTCGTGGGGGAGTCCCATGCTTATTGTAACACCCCATTTTGGAAATGGAAATATCATAGTAATTATGGCGTGTCATCAAAGCATACAAGGTAAAATGTCTATGATACACGGCTTTTGCCTAGTAAGAAAATTATGTTCGTTATATTGGTCTAATCGAATTGATCTAGGTTCTCTATGTGACTCAGTTTTATTTTGGTGGAACAAATATTTTTGGTTGTTTTTGAATTTAAAAGTGCAAAACTTAAAAGTAAATGTCGTTAAAGTAAAGGGCAGGTAATTTAAAAGAGCGTGAAATTTAAATCTAAGTCTAGTTAAAATTAAATGTGCGATATTTAAAAAACATGACGGAAAGTAAATTAATTAAATGACTTAAAATTAAAAGCGTGACTAGAATTGAAATTACAACTTAAAAATTAAACAAGTCAAAAATATAAAAGTATACCTCCCATCGGAATATATTCCGATCGGTGCAATCGGAATGTACCTACCTTTCAGATCGGAATGGATCTAGATCGGAATAACTGTCACTTACCTCCTGATCGTAATACCAATCAAACCCAGATCGGAATGTACACAACTCCCCAGATCGCAATGATGCTATCGGAATATGGCTAAGGAAAATTGGGCAGCACTTCGTCTAAGTAAGCCTCAAGAGCCGTCGGAAAGAGCGATCGCAATATGCGATCGCAATCCCCAGATCGGAATGAGGAAATGTTACTCCTATCGCAATCCCGGATCGGAATGCAAAAACCCTAGGCCAATACTGTCACTATCGGAATGTGGTGTTGCTAGCCGTCGCAATGTGGAGAACCCTTACTTTCCGATGGTACCAAATTCGTAATAAGAACAATTCTAAATAAGCTACTTCTAATAAGCCGTGACCAAGAACTTTAATGAAGTGAAATCAAAACGAAACAATAAGCTAAAAAGTTAAAATCTTTCAAATTTTAAAAGACGAAACTTAAATGAAATCAAAACTTAAAAATCAAAACTTTAAAGAAAACTTCCAAAACACTAAAACAAAATACCAAATAAGCACACAAGTTTGTCAATATCGTGGCTTATTTCGTATGAGGAATTAAAAAGGACGAGACTTTAATCAAAATAAGCAAATGGATTAAGCAAATCTTGCTTAATCCGAACTTGTAACCGAATCAAAAAGAAGGAAAAGTAGAATGAGATAGATAAAAAGAACTTGATCAAATGATAAAGAAAGGTAACGACAAGAATTTAAAGAACACAAATTAAAAACTTACTTGGAATTAAAAGGTAATTAAGGTGCAAAACATGTAATTAAAGGTGCAAGTAATTAAAGGTGCATTAAAAGTAAATGTGGAAGAACTAGTGTCACTCTAGCCAACAAGAAAGAAATGACTATCCTAATGACTATTTATAGGGGAGGATTAAGGAAGCTTCCTCCCCTCTTTCCTTTTCTCTTAATTGCAAGCTTAAGTCCCTCCTTTTATTAATCTTTATTAATTGCGTCATTAGTCATTTTCTTATAATCTTCTTTAAACTTGGACTTAAGGGACTTTTGGCTTCGGGATTTCTTTGAACTCGTCTTTAATTTCTTCAATAAAATAGACTTGAATTCTTCGGCTTTTTAATAAACTTTCGTCTTTTGACTTTTTTTTTCTTCGATAAATCTTCAGAATTGGTCGTGGACTTCCGTTCTTTTTGCACTCTTGACTTCTCGACTCCGTCTTTCATCTTTTTCTTCAATAAAAGTCCGTAAATGCCCGTGAATGTCCATGTTTTCTCCACTTTTCACCTTTTCATCCTAAATCACAACAAAAACACAAACCACGCATAATTCCGACATAAAAGACATAAAATACATGTTTTGGTCCGGTTATTATTGTAATTAAGTGGTAGAAAAGATGGGTGTTTACACACCTATCAAATCCCCTACACTTGACCATTGCAATGTCCTCATGCAATGCATTAGTTACAAAGCAATATTACATTTTTCATCATAATCAATCCACGTTGGCCTTTATTAAAGAGATAGAAAATTAAAAACATACAAAATAAAGAAATCAAAACCATACCTTGGGTTTTGAAAATGTTATGAATAATCATCATCCTCAAGTTTTCACTTTCTCCAAACCAAGCTTAAAAACGAGATCATTGTTATTATAAGTTAGTAGACTAACTCGAACTCATGTGGGCCAATTATTCACTTAGACTCCCTTATTCCTAGGGGTATCTCTTATATTTTATTGTTGTCTTGAATGATCACGAGGATGCATTGTTTGACTTATTTCGATAGTTATTTAGTCTGAAAATAAATTGAACGATTTAATCAATAGTTAGCTAAAGGACCAAATCTTTTAAAACTGCTTCTCGGGACCTCATAAAGTTCATATCTTGGCATAACTCGCTTCGCGATTTGAGACCTTTCTCGGACCGATATTTGGCAGTGACTTCATACTTCAAATCTTGAGAGACGTTCATGAAATTATGGTCTTCTCTTCATAATGGAATTTCTTCACGAGATTCATACTTGGACCACGACTTCTTCATTTTTCTCCAATCATTATTTTGGACTTTGATATACAACGATCCGCCTCCTTTTATGACTTGGATCTATTTATCCTCATACCTTGTTAGGGTCTTTTCGGATACCTTTCTCCATGACTTTTGGGGAGTATTTGCTTTTCGTCGTGTGTCTCGATCCTTCATATTGATTTTTGATAAATGATTCTTCACATCACTTTGGATCTTTAGCAACAAAATATAGCCCTCATGCCTTGTTAGGGCCTTTTCGGACTCGCCAATCTTCGCGTCCCGCTTCAATAAGTTATGCCTTGGCTATGAACTCTAATCCATACCGAGCAACTTTTAAACGATCTGGGGCTAGAAGCTAAGTAACTTTTCAAATCGTACAACCTTATTTATTAGCAGATAAATTTATTAGCAAGCGATGGGAGAATAGGCTTATAATTAACTCACATAAATTCACGAAAGAATACCGAACTTATAATTGGCTCTATCATCTCTCGTTCTCCACAGTTTAAAATCTCAAGTAATGAGACTCGTGGATGCTTAGCCTATTAAATCAAAGTTTTGGGTTTTCGAGTCGCCTATAGGATCTTGCAAATTCTTAGACTCTTTCAAGTTTAGAAATCGCATCTTAAAGTTCCCTTGATAAACGACTCTCTAGGATCAATTATAGGAACATGCGAAAAGTTCTTGTTCTTAACCCGTGAGAGTTAAGACTTTCGCGTTTTAGAGCTCCTTATATAAAAGCCTAGCAAAACTTGACTTAAACACGTTAAGGATACTAGCTAGAGTAAACTCGGGTTGAGTCAAAAGATTCATAACGTTTGGAAATTAAAACCACTTATTAAACATTTATTCCAATAAGGAAAGAAAATAACTAAACAAAGGTAAAAACTAATAGGCCAAAATAGATCAAAAATTTTGAAAAATATCGAAAAACTGATTTTCCGGTTAAAATGAGGACAAATACAAGGAAAAGACCACTTAACTTCGATAGAAGTCCCCCCTACACTTAAGATAAACATTGTCCTCAATGTTTAAGCATATGGGAGTAAACTCCCCTACACTTAGGACATTGTGCACGTTGTTTAAATCTCGCTAAGGAAAAGACAACTAAAGAGATTCCTATTTTAATATTGAGAAAATATAAAATAGTGAATCGAAAAGAGTTTAGGATAGAACCGGGAAGAAGTAGAAAACGGAATCACGGGTCGTCAAGAATCATCAAGAGTAGATCATTGAAGCTCGAATCCCTGATTAAGAAGTGAGGAGAGGAAAGCAAACCAAAGGGTCTCCCCTACACTTATGGTAAAGAAAGCGAAAAGATAGATGCATGGGTTGCCTCCCAAGAAGCGCTTGGTTTTTGTTAACCGAGTCGTGAGCCTGACTCGACCTTGATCATCAACGGAAGAAGCATAAAACATATCCACCAGGATCAAAGACATAGTTTTCATCCATCAATAAGCACAAGCTTAAGGCGAACAAGGCAAGCCAAAGAAGAGTAGGCAAGGTTTCCTTAAGCAGCGATGGAGCACGGTGGAAGCAAGTAGGAAGCGGTGCAAGCATGTCTTCAAAATTTCCAAAGATTTTTCCTTTTATTTCATCAGGTGGATACTGAGATGGCTTAAAAAATTTAATACCGGGGTCGAACACCTTTTCCTTCAGGGGAAAATAGCACTCAGGCTCAGCCGAGTGTGAAGAAGATCCGCAAAGAAGCACAACCTCGTCCTCAGAAGGGGGACGAAGAGGTGTCAAATCATAAGTGCAACAGATTTCGGTGTCAACCGGTTTCTTCTCCTTTGACAGAATGTGCTTCAAATCTAAAGTAGGATCAAGACGATAATCTTCAAATTCATAAGGAGGAGCATCACTCTCATGAGGGAAGTATGTGTTAAGAAATTCAGAAAAATCTTCCTCAAATGAATAATCGTCCAAAGTAGGATCGAGTGATGGTGGAGGATCTTCATCATGTGAAGAATCGCTCGAAAGAGTATCAGCCTCATCGAAATCATCGAAAGTGGGCAGCTCGGGATACTCAGAAGTACAATCAAAATCATCTGAATCTGAGCTAGAATCATCATCATCATAAGCATCAAAGACCGATGGAGAATCATAAATGGGAGAATAATCCAAATTGGATCAAGAATCATCCACATCATCGTCAAAGAGTGGATTATCGATAGAAGAATCGAATAGAGGATTGTCATAGACGACAAAGTCTTCGAGCACATTAATCATATTCACTGATTCTCGGCCTCCAAAGGATTTGCCTGTAAGCTTCCCCATTTTAAAAACTTTTGAATCATCCCCGACTCGTAAGATTAACTCACCTTCGGCCACATCTACTAAAGCTCGTCCGGTTCTCAAGAATGGCCGACCAAGTATTAAAGGAATACGAGGGTCCATTTAATAATCAACTACGACAAAATCGACCGGGAAAGTAAATGTGCCAACTTTGATAAACACGTCTTCGACTATACCAACGGGGTAAGCGAGAGTGCGATTTGCAAGTTCGAGAGTCATCTTTGTTGGAATGAGGTCGGGTAATGATAGTGTTTTCCAAACACTTAGTGGCATAAAATTAATACTAGCCCCGAGATCAGCAATGGCAGTAAATTCTTCAGTTTTGTTGAACACGCAAGGCAACACAAATCGACCGGGATCTCCAAGCTTTTCCGGTAATTCTTTAAGAATAACTGCTGAGCAGTTTTCATTTAAGCGTGTGTTGGCGAGTTCAATCAGCTTCTCCTTCTTGCTAAGCAATTCCTTAAATGCTTTAACAAATTTGGTCATGTGGACAAGTGCTTCAAGAAAGGTAATGTTGAAGTTCATTTGAGAAATCATCTTGATATAGCTAGTCACTTGAGCGTCCTCCTTGTTTAGCATTTTGTTCTTGCCCAAGCGAGAGGGATAAGGGATATTAGGTTTGGGTGGTGAGGGTGCAGGTGTGGTAGGTAACGGTTGAGATGTTGAAGGGTCATTGACGGGAACTTCATCACGTCGAGGCGGAGACGGTAATGGTGCACTAATACTAGGTGTAGGAGGAGTAGAAATAAATGGTGGTGGAGGAGTTGTAGATGATTGTGGTGGGATTGTTGGTCCTACGATGGTGACTCCACTACGAGTAGTAATAGCACTCACATTGGCTCGCGGATTAGTGACGGTGTTTGAAGGTAGAGAACTTGAAGAAGAAGGTTGAGCGGCAGGCAAGAAACTAGCAAGCATATTCTTCAAATCATTGGTTTGATTGTTGAATGAGGATTGAATGTTATCTCGCAGCTCGGATCTAATCTCATTTCCTTGCTTTGTGATATCTCCTTTAAGATTGATAATTTGGCTCTGCAGATTCTTGATTTGCTCACCTTGAGTTCTCATGATGGCTTCAACATCAGGGTTAATGGGTGGGTGTTGTTGGGCGGGTGGTTGATAAGGGTTAGAAGCTCTTGGTGGGATTTGGTTGCTTCTATTGTAGTTGTTGGCGGGGTTTTGGTTTTGAGGAGAAAAACCGGGTGAAAGGTAGTTGTTGGAACGGTAGCTCAACAGATTTCTATCCCCTTGTTGTCTAGCTTGGTAATTTTCCGGTGAATAATTACCATAAGCTGCATACACATTTTCCGGATTTCCTTGTGTCGAAGGACAATCGGTGTATGAGTGAGGACCGCCACATGTTTCACAAGTTTTTCCATATGGGACCATCGAGCTAGCACAAAATGATGGCCCCAATTTCAAGGTGAATGGACATAGGTTGAAGCACTACTTTGGCGGGGAAGTTCCATCCTTGAACTACCTCGACCAAATCACCTTCCCCAATAATAATTAGTATTGAGGGGATCGAGTCGACCTCATGACTTGGTAATAAAAAACGAGGTGCCTCGTGGGGGAGTCCCATGCTTATTGTAACACCCCATTTTGGAAATGGAAATATCATAGTAATTATGGCGTGTCATCAAAGCATACAAGGTAAAATGTCTATGATACACGGCTTTTGCCTAGTAAGAAAATTATGTTCGTTATATTGGTCTAATCGAATTGATCTAGGTTCTCTATGTGACTCAGTTTTATTTTGGTGGAACAAATATTTTTGGTTGTTTTTGAATTTAAAAGTGCAAAACTTAAAAGTAAATGTCGTTAAAGTAAAGGGCAGGTAATTTAAAAGAGCGTGAAATTTAAATCTAAGTCTAGTTAAAATTAAATGTGCGATATTTAAAAAACGTGACGGAAAGTAAATTGATTAAATGACTTAAAATTAAAAGCGTGACTAGAATTGAAATTACAACTTAAAAATTAAACAAGTCAAAAATATAAAAGTATACCTCCCATCGGAATATATTCCGATCGGTGCAATCGGAATGTACCTACCTTTCAGATCGGATTGGATCTAGATCGGAATAACTGTCACTTACCTCCTGATCGTAATACCAATCAAACCCAGATCGAATTTACACAACTCCCCAGATCGCAATGATGCTATCGGAATATGGCTAAGGAAAATTGGGCAGCACTTCGTCTAAGTAAGCCTCAAGAGCCGTCGGAAAGAGCGATCGCAATATGCGATCGCAATCCCCAGATCGGAATGAGGAAATGTTACTCCTATCGCAATCCCGGATCGGAATGCAAAAACCCTAGGCCAATACTGTCACTATCGGAATGTGGTGTTGCTAGCCGTCGCAATGTGGAGAACCCTTACTTTCCGATGGTACCAAATTCGTAATAAGCACAATTCTAAATAAGCTACTTCTAATAAGCCGTGACCAAGAACTTTAATGAAGTGAAATCAAAACGAAACAATAAGCTAAAAAGTTAAAATCTTTCAAATTTTAAAAGACGAAACTTAAATGAAATCAAAACTTAAAAATCAAAACTTTAAAGAAAACTTCCAAAACACTAAAACAAAATACCAAATAAGCACACAAGGTTGTCAATCTCGTGGCTTATTTCGTATGAGGAATTAAAAAGGACGAGACTTTAATCAAAATAAGCAAATGGATTAAGCAAATCTTGCTTAATCCGAACTTGTAACCGAATCAAAAAGAAAGAAAAGTAGAATGAGATAGATAAAAAGAACTTGATCAAATGATAAAGAAAGGTAAAGACAAGAATTTAGAGAACACAAATTAAAAACTTACTTGGAATTAAAAGGTAATTAAGGTGCAAAACATGTAATTAAAGGTGCAAGTAATTAAAGGTGCATTAAAAGTAAATGTGGAAGAACTAGTGTCACTCTAGCCAACAAGAAAGAAATGACTATCCTAATGACTATTTATAGGGGAGGATTAAGGAAGCTTCCTCCCCTCTTTCCTTTTCTCTTAATTGCAAGCTTAAGTCCCTCCTTTTATTAATCTTTATTAATTGCGTCATTAGTCCTTTTCATCTAATCTTCTTTAAACTTGGACTTAAGGGACTTTTGGCTTCGGGATTTCTTTGAACTCGTCTTTAATTTCTTCAATAAAATAGACTTGAATTCTTCGGTTTTTTAATAAACTTCCGTCTTTTGACTTTTTTTTCTTCGATAAACCTTCAGAATTGGTCGTGGACTTCCGTTCTTTTTGCACTCTTGACTTCTCGACTTCGTCTTTCATCTTTTTCTTCAATAAAAGTCCGTAAATGCCCGTGAATGTCCATGTTTTCTCCACTTTTCACCTTTTCATCCTAAATCACAACAAAAACACAAACCACGCATAATTTCGACATAAAAGACATAAAATACACGTTTTGGTCCGGTTATTATTGTAATTAAGTGGTAGAAAAGATGGGTGTTTACACACCTGTCAGTCTAAACATTACTTGACCATATAAAGGAAAATACCGAAATCAAACATCGGTAGTCCAAAAGTAAAGCTCATCACACACAAACATAGTATAGTAAAGGAAAAGGACGAAACAATGTCCAAAGCATAAGTATCATAAGGAAAGGAAATGCATAATGTAAATAAGGTTAGACAGCTTCCAGTCCATATGCACGTACTCTTAGTTTCTACGAGCGTCCCTGAGTACCTGCCGTTTTGGGAACATAGAAAAGGAAAACGGCTGAGCAATACGCTCAGTGCACGGATGTACAATAAAGCATGAATAGGATAAGCATATAAGATAATAACAGCGGAAGAAACTAAGTCCCGAGTAACCTGGTTAAGTCTTAACAAAACTGGTTTTATAGTTTGAAAGTCTTATGTTTATCTTATAAAAACTGTTTGTCATATTTTACCATTTAGCCAATATAGGTCATGAATATCCACCGTGCATGAATAATTGGAGGGGTGACCTCATCATGCAAATTAAAGGGGCTGCCTCTAATTTAATATACTGGTTTTATGGGTAGGAGGGATCAGCTCCTTGTGAAGGATGCAAGGCACACACCACATTCACCATGTAATCCTGAATAAAACGTGTAACTAGGATGCACCCATACGCCCCACATGATAATATAAATAAATGGCCAAAAGCTGAAGGGACGCCACGAGCAATCACTCCGCCGTGGTGAAGTCATAACATCAGTGCCTCTAATGTTATGGTTATGGTACCTCCATAACTAGGTGAAACTGGTCATGCATGTATATGGCTATAGGTAATAATATTAAACATAAGCAATCAAACTCATACTTATACTACGGGAAAACAGTTGGCTGCATACGGGGAAATCCTAATAAGGAAAGAATGTCCATACTGAAAGGACGGGAATCCGTACCTTATGTCTAGTGAATGAGAACGATGAACTGCGAGAATCCTACTTCTGAATCACTAACGCTACATAAATACGTACATGAAATAAGTATCTGCTTACTACATACATAGTTGGTTTTATATCATGTCTTAGCTTATTTATGTGTTCTTACCATTTACACTGTTTAAAGCCTTAAACTGTGTTAAATCCTATATTCTGTTCATTCTGATTAAGTATTTCTGATATTTCATGTGTTATTATACTTACTGTGTAATATTAAGTAACTTTCCAAAAATAGCAGGTTTCCTTAAATAGAAAGTTTCCAAAAATTGAAAGTTTCCAAAAATTGAAAGTTTCCAAAAATATAATGTTTCCAAAAATAGAAAGTTACCAAAAATGGAAAGTTTCCAAAAATAGAAAGTTTCCAAAAATAGAAAGTTTCCAAAAATAGAAAGTTTCCAAAAATAGATTTACTGCTTAAAATAGATAAGTTTCTAAAAATAGAAAGTTTCCATAAATAGATTAGCTGCCTTAATTAAATAAGTTTCCATGAATAGATTAGTTGCCTTAAATAAATAAGTTTCTAAAAATAGCTGGTTTCCATAAATAAAATAGCTGCCTTATTTAATTAAGTTTCTAAAAATAGAAAGTTTCCATAATTAGAAATAAGCTGGTTAAATAAGCTAAGTAAATAAGCCTACGTATTTTCATGATTATTTTCTAAGTCATATGATATATTATATAGTTTAATAATTATTTCATGTAATTTAATTAAACTATAGGTTATAATATTTAATTAAAGTATGACATATTTTTAATTAAATATACTAAATACTTAGGTTAAAATATGTATTATTAAATACTAATAATATAACCTAAGTCATATTTTAATTAATTAATTATATCCATGGTTTTAAAATAATTAATTAATTATAAGTCTTAATAATAAAAATACTTAGGTTAAAATAATTCATGTTTATAATAATTAGTTAACCTAAGTTCATGTTATTAAATTAATTACATCTTATTAATTTAATTCTTAACCTAAGTTTATAACATAAACATTTAACATAATCATGATCCGGATCTAGGATTAAAAACATGCACCGGATCTTAACAAACACCGTACCCCGAACCAATTCGGGGTACCCCCTTGCTGCCGTGGGACCCACACGCACCAACCAAGACCCAAAAAGGTCTTGGTGGTGGTCGGTTAGAACAAACCGAACCCCCTTGGGGTCGGTTATTCCTGCGGCCCAAAACAAACACCCCATAGATCGATCCCATTGATTAATTAATGACCATAACATGTTAGATCTAGGTTTAATTAATATGTTTTTAAGAAAAACAACACGTGTTCTTAATTAATACAAGATTAATTAAAAAGAAAACAAGTAAAAAGGTTTTACCGTATTCGTGGATCAAAAGGGTGAAGAACAAACACGAACAATTACTAGATCCACAAGATTCAAGATCAAAATCACCCCCTTATGGTGATTAGTAGGTGGCGGCACACAAGAAGAAGGAGGAAGGGGTTTTAGGTTTTCTTGAAAATCCTCTGTAAAGTAAATCTAAGTAGTGAAAATTAATTAACCCCCCTTAAGTAAAATTAACAATGGGCTTGGCCCATTGTTTCTTGTTTGGCCGCGGGTAGGGACTCCCTTGTGGGGGTCCCGTACCTCGTTTCGTGTCTTGTAATTTCGTACACGTTTACGTTTAATTTAGTTCGTGTTTTAAAAGTTCTCGTTACGTAAATATTCTACACCTATATATTTAATTACGCTCGTATTAAATATATATACGTAATTAATAATATCTCGTGTTTTAATTACGCTCGTGATCTCGTGATCGTATGTTCGAGAATAATTATTACTAAATAATTATTACGTGATCGTGCATATAAAATACTTATCGTGTTCTAACACATACGTAATACATAAACTCCTAATACGTAATCGTAACCATGCTATATTAGGAAAGTTTTTAACTAGTACGTACGAACTTACGGTAATATGCATGGTAAAAGCATGCGGGTTTTACAACTCTTCCCCCTTAAAAAGAATAATTCGTCCCCGAATTATAGATAAAGTAACTGGAAAAGAAGAACATACCCGAATTCAAAATGTGAAATGAGGGTAAGAAGTACGGATAGACTCCTCTGTTTCCCAAGTGGCTTCCCGCTCGGTATGATCCCTCCATAGAATTTTGACGAATGGAATCGTCTTCTTTCTCATGACTCGTTCTTGCCTGTCAAGAACTCGTTCGGGTTCTTCTATAAAAGTGAGATCTTCACGAATCTGTTCCAGTGGATACTGAACCATGTGAAGGGGATGATATTGGTACCCTCTGAGTAAGGACACATGAAACACATTGTGCACATGCGAAAGCTGCGGAGGTAACGCCAATCGGTAAGATACTTCACCGACTCGTTCAATGATATCAAATGGTCCGATGAAATGAGGATTGAGCTTCCCTTTAATCCCGAAGCGTCTAACACCACGTGCCGGAGAAACCTTAAGGAAGACGTGATCTCCTACGTTGATGTGTAAATCCCTACGATGCTTGTTGGCGTAACTCTTTTGACGTGACCGTGCCTCCTGAATCTTCTGCCTTGCTACTTCGATCTTCTCGTTTGTCATCTCTATGATTTCTGGTCCTTCGAGTGTTCGCTCGCCAACCTGATCCCAGCAGATTGGGGCGCGACACTTTCTGCCATACAACATCTCAAATGGAGCACACTTGATGCTCGCGTGCCAGCTGTTGTTGTATGCAAACTCCACCAAACAGATGTATTCGTCCCAATCACCCGTCCATTCCAACGCACATGACCTCAACATATCTTCCAATGTCTGAATGGTTTGCTCCGACTGTCCGTCCGTTTGAGGATGCAAGGCCGTGCTAAGCTTAAGTTGTGTTCCCCAAGCTTTCTGCAGACTTTTCCAAAAGCGCGAAGTGAATCGAGGATCTCTGTCTGAGACGATGCTGGATGGTGCACCGTGTAGTCTCATCATCTCTCGTCTGTACGTATCTGCGAGTTTACTTACCGGATCTTCCTTGCGGATCGGTAAGAAATGAGCTGATTTGGTAAGTCGATCAACGATAACCCAAATTGCATCGTGCTTCCTTTTGGTAGGCGGAAGACCAGTAACAAAATCCATGGTGATTTTGTCCCACTTCCACTCTCGAACATCTAACGGTTGAAGGAGACCGCCAGATCGCTGATGCTCGATCTTAACCTGCTGGCAGGTAAGACATTTGGAGATGTAAGTTGCTACATCCTGTTTCATACCACTCCACCAAAAGTACTGTTTGATGTCATGGTACATTTTGGTTGAACCGGGATGTATCGAGAATGGGGAGCTATGAGCTTCTGCTAGCAAAGCTTCCCGGAGTTCTTGGTCATCAGGAACACAAAGTCTAGTGCCCTGCCATACGATAACGTCTGCATCTACTCTGAATTATGTCTGCTTATCCAAATTCTGTATTATCGCCCATATTTCTCCGTCATCCTTCTGAGCTTCCTTGATCTTAGATAGTAACTCGGGTTCTACTCTAAGATTAGCCCAGTAACCGTGCTGTCCACGTACCATGATCTCGATGTCTAGTCGCTCCAAGTCTCTTATGATTTCCTCTTCGATTCTAATGTTGTTGATCATTCCGGACTTCCTGCTAAGGGCATCTGCTACTACATTTTCCTTTCCGGGATGATACTAAAGATTAATGTCATAATCCTTCAACAGCTCTAACCATCTCCTCTGCCTCATGTTCAGTTCACGTTGAGTGAAGATATACTTCAAGCTCTTGTGGTCCGTGAAAATGTCACATGATTCTCCATATAAGTAGTGTCTCCATATCTTCAATGCAAACACGACTGCAGCAAGTTCCAGATCGTGCGTGGGGTAATTCTCTTCATAAGGCTTAAGCTGCCGTGAAGCGTACGTGATCACTTTCCCATGATGCATGAGAACACAGCCAAGTCCCTTCCCCGATGCATCGCTGTAGATTTGAAATCCACCCGTACCAGATGGTAGAGTAAGAATAGGTGAAAATACTAGCTTCTGCTTCAGGTCTTCAAAGCTCTTCTCTCGATCTTCAGTCCAGACGAATTTCTCCCCTTTCCGCATCAGTTTGGTCAATGGTAGTGCTAAACGGGAAAAGTTCTCCACGAACCTACGGTAATAGCCAGCTAAGCCTAAGAAACTGCGGACTTCCGTCGCTGATGTCGGCCTCGGCCACTTAGTGATGGCCTCAACCTTCGCTGGATCCATAGTGATTCCTTCTGCTGATACAATGTGACCTAGGAATGCCAACTTGTCTAACCAGAACTCACACTTGGAGAATTTAGCATACAGCTGCTTCTGGCGAAGAATCTGTAGTATTGTACGAAGATGGTCTTCGTGTTCCTCCTTGGACTTAGAGAAAATCAGGATGTCATCGATGAAAACAATGACGAATTTGTCCAGAAATTCATGGAAGATTCTGTTCATCAGATCCATGAACACTGCTGGAGCATTTGTCAGGCCAAATGGCATAACTACAAACTCGTAGTGGCCATAACGAGTACGAAAGGCAGTCTTAGCAATATCCTGCTCCTTGACTCGTAACTGGTGATAGCCTGACCTAAGATCGATCTTGGAGAAGTGTTTGGCCCCTTGGAGTTGGTCAAACAGATCGTCAATGCGTGGCAGTGGATATCTATTCTGAATAGTAATCTTGTTGAGCTCGCGATAGTCTATGCAAAGATGCATACTGCCGTCCTTCTTCTTAACAAACAAAACCGGTGCGCCCCATGGAGATGCGCTCGGTCGAATGAAGCCTCGTTCGAGAAGTTCTTGTAGTTGATCCTTCAGCTCCTTCAGCTCTATGGGAGCCATGCGATAAGGAGCTTTGGAGATTGGTTCAGCTCCTGGAACCAGTTCGATACTGAATTCCACTTCTCGTGCAGGTGGTATGCCCGGAAGTTCTGCTGGAAACACGTCTTGGAATTCCGACACTATAGGTTGATCCTGAATCGATGGAGATTCAGCTTCCATGTCGTGAACCGTAGCTAGATAACCCTAGCAACCATGTGACAGTAGTGCACGCGCTTGCAGGGTAGATATGATTTGTACAGACCGTCCGGGTATGAACCCATTATCAATGTACTCTGGTGCATTGACATCACCGAAGATAACCCGATATGAATGGCAGTCTATGGTAGCATGATACTTGGATAGCCAATCCATGCCCAAAATCATGTCGAAGTCATTCATGTCCAGCGGAAGTGCGTCGGCAGGTCGAACCTTATCATCAAATTCTAGGGGAAGACTCTTGTATACATGAGTGATTAATACAGAGTCACTCAAAGGCGTGGAAATAGTAAGCCTATTTTCTAGTGGCAAGGGAGGCATCCTAATGTTCTTAGCATAAGCAGTAGAAATAACCGAGTGAGTAGCACCCGTATCGAAAAGAACACATGCAGCGCGACCATACATATACAAGATCCCAGTGATGGCACCTGTAGACTTATTGGCCTGGTCTCGAGATGTCGTGTAGACACGCCCGGCAGTAGGAGGCGGCTTGGTATCAGCATGTCCCGATGTACCCTCCATCTCGCCCTTACGGCAATCCTTCAAAATATGGCCAGGAAGACCACACTTGAAGCACGCATCAGTATTTCGGCGACATGGTCCTGGGTGCCTACGGTGGCAAGTAGAGCAAAGAGGATGAGTGTATCCTCCAGCAGGTGCTCTGGCTGGCTGAGGACCTAATAGAACATTTTACATGAGACATAATAGTTGGGTACAAAGGACAAAGCGGATAATCGTAAGAGTGGATACCAGTGATAGCTGGACGGTTAGGCTGCGAACCTCTCTGGTTCTGGTCCCTACCGTTTCCATGGTTCCTGGTAGAAGTTTGCTTAAAGTGTCAGAATATGAGTTATAACATAAAACATAAGGAATTTCGTAAGTATTAGGACCTGCTGTTGCTGGATTGTCCGGCGTTGTTACGGTAATTGTCATTACCGCCACGCCTATCCGTAGCAGATCGGTCATTAGTCTGACCATTTCCCTTGGGCTGATGAGGCTGCTGCTGAGTAGCCGGCTGAGACCGGTCCCCAGTTTTCTTCCTGGAAGATATATTTAAAGAGATGAATAATTTGACATATGAAAGATATACGGATTGATCACCGCTTGAATATGAAGGTTTTACCTCTTGTCGGGTCTTTCAGCTTCCCCGAACTCATCTCTCTCCTGCAGCATCTCCAGTTTCCGTGCTGCATCGGCCACTTGTGCTACAGTATTGAACGTAGCACACACCAGATTGTTTGCGACCGATGTGCGAAGAGTCCATCTGAAGTGATGTGCCTGCTCTTCTGGAGTACCTGCTGCCGCACCAGGGAAACCAGCCAAGCGAAGAAAGCGCTGCATAAACTCGTTGCTATTCTCCCCAGCTCTCTGACGAATCCCATTGTACTCTCTCTTGAGCTTGTCCTGCTCAGCCTTGGGAAAGAACTGCTCCATCACCCTGTCCTTGAACTGAGCCCAAGTCAAACCAGCAACCCACTCATCACCACCTTCAGATTGCATCAAAGCTAACCACCAGTTGAGTACATCGCCTTCGAACCGATAGCATGCCAACCTCGCCTTGTATGCGGGGTCACAACCCATAGCGTTGAAGATCTTCTCGATGTGAGCCAACCAGCTTTCAGCATCGCTGGGGCTATCTGTTTTTTCAAAAGCTCGAGGGCGGAGCTTGTTGAATCTCTCCAGCCATACTGCTAATGTCACTGGAGGAGGAGGAGGAGGTGGCTGATTGTGCTGCTGCTGATTGTTGGCTGCTTGAACTTCAGCCCGGATGTCATTCCTCAGTTGAGGAAGCAAGGCTTGCATGGCAGCCTGAATTGCAGCATTGAGCTGCTCCTGCTCGCGTGTGAGAACCATCTGACAGTATAACATAAAACATATGATTAACAGTTCAAAACATAAAATATAACATATATACATGAAAAAAAATTTATACTAAAAATTTCACGAGAAAAAATTTATGCAAGAAATTTTTTGTATGAATGCATGATGCAGTTTTATGAAAACTTTTGATGCTCGAGAGTGAACGCCTCTGGTCAGTTCACCCAAAACAAAAGACATATCGAGGGGACGCCTATGGGTCGGTCCCAAATCTAAAAGTTTCGATAAAACACATGCGACTAAATAGGGCCAGTCCTGTACCAACCATTACTTAGTCAAAAACCCTGTAACAATGACATATATATGTATGCTTAAAAATGATGGATGCATGAAAACAACTGTCAGTTCTAGGAAGACCGTAGTGACTACCCACTAATCACAGGTCATATTTGAGAGCCTACAGGTCGAAGCCTTGGCTCTGATACCATAATTGTAACACCCCATTTTGGAAATGGAAATATCACAGTAATTATGGCGTGTCATCAAAGCATATAAGGTAAAATGTCTAAACATTACTTGACCATATAAAGGAAAATACCAGAATCAAACATCGGTAGTCCAAAAGTAAAGCTCATCACACACAAACATAGTATAGTAAAGGAAAAGGACGAAACAATGTCCAAAGCATAAGTAATAAGTGTGAAAACACTTATCCTTTTACCACTTATTTCCAATAATAACAAGACCAAAACGTGTGATTTATGTCGTAAAAGTCGGAATTATGCGTGGTTTGTGTTTTTATTGTGTTTTAGGACCAAAATATGAAAAAGGAAGAAAACACGGGCTTTCACGGGCTTTTATTGAAGAAAACGGGAAAAGACGAAGTCAAAAGATCAAGAGTGCAAAAAGAACGGAAGTCCAAGACCTATTCTGAAGATTTATCGAAGAAAAAGTCTAAAGACGGAAGTTTTAACGAAGTCGAAGAACTTAAGTCTAATAGAAGAAGAAAATTAAAAAGACAAGTTCAAATCCCGAGACGACAAAGACGAAGAATTAAAGTCGAGTCGGGAAAACGTGAAGAAAGCAAGAGAGAAGATGCAACACATGCACTCCTTCCCTATAAATACCCTCCTAATAGTCATTAGGAGGGTGGTTAGATTTCTTAGTTAACTTTTCACTTTTTAGTTTTTAGAGAGAGAAAGTCTTAAACTTTCTCTCACTAGTTCATCTTTTTCTCTTTCAAGATTAAATACTTTTGTATTGCTTATTTCATTAATCAAAGTTCTATTTTAAGCTTTTATTTCTTAATCTCATTCTACTTTTCTTTGATTTAAGATTGATTTTGGTGCGATTATCATGTGATCCGTGTTGTTCTAATTGATTTCGTGCTAAAAAGTTAATCTTTTAATCATTTTATAAGTTTTCATTTGATTAAGCTATAAGACTTTTGTGCTTATTGGCTTATTTTTATGATTAGCTTATTTTTCTTATTAAAAAGTTTAAGTTTTTATTGTTTGATCTAAAAAGTTGTTTGATTTTGAGTTAGATAAATTGATAAAAGTTCTTATTTGATTCGGTTACATATTTGGATTGATAAGTTTTGGGTAATAGCTTATTACTTTAGCTTATTACCTAGCTTTTCCCCATTTCCATAAATTTCGGAAAGGGTGGTAAAACCCCTTTCCGATTGGCATTATTCCGACCGGGTGTTCCCCCTAACCGATTTCCACCATTTTCGGAAAGGGCTTAAAACCCTTTTCCGATCGGCACCCCTTCTTCACTTCCGATTGGATTGTTCTCCAAGTATTCCGACGGAATTGCTTTGCAATATTCCGATTGGTAGTTTAGCTAAGTATTCCGATTGTAGCATTTGCTCCTTTCCGATCAGACCTAGCTCATATTCCGACGGTAAGGATTTTTCAAGTTCCGATTGGGATTATTTCCATATTCCGATCGAGACTTCGAGTTACTTTCCGATTGTGGTTGTTTCATTGTATTCCGATTGGATCAAATTTGCGTATTCCGATTGTAGCCATTATCCCACATTCCGATCCGACTCCCTTTGTGATATTCCGATTGTGCTCTCGTCCTATATTCCGATCCACCGATCGGAATACATTCCGATCGGGGCTCCTTTGCCTTGTTTTTGTTTCTTTCGATCTCTCTTTCTTATAGTACTTTTTATTTTCTGAAAATTTTCAAAGTGTTAGTTTTGTTTAGTGAGTTAGTACTTTTTCCATTGTCACCTTTAAGTTTTATGCATTTATTTGTACTCGTCATTCAAATTAATCTTTTAACTTCCATTGTATTCAACGACACTTTAATTACTTGCTATTAGATTAAAACAAACAAACCAACCATTCTCTTGATTCACCAAAAGACGATTGAGTCGCACTTAAGACCGGTTTTCAATTCGAAAAGATTCGGACGATAAGATTTTATACCTAGCCAAAAGCGAAGTATTAAATGGCGCCGCTGCCGGTTCTTTTAGTTAAGATAAACGGTTTCTAGTGAGAGACGCATTGAATTTTGGGATCCGTTATATGAACGTTATTTTCATTGCTATAAAAATTTTCAAAATTCCATAAAAAATATAAAACTCTTAAAAAAAATACAAAAACATTAAAAAAACCTATAAAAACCAAAAATATTATATAGATATTCTCTTTGTATATATTTTTCTTCTGCAGGTGCATGCGTACTAGATCTACAAACTATTCTGAGCCCGAGAATCGTGAAGATTTAGATATGGCTGGTGTTAACAACAACAATAATCACCCACCTCAAAATAATTTGAATAACAACAACAACAACAACAATGTCCTTCTACCTGATTTACGAACCATGGAGGAATTGTGCCAACCCACCATGAACGGACGCGGAGGCCCGATTGCGCCAATGCACGTCACGGCTCAGGAGTTTTCGTTGAAGCATCATATGATACAACAAGTGCAAACGAACCCATTTCGTGGAATTCCGGATGATGATGCCAACAAACACCTCGACAAATTCATTACCATTACCCAAAGCATGAAGTGCCCCGGTGTTTCTATGGATGACCTTCGCCTTCAACTTTTTCCACACTCGCTTTCTCACCATGCCGAAAAATGGTTTGACCGTCTTCCTAAGAATTCTATTCATACGTGGAATGACATGACTCAACGCTTTTTATCGCGCTACTTTCCCCCATCCATGGTCACTAGCCTTCGTAACCAAATCAGTGGATTTATGCAAGAGAATGATGAATCGCTTTTCGATGCTTGGGAACGCTACAATGATTTGATCGACCGATGTCCTAATCACAATATGCTCCCCGTCACTCTCATTGACACCTTCTACAATGGTCTCACTTTTCGTGATCGTGACACGATCAATGCCGCCGCCGGTGGTACTTTTATGAAAAGGAGACCGGAGGAGTGTCGAGAGTTGATTGAAAACATGACTACTCACCACAAGAATTGGGATTCTTCCGCATCCTCAAGATCTAATCAGAGAGTCAATGTTTCGTCTACTTCTTCCACCACCAACTCATCTGTTTTGGAACGTGCTCTTCTTGATATCAACAAAAGTCTCCAAATTTTGACTTCTAACCAAACTCAACAAGCTAAAGCCGTTGCTCTTTCTTGTGACACATGTGGTGGTCCTCATTCCTACAATGAGTGTCCTTCTACCCAAAGCAATTATTCTGAAGACGTTAACGCAGCTTACGGCACTTATCCCACGGGAGGCTATCAAGCTCGACCTCAAGGAGACCGTGGCTTGCTAAGTTATCGTTCCAACAATTATCTTGCTCCTCCTGGTTTCCCTCCTGCAAACCAAAACCAACAACAAAGCTACAATCAATCCCAACCTCGTGCAAACAATCAGTATCAATCCCAAAGAAACCCATACCCAACTCAAGGAAATTCTCAACCTTACCAGGCTCCACCTCTCAATCAACCGATGGCAGTGAATCCAGATGTCGAGACATTTATGAAGACCAATCGGGAGTTGGTGACGAATCTTCAGAGTCAAGTCCGCAACTTGAAGGGAGAGATGGCAAAACAAGGGAACGATATTCGAGCCGAGTTAAGGAATGATATGGCCAAACATAGTGATGCAATTAATGCTAACATGCAAAACTCTTTTAACAATCAAGCTCTTCACCTTCGTGATATGATTGGTTCGCTCATCTAAAGTAATCAACCCTCTTCTTCGGGTACTCTTCCGAGTAATACCGTTGCGAATCCAAGAGGGGAGATGAAAGCAATCACCACTCGAAGTGGAAAAGGTTATATGGAACCCGAGCTTCCTACACCTCCACCCGTGATTGTGAACAAGGAAAAAGAGCAACTTTCTTCACCTCCTTCACCTTCTATCCCCATTTCCCCACCACCCGTGGTTATGAGTGATCCTATTCCCTTAAAGCCTTCTTCTTCATCCAATATACCTTATCCTTCAAGGTTGAGGAAAGAGAAGCAAAAGAGCAAGGATGATATTCAAGTTTCAAACTTTCTTAAAATGTTTAAACAACTGAATTTTAACATCTCCTTTGCCGAGGCTCTCGCTCACATGCCCAAATACGCTAAGATGTTTAAAGATCTTTTAAGTGATAAAGAAAAGCTTCTTGACATTGCTCAGACCCAACTTAATGAGAACTGCTCCGCAGTGCTCTTAAGGAAATTGCCCACCAAACATGGTGATCCGGGTCGCTTCTTGATTCCTTGCAACTTCCCGAGAGTAGAGAATTGCATGGCCCTAGCCGATCTAGGTGCCAGTATAAACTTAATGCCTTTAAGTGTTTGGAAGCAATTATCTCTCCCCGAGCTAGTCCCCACCAAAATGACTTTGGAATTAGCCAACCGTACGGTTGCTTATCCAGTGGGGATAGCCGAAGATGTCTTTGTTGGCGTCGACAAATTCACCTTCCCGGCGGATTTTGTTGTCGTTGACTACGAGATGGATCCCCGTGTTCCATTAATCGTTGGACGTCCATTTCTGAGGACCGGTCGCACTCTTATTGATGTAGCCGCAGGCGAAATAATCATGAGAGTTGGTGACGATAAAATTGTCTTCAACATGGGTAAGATTTCTCAGCAACCTTATTCATATGAGAGTGTTAATGCTATTGATGTTCTCGATGAGGCTTGTGAAGAACATTTTCATGATGCTTGCAAACGTACTCTTTCTTCTCTACCCAATGTTGAGACCGTTGCCTCAATTGCTCCAGCATTGACTCCTTTCGGAGAAAGTGACTTGGATGATTTCGAAGCTAGCTTGGGTCCTCTCGATATTAAGTATGATAATTTGTCCACCAATTGGGATGAAGACATTAGTACTATTGAGAGACTTCTCAATGAGGACCCGTTCTCTCCTCCTGCTCCTAAAGAGGTGACTAATGATGATCCATCGTTAGTTTCACCATCTATTGAGGATCCGCTTACTCTCGAGCTTAAGGACTTACCGCCTCATCTTGAGTACGTTTTTCTGGAAGACGACAAGAAGCTACCGGTCATCATCGCAAAGGATCTGAAGGAAGACGAAAAAGAACGCCTTGTCGATGTGTTGAAGAAGCATAAACGAGCTATCGCTTGGAAAATCTCTGACATCCGTGGAATTGATCCTCACTTTTGCACACATAAAATTCTCATGGAGGACGACTTTAAACCCACAATTCAAAGTCAACGAAGGGTGAATCCTAAAATACATGAAGTCATCAAAAAAGAGGTTATCAAACTTCTTGATGCGGGTATGATTTACCCTATTTCGGATTCACCGTGGGTTAGTCCAGTCCATTGTGTGCCTAAGAAAGGCGGAATCACCGTTGTGCCCAATGCAAACAACGAGTTAATTCCTACCCGTCTCGTTACTGGGTGGAGAGTTTGTATAGACTACCGCAAACTCAATGATGCCACGAGAAAGGATCATTTCCCTCTACCTTTTATGGACCAAATGCTTGAACGCTTAGCTGGTAATGAATATTACTGCTTTCTTGATGGTTTCTCGGGTTATTTTCAAATACCCATCGATCCCCAAGATCAAGAGAAGACAACATTCACTTGTCCCTATGGCACCTTTGCTTATAAACGAATGCCTTTTGGCTTATGCAATGCCCCCGGGACTTTCCAAAGGTGCATGTTGGCTATCTTCCATGATATGGTTGAGCAAACCATGGAAGTCTTCATGGATGATTTCTCGGTCTTCGGGGATTCCTTCTCTGCTTGCCTTGCCAATTTGGAACGTATGCTTAAGCGGTGCGAAGACACTCGCCTTGTTCTGAATTGGGAAAAATGCCATTTTATGGTAAAAGAAGGCATTGTGCTAGGACACAAAATCTCTAAAGCCGGTCTTGAAGTTGACCGTGCTAAAGTAGATGTCATAGCCAAATTACCTCCACCTTCAACCGTGAAGGGTGTGAGAAGTTTTTTGGGTCATGCGGGCTTCTATCGTAGATTCATTCAGGATTTCTCTAAAATCGCTCGCCCGATGACCCAACTCTTGGAAAAAGATACGCCTTTTATCTTTTCTAAAGAGTGTTTCGAAGCCTTCAATCTTCTCAAGGATAAGCTAACTAAGGCACCGGTCTTGGTTACCCCTAATTGGGAGCTACCTTTTGAATTGATGTGCGATGCTAGCGATTTTGCTATTGGTGCGGTTTTGGGCCAAAGAGTGAATAAACACTTCCAACCAATCCACTATGCTAGCAAAACAATGACGGGGGCTCAATTGCATTATACGACAACCGAAAAAGAGCTTTTAGCTGTTGTCTATGCTTTTGAGAAATTTTGCCCCTATCTTGTTTTATCCACCACCATCGTATACACGGACCATTCCGCGTTGAAGTACTTGATGACTAAGAACGATTCTAAGCCAAGACTTCTTCGCTGGGTTTTGCTCCTTCAAGAATTCAACATTGAAATTCGTGACAAGAAGGGAGCCGAAAACCTGGCCGCGGATCATTTGAGTCGACTTGAGGATCCATATCAGGGGGATCATCCGAACAAAGAGATCAATGACTCTTTCCCCCTGGAGACCTTAATGTATATAAATCTCAATCTTGATGGCACCCCGTGGTTTGCAGACATTGCAAACTACTTAGCGGGTGGTATTCTCATCCAAGGGTTAACATCCCAACAAAAGAAGAAGTTCTTGAATGATGTGAAGACTTACTTTTGGGATGACCCTTATCTATTCAAACAGTATGCTGATCTGATTATTCGTCGATGTGTTGACGGACCGACAGCTTTTGACATCCTCCAAGCTTGCCATAAAGGACCCACCGGTGGTCACTTTGGTCCCAACTATACCGCTAAGAAAGTGTTTGATTCCGGATTCTACTGGCCCACCATTTATCGTGATGCTCACGAAATGGTTAAGCATTGTGATGCTTGCCAACGTCAAAGCAAGATCACACATAAGGATGAGATGCCTCAAAATTTCATACAGGAATGTGAAATCTTTGATGTCTGGGGCATCGACTTTATGGGGCCATTTCCATCATCCAAAGGGAACAAGTACATCCTCGTCGCCGTCGACTACATCTCTAAATGGGTTGAAGCTAAGGCTCTTCCTACGAATGATGCGAGGGTGGTTGTGAACTTTTTAAAGCAGCTTTTCGCTCGATTTGGCGTTCCTCGTGCTATCATCAGTGACCGCAGGACTCATTTTTGCAACGATCAATTTGCAAGAGTCATGGCAAAGTATGGTGTCAATCACCGTCTTTCCACCGCCTATCATCCCCAAACCAATGGGCAAGCCGAAATTTCCAATCGTGGCTTGAAGAGAATTTTGGAGCGTACTGTGGGAGAGCATCGTGCCGCGTGGGCCGATAAGTTAGATGATGCTCTGTAGGCTTTTCGTACTGCTTACAAGACCCCGATCGGTTGTACACCCTATCGTCTTGTGTACGGGAAAGCTTGCCACCTACCCATCGAGCTGGAACACAAGGCGCACTGGGCCTTGAAGTGGGCTAACTTCGACATCATCAAAGCCGGTGATCATCGCAAGGTTCAACTCAACGAGCTACATGAACTGAGGAATGAAGCTTATGAGAACTCGCTGATCTACAAGGAGAAGACGAAGATTATCCACGATGCTAAAATCAAGAACCGAGAGTTCCACGTTGGTGATCAAGTTCTACTCTTTAACTCTCGGTTGAAGATCTTCTCTGGCAAGTTGAAGAGCCGCTGGACTGGTCCATTCACCGTCGCCAAAGTCTTTCCGTATGGGACCATTGAGCTTTCTCAGCCGAATGGGCCCAATTTCAAGGTGAATGGCCAGCGTTTGAAGCTGTACTTTGGTGAGGACATCTCTCAGGAGATGATTCCATCCCTCACCACGTTCCCCATGAACTAAAATTGGGTCGAGTCAGGCTCATGACTCGGTGAACAAAACAAGCGCTTCTTGGGAGGCAACCCGTGTTCTATCCTTTACTGCTTTCACAATAAGTGTAGGGGGAGCCCCGCATATGTTTGTTGTCTTGTTTCTTGTGCTGTGCAGGGATTAAAGCTTCAGAGAGCATCTTGATGACTTTTGACGAACCGTAATACCGTGTTTCCATCTTCCCGGTTCTATCCTAAACTCTTGTGATTCAATATTTCATATTCTATATGTTCACATTGAATTCACTTTAGTTGTCCTTTCCTTAGCAAGATTTAAACAAAGTGCATAATGTCTTAAGTGTAGGGGAGTTTACTCCCACATGCTTAAACATTGAGGACAATGTTTATCTCAAGTGTAGGGGGGACTTCTATCGAAGTAAGTGGTCTTTTCCATGAATTTGCCCTCATTTTAACCGGAAAATTTGATTTTTCGACATTTTTCAAAATTTTTAATCTATTTTGGCCTAGTTGTATAGTTGTATTTGCCTTTGTTATGTTTCCTTTGCTAGAATAAATTTTTAATAAAGTGGTTTTAGATTTTTCTTAGTCGTGAACATTTTGACTCAACCCGAGTTTACTTACCTAAGTTTACTCTAGCTAGTATCCTTAACGTGTTTAAGTCAAGTTTTGCTAGGCTTTTATATAGGGAGCTATAAAACGCGAAAGTCTTAACTCTCACGGGTTAAGAACAAGAACTTTTCGCAAGTTCCTATAATTGATCCTAGAGAGTCGTTTATCAAGGGAACTTTAAAACGCGATTTCTAAACTTGAAAAAGTCTAAGAATTTGCAAGATCCTATAGGCGACTCGAAAACCCAAAACTTTGATTTAATAGGCTAAGCATCCACGAGTCTCATTCCTTGAGATTTTAAACTGTGGAGAACGAGAGATGATAGAGTCAGTTATAAGTTCGGTATTCTTTCGTGAATTTATGTGAGTTGATTATGAGCCTATTCTCCCTTCGCTTGTTAATAATTTATCTGCTAATAAATAAGGTTGTAGGACTTAAAAAGTTACTTAGCTTCTAGCCCCAGATCGTTTAAAAGTTGCTCGGTAATGACGAGAGTTCATAGCCAAGGCATAACTTATGAAGCGGGGCACGAAGATTGGCGAGTCCGAAAAGGCCCTAACAAGGCATGAGGGCTACATTTGGTTGCTAAAGATCCAAAAGTGATGTGAAGAATCATTTATCAAAGATCAATATGAAGGATCGAGACACACGACGAAAAGCAAGAACTCCCCAAAAGTCATGGAGAAGTCTATCCGAAAAGACCCTAACAAGGTATGAGGATAAATAGATCCAAGTCCTAAAAGGAGGCGGATCGTTGTATATCAAAGTCCAAAATAAAGATTGGAGAAAAATGAAGAAGTCGTGGTCCAAAGATGAAGAATCTCTCAAAAACTTCAAGTGAAGAAATTCCAATTATGAAGAGAAGACCATAATTTCAAGAGCGTCTCTCGAAGATTCGAAGTATGAAGTCGCTGCCAAATATCGGCCCGAGAAAGGTCTCAAATCGCGAACCAAGTTATGCCAAGATATGAACTTTCTGATATCCCGAGAAGCAGTTTTAAAAGATTTGGTCCTTTAGCTAACTATTGATTAAATCGTGCACTTTATTTTCAGACTAAATAACTATCGAAATAAGTCAAACAATGCATCCTCGTGATCATTCAAGACAAAAATAAAATATAAGAGATACACCTAGGAATAAGGGAGTCTAAGTGAATAATTAGCCCACATGAGTTCGTGATAGTTTGCTAACTTATAATAACAATGATCTCGTTTTTAAGCTTGGTATGGGGAACGTGAAACTTGAGGATGATAAACGTTCATGGCCGCCAAAACCCAATGTAAGTTTTTAATTTCTTTACTTATTTCTATCTTTTACGTTTAGTATTTAATAAAGGCCAAGGTGGGTTATTTATGATGGAAAATGTAAACCGTGCTTAAAAATTAATGCATTGCATGAGGGCATTGCAATGGTCAAGTGTAGGGGATTTAATAAGTGTGAAAACACTTATCCTTTTACCACTTATTTCCAATAATAACAAGACCAAAACGTGTGATTTATGTCGTAAAAGTCGGAATTATGCGTGGTTTGTGTTTTTATTGTGTTTTAGGACCAAAATATGAAAAAGGAAGAAAACACGGGCTTTCACGGGCTTTTATCGAAGAAAACGGGAAAAGACGAAGTCAAAAGATCAAGAGTGCAAAAAGAACGGAAGTCCAAGACCTATTCTGAAGATTTATCGAAGAAAAAGTCTAAAGACGGAAGTTTTAACGAAGTCGAAGAACTTAAGTCTAATAGAAGAAGAAAATTAAAAAGACAAGTTCAAATCCCGAGACGACAAAGACGAAGAATTAAAGTCGAGTCGAGAAAACGTGAAGAAAGCAAGAGAGAAGATGCAACACATGCACTCCTTCCCTATAAATACCCTCCTAATAGTCATTAGGAGGGTGGTTAGATTTTTTAGTTAACTTTTCACTTTTTAGTTTTTAGAGAGAGAAAGTCTTAAACTTTCTCTCACTAGTTCATCTTTTTCTCTTTCAAGATTAAATACTTTTGTATTGCTTATTTCATTAATCAAAGTTCTATTTTAAGCTTTTATTTCTTAATCTCATTCTACTTTTCTTTGATTTAAGATTGATTTTGGTGCGATTATCATGTGATCCGTGTTGTTCTAATTGATTTCGTGCTAAAAAGTTAATCTTTTAATCATTTTATAAGTTTTCATTTGATTAAGCTATAAGACTTTTGTGCTTATTGGCTTATTTTTATGATTAGCTTATTTTTCTTATTAAAAAGTTTAAGTTTTTATTGTTTGATCTAAAAAGTTGTTTGATTTTGAGTTAGATAAATTGATAAAAGTGCTTATTTGATTCGGTTACATATTTGGATTGATAAGTTTTGGGTAATAGCTTATTACTTTAGCTTATTACCTAACTTTTCCCCATTTCTATAAATTTCGGAAAGGGTGGTAAAACCCCTTTCCGATTGGCATTATTCCGACCGGGTGTTCCCCCTAACCGATTTCCACCATTTTCGGAAAGGGCTTAAAACCCTTTTCCGATCGGCACCCCTTCTTCACTTTCCGATTGGATTGTTCTCCAAGTATTCCGACGGAATTGCTTTGCAATATTCCGATTGGTAGTTTAGCTAAGTATTCCGATTGTAGCATTTGCTCCTTTCCGATCAGACCTAGCTCATATTCCGACGGTAAGGATTTTTCAAGTTCCGATTGGGATTATTCCCATATTCCGATCGAGACTTCGAGTTACTTTCCGATTGTGGTTGTTTCATTGTATTCCGATTGGATCAAATTTGCGTATTCCGATTGTAGCCATTATCCCACATTCTGATCCGACTCCCTTTGTGATATTCCGATTGTGCTCTCGTCCTATATTCCGATCCACCGATCGGAATACATTCCGATCGGGGCTCCTTTGCCTTGTTTTTGTTTCTTTCGATCTCTCTTTCTTATAGTACTTTTTATTTTCTGAAAATTTTCAAAGTGTTAGTTTTGTTTAGTGAGTTAGTACTTTTTCCATTGTCACCTTTAAGTTTTATGCATTTATTTTTACTCGTCATTCAAATTAATCTTTTAACTTCCATTGTATTCAACGACACTTTAATTACTTGCTATTAGATTAAAACAAACAAACCAACCATTCTCTTGATTCACCAAAAGACGATTGAGTCGCACTTAAGACCGGTTTTCAATTCGAAAAGATTCGGACGATAAGATTTTATACCTAGCCAAAAGTGAAGTATTAATAAGTATCATAAGGAAAGGAAATGCATAATATAAAGAAGGCTAGACAGCTTCCAGTCCATATGCACGTACTCTTAGTGTCTACGAGCGTCCCTGAGTACCTGCCGTTTTGGGAACATAGAAAAGGAAAACGGCTGAGCAATACGCTCAATGCACGGATGTACAATAAAGCATGAATAGGATAAGCATATAACATAATAACAGCGGAAGAAACTAAGTCCCGAGTAACCTGGTTAAGTCTTAATAAAACTGGTTTTATAGTTTGAAAGTCTTATGTTTATCTTATAAAAACTGTTTGTCATATTTTACCATTTAGCCAATATAGATCATGAATATCCACTGTGCATGAATAATTGGAGGGGTGACCTCATCATGGAAATTAGAGGGGCTGCCTCTAATTTAATATACTGGTTTTATGGGTAGGAGGGATCAGCTCCTTGTGAAGGATGCAAGGCACACACCACATTCACCATGTAATCCTGAATAAAACGTGTAACTAGGATGCACCCATACGCCCCACATGATAATATAAATAAATGGCCAAAAGCTGAAGGGACGCCACGAGCAATCACTCCGCCGTGGAGAAGTCATAACATCAGTGCCTCTAATGTTATGGTTATGGTACCTCCATAACTAGGTGAAACTGGTCATGCATGTATATGGCTATAGGTAATCATATTAAACATAAGCAATCAAACTCATACTTATACTACGGGAAAACAGTTGGCTGCATACGGGGAAATCCTAATAAGGAAAGAATGTCCATACTGAAAGGACGGGAATCCGTATCTTATGTCCAGTGAACGAGAACGATGAACTGCGAGAATCCTACTTCTGAATCACTAACGCTACATAAATACGTACATGAAATAAGTATCTGGTTACTACATACATAGTTGGTTTTATATCATGTCTTAGCTTATTTATGTGTTCTTACCATTTACACTGTTTAAAGCCTTAAACTGTGTTAAATCCTATATTCTGTTCATTCTGATTAAGTATTTCTGATATTTCATGTGTTATTATACTTACTGTGTAATATTAAGTAACTTTCCAAAAATAGCAGGTTTCCTTAAATAGAAAGTTTCCAAAAATAGAAAGTTTCCAAAAATAGAAAGTTTCCAAAAATAGATTTACTGCTTAAAATAGATAAGTTTCTAAAAATAGAAAGTTTCCATTATTAGATTAGCTGCCTTAATTAAATAAGTTTCCATAAATAGATTAGCTGCCTTAAATAAATAAGTTTCTAAAAATAGCTGGTTTCCATAAATAAAATAGCTACCTTATTTAATTAAGTTTCTAAAAATAGAAAGTTTCCATAATTAGAAATAAGCTGGTTAAATAAGCTAAGTAAATAAGCCTACGTATTTTCATGATTATTTTCTAAGTCATATGATATATTATATAGTTTAATAATTATTTCATGTAATTTAGTTAAACTATAGGTTATAATATTTAATTAAAGTATGACATGTTTTTAATTAAATATACTAAATACTTAGGTTAAAATATGTATTATTAAATACTAATAATATAACCTAAGTCATGTTTTAATTAATTAATTATATCCATGGTTTTAAAATAATTAATTAATTATAAGTCTTAATAATAAAAATACATAGGTTAAAATAATTCATGTTTATAATAATTAGTTAACCTAAGTTCATGTTATTAAATTAATTACATCTTATTAATTTAATTCTTAACCTAAGTTTATAACATAAACATTTAACATAATCATGATCCGGATCTAGGCTTAAAAACATGCACCGGATCTTAACAAACACCGTACCCCGAACCAATTCGGGGTACCCCCTTGCTGCCGTGGGACCCACACGCACCAACCAAGACCCAAAAAGGTCTTGGTGGTGGTCGGTTAGAACAAACCGAACCCCCTTGGGGTCGGTTGTTCCTGCGGCCCAAAAGAAACACCCCATAGATCGATCCCATTGATTAATTAATGACCATAACATGTTAGATCTAGGTTTAATTAATATGTTTTTAAGAAAAACAACACGTGTTCTTAATTAATACAAGATTAATTAAAAAGAAAACAAGTAACAAGGTTTTACCGTATTCGTGGATCAAAAGGGTGAAGAACAAACACGAACAATTACTAGATCCACAAGATTCAAGATCAAAATCACCCCCTTATGGTGATTAGTAGTAGGCGGCACACAAGAAGAAGGAGGAAGGGGTTTTAGGTTTTCTTGAAAATCCTCTGTAAAGTAAATCTAAGTAGTGAAAATTAATTAACCCCCCTTAAGTAAAATTAACAATGGGCTTGGCCCATTGTTTCTTGTTTGGGCGCGGGTAGGGACTCCCTTGTGGGGGTCCCGTACCTCGTTTCGTGTCTTGTAATTTCGTACACGTTTACGTTTAATTTAGTTCGTGTTTTAAAAGTTCTCGTTACGTAAATATTCTACACCTATATATTTAATTACGCTCGTATTAAATATATATACGTAATTAATAATATCTCGTGTTTTAATTACGCTCATGATCTCGTGATCGTATGTTCGTGAATAATTATTACTAAATAATTATTACGTGATCGTGCACATAAAATACTTATCGTGTTCTAACACGTACGTAATACATAAACTCCTAATACGTAATCGTAACCATGCTATATTAGGAAAGTTTTAACTAGTACGTACGAACTTACGGTAATATGCAGGGTAAAAGCATGCGGGTTTTACACTTATCCTATGTACATATTATCTCTTTCTAATGTAGTAACGTGTGGGGATTTATGCCCTTCCAACCTTTGTTCTGTGGTTGTTTGTGAATTGTGGATTTTAGATGATCATTATCTTCACGATTGGAGCCTCTCTTGTTCGTTTTATGGGAGCACTCGATCGTTTGCTTTGAATACTTTATCAATATCCATGACATATCCTTTGATGTTCTAACCTTAGGTTTATAGCACACTTCATAAACGGCTTTAAATTTAACGGTTACACCCTTTCCATGCTAGATTAGGCATTCGACTACGTCTCTGGTATGGGGGTGTTTGCACCCCTAGACTCGAAACATTGAAGACAATGTTTAACTTTAGTATGGGGGGTGAATAGATACTTTCCTTGCCAAACCTTCACGCATTCCAAAGTTTATCTTTTTGTTTATCGTTTTGTTGCAAAATAAGGCTAAAAATGGCCAAATTTAAATTTTTTCTTATGTTTTATAAGTGTTTGAAGACATGAATGTAGGTTTTCCGATGGCGAGAATAAGAGTAATTTTTGACTCGACCGTGCGTGTTGAGCACTTAGCTTTGATTCCTTAACTTTACATTAGTCTAAGTCTCTTAAATGAGGACGAGAACTGATAGAGTTAATTATAAGTTACTATGCTAAACGTAGAGTACTCGTATTCTTTCAAAAACTCATGTGTTCTCGTTGTTTGCTTATTCTCCCTTCGCTTGTAAATATTTTTTGCTTAAAAAATATTTACTTAGCGGTTTAGTCTTGATTGTTGGGTATCTAGTCTTTTCTAGTAGCTTTCGTGTAATTAAATTAGGAAGACATTAAGGTATCGCCAGCGTCACGGTTTTGAAGTATTGGCACCCGAATAATCGAAAGCTTCACCCAATAATAAGATTTCAAGTGCTCACCTAAATCAAGCAAACAATTTTAAGCTCATAAGGCCGAAAAATCTATGCAAAATTGAAAGTGAATCAAGCCTTAATCTTTGAAGCTTTAAAGATCCAAAATTCGCCTTAGCGTGAGGATATACGTCTTTGGCTAATAAAACCACCGATGAGGTGGATAATAAAAGGCAAGGCAAGACCGAAGTCATAATAAAAGCTTCATGGCGAAGTTGAATAAAAGATGGAGGTAAACCTATGATAATAAGGCCCTTCCGTTAGGGGGCGTATAAAAGTCTTGGTAATAAGTCTCATGTTCAAAACCGTTATAAAACCGTTTTTATCGATCCTTCTTGTTGACTTAATTTTTTGACATCGTTGTCTATTAGGAGGGGTTATTAATTTGATGGTCTTTGTTACACCGTTAGGACTCTATTTTTAGACCTAAATCTCAATTATCGCATAAGTCAAACAATGTATCCTCGTGAAACATTCAAGACAAAATAAAATATAAGAGATACAACTTAGGAAAATGGGAGGATAAGTACGTCATTAGGGCATATGAGTAGTGTTAGCATTACTAACTTATAATGACAATGATCTCGTTGCACGCTTCGCATGGAATTGGGGTGAAAATTGAGGACGATGAAATTATTTCTAACGAAGCATTCACCTGTTCTTATTCTATGAACCTAAACGTCCAATTTCGCGATAAAAATCATACATTATGTCTAAAACACAAGTAGTAGTAATAGTAGTAGTGTAGCTAGTTTATCATTCAATAGAAGTGAATAAAAATGAATTTTGGAGGTGCTACGATACTTTATTCCAGCATTGCGTGAGGGCACGGTAATGGTTTAGTATGAGGGAGTGATGAGACTACTTTTATACATAGTCTCATCGTCCAAAAAGGGCTTAAAATGCATAAAATATCATGAAAATAGCCCAATATATGCTTATGTTTGTTGCTTGTGTATTTTAGGTACGGATATTGAGAAAATGACAAAAGATCACAAGAATCATACAAAAACGAACACGGGAAACGAAGCCACACATTGAACCAATCCCTAATGAAGAATTTTCCCAGACAAACCCTTGAAGAATTGAAGATTATGCAAGAAGGGTCCTCCAATATTGAAGAACTGACACTTTATACCCTTGTATCCTCATAATTACATGATTGGTCCCTAAAGTTTGTCAATATTGCAAAAAGGGCCCTCCACTTTGAAGAATTGTCAGTATTAATCCTCCTCAAAGTTAAACATACCATGAAGGACTTCAAGTTACAAGAAATTACAAGTTTGGTCCTTTTAAAATGTCAAAATTACCAAAAGGACCCTTGACTTTAAAGAAATGGAAAAAATGGTCCCTCATAAATCATGACTTGGCAAATTCAGTCCTCCAAGAAGTCAACAAGACAAGTCAAGACCATTACCTATGAAGAAAATGCCAAATCAGTCCTTCAAGAATCAAGAAATGGCAAGAAATACCCCTGAAATCACTTTACAAAACTTTTTGGGGCAAAAGTATGAAGTTTGAAACTTCAATAACAAAGAAAACGGAGTTTGGGCTTATTTATTTGCAAATGAAAGGAAGAAGAAAGGATGGGGACTAATTTGGGCAAACAAGGAAAGTTACATAAGCCAACCAGGTTTTGCCAAGTGTCCCACTACCTCCATCCCACCAATCAGCTTCCACCCCTAGTCCACCTCACCATTCCACTTGGATTAATAAACTAATCATAACAGATTAGTTTATTTTGGCGCCTAACAAGTTGTTTAAACACAGAAACGGATTAAACACCCAACTATTCACCTCAAGAACAAGAATTGGGAATTTGATAATTACTAAGAATTAATCCTTAATCTTTTCCAGATTAATGATTAATGATCTTCTTAACATAACCCAACCTTAATCTTGGCCACCTCATCACCCAATAGTCCCACACAAGATTCCCCTGCTGCAAAAAAGAAGAAACTGCCAAAACTACACCAGTCATCCAACGTGCATGATTCTTGCTTACTTTCTAAGCTCATTGTGAGCCCTTGGATACATTCCAACACATGCCAGCTCCACAACAAAACAAGAACTTGTCACATGATCAAGATAACTTCAAAACCCTCAAGGGGCATTTTGGGACTTCTACTGCATTAGGGTTCACGTTTTTTAGCTCTCACTAGTTCATTGTACACCTATAAAAGACATAGGACTCATTTCATTTCAGTTTTCTCTTGAATTTTCCTTTGTTCAAAGTTCTGTAAATCCATATTCAGTTTAATGAAATGAGTTTGAATCTTTGAAGAAAAGTCAAGTGCCATTGTTATTTCCTGCATAATATTGTTGCTTGTTTATTATCCTTGAATCCTAAAACTTGTTTTCAAAGGAGTGTGCAAAAGTTTGCACATTTACCTTAAATATTGATATTTTGCTAAGTATTGTTCAAACCTTGGAATTCTTGGGCTATAAAGTTGATCATAGCATCCTGATATTGTGATATCAAGGTGTTGTGAAGATTATAACTTGGGGATAATCAAGTGTGGGGAACAACGGTTGCATCAATCAAGTTTTTCCACTTTCTGATTTTGATATTTTGCTTCTAACTTTGTTGAATCTTAGCAGGCTTTATTGTGGAAGCTTGTGCTTGTTCTTGCTAGCACATAAGCTCAAAATTCGTGGGTGTGGATGTACATCCATGAGGTTTGCACTCTTAATCTCAAAATATGATCAAAAGTTAGATATTTGTGATATTTGTGTGTTGCTTGTGTTCTTGTGAAATTTGTGGCTTAATCTTGCTTAAATCTGCATATTACATCTGTTATTGTGTTGATTTGGGCTTGGGTAACCTTGGAATACACTTTTGATTTGAAAATTTTGATTTGAAAATATAAAAGGGTGTTTGGGATTACCTGTTTGAGATCATAGTTTGTTATTTTGTGATTGAAAGTTTGTGTTTGTGCTTTGTATCTGCTAAATACTTATTTGTGTGCCATGTGCTGCAAGTTTTCAACTTTGAAACACCAAATCAAAGATTGTGCTATAATTTGCTTGTTTTGACTGATTTTGACCTAAGAATTTGGGAACACCTAGAGTGTATGCATGCTTAGGGCTAAAAAGTGTTTAAACATAGTTAATATAACCTGTTAACAAGATTTGGGGGTTTGAATTTGGCTTGGTGATCAAATACATTAGCAAGTGTTCATAACTGCATGTTCATAGTTCATCAGTAACTTTTTGTGCTTGAATCTTGATCTAGACTTTGAATCAGTGCATGAATCCTATTTAGACTTGTTCATTTGAGTTTATTATAGCTTGTGTATGTATTTGGTTAAGTCTGGCTGGCTGAATTGTGTTATAAGTGCTTATTGAACCATAACTGCTTATTTGTTCATGTCTGGGCTATATCTGGTGCTTAATTGAATTAACTGTACAAATTGGCTGATTGTGATTGTGATTTCTTTGTTGTTATTGACTCCTTTTGATCCACTGATCATTTGGGTGCCTTTGTGTAACTTGAATCCACAAAAAAGTCACTAAATGCAAATAGTCAAACAAGTCAAGCAGTGGAAAAAGTTTCCACTGCTCAGACACAAAAACTAGCCCCTGCTAGTGTAATTTTTTAGTTAGCTTATTAATAAGCCATATTGGCTTATCCAGACCTGCAACAACTTACATTTTGTGATCAATCTTCCTCATTTGTTTGAACTAGAGCTTATCAAACCGTGACTTTGACTTTTTGCTAGAAAACTCTTAAAGTTGACTTTTAATGAAGTGCTTATTTGCTTATTCCAGCTTATTGAGTGAACTTATTTGAAAACTTTTTGTCGATTAAGCTTAGTTAAGTCATTTAAAAGCTTTTGAAACTTGAATCAGCTCTTGTGTGTCTAATT
This sequence comes from Glebionis coronaria, assembly GCA_025667525.1. Taxonomy (NCBI): domain Eukaryota; kingdom Viridiplantae; phylum Streptophyta; class Magnoliopsida; order Asterales; family Asteraceae; genus Glebionis; species Glebionis coronaria. Next base: position 318,919,152 of record CM046881.1, read on the forward strand.
TGAGCTTATGGCATCAGCTTATAGCTTAATGGGCCAAAAAGCCCATTAAGAATAAGCTGCTTTGAATTAAGCTAGCTTATACTGATTTTCAGCTTTTGGGCCTTCAGAGTTTTATGTTTAAAATCAAATTTTGAGTCAGATAGGAACTTTTGGGCCATTTTTATAAACATTTTTCTTATTGGGCTTATTTTGGCCCAATACGGGTCTATTTTGGAGTTTGGCCTATTTGAAGGCCCATTAGGGGTATTTTTGTAATTTACTTCATTTTTGTGTTTATTTGGTTAAAATAAACTAGTTTGCAACTTTTTAGAATTTTTTATAAATTTTAGATTTTAAATATTATTTTATTATTATTTTATTATTTAAAATTAAAATTTAGATTTTTCAAGTTTTTATATTTTTCTTAGGTCAAATACATTAAGTTCGGAATTTTACAACTTTTAGAATATTTTTACTGTCATTAGATTAATTATTATAATTATTTAAGTTTTAAGAGTTTTTAATTTTTTTTAAATAGTTTTAATTAATTTTAAAATTTTCAAAAATAGTTTTAAATTAGGTTAGGTCATTTTAGAGGTTTACAATAGAAAAAAATCTTATTTTGGGCTTTTTGTTAATTAAATTGATTTTTTGGGCTTTAATTAGCATTAAAAAATTATTATTTAATTAAATAAAAGGTTTGAGTGATTTTTGATTTTCTGTATACTCTAATTACATTATTTAGGATTTATTGCAATTTTTATAGGAATTTTTAGGGTAAATTATTAATTTGTCACTTTTTACGGTTTTACGTGTACGACTTTATCGTCTTAGTTTAATTCGTCATCGTAACCGTCATTCCCTTCTAATCTCATCTCTATTTTCTTTTCTCATAAATATAATCACAAAGTTAATCATCTCTTAGCACACACACCAAGCCTCCTTGAGAACGATCCCCACTTTGGGTCATAACTTGTGGTTTTCCTAAACTACTTGTTAATACTTACCCTAATTACCCTTTTGCTTTTCCTAAAGCAAAGGTGTGTAAAAACTCCAATATCACTCACCTCCCATTCTTCGTCAAGTTTATGCTAACTCGTAATCAAGCAAAACGAGCTCGTAAACGTCGTCAAAGTCAAGGAAATCAAGAGCCTTTGATTGAAGAACAAACTCCAATTGTTGAACCTATTGTAGAACAAGAAGATATCATGGCTAATCGTACTATGATGGAGTTGCTTCAAGCACCCACCGAGGGTTTTGGAGAAGCTATTGTGATTCCCGCCATCCTTGCCAAGAGTTTTGAAATTAAGACGGGTTTAATGTCGATGTTGCAAGCAAATAAGTTTAGAGGTCATGAAAAAGACAACCCGCATTACCACATAAGGAATTTTAATCGTCTCTCCGCAACTAGCAAGTTTAAGGATGTTCCACATGACGCCATTAAGATGATGTTGTTTCCATACTCGTTAGATAGACCCGCTAAAATTTGGGTTGAGAAAGAACCGCCAAATTCGATTTTGACATTTGAAAAATGAGATTTCAAGGTTTACACAACGTAATAATGAAAGTTTTTCAATGGCATGGGAACGATTTAAGGAAATGTTACATGAATGTCCACCATGATTTTTGGGAATTGCATGAAATAGATACTTTTTATAATGGGCTTAATGATCATGAACGAGATTATTTGAATGCCGCCGCGGGTGGTAATTTTTTGTGCAAAACGACCGATGAAGCTTTAAAGATTATCGAGAATAGATCTAAGTTTATAACCCTCGTAACACACCGAGTGTTGCCAATATGGGTTCGTCATCGTCGTCATCGTCTCGTAACATCAATGCCTTACATGATGAAGCTAATGAGGAAAATCGGTTTTTCGATAGATTTTCGAATCTTATGACTCATTGAAAAGCCCAAGATGCTTTGAATTACGCATCAGTTAAAGCGGTTGATAAGATTTGTTTGTCGTGTGGTGGAGCTCATGATCTTTCCGAGTGCATTACCGTCGGTGGTAACACTTCGAGTGCTTACATAGCAATGGGAACTTACAACCAAAACGGCTAAGGTTCCCGCCCAAATCAAGCTCCACCAAATCAAAATGCTACTAACTATCGAAACAACAATCAAAATGGTGGTTATCAAGGCAATTCACGTAACTATAACAAAGGGAATTATCAAAGTGGGAATGTACAAGTTTCAAATCAAAACCAAAACCGTGATTTTCAAAACACTACACAAGGTTTTCAAAATGCTCACACTAAAAATCTTAATGGAGAATTTTTGAATTATGCTAAAGCAAATGATGCTAAGTTTGATAACATGCAACGTGAGATGATTAGCTTAAGATCCGAGTTGAAAAACGAGCTTAAAAACGAACTTGCTAATGAACTTAAGACTCATGCTAATAAAATGGAAGGAAACGTTCAACGTCTTCAACAAAAGATGGAACAAGGACAATATGAGATTTAGCAAGAATTGTTAAAAGCGGATGCTAGGCAATCAAAATTTGAAGACCGAATGGCAAAAATGTTTGAAGCAATCAGGTGTAAACCCTCTTCCTCGGGTGGTCTTCCTAGTGATACCATGGCAAACCCGAAGGGAGAAATGAAGGTTATTACTACACGTAGTGGTAAAACTTTCAAGGAACCAATCTCCCGTCCAAGTACTTCTACGGAGAAGGAAATTGAGAAAGAGCCCGAAGTGATGGTCGAAAAGGAGCATATCACAACCCCACAAAGTACCGCTCATACCACACCTATGGTTGAACCAATACCAATCATGGAACCCGAGATTCCAAGGCCGTTGCCTAATGTCCAACCCACACCACCCTTACCTTACCCTTCGAGACGTGACAAGGAAAAAGCACAAGAACGGAATAATTATCAATTTGAGCTATTTATGAATATGTTTCGTGATATACATTTTAACATAAGTTTTGCCGATGCTTTAATCATGATGCCTCGATTCGCCGCAAACTTCCAAAGTATGCTAAACAACAAAGAGAAGGTACAACAATCGTCTAGTTGTTCATCGGTTTTTCTTAGTCGCATACCACAAAAAGCCGATGACCCCGGTAAATTTTTATTTCCGTGTGCAATACAAGATATGGAGGAATGCTACGCCTTGGCCGATTTAGGTGCTAGTATTAATTTAATGCCTCTTGAGATTTTCAAATCTCTTTCGCTTCCGGCTCTTACTCCTTAGAACATGTCTATCGAGATGGCCGATCATTCTACGATTTTAGCATGTGGAGTCGCCGAGGACGTTTTCGTCAAAGTTGGAAAGTTCTACTATCCCGTGGAATTTATCGTTGTAGACATTCCTATCGATCAAAAAGTTCCTCTCATTTTGGGGCGTTTATTTTTTGATACATCGAGAGCACTTATTGATGTTCATGCTCGAAAAATCACCCTTCGTTTCAATGAGGAAGAACTTGTCATCAACGCAACACAAAACTCCAAGCTTTCTCATGTCTATTCTATTGCTACTTTAAACCATGGTGATTCAACCAATGTCGTTTACAAATAATTTTCACCAAGAGTTTTAGGAAATATCAACAAGAACGATTTACCGTTTCCTCCGCCGGTGGAGGTTATGAGTGTGAAGCCTACAAAGAAGAAACCGTCAACACTTGAGTTGAAAAATATTTCGCCTCACCTCGAACATTCATTCTTGAAAAGTGTTGATAAGTTGCCGGTTTCTACGGAAGATCTTTCGGATGACGAATATGTTGATCCCGATGGGGAGGTTTTCTTTGTCGACAAACGTTTTGAGAACTTACCACCACCAAAACGGTTTTCAAATGTGAGAATTTTTAGTGTGACTAACATCATCTTAGAAACACCTAATGTTTTCGACATAATCAAAAAGGGTTTTCATAAGGAGAGTTTAAAAATAAAAAAGGAAAATATTTTAAAATTGATTTAAAAGATTTTTCTACAAATCTAACTCCGTCATCACCACGTAATTTGAGTGGTACAAGCTCGTGTACTCCTTTTGACGATGCTTTGTGTGGTTTTAGTATGGGGGAAGCCCCTTATGTTCCCTCATCCTTGTCCATCGAGGACAAGATATTCGATCCCGGAATTTCATGCAAAGGGAAATCACGGTCTTCCACCGATGCAATAAATGGAAACAATATCTATTTGCTTGGTGCGAGTCTACCTCGAGTAGCTCAAATGTTTGTCTTACCAATTGTCCCACCGTTCTACTTCTCATCTCTTTCTTCAAACTCTTTGAGTTTATGGCACGTGTTGAAGTGGTGCTGATTTGTTTATCCAATGAAAATGAAGACGCCATCTTCGATCCCGGTATTTTGCATCATTAAAGGACTTAGTCCTTAATACCGGTTGCTTTTTGGGCCTTGTTTATCATGTAAGCCCCATCAAAAATTGACCATACCATGATTTTCCCTAAATTTTCACATTTTGTGGGGATCGAGTCGAGCTCATGACTCGGTAATAAAAAACGAGGTACCTCGTGGGGGAGTCCCATGCTTATCTTTTTATGCTTTCTAATAAATAATGAGAGGGGATATGTGCCCTTCCAACTCGTTGTCTCGTGGTTGTTTGTGATTGTGTTATCTAGATCATCATCATCACAACGATTGAAGACTCTCGTGTTCGTTTATGCAAGCCTCCATCGTTTACTTGAAGAAGTTTTCACGACTCCATGACATATCCTTTATTGTTCTAACAATTATCTTTTAGAATAATTAATAAACGGTTTTAGATATATTGTTGATCACCCTTTCAATGCTAGATCCTAAGCATTCAACTCTTCGTCTCTAGTATGGGGGTGCTCCACTGAAATAAGAGATTTTACTCGTTGAAAGTTCGTTGAACTGATCTCTTCGAATTGATTTCCGGTTAATTGTGTGAGATTAATTGTTCTTGGTGAAACAAGTATTTTTGGTTTTGGAGAAATAAATGTGCAAGACTTAAAAATAAATGACAAGTAATTAAAACTACAACTAAGTGAAATGTAAACGGTGCATATTAAAAACGTAAAAAGTAAATGACGTGAAATTAAACAACGTAAATTAAAACTTAATAAAAAAGGTAAATTGACAATTAAATAAAAATGCAAAGCGAAATTAAAATAGACTAAAAATACAACGAGAACAATGGACACTTAAACAGAATACTAAAACAAAACACAATTCCAATCGGAATACACCCGATCGGAATCCATAAGGATCCGATCGGAATGTACCAATCGGAATGCGCATGATCGGAATAACCAAGAAAGGCCAGATCGGAATATTGACAAATGATGCAATCGGAATACTCTAAAAGGTGCACAATCGGAATGTAACACGAAGACTCCAATCGGAAAGTTAATAAAGCTAGTAATCGGAATAACATGAAATAAGGTACAATCGGAATAATAAAAAGATTGCCAAATCGGAATGTATGAAAGCATGCACAATCGGAATATAGGATAAATGGTACAATCGGAATAAGTGACAAGAGGTCCAATCGGAATGGACAAACCCTTTTCCGATTGGAGTTCAATCGGAAAGGGTGGGAAGCGTGGTCGGAAAACAGATCAATCGGAAAGGGGTTTATACTCTTTCCTAGATTTATGGAATTCGGTTATAAGCTAATGAAATAAGCTATTTTGACAAGTTTAACACCAAACTAAACCGAACCAAACATAAACCGAATCAAATAAGCACTTATCAACTTATCTAACTCGAAATCAAACAACTTTTTGGATCAAACAATTAAAACATAAACTTTTTAAGCACGAACACATAAATGAACAACACGGATCATATGTAAATCGCACCAAAAGTAAATTAGAATCAAGAAAGGAAGATGAGAGATTAAGACAAGAAAAGTAAAGATTAAAGATTAAAGAACAAAGGATGAAAACTTACTTGAAAATTAAATAATTAAAAGTGCATAACATTTAATTAAAGTGCAAGAAAATGAAATGACAAAAAGAAAATGGTGGAAGAGTGGTTTGTCAAGCCACCAACACTCTCAACAAATGAGGTTGGTTGGTATTTATAGGGAGATTAGGGAGGAGCTTAGGAAGCTTCCTCCCTCTTTCTTCTTTCTCTTAATTGCGCCCTTAGGTCCTTGATCTCTTTAATCTTTTGTTAGTCTTCTTAATAATTGGACTTTGTCTTGGGATTCTTCAAACTCGTCTTGTATTTTCTTCATAAATGAGACTCGAGTTCTTCGGCTTTTTAGTAAACTTCCGTCTTTTGACTTTTTCTTCAATAAATCTTCAGAATCGGTCTTGGACTTCCGTTCTTTTTCCACTTTTGATCTTTCGACTTCGTCTTTCGTCTTTTTCTTCGATAAAAGTCCGTAAATGCCCGTAAATATCCGTGTTTTCTCCACTTCTCACCTTTTCGTCCTAAATCACAACAAAAACACAAACCACGCATAATTCCGACATAAATGACATAAAATACACGTTTTGGCTCGGTTATTATTGCAATTAAGTGGTAAAAAGGATGGGTGTTTTCACACCTATCAAATCCCCTACACTTGACCATTGCAATGTCCTCATGCAATGCATTAGTTATAAAGCAAGATTACATTTTCCATCATAATCAATCCACATTGGCCTTTATTAAAGAAATAGAAAATTATAAACATACAAAGTAAAGAAATCAAAAACATACCTTGGGTTTTGAAAATGTCGTGAATGATTATCATCCTCAAGTTTCACGTTCCCCATACCAAGCTTAAAAACGAGATCATTGTTATTATAAGTTAGCAAACTATCACGAAATCATGTGGGCCAATTACTCACTTAGACTCCCTTATTCCTAGGTGTATCTCTTATATTTTATTGTTGTCTTGAATGATCACGAGGATGCATTTTTGACTTATTTTGATAGTTATTTAGTCCGAAAATAAAGTGAACGATTTAATCAATAGCTAGCTAAAGGACCAAATCTTTTAAAACTGCTTCTCGGGACCTCATAAAGTTCATATCTTGGCATAACTCGCTTCACGATTTGAGACCTTTCTCGGACCGATATTTGGCAGCGACTTCATACTTCGAATCTTTGAGAGACGTTCTTGAAATAATGGTCTTCTCTTCATAATAGGAATTTCTTCACTTGAAGTTTTGAGAGATTCTTCATCTTTAAACCACGACTTCTTCATTTTTCTCCAATCTTTATTTTGGACTTCGATATACAACGATCCGCCTCCTTTTAGGACTTGGATTTATTTATCCTCATACCTTGTTAGGGTTTTTTCGGATAGACTTCTCCATGACTTTTGGGGTGTTCTTGCTTTTCGTCGTGTGTCTCGATCCTTCATATTGATTTTCGATAAATGATTCTTCACATCACTTTTGGATCTTTAGCAACAAAATGTAGCCCTCATGCCTTGTTAGGGCCTTTTCGGACTCGCTAATCTTCGCATCCCGCTTCAATAAGTTATGCCTTGGCTATGAACTCTAATCCGTACCGAGCAACTTTTAAACGATCTGGGGCTAGAAGCTAAGTGACTTTTCAAATCGTACAACCTTATTTATTAGCAGATAAATTTATTAACAGGCGGAGGGAGAATAGGCTTATAATTAACTCACATAAATTCACGAAAGAATACCGAACTTATAATTGACTCTATCATCTCTCGTTCTCCACAATTTAAAATCTCAAGGAATGAGACTCGTGGATGCTTAGCCTATTAAATCAAAGTTTTGGGTTTTCGAGTCGCCTATAGGATCTTGCAAATTCTTAGACTTTTTCAAGTTTAGAAATCGCATTTTAAAGTTCCCTTGATAAACGACTCTCTAGGATCAATTATAGGAACTTGTGAAAAGTTCTTGTTCTTAACCCGTGAGAGTTAAGACTTTCGCGTTTTATAGCTCCCTATATAAAAGCCTAGCAAAACTTGACTTAAACACGTTAAGGATACTAGCTAGAGTAAACTTAGGCAAGTAAACTCGGGTTGAGTCAAAATGTTCACGACTAAGAAAAATCTAAAACCACTTTATTAAAAATTTATTCTAATAATGGAAAGAAAAGAAACATAACAAAGGAAAATACAGCTATACACTAGGCCAAAGTAGATTAAAAATTTTGAAAAATGTCGAAAAATTTGATTTTCCGGATAAAATGAGGACAAATACAAGGAAAAGGCCACTTAACTTCGATAGAAGTCCCCCCTACACTTAAGATAAACATTGTCCTCAATGTTTAAGCATGTGGGAGTAAACTCCCACACTTAGGACATTATGCACTTTGTTTAAATCTCGCTAAGGAAGAGACAACTAAAGAGATTCCTATTTTAATATTGAGAAATATAAAATAGTGAATCGAAAAGAGTTTAGGATAGAACCGGGAAGAAGGGAACACGGAATCACGGTTCGTCAAAAGTCATCAAGAGTGTGTCTTTGAAGCTCTAATCCCTGCACATGATAAGAAAGAAAGCAAGAAACACCACGGGGCTCCCCCCTACACTTATGGTGAAAATCGGTAAAGATAGATAATTGGGTTACCTCCCAAAAAGCGCTTGTTTTTGTTATCCGAGTCACGAGCCTGACTCATCCCCGAATTAAATAGTCCATGGGGAAGCCTCGAATGTGATACCGGGATCGAAGACCTTGTCCTCGTTCCCGGTGGACATTAACAAAGGGGAGGCGGGGGAATAAGTCTTAAATGGGGGAAAGGTCCGCTCAACATACGAGAGGTATGTGAGGTAATGATCCACGGGAGGTGGGGTGGGTAAAGGAATCACATTGTCATCCCCTAAAGACAATGGATGCTCAGCAGCAAGCGGCAAAGCCGTAAGGTCATCAGTTAAAAAATCATCAATGACACCCCCCGGGTCAAAGCACTCATCCTCATGAACGTGAATCTTTTCGATTTCTTCATCATAAATAGGTGCGTCAAGCCAAGGTTTGTCGTTCCCATCATTGAGGATTTCAGAAACTCGCTCGAAAAGATCACGATCAAGTACGAAACCATCATTCATTTGTGGGGATTGTTGATAAGTTAAATCCGCACGAATGTGGTAAACGTAATTCTCAGTGGAGGAGTGTTGATTAGGTAACTCCTCGAGAATAGGATGATTGGTCAAGTGAGTTGGTTCGTCATTATTATGAAAAATAAGACGCTCCAACTCATCAAGTTCGGCATCGATGTTGGAAAAATCGACCTCGCTTGTAGGAAGAAGCGGAGGTAACAGAGCTAGCTCTCGTTCGATAATTTCCGCAATCTCAGGCTCGAATTGGAATTCATCATGAAAAACAACCTCATCCTTAATTTCAGCAAAAGTAGTAAGATCACAAACCTCATCAAAGAATTCTTCAAGACAAAAATCACTAATCTCACTCAACGAATCACTATCCGTAGACGCATTGGTGTTATCAAGAATAGGAGTAGTAATCTCAGAAGATGGGTGGAGATCATTGACATCATCCTCGTCATCATCATAATAGTATGAATACACTGGAGGAGGAGTATAAGTCTCGATATTTGATATTTGCTCCTGTCGATGATCCTCTTGACGTTTCTCGATGATCTTGTTGCAAGCTTCTTGAAGTTGTTGACTTAGTTTAACAAGAGTGTCCCATTGTTCATGGGAGTGCAATTGTTCGAAGGAGGGTTGATGATCGATGATGTGCTGTGGGGGTTCAAAATGTTGAAAACCTGAATTATAGCATGGTTGTGGCTCATCGTAGTTCATCGGTTGAGAAGAATTATAAACCGGGTTTGGTTCATAATAATCTATTGGTGAACAATAATAGGTATCGTGAGGACCCCCACAGTTGTTGCAGAACGATTGAGGAGAAAGACTGGGTGCGTCTTGTGGATAGCTATTATCATAGTCATAATTGTACCCCGGTTCTTGCCCGTAATCATACGAGTATTGAACCGGGCACGAAACATGCCAAGGATAATCGCTTCCACAATAGATGCACGGGGAAAGAGTAGGTGGGTTCAAAAAGGACGAATTAATTGAGGGACACAAAGGACAAAATCCTGGTATTGATTGTGTATCTTTGATATCGTTTCCGCACCGCTCACATGTACACCATTGACAAGAGTCGTTACCGTACAATCGTCTCCCGCAACCGACGCAATGGACATAAGAATCCATAAAGAAAGATAGATGAGCAAGAAGAATATTTTTGGTGCAAAACTTAGAAAAAGAAATGCTTTTTAAGATTTTTCAAATGTTTTTGGATTTTTGAAAATTTTTGAAACGAAAAATAACGTTCACAAGTGAACGGATCCCAAAAGCCAACGCTTCTCTCACAAAAAACTTTCGATCCTCACGAAAAGAGCCGGCAGCGGCGCCATTTGAAATAAGAGATTTTACTCGTTGAAAGTTCGTTGAACCGATCTCTTCGAATTGATTTCCGGTTAATTGTGTGAGATTAATTGTTCTTGGTGAAACAAGTATTTTTGGTTTTGGAGAAATAAATGTGCAAGACTTAAAAATAAATGACAAGTAATTAAAACTACAACTAAGTGAAATGTAAACGGTGCATATTAAAAACGTAAAAAGTAAATGACGTGAAATTAAACAACGTAAATTAAAACTTAATAAAAAAGGTAAATTGACAATTAAATAAAAATGCAAAGCGAAATTAAAATAGACTAAAAATACAACGAGAACAATGGACACTTAAACAGAATACTAAAACAAAACACAATTCCAATCGGAATACACCCGATCGGAATCCATAAGGATCCGATCGGAATGTACCAATCGGAATGCGCATGATCGGAATAACCAAGAAAGGCCAGATCGGAATATTGACAAATGATGCAATCGGAATACTCTAAAAGGTGCACAATCGGAATGTAACACGAAGACTCCAATCGGAAAGTTAATAAAGCTAGTAATCGGAATAACATGAAATAAGGTACAATCGGAATAATAAAAAGATTGCCAAATCGGAATGTATGAAAGCATGCACAATCGGAATATAGGATAAATGGTACAATCGGAATAAGTGACAAGAGGTCCAATCGGAATGGACAAACCCTTTTCCGATTGGAGTTCAATCGGAAAGGGTGGGAAGCGTGGTCGGAAAACAGATCAATCGGAAAGGGGTTTATACCCTTTCCTAGATTTATGGAATTCGGTTATAAGCTAATGAAATAAGCTATTTTGACAAGTTTAACACCAAACTAAACCGAACCAAACATAAACCGAATCAAATAAGCACTTATCAACTTATCTAACTCGAAATCAAACAACTTTTTGGATCAAACAATTAAAACATAAACTTTTTAAGCACGAACACATAAATGAACAACACGGATCATATGTAAATCGCACCAAAAGTAAATTAAAATCAAGAAAGGAAGATGAGAGATTAAGACAAGAAAAGTAAAGATTAAAGATTAAAGAACAAAGGATGAAAACTTACTTGAAAATTAAATAATTAAAAGTGCATAACATTTAATCAAAGTGCAAGAAAATGAAATGACAAAAATTAAAATGGTGGAAGAGTGGTTTGTCAAGCCACCAACACTCTCAACAAATGAGGTTGGTTGGTATTTATAGGGAGATTAGGGAGGAGCTTAGGAAGCTTCCTCCCTCTTTCTTCTTTCTCTTAATTGCGCCCTTAGGTCCTTGATCTCTTTAATCTTTTGTTAGTCTTCTTAATACTTGGACTTTGTCTTGGGATTCTTCAAACTCGTCTTGTATTTTCTTCATAAATGAGACTCGAGTTCTTCGGTTTTTTAGTAAACTTCCGTCTTTTGACTTTTTCTTCAATAAATCTTCAGAATCGGTCTTGGACTTCCGTTCTTTTTCCACTTTTGATCTTTCGACTTCGACTTTCGTCTTTTTCTTCGATAAAAGTCCGTAAATGCCCGTAAATATCCGTGTTTTCTCCACTTCTCACCTTTTCGTCCTAAATCACAACAAAAACACAAACCACGCATAATTCCGACATAAATGACATAAAATACACGTTTTGGCTCGGTTATTATTGCAATTAAGTGGTAAAAAGGATGGGTGTTTTCACACCTATCATCCACCTTTAAACTCGAAACATTGAGGACAATGTTTAATTTTAGTATGGGGGGGGGGGGGGGGGGTGAATAGATACTTGCTTTGCTACGCCCTCACGTTTTCCAACTTTCAACGTTTTGTTTTATTTTGTTGTTAATAAGGCTAAAAATGGCCAAATTTTAAAAAATTTCTTAGTTTTAATAAGTGTTTTTAAGACACGAATGCATATTTTCCGATGGATAGAATAAGAGCTAATTTTTGACTTGATGGGCATTTGGAGCCCTTTACATTCCTTAACCCGCTCAATTCAAGTTTTGCTAGACTTTTATATAGGGAACTTTAAAACGCGAAAGTCTTAGCTCATTCGGGTTAAGAATAAGAACTTTTCGCAAGTTCCTATAATTGATCCTAGAAAGTCATTTATCAAGGGAACTATAAAATGCATTCTCTAAACGAAAAAGTCCAAGAAAGTGCAAGATCCTATAGGTTGCTTGAAAACCCAAAACATTGACTTGATATAGTCTTAATGAAAGCTAATCCAAATTTGGCTTATTTTTGACTTGCATGGCTAAGTATTCACGAGTCTCTTTAATTAGAGGTCTTTAAATAGTGAAGAACGAGAAATGATAAAGTTAGACAAGTGATCATGCTAAACGTAGAACATGAAAATGTTCTTTCAAAAACTCATATGTTTTTTATTGTGGCTTTTTCTCCCATAAGATCAATGCATTAGGAATAAAAAATAATTGTAATAAGTAAGGTCGTACGATTAAAAGGTTACTTAGCTATTAGCACAAGATCGTTTAAAAGTTGCTCGGGGTTGAATAGAGTTCATAGCCAAGGCGTAACTTATTAAAGCGGGACGCGAAGATTGGTGAAGATCCAAAAAGGCCCTAACAAGGCATGAGGAGCTCTATTTTGTTGCTAAAGATTCAAGATGATGTGAAGAATCTTTATTCCAAAATCAATATGAAGGATCGAGACACACGACGGAAAGCAATTACTCCCCTAAAGATCATGGAGAAAGTCTATCCAAAAAGACCCTTACAAGGTATGAGGATAAATATATCCAAGTCCTAAAAGGAGGCGGATCGTTGTATATCAAAGTCCAAAATATAGATTGAAGAAAAATGATGAAGTCGTGGTCCAAGAATGAAGAATCTCTCAAAAACATCAAGTGAAGAAATTCCAAAATATGAAGAGAAGACCATAATTTCAAGAACGTCTTCCCAAGATTTGAAGTATGAAGTACATGCCAAATATCGGTCCGAGAAAGGTCTCAAATTGTGAAACGAGTTATGCCAAGATATGAACTTAAGGAGATACACGAGAAGCCGTTTTAAAAGATTTTGTCTTTCGGCTAACTATCGATTAAATCGTACTACTTTACTTTCGGACTAATAAATACTCAAATAAGTCAATATGAATCACTTGTGATCCATGACAAATAGTTAAAAAATTCAAGAAACCCATTTCCTTTTATAATAACTAGGATTGCGGGGAGAAAAAGTATTACACAATTTGGACGTATGAGTAGTGTTAGCATTGTAACTTGTACCAACAATGATCTCGTTTTTGCACTTAGCATGGAATGTATGACAATTAAGGATGACGAAATTTACTCTATGAGACATTTACTTGTTTCTTTTCGTTGACCCTAAAAGTCACACACGTGATGAAAATCATACATTATGTCTTTACACATCTTCGTAGTATTGTTGCAAGTCTTTTACTTTTCAATAAAGGATAATAAAATTGAATTATGGTGATGCTTAGATACTTTATTCTAGCATTGCGTGAGGGCACGGCAATGGCTTAGTATGGGGGAGTGATGAGATGGCATTTATACATGATCTCATCGTTCTTTTCGGGTTTTAAATGCATAAAATGTCATAATTATACCATATATATGCTTTTATTTGTTTACTTGTGTGTTTTAGGTATGGATATCGTTAAAAAGACAAAAGATCACAAGAAACAAGGAAAAACGAACACGAGAAACGAAGTCGTACAAAGAACCGGGCCCTAGTTCATGATTTATCCAAGAAAAAACCCTTGAAGACTTGAAGATGTACAAGATTGATCCTTAATTTATGAAGAAATAACACTTAAAACCCTTGTATATTCATAATTACAAGTTTGGTCCCTTAAGTTTGTCAAAATTACAAAATGGTCCTTCAACTTTGAAGAATTGGCAAGTTTAGTCCCTCAACAATTCTAAATTGTCAATAATGGTCCCTCATGAAGACAAAGATACATTGAAGACCTTTGAAGATCAAGAAAGTCCAAGTTCAGTCCTTTAAAATTCAAATGTGGCAAAAATAACCCTTGAAACCCTTATTGCAAAGTTTGGTGGCCAATGTGTGAAAATCAGAAGTTTATTAACAAAGGAAAACCAAGTTTTTGGCTGAAAAACGTTTAATACAACCTTTTCCAAAACACAAGGACTACAAATGTAATTTCCCAAACTTCAAATGTCACAAGCACGCGCCAAACACAACCTTTCCCCAAAAATCAAATCAAAAGAGTTACTGTTTCACGTGATGAACTCAGTTACCACTCAACTCAAATAAAGGTTAAATCAAAATTACCTAGGCACATGCTTGATTCACATGCCCAGAAACCCATCCCACACTCAAAAGCCCAATCTCCACTCACCAAAGGACCCCACCCATTCACACGTCAACCAATCATGATCCAACTTCCTCTACAACGAATGACACTCAGCCATGATGCATTTGGACAGCTCTACAACACAATTCGTCTAGAAGATTCAAGGGGCATTTTAGGGACTTCATAGCTAGGGTTTTCACTTGTAATCTCAGCCCTTGTGGCCTATATAAGGACTCCTCGACTTGTGAGAGAGCCTTGTTCCAGTTTTACTCTTTAAACATTGTAATTCCTTTTTAAAATTTATAAAATTTTGTATTTTAAGAAAATTGTAATTCCTTTTTATGTTTTTGAAAGTTGGTGTTGTTTAAGGGTAATTCTGAGTTCCATTTGATGTTATAAGTGTGCTTAGATCTTGTGGTTTAAGTACGTTTATGTTTGTTAAGGATTTCAAAGTTTAAATAACCTTGAAATCAGTCATCTGTTTTGCTTATTTACTTGTACTAACCCTTATCCAAAAGCTATAAGCCCTTGCAAGCTTGTTGACACCAAGCTAGTGAAGGTTTATCAACCTTTGGATAGGTTGTTTGCTGTTTGTGTTGAAGACATAAAGCTCTTGATGTTCTGCTTTGAACCATCAAACAAGGCACATCTCATCTCCTTTGTTCAAGTACCTTGGTCTTGTTCTAGATGTTGAACAAGGTCCAAGGAGCATAACTGATCCTCCTAGGAAGTTGTGGGGGATAGGTATAACCTCTTGTTAAGTTTCCTCTAAAAATTTCATGTTTATGTCTAATTTATACTTTGCCATGTGATTTGTTGATTTTGTGTTTGTGCTTTGTGTTTTATTGTTGGTATCTGTTAGTTGTCACCTAGTTGAGGTATTTGAACCATAAAATCACTAGGTTGTTTGTAGAAATAAGAAGTTTGTTTGAAAAAGTACTAAAACAAGGCTGTTTGGGATTCTAGGTTCATAAGGCCTTGTGGCATTGTGCCCTTGGTTCTTAGGGTGTGGGGAATCTAAACAAGTCCTATGCAACAAGTTTTAGTCACTGGTTATGTTTCAAGAGGTTTGGAAAAAGGATTTTAAGTTTTGGAAAAATCTGATAAAAGTGGTTTGAAATTGGTCAAACACATCACATCCAATAAAATCTTTGTTTGTTGGATCTAAGGTCTGAAATCTGGTTTGGGAAGATTTTAGGTGATAAGCTATCTGTGCATTATCTGTTTCTTGAATTTGGTGGCTTATTGTGGGTGCTAGAGCTTATCAAAGTTGGCTGAAGTGGTAATTTGCATCAGCAAAGCGACCACCTAAATTTTGCCTTGCATTTGTTATTCGAGTGTATGCCTTGTTGTTTAACTGCTTGGAACTTGTTATTGTGCTGCTTGTGAGTGCTTCTTGCTATTTGGTGTGTCTTATTGCTGGCTTATAAGCTCATTGGCTTACTAAGCCTTATTTGCCAAAATCTGCCATCATTTGGTCAACTGACCTCTTGATTCACAAGGACTCCACCTTAAGTTCTTCACAAAAGTTGGTTATAACAAGCTTACAAACAATTCCTAAACATTTTGTGAAATTTGAAGGACTTTGACTTTTGGTCAAATAAGCACATTTTGGCTTATTTTTGAGAACTTCTTATGGGTACATGCAATAACTTGGCTTTTGTAATAGGTGTCATTTTTCTCAGCTTAATATCAAATCTGGAAGGTTACAAGTCATTTGGTTAAGCTTTTGCTAGAAAACTAGCTTATTTGGCTTTTTCAGCCAGCTTATTTGCTCCTACAGCTTATTCTGCTTGGCTTTTTATGAATTTTATGATTGATTATTCTTAGTTATGCTATTTGTGAGCTTTTGCAAAAAGAATCAGCTTCTGAAACAGCCTAGAACTCTAACCCGACTATTTTGTCTTTTAGTGAAATTCTTCTTTGCTTATTTCTGGCTTATTGAGTGTGATTTTTCAAAATTTATTTTCATAGATCTCTTAGGCATCTCAAAAGAAGGTTGTGTGTTTAAGAAGAGCTTATGGCATTGGCTTATTGCTCAATTGGCTTATTGGCCTAATAAGAATAAGTTGTTGACTTTTTAAGCTGTGATAAGCTCAAAACCAGCTTTTGGGCCTTCAGACTTTTGTTTTTAGAATTGAATTTTGAGTCAGATAGGTCTTTTTCAGGTCATTTGGGCCTAGTTTGACTTTTTGGGCCCATTTAGCCCATTGAGGTTGAATGTTTTGGTTTTTAGCCCATTTGGGGGCCTAATAGGGGTAATTTGGTAATTTCACTTTCATTTTCTGATTATTTAGGTTAAAATATACTAGTTTGCAAGTTTTTAGAATTTTTTATAATTTTTGGATTTTTAATATAAAATTTCAAATTTCACATTTTTGCACTTTTTATATTTTTCTCAGGTTTAATACATTAAAATAGGATTTTTGCAACTCTTAATTAATTTTATCTTAATTTTTCTAATTTCTAGAATTATTTTAAGTTTTTAATAGTCCCTAATCATTTTAATAGTTTTTAATTAGTTTAAAAATTCATAAAAATAGTTTTTAGTCTTATTTGGTTATTTTAGAGGTTTACAAAGTGAAAAATCTTTATTTGAGCTTTTTAATAATTATTTTGATTTTTAGGGCTTTAGTTAGCATTTAAAAATTAATATTTAATTAATAAAAAGGTTTGAAAAATTTTTGATCATTTGTAAACTCTTAGTTTATTTAATTTGATGTTTGGTAATTTTTTGAGAATTTTTAGATTTAATTTTTATTTTAGCTCATTTTACGGTTTTAATTTTAGTCGTCGTAGTAATAATTTTCACGTCTTCGTCATTCTATTTTCTTATCCCCTTCTTTCAAATATTAATATCAAATATCATTGCATTTTAGTCACACACATCTACCTCCTTAGGAAACGAACTTAATTGGGTCATTAGTGTTTGATTTTCCTAAATCATCACTTAATACTTACCGCTATTACGCCTTTTTCCTAAGAGGTGTAAGTTTACCACAATCACACCCGTTGAGCCCTTCTTTTCAAGTATGTTTCTTTGGCTCCAAGTTCTTTTCAAGTATATTTCTTGGTCAACACAAAGAACGCTCAAATCTAACACATTTGTAAGAGCGTCTTCGTGGTTTTTATGTATATAATTATGTGATTAATATGAACTTATGATACTTAATGACGCTTATTTGTTATTTTAGGTTCATCAAAGGTTATATCATGAGAAATGAAGGAAGGAAGTGAAAAAGAAGAATTAACGATGATTTATGCATATACGAAGGAATCCCGACAAGTACAAGTCTTATGGAGACTACTTGAGAAGCTTGGAGCCAGGAAGTCGTTGCTCACGATACTGAAATGAAGATGTTCAAGACGTAAATCAAGAATGAAATCAAGAAATGAAGTTATATCGAAGATGTTGGAAGCTTTGTGTTACCGACACACCTTCACTGTTTTGGCCATAACTTGAGCATACGAACTTCGTTTGACTTGGTTCTTGCGCTCACGCGTACGTATGAGAAAGGGCTACAACTTTGGTTTACTATTTTTGTCCAAAATGGAAGAGAAACCGTCGGCCGGCCAAAGAAGCCGGTTGCCAAGTGTGATCAGTAGGAAAGTTGCCGCCCACCCGCTGAGTAGCCGCCCACCTAGTGAAGAAGCCGCCGGCTACTTTTATTTCCGCCAACTCATTTCTTCCTGCCACTTTTCCAAGTAATATTAAACACTCCATTTACATCTCCTTACTCTCCATGTCCGGCCATAATTCCATTGTACCTCTTTCAAGCTTCATTACACTCACAATTACACACCTTTGGCTCCAAGATAACTACTTGGTGACCAAGGCTAATTCAGCTATAAATAAGACCTATTGGGTAGTGTTTTTATCAACCATATCTTAATCTTATAATCAATCTTTATCATACAATCTCAATCCCTGCTACTCTCCTACCTCGCCTCACCCAAGTGGTGATGAGTGGAATTAGGTGCCATGAACATGTAATAAGTCATGGAAGAAGTAGAGAAGAAAACCACACCTCCATACACAAGCCAATCTCCAACAATCCTCATTCCCAAACACCCCAAAGGCTCTATACTCACACCAATAGGTTTATGTCCAAGAAGGTTATGGGTAGAATGAATTGTATTTTGGTTGTTCTTTGGGTTAGAATAATTTGGATACTTTGGTACTATGAACTCTGATGTTTGGTAACTTCTTCTTTACTATTCAGTCATGTTTATCTTCATGTTTATGGTGATTCATGTGTTTTGTGATAATGTGAATGATGTCTTGATACTTGTGTGGTTCATATGAAAACTTGTGATAATGGATGTTTGGATTATTAGTGTTTGTTTTGGATAATGGTGATAACATCATATTTGATGAATTGGAACATGTTCTTGTTTGTCATTTTGGTTAATCATTGTTGAGTCTAAAGGTCGAAAGGATTCTCAATATGGTTGATTTCAATTCGTTAATTGATAAATGATTTGGTCTTGTGCTTTGTGACGATTGTGCAAGAGACTTGATAAACATAACAAGTAAATGTTTAATTGAGACTAATCTCGAAAGGAGTCTTTTGAATTTATTGTTCTAATCATATTTCAAGTAAATGAAACTTATCGGATTGATAACACCATGTGTATGGGTCGAAAGGATTCTTGTTGTTGTTGGTTTAGGCATAAGGCTCATGAAATGACCACTTGATTGAGACTTATGTATAGTTGATTTATAAAACACTAGTTTATTATTATTGGTTCTATAGGTCGAAAGGATTACCTTTAATATGTTTTCCAAATTAAACATCCTAATATCCATGTGATCATTTGACCATACATGTATGTTCTTTGTGTGCTTGTTCTAAAATGTTCTCATGGTGGTTTGATCTGTGACAATCACAACCACCATTTTATTACAAACAAACTACACATGAGTGTAACCAAGTCCCATGGGACGACCTTGACTTACCAACCAAATTACAACATGACTAGGGTATACTTGCCTGAATTTGTGTTCCTAATTAAAATCGGTAATTCTTGTTTATAAATTTAAAACCTAGTGCAGAATGAACGTATATCAAGTTTTTGGCGCCGATGACGGGGATTTGGCTTTGCATTCTCTTGTTTTCTTGCTTGCTTGTTTGTTGAATCGCTTATTTCATCAATTACTAATTAACCCAAAAGAGTTGTTATACCACATTTATCCGCGAAGGGGGGACGAATTTCGAATAGTGGGAATTCAGTTGGTGGTTAATTACTCAATTGGTGGCATGGAGTTGCTCTATATTCCATTGTTAGTTATTTTGAATTTTTTGATTTGCTATTTTACTAGATCCGGTGGTTTAGGGAGGTAGAATAATAGGACAACCATGGTTAGAGATATAGAGAGAGGGTTGTAGGTGTTTCTTGAGAGGGAAAGACAGTTTTATAAATTGAAAAGAGAAAAACACAATCAACAACCCCTCCTTGGAAGCCTTGGAGGGGTATTTATAGTCACTCACGCGTCTACATTATACGTTGTTTCTAGTCTAGTCTTTGCATGAGTGACTTTGATAACTAATGGGAATTCTTAAATATCGTCACATAAAGTGGATTTCCAACAATCTTCCCCCATGGGACGACGTGTAAAATTACTTACAATATTTTTCCTAACAAATATATAATGATTAAGAACAAAAGCTTCCATGAAGGATCCAATGCTGTTGAAGTCTTCTGAGGCCTTTGACTTCAAGTATTCACTCCAGAGGAACTCATCTTTCTAGTAACTTGTAGTAGAAATACTGTAATGGCACGAGCTAAGTAACCCATATACTTCTGGTTCACGAGAAGTTTCTGAATTAACTTCCCCCTAATTAATGCCACATATTCTTGATGTAGAAGCTTTTAATAGGTTCCTCCGAAACCTGAAAATCATCATGAGCAATTTCAAATCCTTGAATAAATCTTAGAATGATTAAGCGCACATCGGAATTTAAAAGCAAACCCCATCATATGACATGATAATGCTGCTATGAGTGATTGAACGTTTGGGGCACACCAAGTAGATCAACAACGTCTCAAAAGATAATTGTTTTATTCACACGGAGATCAACACGTTGCCTATAGATTTATTCATGCCCGGATAAAGTGATGTTACTAACTTTGAAATGGATTTACAAGGTGAAACTCGACAAGTTAGGCGGAATATTGAAGAACAAAGCTCGAATAGTAGCTCGTGGGTATCTGCAATTATTAGGTATCGACTTTATGGAATCCTTTGCACCCGTTTCCTGTTTGAAACCTATTATACTATTCCTCGCTTATGCAGCTCATATGAATATGCTCGTCTATCAAATGGATGTGAAGACAACATTTCTTAATGGTGAAATCAAGGAAGAAGTCTATGTTTAACAACCACATGGTTTTATGGATGCTAAATATCCTAATCACGTGTACAAGCTTAAGAAGGCTCTTTATGGGTTAAAGCAGGCTTCACGCGTGTGGTATGATCTACTGTCTCTATTCCTCATCACGGAAGGCTTCGCTAAAGGCAAGGTGGATCCAACGCTGTTCATTTAGAAACGAGGGAAAGACATGATTATGGTACAAATATATGTTGATGATATTATATTTGCTGCCTCAACCCAAACCTTATTGGATGAATATGGGACACCCATGTCTTTAAAAATTTAAGATGTCGATGATGGGTAAAGTTTCATTTTTCTTAGGGCTTTAGATTTCTCAAAGTCCCAGAGGCATCTTTATCAACCAATCTAAATATGCACTTGAGTCGCTTAAGAAATATAAGATGGAATCCTATGACCACGTGGATACTCCAATGGTGGAAAGAACCAAACTAAATGCATATCAAGATAGGATTCCTATTGATCCTACACTTTATCGTGGAATGATCGGTACCCTTCTGTTTATTAAACCAATAGACCTGACCTTCAATTTTTTATATGTATGTGTGCTCGGTAGCAAACTAGGCCTACTGAGTTACACTTAGCTGCTTTTAAAAGGATCTTTTGATATTTCAAAGGAACCGTTAAGCGGGGACTATGGTATTCGAAGGACTCCTCTATTGCACTAATGGTATATGCAGATGCGGATCACGCAGGATGTCAAGATACAAGGCGTAACACAAGTGGAAGTTTGCAACTACTAGGAGATCGACTTATTAGCTGGGCATCTAAAAGGAAGAAAAGCGCTGCAAATTTATGTACGGAGGAATATGTCTAGTTGTTGTGCTCAAATTCTTTGGATGAGATCGTAATTAACAAACTATGGTCTAGGATTCAACAAAATTCCGATGTACTGTGACAATCAAAGTGCCATTGCCCTCTGCTACAATAATATTCAACACTCCTGGTCGAAGCATATTGACATTCGCTACGACTTTATCAAGGAGCAAGTGGAAAATGGAGTGATCGAGCTTTACTTTTTCAAATCTGAGTATCAATTGACAGATATCTTCACAAAGGCTTTAGATCACGCTCGAATTGAATATTTGGCCGACAAGCTAGGAATAAAAACTTTCTCGCCCTAGACTCTAAAGGCATTGGCAGATGAAGCGGATGAATAGTGGTAAACTATTCTTAGTATCCTTTGTGATCATGTATAAGTTGTTTATACTTCTATCCACAAAAGTAAAATATAAAAATATAAAACCATATAAAATCCATAAAAAATTAAAAACTATGAAAAATCCAAAAATATTTTTACTTTAATTTTTCAAAGGCATGTCTTTTGGAACGATAATATTTATGACCTTAGAAATGTTGATTAATATTGACACGCTGGCATAAATAGAGTTCATACAAAAGTTGTAAATATTTAATAAAACACCACTATATGGATTGCTATTATTTTAGATAGTAACCCGTTTTTCACATTAAAGTCAAGTATTTCTTATCAAAACATTGGCTCAACAACGAAAATTAATTTCCTCGGGTATGATTTACTTTATAACCATGTAAAGGATTGTGTCCATACTTACATTGTAAGTTTATGGACTTATATTTAATAGTCGTATGATATGATCGAACTCGAGATTACGCGATTGCACTCAATACGTAAAGAGATAATTTATTTAATAAATATATTTATTATAATTATTAAATTAAACCGATCAAATAACTATATAACTTTAAGATCATTAATTAATTAATAGTTAAGTATTAACGACTGTTAAAATGATATATAGTAAGAGGAATAAAAAGGAAGAAGGACGAAAAGTTCCGGAACCCCCCATGGGGGTGTTTCGTTGGTCGGTAGGGCTCCAAAGGGGGGGGGGGGGGGGGCATAACTTGCCTTATATTTATTTGGGTTACAATGGATTTGAGGTCTATATGTACATCCCCTTATCCCTCATAATCTTGATAACTTGAATCCCCTCCTCTTCTCTCCTGTTGGCCGATCGCAAGACACACCCACGAAGGGTTTTTTGGTTGGTTTTCTTGGTTGATCGATTGTGTTGATAATCTAGTCCTAGCCCCTCTCTAGGGTTGTTGGGTAGATTATATACAAGCGTTGTAGCTCGGTTTTCACGTGCTAGAATCACGGTTAGCTCGTTGTATTACGTGTGTACAACATCGTACTATAGTCTTACATTAGACTATATCTTGGTGATATACGGTATAAACCCGAATTGATGATTCGTTCTTCGTCTTGTGGATTTGCTTTAGCGTAAAGGTATGTAACCCTAATTCGATTAATTATAATTGTGTTATTATTATGATTTTGTTAAATCGCTTTCGCTATATGTGCTTTCATCTCGTTTAAGGTTTTATATAATTGTTATGATATTAATAAACCTTTAGTGGCATCGAGAGCCGTTTTAACAGGTTATAATTATCAAAAATCTAATGTTTTTTAACTAATAATTGTTTTGAGTTAAAACTACATGTATTTTAGTTTTCATAAAATTAGTGTTTTATTTTTTAAAAATTAGGGTTTTTTTGCCGAATTTTTAAATTAAAAAAGGGAATTGTTTTGAAACCCTAAATTACATGTGGGATACTTTTAGATTAAATTGCATTATTAATTGTTATGCCATGTATGGTTACGATCCGTAGAGATTTAATTGTTAAGGTTTTTAGGGAATCCATGATTACGTGCATGATTTCATAGATCGTAAAATTATATGTTTATATGATTTTAAGTGCTACGTGATTATTTGATTCAATAAATCTAGAATTAGGGAAGCCTTTTATATGAATATAAAGACCTAGATTTGATGATTATTGAATAAATTTTATGCATGTGGCTATTTGATTCATTTATTGGACATATAAATTGTTATTATGTGTCTATGATTTAGTTCTTTTTACTTGTTTATATTAAAATTGTTGAATTGTTGTAAACAAGGGTTTTTTATGAAAAAAATAATATGGACTAAATCGTATTAAAATAATGATTTGTTAGAGATTTAAATTACATAAGATTACGTTGATTGGTGAATTGCAATAATAATCTAACGGCCTACTCCTTTTGACAAACTATAAAGTGAGTTTAACGCACCGCTGGTCATGTACCCGGTTAAGGAAGGAGGTGTTATGACATTAGTCGCTGACCAAATTCCCGGCTCACCTGTGCGTCAAATTGAAATTACCTACGATTATTAATTGAATTATACCTTAATGGTGATTTACCACAAATTCACATCCGAAACACAATGAATAAGGGTATTGCTTTGTGTGTAGTCGAGTTCTAGCAAAAGTACGTTGTGAATAGTTGTGGGTAAATATTTTAATTGGTTTGACCAATACCTCAACATAATTTATGTAGAAATTTAGTCTCGTGAAAAAGTTTTCTAAATTTTTTATTAAATTTATGGTATGGAGATTGTATGCATGCTTCTCAATACATTGATTTTGACATCAAAATTTATACCCTTAAAATTTTAAGTCGAATGCTCCTAATTGACGAACACTTGAATTAATTCGTCATCAAATGAGATTTTTGGGTGATGTTGTAACGGAGAGAAAACCTTTCGTAGAATAAGAATTCGTATGATGGTTTTATGTTACTCAAATTAGACAACTTAATTAAGTTACTCAGTGAGATCTGGAAACTTAATACATTCAGAAGGGATGAAACATGTTTACAATGCAAAACGTTTTTTTTGGCAATGTAAATCTCTTAGAAATATAGAAATAGAAAGATGTTTTCATTTGAATTGTTCGACAAGTCGCTATGTTGAGTACGTTCATTACTAGCAGATCAACTGATGTAATGGATTTATGTAAATATTTTTCTAGAATCCAAGGAATATAATATGGTTATATACAAGGGTAATTTTATTTTCTTGAAAGTATTTTGTTATCGAAAATACTAATATTTGAACTTATTTATGTAGAAATGGCTCAACACACCGATAACACTATAAGTTCCATGTTCAAAGCTTTCTTTGAACGTCCTTAACTTACTGACCCAAACTTCAATGATTGGTACCGCTCGCTACGAATTGTCTTGAGAGAAGCAGGTACTATCGATATCTTGATTAAACCCTATATGGAGGATCTTACTGAATGGGCATCTGATGCGCAAAGGCTTGAACACGTTGCTAATATTAAGAAGCACTATGAGGTGGCTTGCTTAATGCTAGAAAAAATGGCTCCTCTGCTTCAACAGAAGTATGAGCAATTTTCACCTAAGCAAATGCTTGATGAGCTCAAGGCTATGTTCCAGAAGCCGCAAGCTATGGAGATATACAACTTGGTAGATGCTTTGCATAGCTGCAAGCAAGCTCCAGTAAAGTCTGTAAGTGCCCATTACTTGGAGATGAGGGGTTATATGGAACAGTTCATTCACGAGGACAACCCTATGATCATTATATGGCTATCAACTTGATCAATAGGTCCCTTAACAAGGACTTTAATGATCTTGTTAGAAACTATAATATGAATTGCACGGGGAAGATAGTTAATGATTTGCATGCAATGCTCATTGACTATGAAAAGGGGTTGAAAGACAAGGCATCTACCGCTACGCCTTTTGTACTAACCATACAAAAGGGTAGAGTAAGTAAGCTGAAAACGCAAGCGAATAGGAAGAAAGGCAAAGGCAAGGGTGATAAGGGCAAACAAGTTGCGACTTATTCAAAACCTAAGCAGAACTTTGTCAAGAAGAATAGATCTCAGAAGGATGAGACTTGTCACCATTGCAAGGCAAGTGGTCAGTGGGAGAGGAATTTCCCTTTTTACCTCGAATTGCAAGAAATAAAGAAGAAGTCCGAGCAGAGCGCTGCAGCTTCAGGTACTTTATTTATGATTGAATTGTTCAATTTAACATACAAATTAAATTCCTCGGTATATGATACGAGATGCGGTATTAACATTTGTAATACGCTGTAGGGATTTAGTCTGGAAAGGAAGCTCTCCTATGGGGAACAATTTCTGCAAGTGGGCAATGGCGCACAAGCAGCGATTGAAGCTATAGGAACATTTAATCTAGTTTTACCTTCGGGTTTAATACTGATTTTAAATTATTGTCATTATGCACCTGCATTTGTTAGGGGTGTTATTTCCTTTTTTTGTTTGTTGAATAATGGATTTCTTCACACGATTGATAATAATGAAATTTCTGTTTGGAAAAATGGTATTTTCTATTTTAATGCAATTTGTGTGAATGGGGTGTTTGAAATAGACATGCATGATAATGAATCCAAGAACAATAAATCTGTCTTTAGCATGAGTAAGAAGAGAAAGTTTGACAAGAACTCTTCTTATCTTTGGCATTGTAGACTTGCCCATATTGGGAAGACTCGTATACAAAAGCTTCAACGCGAAGGTCTTTTGGAACGTATCAATGATGAATCATATGATAAATGTGAGTCTTGTATCTCTAGAAAGATGACCAAGAAACCATTTAATAGCAATATTGAAAGAGCTATTGAGCTACTTGGACTAATAGATACTAATGTGTGTGGACCACTTAGACATACGTCAAGGAAAGGTGCTAGCTACTTCTTAACTGTAAAACCCGTAGAAATAAGGTCATAATTTAATTCTATTTTCAATTATTTTGAAGTATTTTATAACGTTAAATACTATTATGATCAACGGTTTAAGTAGAAACCGATATTAAATATTATATTTTAATATTTTGACGAGTAACGAGGACTACTAGTGATCGCGATACCGACGGATGCCAAAATTTTTATATTTTATTATCGTTCGTTTCGATAATTCATACTTTCGACGATATCATTTTAATTACGTATCGAGCCGTTATATTATTATTTTTCGTGTGCGTTTAAACTTTTAAAAAGTATTTTTACGAAACCCGAGTTCCGTAAATATTTCCAAAATTTACTTTTAGTCATTTCCCATAACTTAAGTTATTATTTACATTTATGGCCCAAAAGAATGCATTTTTTCAAAATTAACCCAAAACATGGACTATAATAAAATTTTCACTAACTATTTTACACATACAATATTTTTGAAATAAAAATTCAACCACTTCACCCCTCTCTCTTTTTAGCCGTGAACCACAAGAACACCATCACCAAAAGCTTCAAATTTCTTGATTTCAAGTTTGATCAATCCAAAACTAATCAAAGTCCACCTCCTAATTTTTCAATGTGATTCTAATGATACCATTTTCATCAACATGCATGAACTTTGAAATTTTGATCAAGAATCTTGGTGAGTAGTTGTTTGATGATGTTGCATGTGATTATCTAGTGATAATCATGTGTAGATCATGTTATTTTTGTAAAGAAAATATATTTTTGATTTTGGGTTTTTGATTTTGATGATGATACAAGTGTTAGGATGGGTGTATGATGATATTAGGATGTTAGAATGATGATAAAAATGATTGGTTTTGATCAAAAACATGATTTTGTATGGTTTTTAAATAGTCAATTTTGGGCAGTAGGTTTGAGGACATTTCGGGGGTCTTAAGTCTAAATATAGGTTGATATGATTGGATTATGTTGTAGAGAATTTCGTTAGCTTCTATTTGATATAAAGAAGGTCTTCCAACTCCAAACGAGGTAGAAGATACGCTAGTTTGATTTTCGTGTACCGGGAGACGAGTGTTGACACAATCCGAAAATTGTTGTCGATGTTTGGATCGAATCTCGAGGACTATAAAATGAGTTTCAAAATGAGTCAAGGGCTGTTCTCAGGCTCTATAGTTAGTGTTTTGAGTCTACTTTTAGAATCAAGTGTTGTTTTATAAATGGAGTTGTTTAGAATGGTCAAAATGGTTTCGTAAGTCAAGGTCGCTAAACTGTCCGAATTTTGTAATTCAAAGATGTGTCGGGCAGAGAACTTTAGAAGTAAAATCTTTTGATGGGCTCTTGGGAGGAATTTTTACATATAGTATGTGAGTTCCTCAGTTAGTATCATGAAATGTTGAGGTGTCTAAGTAAGGGAAAACGGCTTGGACATTCGGTATGTTCCGGCAGATTTTTTATTAAAGGCATAGAATAATAAAATGAATACATAGGAGAGTGTAATAGAATCACTTGTATCGTTTTCTCTCGAGTTGTCGTGATTTTATACTTGAGTTTGATTTTATTATGTATAATTTATTTCTCGAGTCTATTATTAATGTATGCACCTTATTTGCTAGGTTGCGGTTGTCGTGTTTATCAGGCATCTACTATCGTCGGCGATCGTCTTCAACTATTTCTACTACTTAAGGTGAGTCTATAGCTTCGCTTTATACTAGTTATTAAATGATTTTAAAACCCGCGTGGGAGAATACATGTTATATAAACTTGGAACACAAGTCTTTTATGGTATGCTTGTCCCTCTTTTAATGGACTCGTGGTTGCCTTTAAATTACATTAGGTGATTCCCTTTGTTAAAGCCTCAATTATGGACCGTTAATTAACCTATGATGGGTTAACCGCTAGTACAATTAATAGATCAATGGGGGAAGTCGTCCCAGTTCAGTTTATGTGGACTTGTCACAGAAGCTTAGGCCCGACCTCCACACTGTTTGAACATATTGTATTGAGAAGTCAGGTATACGGCAATGTACCAATAATCTGGAGGTAATTGACAATTAATAAATCTCCTGTCTTAATAGACCTACAAGGGAGTGTCTAAGGGCTCGGTTCCATGAGTTTGATGCAATTTATGCTATATACAATTATTATTGTTGATGCAAATTATTATTCGATGCTTATTAAGCATGTCACAAACTTATAATCTTTGCTTGTGTTCAAAT
This sequence comes from Glebionis coronaria, assembly GCA_025667525.1. NCBI lineage: Eukaryota > Viridiplantae > Streptophyta > Magnoliopsida > Asterales > Asteraceae > Glebionis > Glebionis coronaria. The sequence goes on from CM046881.1 coordinate 318,947,861, forward strand.
TAATTACATAAACCTATAGATTTCACTCGGCATTTTTGCTGATTGTTTTACTCACATGTATTTCAGGTAATCAAGAAGTGGAAGCTTGGAGGTCACGGGAATGAAGTTGTGGACTGCTTTTGTTGTTCAAACTCTTTGATTTATTTATCGTTCCATTTTTTAAAGAAACTAATATGTTGTTTTAACTTATATTTTGGTAACGATTACTTGGGACTACGCTACTCTGATGAATGTTTTAGGAACGATAAATTTGAAACGTCTCTTTTCGAGTCGTTCTTTATAAATTGTGTGTTTTTATACCATTGTTTAGCATCCAAATATATATTCCGCTGCGTGTAAATTTAGGGGTGATAAATATTGGTATTAGACACATGAGTTATAGAGAACTAGGTCTTTATTTTAAAAACCTAAACTATAACTGTCAGTTTTTTTTATTTTTCAAAGAGTCGGTGCACATGACTTCGCGTGACTTCAGGTTCAAGCTACTTCCTGAGATTACAATTTTAGTATACGTTATTACGTATACCTTATATTTATATACTATGATCCATTTATGGATATATATTTATATCTAGGATCCCTTTATCGATATATATTTATGTCGTTAAACTTTTCGCTAAAAGTTTATCATTTATTAATGATTAACTAAAATAAATACAATGAATTTTCAAGATCTTTCTGTATTTATTATTAAAGTATTTAAATCGCTTTTATTGCAAAAAAATATATATTATATTATGACCTTACATACCTTCATCTGCGCGCGTTACTTTCATTGTTTAACCCTTTGTGATATCTATATAGATATCCAAATCGTTTTCGGGCTGTTTGTGCTTGGACATCTTGAAACGTAATCTCTAGACCATTGTGTAGCTCAATGTGTCCTTGGAATAGACTAACCGCCATCGTGTGGGTCACACATCTTTAAACATTTCTTAAAATCGTGTGGAATAATATCATGGTTTTTCATAATATTTTGTTGATTTTTATCACCGTTTTGCACGGCATACTCAGATTTAATTCATTGACATTTATATGTATCGACTCCGAAGTGTATTGTTCGCTTATATCTCGGTAACGTCATCGTCATTTTATAAATCATCGTCTGGATTATGGCGCTAGATTGGAATACGATTTTAGATCTATAAACTCGTATTATCCTCTTCCATTAACCTTCTTGCTCCCGGAGTGCAACCCGTTAATGTTCCATTCTTTTCTTGTTATGTTTTGTGTTTTTGGACAATCGTAGCACCAAGGAGATTTGCCTACATTGCATCTCGAAATCTAAATTATGGACGTTATTCACCGTTTTGCTTCCTAAATTTCGTGTTGGATACCTTGAAGCATCTTCTGTCATTCATTATGCTATATTTTTACTTGATGCTCATTATGAGAATTATTTTTCGTTGTTGTAAAATCCACAAGACATGTGTGTATATATATATTTTGAGTGGTTAGGAAGTGTCTAAAAATACATTTTATGCAGAAACTGCATGGGCAGTATAAACAGGTCACAACTTAAAAGTAAAACCTGTGTTTTTTAAAAATAAAATAGTCAAACCTGCACAGAACTTGTAGGGGTATTTCGGTCATTTATTATTGGGTTTCAGGTCTCGGATAAAACTAGAAAGTCGTCTGAAACGTTGTTTTGCATTAAAATGCTTTAGACTCTGAGTCTTGGAGATGTCGTTTATCGGGTCAATTAATTGGCTCATATTAAAAGTTAAATCTGATAGAAAATTCAGAACATGAGTTTTAAACGTTTCTAAGCAGTTTCGATTTCATTTGAGATCATAAAATTTTAACAAATATTATTTTATAACTAACGAATACTAGTTGCATGTGAAAATGTTTAAAAAATAGAAACATAACAGGATTAACAATTACTGGATTAATGGTGTAATTTGAAAATGAATATTATACTTTCTTAAAAGCATGTTGTGTCGAGTATCTTACATAGAATGCACATATGGATTGATTTATTCTTTTTATATAAATGACTCATTTATCATTCGATGTTATTTTATTTTTATTTCTTCTAACCTTCCACTGATTTGGGTTGAGTTTTGAAGTTTCGCCTTCACATTCTTCGTCGATATTTTTATCACGTGTCTCATGGCGTTTCCGTCTAAACCTTATAACCTTTTGAAACCTTATTAATTCGTGAAGATTTCATTGGTTTTCCTATGAACTAATATTTGCAACTTTTTGCAAACCTTTGGTTATTATATACTTCATCAAAATCTCACCTTATAATTTTAATTGACATTTTTATTACAATTATTGTCACAAATTGTTTTACTTTGATATTATGAAATAATTTTTATAACATTTAAGTTGTTGCTTAAAAATCTCGCAAATTACTTGTATCCTATAAATTTATAAAGTATTTTTAAATTCCAATATACAAATGGCATGGTTTATATATAAACATAAGAAACGTAATACTCTTCGAAGAAATGGAACACTGCATTGCTAGCCCTAAATTATACATGGCCTGATCACCTATGTATAATTTAGAAGGAGCCATGCTAGGCTAAATAGTAGTCACCTTAAAAATCTTGATAATAATCAACTTTTTACTTGTATTTATGCTAAAGATAAATAAAATGAAATAAAGTGAAAAGAAGTTTTGAAAACTTTTATATTTTATGCAAGTAGCGCAATTTCTATGCATCCACATACGTTTTCTTACCTTTTCTTGAACGAATTACGCGCTTACGAATATGTTTTTACTCGACGATCGTTTTTCCACTTGTTACTTCATTTTGTCTTATAACTGATTTCTTTTGACCGTTCGTCTAATTACTGACTGTTGATAAATGACTTTGTAGAAACTAGAAGGGGGGGGGTTGAATAGTTTCTTATAATTTACTTGTTAAAAGGTGGTTTTCAAAAATCCTTTTTCAAAAACTTAGACTTGAGGAAATGTGTGAAATCTTCTTATGCACAATATGAACAATGATAGTGTAACTAAGCTAATACTAACAAATATATATGCACAAAGAATAAAGAATGTAAAGATTTAAGGGTAAATAAAGATCAAACCGAACACCAAGGATTTATAGTGGTTCGGGAACGAAGCTCACTCCTCGTTCCTACTCCACTCCTCGAGTACTCCTTACTCGAGAGTTCACTACACCACAAGCTCCTTATGGTGGAGAAAACCGTACACTTCGCTTAACCAATTTCAGACTCTAAGCTAAAAGTCGAGCCCTAATCGTAGCTAGGACCAATCTACACAACTATACTTAGTACATACACAACTTCCAAATAGACACAACTACTTGGATCTTCTCAACTAAGACACAACAACAAATGTATAAAAGTAGATCTTCAATGGGTCTTTGGTGATGAACTCAACACTTCACAAGGATAGTGTTCTTCTCTTTGCACTTGGAGAGGAAGGGATGGAAGAACAAGATTCACTTCTTAAACAAGTAGTAATCAAACAAATGATCAAAGATGTGAGTGATTAAAGAAGAGAGTTTGAATCTGGAAATAGATGTGCAAAAGAGGTGAATTGAAAAGCTGAGAATGGTTCACTATTTATAGGACAAAGGGCCAACGGCTATATCTGCCCGCGGTACCTTATCTTAGCCCGCGGTACCTTAATGATAAGGAACCGCCTAAGAGCTAAGGTACCGCTGGACTAGACTCCGCTCCCTTTTTGTCCTTTAGTGGTGGAGGTCATATCTGGTTTAAAAAATATCTTGATAGAATATTCCTAACCAAATAAGAATATGCCATTTTCAAATTTTCAAATAATTAATTTAATAAAATATTTTCTTAAAAAGAAAGTTTAATAAAAACTTGTCACACTTAATAAAAAGTGAGTTTTAAGAAAACATTAAATCACTTGATCACTTGATTAAGGTTACTACTTGTTTATCCATACCTTAAGTGAAAATGGGTAAAATGAAAAATACTTGAACTCAAGAATTCGTTTTTCGTTGTTTTCGTAAATGCTTGTTTTTACATATTGTCGTAATCAAAACTAAGCAAGACCGAAAAATGCAAGTAACGTTATTAGACATTATTGCATTAACAATCTCCCCCTTTTTGATTCCGACAATACATAAACTCAATCACACAAAATAACAAGATTTTCGAAGACGAGTTTATTCATTTCTCCCCCTTTGTCGAAGTAAAAAGGTTGCACAAGTCGGTGTTGAAGAAACGGACTTTGCAAAGACTCCCCCTTGGTGCTTACTCCCCCTAGCTTGGGGCACCGAGAAATCAAGATATGGTGACAAGCTACATAGAAGGGTTAGTTGAACAAAAGAAACAACCAACAATATATAGCAATAGGTCACAAAAAATAAAAGAGAAGAAAACAAAAAGACAAAGATCCAAGATTGATTACTAAAAAAAACATCATACAAAGATGTATGGAAAAAGAAAAGAAACAAGCCAAAAGCATAAATCTAATCCTAGTTATTCTAGAATTCAAAGATTTGCTTGAATTTGGTGTCTTGTGGATAAGCAACCAATGCTTATATGAAAGATAAGGTAATGGCGGAGGGTGGTGGTGGTGGCTTGTTGGAGATCTCATAATCAAAGTGAAGAGGAGGCTTGATTAAGAGACTCTTGATGTAGCTCAACTCCTCATAGATGTGTGCCATAGCAAGATGTTGATATTGACAATAATGACAATAAGTTCCATGGTGCATGACATTATCATGAGAAGGAGGAAGAACACTATAGGGTGGTGGTGAAAGAATAGATGTTCCACAATCAACATTCTTGGAAGGAGAGATGTGATTAAGAGTGTTCTTGGGTGGGTTTGGATTGTAATGGTTTTTGGGTGAGTTGGGATTGAAAGCAATTAGAGAAAATGTAGGAGATTCAAGGCTTTCATTGGGAGAATAAGACATTTTGGGATGTGAAGTAATGCAAAATGCTTATGGTTTAAATAGGGAAGGCTTAGGGTATTTTGGGGTGGTCAAAGGGTTTGAAACAAAGATTCTCAAAAATGTTGGAGCAAATCTGGAGTTTCAGACAAAAACCCGAAAAAGGAAGGCACTGTAGGCGGTTCCTTATCTAGGCTGGCGGTACCTTATCAATAAGGCACCGCGGTTCACATATGGAACCGCCTGCAGAGGATGTGTTTGGTGTTTGGAGGAAGATTTTTCAGCAAATCTTATTTTTCTAGTCTAACTTATCATAGAGATATGCTTAAAGCAAAGATAGACAAAGAAAACATATGCAAACTTACCAAATAGAGATTTGACCAAAATACATGGATTTTAAAAAAAATCAATGTAGGAGGTGTGTAAAACAAGACCTTAAGTCATGACACAATGATCCTCCATGATTCTATCTTGTTCTTGTTATTTTTGAGAGAATCATACATATGAATTATGTAAGCTCTAGATTAACAGCGAGAATCAATGAAAAATCATTTTTAGATTTAATTAACAATGTCAAACGTATTTCTCAACCTTTTTCGAAAGAGACTTTGAGAATTTTGAAAAGCAGAAGAGAGGGATTTTCAAAAACAGTTTGGAAGACTCAATGACTCAAAGTGGTAAAATGTGACACACAAAGAGAAGAAGGTAATTAAGGAAGATGTTCCATTAATCCTAGACCTAGACGCAAGTAATTAAAAGGTTCCCTCTTAAGTGTCTTAGTGAAGATGTCGGCTAAGTTGTCTTCGGAAGGTGCCTTCTCAATTGAAATGTTCCCCTTTTGAACATTATCCCTAAGGAAATGGTGTCGAATTTTTATGTGTTTGGTTCGCGAATGTTGCACGGGATTCTTGCTAAGGTCTATAGCGCCTTTATTATCGCACATAATGGGAACATCATCAAGAGAAATCCCGTAATCAACAAGCGCTTGCTTCATCCATAGAGCTTGTTGGCATGCTTTTCCGGCACTCACATACTCGGCTTCCATGGTGGATATTGCAAGAGCGGTTTGTTTCTTGGAGAACCAAGAAGTTAAACAACAACCCATGAAGGTACAAACTCCACTAGTGCTTTTCCGGTCCACATAGTCTCCCGCATGATCCGAGTCCGCGTAGACAATGGTTTCTACGCCGGTCCCTTTAGGATACCATAATCCTAAATGTATAGTGCCTTTAATGTATCGGAAGATACGCTTAACCGCTTCAAGGTGAGAGGTTTTTGAGCCTCTTGGAAGCGAGCACAAAGGCAAACACTAAACATGATATCCGGTCGACTTGCCGTTAGGTACAACAAACTACCAATCATACCTCTATATTTGGTGTTGTCTACCGACTCACAATCATCATCTACGGTGAGTTTAGTATCCGAGGCCATTGGGGTCTTCATTGGTCTAGATTCTTCTAATCCAAATTTCTTTAGCATTTCTTTAGCATACTTAGATTGACTAAAGAAAATAACATCATCCATTTGTTTAATTTGGAGTCCTAAAAAGAAGTTAAGTTCTCCCATCATATTCATTTCAAACTCATCATGCATGATTTTCGCGAAGTCATCACACAATTCTTGACAAGTTGATCCAAATATAATGTCCTCAACATATATTTGTACGATTATGAGGTGAGAACCTTTCTTCTTTGTAAAGAGCGTGTTGTCTACCATCCCCATGGTATACTCATGTTTAACAAGAAATGCTTTAAGTCTATCATACCAAGCTTTGGGTGCTTGTTTGAGTCCATAAAGTGCTTTCTTAAGCTTGTAAACATGATCCGGTTTCTCAAAATCAATGAAGCCGGGAGGTTGAGCCACATATACCTCCTCATTGATCAAACCGTTAAGAAATGCACTCTTTACATCCATTTGTTGAAGCTTAAAATCTAAGGCACAAGCGTACGCTAAGAGGATTCTAATATAGCTACCGGTGCATATGTCTCGTCATAATCAATCCCTTCTTGTTGATTATAGCCTTGAGATACAAGTCTAGCCTTGTTACGAGACACAACGCCATTCTCATCTAACTTATTCCTAAATACCCATTTGGTTCCTATAATGGTAGAACTTCTAGGTGGAGGAACAAGTTCCCAAACATCATTGGCAACGAATTGATTCAATTCTTCTTGCATCGCAATGACCCAACTCTCATCCGTCAAAGCTTCTTTAACATTCTTTGGTTCAATCAAGGATACAAAACAAAAGAATTTGCTTTGGTTTTGGACTTGAGATCTTAGGGTCCTTTGATTTAAGTCACCAATGACATTATTGAGAGTATGATCCCTAGATTCCTTAATGTTTACTTCCTTTTCAACACTAAGGTCTTCAACTCCTATTTTTCTAACCTCTTTGGCTTTAACTACTTCTAATTCATCCAAGTCATCATCAACCAATGGTGGTGTCTTGGGTGAAGGAGGGGTTTCATCAAAGGTTACGTTGAGTGATTCTTCAATAACCCCCGAGGTTCTATTTAGGACTATGTAGGCTTTGCTAGTTTGGGAATAACCTAAAAGGATACCTTCGTAAGACTTTGGGTCAAACTTGGTAAGGTAGTCTTTGGTGTTGAGGATAAAGCACTTGCTTCCAAACACCCTAAATTATTCCAATGAGGGTTTCTTACTTTTAAGAATCTCATAGGGGGTCTTTCCTAGGAAAGATCGAATAAGAATTCGGTTGAGAATATAAGTCGATGTGTCCACGGCATTGCACCAAAACTTTTGAGGCAAAGATTGCTCGTTTAACATCGTCCTACTCATCTCTTGGAGAGTCCTATTCTTCCTTTCAACTACCCCATTTGATTGTGGAGTGCGAGGAGCCGAGAAGTTATGGGTAATACCATGAGCTTCACAAAAGGCACCAAATTGCACTTCATTATCAAATTCCCTACCATGATCCGTCCTAATAGAGACAATTGAACATCCTAGTTGATTTTGAATTCTTCGACTAAAGATTTCGAAGTGATCGAAAGCTTCATTCTTAGATGCCAAAAATCTAGTCCAAGTGAATCTAGAATAGTCATCAACTATAACTAGGGTATAAAGGTTACCTCCATAACTCCGTATGGTGGAAGGTCCAAAAAGATCCATATTTAGGAGCTCTAAGCACCAAGAGGTCGAAACCAAATTCTTGGCTTTGTGACTTGAGTGAACTTCCTTTCCAACTTTACAAGCATCACAAAAGTGACTCTCAAACTTAATCTTGGGGAGGTGTCTTACCAACTCCTTAGAGGCTAAAGATTGAATTAAATGCATATTAGCGTGACCTAATCTCCTATGCCAAAGAGAAGAACTATCATTTATAGTCGCAAGACATATGTTGTCTTTTGACTTCTTATTGACCTTCATAACATAAAGCTCATGCTTTCTAATACCTTTTCCAATGACCTTTCCATCTTTTACGATTTCACTGTCATGTTCCCAAACGATGACCTTACACTTATTATCACAAATTTGACCTATACTTAAAAGGTTAAACCCTAAGTTATCTACGTGCTCAACATTATCAATGGTCATGGAGTCAAGAGAAACCGTACCTTTGCCAATGATATTACCACGTAGACTACTAGCGAATGTGACGTTACCTCCATCATATGCTTTGTAATGCGAGAACAAACTTCGATTACCCGTCATGTGTTTAGAACATCCACTATCCTTAATCCACTCATCGGGCTCCAAATGAATTCCCAAGCATATATAGGTAACAACACACAAGATCAAACATTTGGTCCCCAATATCTCATGGGTCCAAAATTGTTAGTTCCAAACATCCCTTGCATTTGGTTGGGATGCATGAATGAAGGAGGGGTTCCCCATGGAGAACAAAATGGAGGAGGATAGTAATTCATGTAACCATTTTGTTGTTCATTATTTCTCCTAGGTGTATTCGATCTAGGTTTAGAGTTATGATCATTTCTTCTAGGTGTTGGGGTTTTACTTCTAGATCGTGAATTGTTTTGATTATCACTTCTAGGCGTTGTCGTTCTACTTCTAGGCTTAGACTCATTCCGTACTCTAGGTGGAGTAGAAGATGGTCTAGATAAACTTCTATTTCCCATGAGAGGTTTACTCAATGGCTTGTAGAACTTATCAATAGCATTGTCGTCAAGTATGGGTAATTTTACCTTATTAACAATAAGATGCTTTGGTTTTTCACCTGATTTTGACTTTTCAGAAAATTCATGATTTTCACAAAATTCATCTTCTGGCCGCGGTACCTTATCTATGGCGGCGGTTCCATAGTGATAAGGAACCTCCCCATCCACTTTGGGACCGCGTACAGCAGACGTTTTTTGTGAAAACCTAACTTGTTTTGGTTCACTTGTTGAGGCTTCGTTTGAGTTAAAACCTAGACCAAGTATTTCCTTAGAATGAACTTGTTTGTTTAACATATCATCAAGAGCACTAGTACCTTTCATGAACTTTTCCAATTTAATGGAGGTGCTCTTGAGATCTTCATTCTCTAATCTAAGTTTCTCACAACTTAAGCAACCTAAATCCACTTCTTTATTTTTCTCAAGTATTGCCAATTTCTCCCTAAGTTCATTGATCTCATTTTCAAGCTTAGTTTTGGTTTATTTTAAGGTTTTATTCTTTTCTATGAATTTAAGACTAAGTTTGTGTAAACTATCATATTTGCCTTCGAATTCAATATCATCGAAAGTGGAGCTACCATAACTATAATATTCGGTTTCGGAATGTACCTCTTTAGAAGTGTGAGCCATAAGACATTTCTCCTCTTTGGGGTTGTCATCATCATCTTCACCGCTATCGCTCCAAGAGCCACTAACGAACGTCGTGTGGTTCTTATCGCGAGCAGGCTTTGGACAATCACCAATGAAGTGATTTGGATCACCACATCTAAAGCAATTTCTATCACCTTTTTCGTTCTTGGCAAACCGGTTCTTTGAGAATGGTTTCTTGTCATTGTTGGGTTGCCTAACGTGTTGACCTCGTCTCTTGAAGAACTTCTTGAAATCTCTCACCGCGAATGCATACTCCTCGTCATCGCTTTCCGAGGAACTATCATGGTCACTTTGTGCCTTCTTGGCTTTAAGTGCAAGATATTTCCTTTCACTCTTGGTTTTCACTAATTCCAAGTCCTTCGAAATTATCATCTCATGAACCTTCAAGTTGCCTATGAGTTCATCGAGAGATAAAGTTGAGAGATCTTTCGATTCTTCAATTGCCGTGACTTTTGCTCTCCACTTTGGATGTAAAGCCCTTAGAAACTTCCTAACATTGTTCTTGCTAGAAAAACCTTCATCAAGTGCTTTTAGACTAGTAATAATGGTGTTAAACCTAGCAAATGCACTATCAATAGTTTCATCTTCTAAGATGACAAATTGTTCATATTGTTGGACAAGAAGATCGATTTTGCTTTCTTTGACTTGGCTATTACTTTGGTGGGTTACTAAAAGAGTGTTCCAAATATCTTTAGCGGTTTCACACATAAAAATCCTTTCATACTCTTTCTTAGGTAAAGCATTATAAATCACCATTTTAGCCTCATTGTTTTTTGAAAGTTTCTTTTTAGTATCGTCATTAGCTTTGTCAAAAGTGACAAATTCTTTTGTTTTAGAAACTTCATTAAATTGATAAGGTAAAAAATCACCATTAGTAATAACATGCCAAAGATCTAAATCTTTTGATTTCACATAAGTTTCAAATCTATTTTTCCAATAGATAAAACTATCGGTTTCAAAAAGTGGTGCTCTTTGCATAGATTGCCCTTCTAGGTATTTGTTGGAATCCATAGATCGATTCAAGTTTTAAAATACAATATACTTTAAAAATTCTTGAGCAACCACTCTCTGATACCAATTGTAGAAACTAGAAGGGGGGGGGGTTGAATAGTTTCTTATAATTTACTTGTTAATAGGCGGTTTTCAAAAATCCTTTTTCAAAAACTTAGACTTGAGGAAATGTGTGAAATCTTCTTATGCACAATATGAACAATGATAGTGTAACTAAGCTAATACTAACAAATATATATGCACAAAGAATAAAGAATGTAAAGAGTTAAGGGTAAAGAAAGATCAAACCAAACACCAAGGATTTATAGTGGTTCGGAAACGAAGCTCACTCCTCGTTCCTACTCCACTCCTCGAGTACTCCTTACTCGAAAGTTCAATACACAACAAGCTCCTTATGGTAGAGAAAACCGTACACGTCGCTTAACCAATTTTTGACTCTAAGCTAAAAGTCGAGCCCTAATCGTAGCTAGGACCAATCTACACAACTATACTTAGTACATACACAACTTCCAAATAGACACAACTACTTGGATCTTCTCAACTAAGACACAACAACAAATGTATAAAAGTAGATCTTCAATGGATCTTTGGTGGTGGACTCAACACTTCACAAGGATAGTGTTCTTCTCTTTGCACTTGGAGAGAAAGGGATGGAAGAACAAGATTCACTTCTTAAACAAGTAGTAATCAAACAAATGATCAAATATTTGAGTGATTAAAGAAGAGAGTTTGAATCTGGAAATAGATGTGCAAAAGAGGTGAATTGAAAAGCTGAGAATGGTCCACTATTTATAGGACAAAGGGCCAACGGCTATATCTGCCCGCGGTACCTTATCTTAGCCCGCGTAACCTTATCGATAAGGAACCGCCTAGGAGCTAAGGTATCGTTGGACTAGACTCCGCTCCCTTTTTGTCCTTTAGTGGTGGAGGTCATATCTGGTTTAAAAAATATCCTGATAGAATATTCCTAACCAAATAAGAATATGCTATTTTCAAATTTTCAAATAATTAATTTAATAAAACATTTTCTTAAAAAGAATGTTTAATAAAAACTTGTCACACTTAATAAAAAGTGAGTTTTAAGAAAAGATTAAATCACTTGATCACTTGATTAAGGTTAGTACTTGTTTATCCATACCTTAAGTGAAAATGGGTAAAATGAAAAATACTTGAACTCAAGAATTCGTTTTTCGTTGTTTTCATAAATGCTTGTTTTTACATATTGTCGTAATCAAAACTAAGCAAGACTGAAAAATGCAAGTAACGTTTTTAGACATTATTGCATTAACAGACTTGAAAGTCTCGATGTTTTATCCTTCCTTCTCATCTAATCTTCTTTATGCGACTGGGTAGATCTTTGGAATGTCTCCGCACGTGAATAATGAATTATCACTAGAGTGATTTCCGTATATCCGGGATGACATCCGTCACTTTTGTTTGTCTCGAAATCCACTCTTGTGAACCGTGCTTTGACTTATCTCTTTAAACACTAACATCGTTCATTTGATTTATTTTAATTACAAGTGATTATTAGGAATTTTATTTTATTAAAAAATTTGTATGGATCTTATTTCCGATCATGTATCGACCTCCGCTAAGTTAACTAACTGATATTGGTGAACCACCGATCGCACTAACAAAATTGAAAACTTGTTTAATCTATTATTTCTTATCGTCTTACTATCAACTCCTGCATCTTATTATTCTCTTTAAGAATTCATACGACATTTGCTTCGTCCCCTTTTGAACCGCTAATTTCGTACTAATTGTTGACCATTATTTCCATTCGTATTCGTTTGTTATCTTGTCACATTTTGAAACTCGAATATATCCCATGTTTATTTTGAAATAATAAACACCTTTATGTATTTCTACAACGCATTATAAAAATTTTGTTTAACTTTTATACATTTTTCAATGGTTTTCAATTATCGAAATAACTATCACAAGTAAAAGGTTAAATATATACATCATAATTTGTATAACTAAAACTAATGTTTAAAATGAAATTATGCTCTGTCTTTTGAACTAATTGACTTATCATACTTTACTTTTAATGTAATGAAACTACCAGTTTAACTTATATTCCTAATAATGATTTAATTTGGAAATCATATTTTTCTAGTTGTAACCATCAATATGAGTTTAATTAATAAATTCATGTCATTCTTTAAAAGTTTCTTAATGACCACCAAAATATATTATGAAGCTATTTAACTTCTATTTTTAATATATCATCCTTATTAAGAAGGTACCTCAACTAAGTTTTAAGGTAATACAAATCCGGGACGGATAATTGTGACAAACTTTATTTTAATGATAATATATAATTCATTCTTCGCCCTCATTTTCCTAGTATTGTGAATTATTATGTTTTACGGTTACGTGATTCGAGATCCCTCGTTGATCGTTAACCTTAAATCATTTTAGCACATCGTTTTCGTTTATGCGTTTATCGAATTCATTTTATCTCACTGATAGATGTGAAAACACCCATCCTTTTACCACTTATTTCTTGCTAAAACGAGACCAAAACGCGTATTTAATATCATTTGTTTGGAATTATGCGTGGTTTGTGTGTTTGTTGTGTTTTCAGAGCCAACCGGATAAATATTGAAGAAAACATGGGAATGCACGGGTTTTATCGAAGAAAAAGACGAAAAGACGAAGTCTATAGTCCAAGAGATGCAAAAGATTTGAAGTCAATGGGCCTATTTGAAGATTTATCAAAGAAAAGGACCAAAGATGGAAGATTTATATATGTCGAAGAACTCAAGTCTATTAAATGAAGAAATTAAAAGACGAGTTGAATTTATTCGTCGACAAATCCCGAATCAAAGTCGAAAACGTCAACTTTACTGAAAAGACAAGAAGACAAAAAGAAAGGGAGAAAGCCCACACACCAACTAACCACATGTCCTATAAATAGGCCTCCTCCTCACAATTTGAGGAGTTAGTTTTTCATTTTTTCCTGTTTTTCTTTCTTTTGGTTCGTAGCTAAACCAACACCACTAGGGTGTTTGGTGATTTTCATTTTTCCCTTTTGAATCCAAGAATCTTGTAAGTTTTAATCTTTCATTTTGTTTGTTAAAACCTTAATCTTTCAATATAATCTTTCAATATAATCTTTCATTTAATCTTGTTCTTCCTTCTCTTGTTGATTCCTAAGTTTTAAGTTTTTTTTTTATTTTGTTGAGTTTGATCTTTAAAAACAAGTGGGTTTTGTGTTTTTTTTTATTTGGTTTAAAGTTTATCATTAGTAGATGATTGGTGGATAGTTTGGTTTAATGTTTGGTTAAAACTTGGTTGAATTTGGTTAAAATTCATGTTTTGTTTTTCTCCCTGTTCTTCGTCTGCAAAACCTTTCCCAGATTCCGAACGAAGTGTTTTTATAAAATATTCCGAATGAGCGCAAGATATTCCGGATGAAGTAAAGATTCTGAATCAAGCTTTTCTTTTTATTTATTCCGCATGAAGCCCATATTCCGAACCAAATAATTATTCCGGATCAAGCAAAATATTCCTGATCAGCAAGGTATTCCGAATGAGCCATATATTCCGGATGAGTAAGTATTCCGAACCAGTGTTTTATTCCGAGTGAGCAGTTTATTCCGGATCAGTCAAATATTCCGCATGAGTCATCATTATTCCGAATCAAGCATACATTCCGAATGAGCAGCATTATTCCGAGTCAAAGATTATTCCGAGTGAAGCAAAACATTCTGAATGAAGGTTTCTGTTTAATTTATTCTGGATAAAGCAAGTATTCCGAACGAGCACTTTTGCTTTAGATATTCCGAATCAACCATTATTCCGGATGAGCCCAATATTCCGGATCAATCTATTATTCCGGGTGAATTAGTTTTTCCGAGTAAAGCTTATTCCGAACCAGCATCATTATTCCGAATCAAGGCTTTTTAATTATTCCGGATGAGCTAGTTATTCCGCATGAGCATCATTTTCCAAATCAGAAGTATTATCCCGAATCAGTTGTTTTTCAAGTAAAGGGTATTTTACTGTTTTACTGTTTAATTTTAATTCAATTCAAGCCTTATTTTATTAACTACTTTTAGTTTATTTTTATCTCTTTACGCATTTAATCCTTTTTAGTAGAATAGAAAACCAACCCTTTTTACTTCCCACCAAGAACAATTGAGACGCACTTTTAATCGGTAATCAATTCGAAAAGATCAGATTCTACGAACTTTCATACGAGCTTAAAAACCTTGTATTAAATGGCGCCGCTGCCGGCTCTTTTCGTTAAGATTAACGGTTTTTAGTGAGAGACGCGTTGGATTTTGGGATCCGTTCATCTTTGAACGTTATTTTCCTTGCTTTAAAATTTTCAAAAATCCTAAAAAATATAAAATTTTCAAAAATACAAAAAAAAATTAAAAACATAAAAAACCAAAAATATTTCTGCTTTGTTATTTCTTTTGCAGGTGTATGCGCACTCGATCAACGTCTTATCCCGAGCCCGAGACTCTCGATAACTTATACATAGCCGGTGTACACAACAATAATAATAATCCACCTCAACCCAACATGAATAATAACAACAATGAACCTCTACCGGACAATCGTCCAATGATCGAACTTTTGCAAGCACATGTAGAGGGCAATAACGATGCTATTGTCATGCCCGCGATTGGAGCCAACAACTTTGAGCTCAAATCCGGCTTCATTCAAATGGTCTCTGCTCAACCATTCTTGGGGCGTTCAATTGATGATCCTCATGACCATATTAAGAGGTTTCTTCAACTCACCAATACGGTTAAGTATAATGGGGTTTCACAAGAGGTGATTCGCTTGCAACTTTTTCCTTTCTACTTAGAGGGACAAGCCCGACATTGGCTTGATAAGGAACCGCCACAAAGTATTCTTACGTGGACGGATTTAGAGACCAAATTCATCAACTACTTTTTCCCACCCTCACGTACTACCGCTTTGCGGAATGAAATCATTAACTTTGAACAAAAGTACGGTGAGACATTTAGTGAATCTTGGGACCGTTTTAAGGAACTTTTAAGAAAGTGTCCACAACATGGTTTCACAAAAGTGAATCAAATTAACACTTTTTACAATGGTTTAAGCATGAATGACCAAGATTCACTAAATAATGCGTCGGGGGGTAACATTTTGGTTAAGTCTTCTAATGTCGTGTGGGATATTATTGAGAACAAGTCTAGAGTGCAAACCAAGAGTGTTCGGACCAATGTGGCTAGTGCTAGCACTAATGAGAGCGATAAGAGAATTGATAAGCTTACTTCGCTTGTTGAATCACTTGCTCTCCAAGCCGCCAATAATACCAAAGCTGTCACTGCCCAAGCTAGTGCTTTGACTCAATCATGTGATATATGCGGGGGATCTCACTCATACACCGATTGTCCTTCGACTCACGACAATCTGGAAAATGTGTATGCCACCAACGGTACTTATTCTACAGGAGGCTATCAAGCATGTCCTCAAGGTGACCGCAACTTGCTCAGCTATCACTCAAACGACTTTCTTTCACCACCTGGTTTTCCCCCACAAAACCCAAACAACCTCAATCGCAATAATCAAAACCAACCTCGTGCTCCAACTCCATATCAATACCAAAGAAACCTATATCCACCTCAAAGAAACAACCAAGTTTACCAACAACCTGCTTATCAACCACCTGCTTATCAACCACCTGCCTACCATGCTCCTCCCAACCAACCCACTGCATTACACCAAGAGGTTGAAACCTACATGAGGACTAACGATGCGATAGTGCAAAATCTTCAGCGGGAAATGGCCAACATGAAAGAAGATATGGTGAAGCAAGGGAATGATCTTCAAGCTGATATGCGAAACACTTTGGCAAGTCAAACGAATGACTTGAGGAACATGATGGCTAGTTTCTTCCCAAGTAATCAAGCCTCTGGATTGAGTTCTCTTACGAGTAACACCGTTGCTAAACCAAGAGGGGAGATGAAAGCAATCACCACTCGCAGTGGAAAAGGTTTAAAGGAACCCGAGCTTCCTACACCTACACCGATGATTGTGACAAAGGAAAACGAGTCTCCTTCTCCAATTCCTCCAACTTCTACTCCTCCACCTTCTACTTCTCCAATTCCACCACCTTCTACTTCTACCCCTCCACCACCCAAGGATGTGAGTGAGAATTCCATTCCAAAGCATTCATCTCAACCCAATATACCTTATCCTTCAAGGTTGAGGAAAGAGAAATTGAAGAACAAGGATGATATTCAGGTTTCTAACTTTCTCAAAATGTTTAAACAACTGAATTTCAATATCTCCTTTGCTGAGGCTCTCGCTCACATGCCCAAATATGCTAAAATGTTTAAAGATATTCTAAGTGATAAGGAGAACTTCTCGATATTGCTCAGACCCAACTTAATGAGAATTGCTCCGCAGTGCTCTTAAGGAAATTACCAACCAAACTTGGTGATCCAGGTCGTTTCTTGATTCCTTGCAACTTCCTGGGAGTAGAGAATTGAATGGCCCTAGCCGATCTAGGTGCTAGTATTAACTTAATGCCATTAAGTGTTTGGAAGCAATTATCTCTCCCCGAGCTAGTCCCCACACGAATGACTTTGGAATTAGCTAACCGTACGGTTGCTTATCCGGTGGGGATAGCCGAAGATGTCTTCGTTGGACCCCCGTGTTCCATTAATCGTTTGACATCCATTCCTAAGGACCGGTCGCACTCTCATTGATGTAGCCGCTGGCGAATTAATCATGAGAGTTGGTGACGATAAAATCGTCTTCAACATGGGTAAACTTTCTAAGCAGCCTTCTGAAAACGAGAGTGTCAATTTCATTGATGTTCTTGATGAGGCTTGCGAAGAACATTTCAAAGAGGCTTGTAAAAGTGGTTCTTCTTCTCTTCCCATTGTTGAGACCGTTGCCTCTATTGCTCCATCACTAACTCCATTTGGAGAAAGTGATTTCATCTTGAAAGAATTTGAAGCAACTTTGGGAGATGTGGACTTAAAATATGACGATTCTCCCTCCAATTGGGATGAAGACATTCGTACCATTGAGAAACTTCTCAATGAGAACCATATTTCTCCACCATCTCCTAAGGATATCTCTATCGATGAACCAAATTTGACTACGGCTTCAATCGAAAATCCTCCAGATTTAGAGCTTAAGGACTTACCGTCTAATCTCGAGTACGTTTTCCTTGAAGACAACAAGAAGTCACCCGTCATCATCGCTAAGGACTTGAAAGAGGAAGAAAAATCTCGACTTATCGCCATGCTTAAGAATCACAAGAAAGCGATTGCTTCTTTGATATTCGTGGAATTGATCCTCACTTTTGCACACATAAAATTCTCAAGGAGGACGACATTAAGCCCACTATTCAAAGCCAAAGAAGGGTGAATCCCAAGATCCATGACGTAATCAAAAAAGAGGTTATCAAACTTCTTGATGCGGGAATGATCTACCCTATCTCGGATTCACCGTGGGTTAGTCCCGTCCATTGTGTGCCTAAGAAGGGCGGAATCAGCGTTGTTCCCAATGAAAACAACGGGTTGATTCCTACTCGTCTCGTTACAAGGTGGAGAGTTTGTATAGACTATCGCAAACTCAATGATGCTACGAGAAAGGATCATTTTCCCCTTCCTTCCATGGACCAAATGCTTGAACGTCTAGCGGGTAATGACTATTACTGCTTTTTAGACGGTTTCTCCGGGTATTTTCAAATTCCCATCGATCCCAAAGACCAAGAGAAACCCACATTCACTTGTCCTTATGGAACATTTGCTTACAAAAGAATGCCTTTCGGCTTATGCAATGCTCCTGGGACTTTCCAAAGGTGTATGATGGCTATCTTCCATGACATGGTTGAAGAAACTATGGAAGTCTTCATGGATGATTTCTCGGTTTATGGTGATTCTTTCTCTTCTTGCCTTGCCAATTTGGAACGCATGCTTAAGCGGTGTGAAGACACTCGCCTTGTTCTAAATTGGGAAAAATGCCATTTCATGGTAAAAGATGGCATTGTGCTAGGACACAAAATCTCAAAAGCTGGTCTTGAAGTGGACCGTGCTAAAGTGGATGTCATAGCCAAATTACCTCCACCTTCAACCGTGAAGGGTGTGAGAAGTTTCCTTGGTCATGCGGGCTTCTATCGTCGATTCATTCAAGATTTTTCTAAAATCGCTCGCCCGATGACCTACCTCTTGGAAAAAGATACTCCTTTCATCTTTTCCAAAGAGTGTCTTGAATCCTTCAATCTTCTTAAGGATAAGCTAACTAAGGCACCGGTCTTGGTTACCCCTAATTGGGAGCTACCTTTTGAGTTGATGTGTGATGCTAGCGACTTTGCTATTGGAGTGGTTTTGGGCCAAAGAGTGAACAAACACTTCCAACCAATCCTATATGCTAGCAAGACAATGACGGGGGCTCAATTGCATTATACCACTACCGAAAAAGAGCTTTTAGCTGTAGTGTATGCTTTTGAAAAATTCCGCACCTATCTTGTCCTTTCTACCACCATCGTGTATACCGATCATTCCGCGTTGAAGTAATTGATGACTAAACAAGATTCTAAGCCAAGACTTCTTCATTGGGTTTTGCTCCTTCAAGAATTCAACATTGAAATTCGTGACAAAAAGGGAGCCGAAAACATAGCCGCGGATCATCTAAGTAGACTTGAGGATCCTTATCAAGGGGATCATCTGAATCAAGAGATCAATGACTCTTTTCCCCATGAGGCCTTAATGTCTATCAATCCAAATCTCGATGACACCTCGTGGTTTGCGGACATTGCAAACTACTTAGCGGGTGGAATTCTCAAGGAAGGGTTAACGTCCCAACAAAAGAAAAAGTTCTTTAAAGATATTGAACATTATTTCTGGGACGAACCTTACCTATTCAAACAATGTGCGGATCTTGTCATTCGTCGATGTGTTGATGGGCCGGCAGCGGTACAAATCCTTGACGCTTGCCATAAAGGACCCACCGGTGGTTACTTTGGTCCCAATTACACCGCGAAGAAAGTATTCGACTCTGGATTTTATTGGCCCACCATTTATCGTGACGCTCACGACATGGTTAAACATTGTGATGCTTGCCAAAGACAAGGCAAGATCACACATAAAGATGAGATGCCTCAAAATTTCATCCAAGAGTGTGAAATCTTTGACGTATGGGCATCGACTTTATGGGGCCATTTCCAGCATCTAAAGGGAACAAATACATCCTCGTAGCTGTTGACTACGTTTCCAAATGGGTTGAAGCTAAGGCTCTCCCCACGAACGATGCGAGGGTGGTTGTGAACTTTTTGAAGCAGCTTTTTGCTCGATTCGGTGTTCCTCGTGCTATAATCAGTGACCGCGGGACTCATTTTTGTAATGATCAATTTGCAAGAGTCATGGCTAAGTATGGTGTCAATCACCGTATTTCCACCGCCTATCATCCCCAAACCAATGGTCAAGCCGAGATATCTAACCGTGGATTGAAGCGAATTCTAGAACGTACTATGGGAGAGCATCGTGCCGCGTGGGCTGATAAGTTAGATGATGCTTTGTGGGCTTTCCGTACCGCCTATAAGACGCCGATTGGTTGTACACCTTATCGTCTTGTGTACGGGAAAGCATGCCACCTCCCTATCGAGCTGGAACATAAGGCATACTGGGCCTTGCAGTGGGCTAACTTCGACATCTACAAAGCCGGTGATCTTCGCAAGATTCAACTCAACGAGCTTAATGAATTGAGGAATGAAGCTTACGAGAACTCATTGATCTACAAGGAGAAGACCAAGATCATCCATGATGCTAGAATTAAGAACGGAGAGTTCCACGTTGGTGATCAAGTCTTACTTTTTAACTCTCGGTTAAAGATCTTCTCGGGCAAGTTGAAGAGCCGCTGGTCTGGTCCATTCACCATTGCCAAAGTCTTTCCCTATGGCACGATTGAGCTTTCTCAACCAAATGGGCCAAATTTTAAGGTGAATGGCCAGTGTTTGAAGTTTTACTTTGATGAGGACATCTCTCATGAGATGATTCCATCCCTCACCACATTTCCCATGAACTAGTTTTTGGTCGAGTCAGGCTCGTGACTCGGTTAACAAAAACAAGCGCTTCTCGGGAGGAAACCCGTGATCTATCCCTTTCCGTTTTACCTCCTAAGTGTAGGGGGACCTATATAGGTTGCTTGTGTTTGTATGGTGATGTGATTACAGGGATAAGTGCACTTTTGGAATCTTTGAAGAACCGTGCTCCCGTGTTATCTACAATCTGGTTCTATCTCTCAACTATCATGATTCAATCTTCTTCATACTCATATTTGAAATTGATCACTTTAGTTGTCTATTCCTTAGCTTGATTTAACCAACGTGCACAATGTCATAAGTGTAGGGGAGACTTTTCCCACATGCTTAAACCTTGAGGACAATGTTTATATCAAGTGTAGGGGGGACTTCTATCGAAGTAAGTGGTCTTTTCCATGAATTTGTCCTCATTTTAACCGGAAAATTTGATTTTTCGACATTTTTCAAAATTTTTAATCTATTTTGGCCTAGTTGTATAGTTGTATTTTCCTTTGTTATGGTTATTTTCTTTCCTTGCTAGAATAAATTTTCAATAAAGTGGTTTTAAATTTTTCAAAGTCGTGAATATTTTGACTCAACCCGAGTTTACTTATCTAAGTTTACTCTAGCTAGTATCCTTAACGTGTTTAATTCGAGTTTTGCTAGGCTTTTATATAGGGAACTTTAAAACGCGAAGTCTTAACTTTCACGGGTTAAGAACAAGAACTTTTCTGAAATTCCTATAATTGATCCTAGAAAGTCGTTTATCAAGGGAACTTTAAAATGCGATTTCTAAACTTGAAAAAGTCTAAGAATTTGCAAGATCCTATAGATGACTCGAAAACCCAAAACTTTGATTTAATTGGCTAAGCATCTACAAGTCTCATTCCTTGAGATTTTAAATTATGGAGAACGAGAGATGATAGAGTCAATTATAAGTTTGGTATTCTTTCGTGAATTTATGTGAGTTGATTATAAGCCTATTATCCCATCACTTGCTAATAAATTTATCTGCAATAAATAAGGTTGTACGATTTGAAAAGTTACTTAGCTTCTAGCACAAGATCGTTTAAAAGTTGCTCGGTATTAATTAGAGTTCATAGCCAAGGCATAACTTATTGAAGCGGGATGCGAAGATTGGCGAGTCCGAAAAGGCCCTAACAAGGCATGAGGGCTACATTTTGTTGCTAAAGATCCAAAAGTGATGTAAAGAATCATTTATCAAAGATCAATATGAAGGATCAAGACACACGACGAAAAGCAAGTACTCCCCAAAAGATCATGGAGAAGTCTATCCGAAAATACCCTAGCAAGGTATGAGGATAAATAGATCCAAGTCCTAAAAGGAGGCGGATCATTGTATATCAAAGTCCAAAATAAAGATTGGAGAAAAATGAAGAAGTCGTGGTCCAAATATGAAGAATCTCTCAAAACTTCAAGTGAATAAATTCCTATTATGAAGAGAAGACCATAATTTCAAGAACGTCTCTCAAAGATTTGAAGTATGAAGTCGCTGCCAAATATCAGTCCGAGAAAGGTCTCAAATCGTGAAGCGAGTTATGCCAAGATATGAACTTTATGAGGTCCCGAGAAGCAGTTTTAAAAGATTTTCTCCTTTAGCTAACTATTGATTAAATCATCCCACTTTGTTTTCAGCTTAAATAACTATCGAAATAAGTCAAACAATGCATCCTCGTGATCATTTAAGACAATATTAAATATAAGAGATACACCTAGGAATAAGGGAGTCTAAGTGAATAATTGGGCCACATGAGTTCGTGTTAGTTTGCTAAATTATAATAACAATGATCTCGTTTTTAAGCTTGGTATGGGGAACGTGAAACTTGAGAATGATGAACATTCATGACAACCTAAAACTCCAATGTAAGTCTTTGAATACTTTACTTGTTTTGTTCTTTTGGTTTCCTTAGTGTTTAGAGTTTAATAAAGGCCAAGGTGGGTTATTTATGATGAGAAATGTAGTATGTGCTTTGAAACTAATGCATTGCACGAGGGCATTGCAATGGTCAAGTGTAGGGGATTTGATAGGTGTGAAAACACCCATCCTTTTACCACATATTTCTTGCTAAAACGAGACCAAAACACGCATTTAATATCATTTGTTTGGAATTATGCATGGTTTGTGTGTTTGTTGTGTTTTTAGAGCCAACCGGATAAATATTGAAGAAAACATGGGATTGCACGGGTTTTATCGAAGAAAAAGACGAAAAGACGAAGTCTATAGTCCAAGAGATGCAAAAGATTTGAAGTCAATGGGCCTATTTGAAGATTTATCGAAGAAAAGGACCAAAGATGGGAGATTTATATATGTCGAAGAACTTAAGTCTATTAAATGAAGAAATTAAAAGACGAGTTGAATTTATTCGTCGACAAATCCCGAATCGAAGTCGAAAGCGTCAACTTTACTGAAAAGACGAAAAGAAAAAAAGAAAGGGAGAAAGCCCACTCACCAACCAACCACATGTCCTATAAATAGGCCTCCTCCTCACAATTTGAGGAGTTAGTTTTTCATTTTTTCCTATTTTTCTTTCTTTTGGTTCGTAGCTAAACCAACACCACTAGGGTGTTTGGTGATTTTCATTTTTCCCTTTTGAATCCAAGAATCTTGTAAGTTTGAATCTTTCATTTTGTTTGTTAATACCTTAATCTTTCAATATAATCTTTCATTTAATCTTGTTCTTCCTTCTCTTGTTGATTCTTAAGTTTTAAGTTTTTTTTTATTTTGTTGAGTTTGATCTTTAAAAACAAGTGGGTTTTGTGTTTTTGTTGATTTGGTTTAAAGTTTATCATTAGTAGATGATTGGTGGATAGTTTGGTTAAAACTTGGTTGAATTTGGTTAAAATTCGTGTTTTGTTTTTCTCCCTGTTCTTCGTCTTCAAAACCTTTCCCAGATTCCGAACGAAGTGTTTTTATAAAATATTCCGAATGAGAGCAAGATATTCCGGATGAAGTAAAGATTCTGAATCAAGCTTTTCTTTTTATTTATTCCGCATGAAGCCTATATTCCGAACCAAATAATTATTCCAGATCAAGCAAAATATTCTGGATCAGCTAGGTATTCCGAATGAGCCATATATTCCGGATGAGTAAGTATTCTGAACCAGTGTTTTATTCCGAGTGAGCAGTTTATTCCGGATTAGTCAAATATTCCGCATGAGTCATCATTATTCCGAATCAAGCATACATTCCGAATGAGCAGCATTATTCCGAGTCAAAGATTATTCCGAGTGAAGCAAAACATTCCGAATGAAGGTTTCTGTTTAATTTATTCCGGATAAAGCAAGTATTCCGTACGAGCACTTTTGCTTTAGATATTCCGAATCAACCATTATTCCGGATGAGCCCAATATTCCGGATCAATCTATTATTCCGGGTGAAGTAGTTTTTCCGAGTAAAGCTTATTCCGAACCAGCATCATTATTCCGAATCAAGGCTTTTTAATTATTCCGGATGAGCTAGTTATTCCGCATGAGCATCATTTTCCAAATCAAAAGTATTATTCTGAATCAGTTGTTTTTCAAGTAAAGGGTATTTTACTGTTTTACTGTTTAATTTTAATTCAATTCAAGCCTTATTTTATTAACTACTTTTAGTTTATTTTTATCTCTTTACGCATTTAATCCTTTTTAGTAGAATAGAAACCAACCCTTTTTACTTCCCACCAAGAACAATTGAGTCGCACTTTTAATCGGTAATCAATTCGAAAAGATCGGATTCTACGAACTTTCATACGAGCTTAAAAACCTTGTATTACTCACTAAGTTACTTGTATTGAAGATCATTATTTTATTCTGAGTTTAAAATAAATCTCGAGAAATAGTGTATAAGAAGAAACGAGCCCCGGGACGGTGCTCCCTTAAGGTGGTGAGGATATAAAACCCGTAAAAATAAGGTCATAATTTAATTCTGTTTTCAATTATTTTGAAGTATTTTATAACGTTAAATACTATTATGATCAACGGTGTAAGTTGAAAGCGATATTAAATATTATATTTTAATATTTTTACGAGTAACGAGGACTGCTAGTGATCGCGATACCGACGGATGCCAAAATTTTTATATTTTATTATCGATCGTTTCGATAATTAATACTTTTGACGATATCGTTTTAATTACGTATCGAGTCGTTATATTACTATTTTTCGTGTGCGTTTAAACTATTAAAAAGTATTTTTACGAAACCCGAGTTACGTAAATATTTCCAATATTTACTTTTATTCATTTCTCGTAACTTAAGTTATTATTTACATTTATGGCCCAAAAGAATGCATTTTTCCAAAATTAACCCAAACTTGGACTATAATAAAATTTCCACTAACTATTTTACACATACAATATTTTTGAAATAAAAATTCAACCACTTCACCCCTCTCTCTCTTTTTAGCCGTGAACTACAAGAACACCATCACCAAAAGCTTCAAATTTCTTGATTTCAAGTTTGATCAATCCAAATCTAATCAAAGTCCACCTCCTAATTTTTCAAGGTGATTCTAATGATACCATTTTCATCAACATGCTTGAACTTTGAAATTTTGGTGAGTAAAGTTGTTTGATGATGTTGCATGTGATTATCTAGTGATAATCATGTGTAGATCATGTTATTTTTGTAAAGAAAATATATTTTTGATTTTGGGTTTTTGATTTTGATGATGATACAAGTGTTAGGATGGGTTTATGATGATATAAGGATGTTAGAATGATGATAAAAATGATTGGTTTTGATCCAAAACATGATTTTGTATGGTTTTTAAATAGACAATTTTGGGCAGTAGGTTTGAGGCCATTTTCGGGGATCTTAAGTCTGAATATAGGTTGATATGGTGGGATTATGTTGTAGAGAATTTCGTTAGCTTCGATTTGATATAAAGTAGGTCTTACAACTCCAAACGAGGTAGAAGATACGCTAGTTTGATTTTCGTGTACCGGGAGACGAGTGTTGACACAATTCGAAAATTGTTGTCGATATTTGGATCGAATCTCGGGGACTATAAAATGAGTTTCAAAATGAGTCAAGGGCTGTTCTCAGGCTCTATAGTTAGTGTTTTGAGTCTATTTTTAGAATCAAGTGTTGGTTTTATAAATGGAGTTGTTTAGAATGGTCAAAATGGTTATGTAAGTCAAGGTCGCTAAAATGTCCGAATTTTGTAATTCAAAGATGTGTCGGGCTGGGAACTTTAGAAGTAAAATCTTTTGATGGGCTCTTGGGAGGACTTTTTACAAATAGTATGTGAGTTCCTCAGGTATTATCATGAAATGTTGAGGTGTCTAAGTATGGGAAAACGGCTTGGACATTCGGTATGTTCTGGCAGATTTTTTATTAAAGGCATAGAATAGTAAAATGAATATATAGGAGAGTGTAATAGAATCACTTGTATCGTTTTCTCTCGAGTTGTCGTGATTTTATACTTGAGTTTAATTTTATTATGTATCATTTATTACTCGAGTCTATTATTAATGTACGCACCTTATTTGCTAGGTTGCGGTTGTCGTGTTTATCGAGCATCTACTATTGGCGGCGATCGTCTTCAACTATTTCTACTACCTAAGGTGAGTCTATAGCCTCGCTTTATACTAGTTATTAAATGATTTTAAAACCCGCGAGGGAGAATACATGTTTTATAAACTTGGAACACAAGTCTTTTATGGTATGCTTGTCCCTCTTTGAATCGACCCGTGGTTGCCTTTAAATTGCATTAGGTGATTGCATTTGTTAAAGCCTCAATTATGGACCGTTAATTAACCTATGATGGGTTAACCGCTAGTACAATTAATAGATCTATGGGGGAAGCCTCCCCGGTTCAGTTTGTGTGGACTTGTCACAGAAGCTTAGGCCCGACCTCCACACTGTTTGAACATATTGTATTGAGAAGTCAGGTATACGGCAATGTACCAATAATCTAGAGGTAATTGACAATTAATAAATCTCCTGTCTTAATAGACCTACAAGGGAGTGTCTAAGGGCTCGGTTCCATGAGCTTCATGTAATTTATGCTATATACAATTATTATTGTTGATGCAAATTATTAAGCATGCCACAAACTTATAATCTTTGCTAATTACATAAACCTATATATTTCACTCGGCATTTTTGCTGATTGTTTTACTCACATGTATTTCAGGTAATCAAGAAGTGGAAGCTTGGAGGTCACGGGAATGAAGTTGTGGACTGCTTTTGTTGTTCAAACTCTTTGATTTATTTATCGTTCCATTTTTGAAACAAACTAATATGTTGTTTTAACTTATCTTTTGGTAACGATTACTTGGGACTACGCTACTCTGATGAATGTTTTAGGAACGATAAAATTTGAAACGTCTCTTTTCGAGTCGTTCTTTATAAATTGTGTGTTTTTATACCATTGTTTAGCACCCAAAGATATATTCTGTTGCGTGTAAATTTTGGGGTGCTAAATTAACATATACGATGATTATATCCGTTATGGTTATGTTTATTTACTAAAGCATAAACAGGAGGTATTTGAAACATTCAAAGTGTTTAAAGTAGAAGTAGAAATGCAATTAAGGAAGAAGATTAAATCTCTTCGTTCTGATAGAGATGGTAAATATTTAAGTCACGAGTTTATAGATTATTTAAGTGAGAATGGAATAGTTTAGCATCTTATTTCTCCCTATAATCCACAACAAAATGGTTTATCCGAAAGGAGAAATCATACATTATTGGATATGGTGCGATCTATGTTTAATCTTACAACTTTACCTTTATCCTTTTGGGATTATGCTTTAGAATCTGCTATTCGCATTTTAAATATGGTTCCCACAAAGAAGGTAGATAAGACACTATATGAACTATGGCATGGCAAGAAGCCATATTTGTCTTATTTAATGGTTTGGGGTTGCGACGCCTATGTGAAAAGTGACTCGGGTGACAAACTCCAACAATGATCTGTAAAATGTATCTTTGTAGGATACCCATAGGAAACTATGGGTTACTACTTTTATTATCCATCTGAGAATAAAGTGATTGTTGCTAGGTATGGATACTTCCTTGAATCAGATCTTGTAAATCAAGAGTTTAGAGGGAGATGTTATTATCTTGAAGAGAGTCATATTGATACATTACCTTCTGAAAACACTAGCGATATAATTTCTGTAGAACCAGAAAGTCTGGCGGTTCCACCGGAATTAGTTCCTCTACGTAGATCCGCAAGGATTAAAAACACAAATAGCAATATATGTCTAAACATAGACGTTGATGATGAGTTAGGGGATCTTGGTGAACCCACTAATTATAAATCCACCATACTTGATCCTGAGAAGGATAAGTGGATCGTTGCTATGGATGAGGAAATGAAATCCATGAAAGTAAATGATGTATAGATTCTTGTAGAACCACCACCAGATGCTAAAGTAGTGAGACATAAGTGGATATACAAGAAAAAAACCGACATGGAGGGAAAAGTACAATCATATAAAGCTCGTTTAGTAGCTAAAGGTTTTACTCAAATTTTTGGCGTAGACTACGAGGAGATATTTTCTCCTGTAGCAGACTTAAGAGCTATTAGGATTCTCATAGCTATAGCAGCATACTATGAATATGAGATATGACAAATGGATGTCAAAACTGCCTTCTTAAACAGTCTCTTAGATGAAGACATCTATATGCAGCAACCAGAAGGGTATGTTGATCCTGAGAATCCAGGACATGTGTGCAAACTTCAAAGATCCATTTATGGTTTGAAGCAAGCATCACGTCAATGGAATAAAATATTTGATGAAGAAATCAAAAAGTTTAGATTTATTCAGAATCGTGATGAGCCATGTGTATATCGCAAAGCTAGTGGGAGTGATGTAGTATTCCTAGTCCTATATGTTGATGACATATTAATCATGGAAAGTAACATTCCAAGACTTAAAGCTGTTAAGGATTATCTTGGTAAATGTATTTCTATGAAGGTTTTAGGGGAAGCTGCTTTCATTCTAAGAATTAAGATCTATCGCGATAGGAAAAGACGGTTAATTGGTCTATGTCAAGATGCTTATATAGATAAGATTTTGAAGAAGTATAATTGATAACTAGATTTTACTCAGGTTAAAAATTTCGTTGAACCAATCTCTTCGAATTGAAAAAGGAGTTTAATGTGCGACTCAGTCGTTCTTTGGTGAAACAAAAGTGTGTCGTTGTAGTATATTAAATAAATGTGCAAAAACAATTAAAGTAAAAGTGACTTAAAAGTAAAAGTGCAGTAAAATAAATCTAAATCTAATTTAAAGTAAATGGTGCAAGTATTTAAAAGCGAGGCTAAAATTAAAAGGCACTAAAAGTAAATAACGCACACTTAAATCTAATCAAGGCAAACTTAAAACGCAACTAAAACCTAAAACTAAGGCAAGGCAATACACGTAAAGTGCGACTAAGGAGAAAGGCGGGAAAAGTAAAGCTTGAAATTAAATGGCAGAAGATTAAAACTGAAATTAAAAGAAACCTAAAAACTATCCGGAATAACAGTCCTATGCGAAATATCACCCCTATCCGGAATAAACACCCTATTCGGAATACTGTCACTATGCGGAATAGAAGCTTACTCGGAATAACACCCCTACTCGGAATAATGGTTCCTATGCGGAATAGTGTGACTATTCGGAATAATCACCCCTATGCGGAATCTTCAGCTTACTCGGAATAAACTGCTATTCGGAAAGATACCCCTATTCGGAATAACAAAACCTATGCGGAATATTCTTCCTATGCGGAATATTAGCACAATCCGGAATAAATAGACCTATGCGGAATACCCAAGCTATGCGGAATAACCTGCCAACTCGGAATAAAACCACTATTTGGAATATTCAATATTCCGAATAGTCACCCAGTGAAATGCTTATACGGAATGTCTGGGAAAGATCAACAGCTGGAAAATACAATAACAAATAACCGAAGAACAAGGAAAAAGGAATAACACGAATCTAATCAAAACAAAGCTAAATCAACCAAAAGATTAAATCAATCTAATGAATAAACTTATATTAAGCATAAACTATCAATCCAAAACAACAAAACTAACAAAACTAATCAAGATAATCAAAACCCACTTTGATCAAAATAAGAACAGGAACATAAACATGAACATAAACAAATCAACATAAAGATTAAAGAAAGGTAGGATGAGAAAGAATAATAAAGATAAAGATTAACAAGAATTAAAGAGAAAAACTTACTTGAAATTAAATGGTAATTAAGGTGCAAGACAAGTATTTAAATTTGACAAGTATTTAAATGACATGGTAATTAAAAGTGGAAGAACTAATTGTCACTATTAGCCAACAAAGAAAAATAATTAACATCCTAAACTATATATAGGGGAGGATTAAGGAATGCTTAGGAAGCTTCCTCCCCTCTTTCCTTTTCTCTTAATTGCATCATTAGGCCCTTCCTTCTTAATCTCTTTGTTAATTGCATTATTAGTCCTTTCTTCTTATCTTCTTTAATCTTGGACTTTTAATGACTTTTGGGTCGGGATTTCTTTGAACTCGTCTTTTAATTCTTCAATAAATTAGACTTGAGTTTTTCGGCTTTTGATAAACTTCCGTCTTTTGACTTTTTCTTTGATAAATCTTCAGAATTAGTCTTGGACTTCCGTTCTTTTTGCACTCTTGACTTCTCGACTTCATCTTTCATCTTTTTCTTCAATAAAAGCCCGTGAATGCCGTGTTTTCCCTACTTTTCACAATTTCGTCCTAAATCACAACAAAAACACAAACCACGCATAATTCCGACATAAAAGACATAAAATACACGTTTTGGCTCGGTTATTATTGTAATTAAGTGGTAAAAAGGATGGGTGTTTACACACCAATCATATCCCCTACACTTGACCATTGCAATGTCCTCATGCAATGCATTAGTTAAAAAGCACGTTTACACTTTTCATCATAATCAATCCATAGTGGCCTTTATTAAAGAGATAGAAAACTATAAACATTAATGTAAAGAAATCAAAAGCATACCTTGGGTTTTGGAAATGTCATGAATAATCATCATCCTCAAGTTTTCACTTTCTCCAAACCAAGCTTAAAAACGAGATCATTGTTATTATAAGTTAGCAAACTAACACGAACTCATGTGGGCCAATTATCCACTCAGACTCCCTTATTCCTAGGTATATCTCTTATATTTTATTATTGTCTTGAATGATCACGAAGATGCATTGTTGACTTATTTCGATAGTTATTTAGTCCGAAAATAAAGTGAACGATTTAATCAATAGTTAGCTAAAGGACAAAATCTTTTAAAACTGCTCTTCTCGGGACCCTCACAAAGTTCATATCTTGGCATAACTCGCTTCGCGATTTCAGACCTTCTTCTCGCGACCGATATTTGGCAGCGACTTCATACTTCAAAACCTTGAGAGACGTTCATGAAATTATGGTCTTCTCTTCATAAAGGAATTCCTTCACCTTAAGTTTTGAGAGATTCATACTTGGACCACGACTTCTTCATTTTTCTCCAATCATTATTTTGGACTTTGATATACAACGATCCGCCTCCTTTAATGACTTGGATCTATTTATCCTCATACCTTGCTAGGGTCTTTTCGTATACACTTCTCCATGACTTTTTGGGAGTTTTTGCTTTTCGTAGTGTGTCTCGATCCTTCATAATGATTTTCGATAAATGATTCTTCACATCACTTTGGATCTTTAGCAACAAAATATAGCCCTCATGCCTTGTTAGGAGACCTTTTTTGGACTCGCCAATCTTCGCATCCCGCTTCAATAAGTTATGCCTTGGCTATGAACTCTAATCCATACCGAGCAAATTTTAAAACGATCTTGGGCTAGAAGCTAAGTAACTTTTCAAAATCATACAACATTATTTATTGCAGATAAATTTATTAACAAGTGATGGGAGAAATAGGCTCATAATTAACTCACATAAATTCACGAAAGAATACCAAACTTATAATTGGCTCTATCATCTCTCGTTCTCCACAGTTTAAAATCTCAAGTAATGAGACTCGTGGATGCTTAGCCTATTAAATCAAAGTTTTGGGTTTTCGAGTCGCCTATAGGATCTTGCAAATTCTTAGACTCTTTCAAGTTTAGAAATCGCGTTTTAAAGTTCCCTTGATAAACGACCTCTCTAGGATCAATTATAGGAACTTGCGAAAAGTTCTTGTTCTTAACCCGTGAGAGTTAAGACTTTCGCGTTTTATAGCTCCCTATATATAAAGCCTAGCAAAACTTGACTTAAACATGTTAAGGATACTAGCTAGAGTAAACTTAGACAAGTAAACTCGGGTTGAGTCAAAAGATTCACAACCACTTTATTAAACATTTATTCTAATAAGGAAAGAAAATAACTATACAATGGGAAAAACTAATAGGCCAAAATAGATCAAAAATTTTGAAAAATGTCGAAAAATTGATTTTCCGGTTAAAATGAGGACAAATACAAGGAAAAGAGCCACTTAACTTCGATAGAAGTCCCCCTACACTTTAATATAAACATTGTCCTCAATGTTTAAGCATGTGGTAGTAAACTCCCCTACACTTAGGACATTGTGTACGTTGTTTTAAATCTTGCTAAGGAAAAGAAAACTAAAGAGATTCCTATTTTAATATTGAGAAAATATAAAATAGTGAATCGAAAAGAGTTTAGGATAGAACCGGGCAAATGGAGACACGGAAGCACGGGTCGTTAAGAATCATCAAGAGTGTGTCATTGAAGCTCGAATCCCTGATTAAGAAGAGGGGAGGAAAGCAAACCAACGGGTCTCCCCTACACTTGTGATAAAGAAAGCGAAAAGATAGATGCATGGGTTGCCTCCCAAGAAGCGCTTGATTTTTGTTAACCGAGTCGTGAGCCTGACTCGACCTTGATTAGCAGAGGAAGAAGCATGAAATATATCCACCAGGATCAAAGACATAGTTTTCGTCCATCAATAAGCACAAGCTTAAGGCAAACAAGGTAAGCCAAAAAAGAATAGGCAAGGTTCCCTTAAGCAGCGATGGAGCATGGTGGAAGCAAGGGTGAAGTGGTGCAAGCATGTCTTCAGTAATTCCAAAGATTTTTCCTTTTATTTCATCAGGTGGATACTGAGATGGCTTAAATATTTCAATACCGGGGTCGAACACCTTTTCCTTTAAGGGAAAATAGCACTCAGGCTCAGCAGAATGGGAAGAAGGTCCGCGAAGAAGCACAACCTCGTCCTCAGATGATGGACAAAGAGGTGTTAAATCATATGTGCTGCGGATATCGGTGTCGACCGGTTTCTTCTCCTTTGAAAGAATGTTCTTCAAATCCAAAGTAGGATCAAGACGATAATCTTCAAAGTTCAAAGGAGGAGCATCACTCTCATGAGGGAAGTAAGTGTTGAGAAACGTAGAGAAGTCTTCCTCAAATGAGTAATCGTCCAAAGTAGGATCGAGTGATGGCGGAGGATCTTCATCATGTGAAGAATCGCTCGAAAGAGTATCGGCCTCATCGAAATCATCATATGTAGGCAGGTCGGGATACTCGGAAGTAAGGTCATCATAATCCTCCGAATCTGAGCTAGACTCATCATCATAAGCATCAAAGACCGGTGGAGAATCATAAATGGGAGAAGGTTCCAAATTGGAGAGAGAATCATCCACATCAGCATGAAACAGTGGATTATCAATGCAAGAGTCGAATAGAGGATTGTTGTAGATGGTAAAATCATCGAGCACATTAATCATATTCACTGATTCTCGGCCTCCAAAGGATTTACTTGTAAGCTTTCCCATTTTAAAAACTTGTGAATCATTCCCGACTCTTAAGATTAACTCACCTTCGGCCACATCAACTAAAGCTCGTTCGGTTCTCAAGAATGGCCAACCAAGTATTAAAGAAATACGAGGGTCCATTTCATAATCAACAACGACAAAGTCGACCGGGAAAGTAAATGTGCCAACTTTGATGAAAACATCTTCAGCTATACCAACGGGGTAAGCGAGAGTGCGATTAGCAAGTTCAAGAGTCATCTTTGTTGGAGTGGGGTCGGGTAATGATAGTGTTTTCCAAACACTCAAAGGCATAAGATTAATACTACCCCCGAGATCAGCAAGGGCAGTAAATTCTTCAGTGTTGTTGAACACGCAAGGCAACACAAAACGACCAGGATCTCCAAGCTTTTCTGGAAGTTCTTTAAGAATAACTGCAGAGAAGTTTTCATTTAAGCGTGTGTTGGCGAGTTCAATCAGCTTCTCCTTCTTGTTAAGCAATTCCTTGAATGCTTTAACAAATTTGGGCATGTGGACAAGTGCTTCAAGAAAGCTAATGTTGTAGTTCATCTGAGTGATCATCTTCACATAGCGTGACACTTCAGAGTCATCCTTGGTTAGCATTTTGGTCTTGCCTAAACGAGAGGGATAAGGGATATTGGGTTTAGGAGGTGAAGGTGCAGGTGTATGTAAAGGTTGAGATGTTGAAGGGTCCTTCCTAGGAGCATCGTCATGACGAGGCGGAGACGGTAATGGTGCACTAATACTAGGTGTAGGAGGAGTAGGGATAATTGGTGGTGGAGGAGGTGTAGATGATGGGGGTGGGATAGGTGGATCGACAATGGTAATTCCACTACGAGTAGTAATAGCACTCACATTTGCTCACGGATTGGTGACGGTGTTTGAAGGTAGAGAACTCGAAGTAGAAGAAGGTTGAGTTGCGGGCAAGAAACTAGCAAGCATATTCTTCAAATCATTGGTTTGATTGCTGAAGGAAGATTGAATATTATCTCGAAGCTCGGATCTAATCTCATTCCCTTGCTTGGTAATATCTCCTTTAAGATTGATAATTTGGCTCTGCAGATTCTTGATTTGCTCACCTTGGGTTCTCATGATGGCTTCAACATCGGGGTTAATGGGTGGGTTTTGTTGAGCGGGTGGGTGATAAGGATTAGAAGCTCTTGGTGGGATTTGGTTGCTTCTATTGTAGTTGTTGGCGGGGTTTTGGTTTTGAGGAGAAAAACCGGGTGAAAGGTAATTGTTGGACCGGTAACTCAGCAAATTTCTATCCCCTTGTTGTCGAGCTTGGTAATTTTCCGGTGAATAATTACCATAAGCTGCATACACATTTTCCGGATTTCCTTGAGTCGAAGGACAATCGATGTATGGGTGAGGACCGCCGCATGTTTCACAAGGATTGGCAACCGCTTTCACTTGTTGTTGTTGTTGGTTTGAAGCGAGAAGCGTGATACTTTTGCTCATTTCAGTCATCATGCGGGTGAGTTCGGTCATATCAGGGTTTGCTGAAGTGGAAGAAACATTGACTCTCGGGTTGTCCTTGAAGAAGCGGAGGAATCCCAGTTTTTATGATGAGTAGTCATGTTCTCAATAAGCTCTCTACACTCCTCGGGTCTCCTTTTCATAAATGTGCCACCGGCGGCTGCATAAATCGTATCACGATCACGAAAAGTCAAACCGTTGTAGAAAGTATCAATTAAGGTCACAGGGAGCATGTTGTGGTTTGGACAACGATCAATCAAGACATTATATCTTTCCCAAGCGTCAAAAAGAGATTCATCGGGTTCTTGCATGAAACCGTTGATTTTATTGCGAAGGCTCGTGACCATGGATGGTGGAAAGTAGCGCGACAAAAAGCATTGAGTCATGTCATCCCAAGTATGAATAGAATTCTTTGGGAGACGATCAAACCATTTCTCGGCATGATGCGATAAAGTATGTGGGAAGAGTTGTAGGCGAAGAACATCCATTGTGGCACCGGGCAACTTCATGCTTTGGGTGATTGTAATGAACTTGTCGAGGTGTTTGTTGGCATCATCATCAGGCAATCCACGGAAAGGATTTGTTTGCACTTGCTGAATCATGTGGTGCTTCAACGAAAACTCCGGAGCGCTGATTTGCATCGGCGCAATCGGTCCTCCTCGTCCAAACATGGTAGGTTGACAAAGTTCCTCCATTGTCCGAAGATCGGGCTGTGGATGAACATTGTTGTTATTAACACCTGACATACTTAAATCTTCTTGAAACTCGGGCTCTTGATAATTAGAAGATCTAGTACGCATACACCTGAAAATGCAAAAGAAAAAGAAACCAAACACAAAGACAATATATATACACAATAAAGATAAAATCTTTTTGGATTTTTGAAATTTTTAATTTTTATGTATTTTTATCAATTTTTAATTTTTATGATTTTTTGAATTTTTTATGCAAGAAAAATAACGCTCACGAATGAACGGATCCCAAAAAGCAGCGCGTCTTTCACAGAAAACCGTTAATCTTTACGAAAAAAGCCGGCAGCGGCGCCATTTGATAACTAGATTTTACTCAGGTTAAAAATTTCGTTGAACCAATCTCTTCGAATTGAAAAAGGAGTTTAATGTGCGACTCAGTCGTTCTTTGGTGAAACAAAAGTGTGTCGTTGTAGTATATTAAATAAATGTGCAAAAATAATTAAAGTAAAAGTGACTTAAATGTAAAAGTGCAGTAAAATAAATCTAAATCTAATTTAAAGTAAATGGCGCAAGTATTTAAAAGCGAGGCTAAAATTAAAAGGCACTAAAAGTAAATAACGCAAACTTAAATCTAACTAAGGCAAACTTAAAACGCAACTAAAACTTAAAACTTAGGCAAGGCAATACCCGTAAAGTGCGACTAAGGAGAAGGCGGGAAAAGTAAGCTTGAAATTAAATGGCAGAAGATTAAAACTGAAATTAAAAGAAACCTAAAAACCTATCCGGAATAACAGTCTTATGCGGAATATCACCCCTATCCGGAATAAACACCCTATTCGGAATACTGTCACTATGCGAAATAGAAGCTTACTCGGAATAACACCCCTACTCGGAATAATGGTTCCTATGCGGAATAGTGTGACTATTCGGAATAATCACCCCTATGCGGAATCTTCAGCTTACTCGGAATAAACTGCTATTCGGAAAGATACCCCTATTCGGAATAACCAAACCTATGCGGAATATTCTTCCTATGCGGAATATTAGCACAATCCGGAATAAATAGACCTATGCGGAATACCCAAGCTATGCGGAATAACCTGCCAACTCGGAATAAAACCACTATTCGGAATATTCAATATTCTGAATAGTCACCCAGTGAAATGCTTATACGGAATGTATGGGAAAGATCAAAAGCTGGAAAATACAGTAACAAATAACCGAAGAACAAGGAAAAAGGAATAACACGAATCTAATCAAAACAAAGCTAAATCAACCACAAGATTAAATCAATCTAATGAATAAACTTCTATTAAGCATAAACAATCAATCTAAAACAACAAAACTAACAAAACTAATCAAGATAATCAAAACCCACTTTGATCAAAATAAGAACATGAACATAAACATGAACATAAACAAATCAACATAAAGATTAAAGAAAGGTAGGATGAGAAAGAACAATAAAGATAAAGATTAACAAGAATTAAAAAGAAAAACTTACTTGAAATTAAATGGTAATTAAGGTGCAAGACAAGTATTTAAATTTGACAAGTATTTAAATGACAAGGTAATTAAAAGTGGAAGAACTAATTGTCACTATTAGCCAACAAAGAAAAATAATTAACATCCTAAACTATATATAGGGGAGGATTAAGGAATGCTTAGGAAGCTTCCTCCCCTCTTTCCTTTTCTCTTAATTGCATAATTAGGCCCTTCCTTCTTAATCTCTTTGTTAATTGCATGATTAGTCCTTTCTTCTTATCTTCTTTAATCTTGGACTTTTAATGACTTTTGGCTCGGGATTTCTTTGAACTCGTCTTTTAATTCTTCGATAAATTAGACTTGAGTTTTTTGGCTTTTGATAAACTTCCGTCTTTTGACTTTTTCTTCGATAAATCTTCAGAATTGGTCTTGGACTTCCGTTCTTTTTGCACTCTTGACTTCTCGACTTCATCTTTCATCTTTTTCTTCAATAAAAGCCCGTGAATGTCGTGTTTTCCCTACTTTTCACAATTTCGTCCTAAATCACAACAAAAATACAAACCACGCATAATTCCGACATAAAAGACATAAAATACATGTTTTGGCTCGGTTATTATTGTAATTAAGTGGTAAAAAGGATGGGTGTTTACACACCTATCAATAATATGCATAATTCCAAGAAAGGTTTTCAACTTATGGAAGTTAAGCATAATCTGAGTCATGAGATGGATGCATCAACTCCTAAAGAGGAGGCATACATGCAGAAGGTGCCTTATGCTTTGGCTGTAGGATCTATAATGTATGTTGTTAGATGCACAAGGCCTGATGTGGCGTTTGCTCAGAACTTGGTTAGTAGATACCAACAGAATCCAGGGAAGCTCCACTGGACCGCTGTCAAACATATTCTAAGTTATTTGAGGAGTACGAAAGATATGTTCTTGGTATATGGAGGGAAACTAGACACAGAACTGAATGTGACAGGTTTCTGTGATGCATCCTGGCAATGTGATAAAGACGATACGAAGACTCAGACGGGTTACGTTTTCGTTATCAATGGAGGAGCAGTTGACTGGAAGAGCAAGAAAAAGATAACGATTACAATGCATGCTACTCAGTCTGAGTACATGGCTGCTTCAGAAACTGCAATGGAAGCAGTTTGGATTACGAAGTTTATTAAAGATCTTGGAGTGATTCCTTCAATTAAAGAACCTATAGATATGTATTGTGACAATTATATCGCAATAATATTTGCCAATGACCCTGGAGTCATGAAGGGCGCCAGACACTTTATGCGTAGACATCACTACATCCGTGAACAAGTTGAAGCTCGTGAAATCAAATTAATAAAAGTTCACACAGATGATAACATAGCCGATCCTTTAACTAAGGATTTGCCTAGACCAAAGGTAGTTAAGCATGCCAAGGCGATTAGGCAGCAACTAGCTAGCAAATTCATGCAATAAATATATGATTAATATTTGGATAAATGATGTTATGACATTATTATATAATGAAATAAAGATTGGGTTTCGTTTATTCCTATTATTTAATAAGTGTATCCTATTTTACATGTTTTAATCCATGAATATATTGTTATGCTAAATGTCCGTTTTCGATTAATGATATGGGAATATTATTAAATTAAGACAAAACAAAATAGCGATAGAGTATACTTGAATGTATATTGATCGATTTTGGATGATATTCGATGAATCGAATATTGGACTTATCACAACTATATGATTTTACACTATGGATCTTTGTCTTCAAGTAAAACATAAATAGTTATCCTTAGACTTGAGATACCAGGAAACTGTTATGAATCTAGTGCATCTCTTTGGAAGAATCTAACGCTAAACGTAACTGGTAGCTATAAGGATAATTTTCGGAAGTGTTGCAAAATTCATAAGCTTTGATCGTAGTCAAAATGGGATTTATTTCCTCCAATTTTGTTTTGGAGTTTAATACAACTGGGCCCCTCGTGCGATTAGTAAGATGTTTTCTGGCCACACCAAAATTTGTTTTGGTAATCTTGCTGAATCTGTGAACGAGAAACAGAATGGTTAATGACAAGAATGACTCCATATCCTTATTAACGTTATATTAGGAATAAAAGGATAATAATAATGATGTAGAATCATTAAAAGGTTTTGTCTATAAGACCTTACTCGAGTTGTACTAGAGGAATAAAATGGAAGAAGGACGGAAAGTTCTGGAACACCCCATGGGGGTGTTTCGTTGGTCGGTTAGGGCTCCAAAAGGGAGGGGGGGGGGGGCAAAACTTGCCTTTTATTTATCTGGGCTACAATGGATTTGAGGTCTATAAATACTTCCCCTTATCCCTCATAATCTTGATAACTTGAATCCCCTCCTCTTCTATCCTCTTGGTCGATCGCAAGACACACCCACGAAGGGTTTTTCGGTTGGTTTTCTTGGTTGATAGATTGTGTTGATAATCTAGTCCTAGCCCCTCTCTAGGGTTGTTGGGTAGATTATTTACAAGCGTTGTAGCTCAGTTTTCACGTGCTAGAATCACTGTTAGCTCGTTGTAGTACGTGTGTACAAGATCGTAATGTAGTCTTACTTTAGACTATATCTTGGTGATATACGGTATAAACCCGAATTAGTGATTCGTTCTTCATCTTGTGGATTTACTTTAGCGTAAATGTATGTAACCCTAATTCGATTATTTATAATTGGGTTATTATTATGATCTTATTAAATCGCTTCCGCTATATGTGCTTTGATCTCGTTTAGGGTTTTATATAATTGTTATGATATTAATAAACCTTCATACATTTGGTATCATGATCTAACACGAATATATGTACGCTTTAGTGCATTTATTTGTTGAAATGAGAGAAATCTTATTTTAACGAAGTTATCATCTCTAGGTATTGAGGATCTACGATTTGGTATCTACATACTCGATGATGCGACTACTCAAACGACGACTACAACTCTTTAGATAGAAAACGGGTCAACAATTGAGGGGGAGCAATTGTCTATCATTCGGATTCTTCGATGCCAATTCATTGTGTATTGACGTTGTTTCCAATTGGTGCCAAGACATAAGGAGTAAATCTTTCAGCTGGTCTCTAGACGAATTTACCGACGTCACAATTGGTGTCAAGACAAAGTTACCAATCGTACATGTGGTGTCAAGAAGAGATAACTTCAGGAAAAACGTGACGATTGAGACCACAGTAATCGACAAGAACCACATAATTCTATCATATTATGTTCTCATCAATCAGGTCCAACGTTGTCATCATTTTTCTAATATGGTGAATATGTGATCTTATTCAACAATTGTGTATCAAGTTTCTATTAAACATGCAATTGGTATCACAAATGACTAAAATGTCATTGATAAACATCTTTACCACTGTTATCATGAAGTTAAACGGACATGCATTTTTCTTGCTACAACCTTTGTTAAAACTTCATTAAATCAATTAATGTTAAAAATATTGGTTGGGTTAATATTTTTAATATGAGGGAGAGAATGTGATTTAATATGACAAACGGTTTATCACAAATGGTTTCACTTAACGTGATGGCTCATCCCAACATATGAGAAATGTTTTCGAATATCGTGGCATATGTTAAAGGGGAGCAAAATAGATCTGGATATCAAAATGGATTTCATGGCGACATATACTTACCCTCAACCCATTTATTTCACGACGATGATGATTATGGTGACAGAAGGATGGTTGGATAGGTTAAGTCCAATGATTTTTCCAGAATCGGAGGAATCTTCCCAAGGACATTCCATAGAAAGAAATAGTAGTCCTTAGGAAAGATGAAAAAAGTTTGTGAACGTAGCTAAATACCGACCAATTACTTAAGTTAGCACTGGAACAATCACAAAAACGTGCTAGTTGTAACATATTGGTAAGCATTGAAGGGGTTGAAGAATGAAAAAGAATTGTAAAGATAAAGGGTGAAAAGAAAGTAGCCATCCTTACAACTTAGGCAGAAATCGGTTCAACTCATATGTTATTGAAGATAGACATCATGGACCCAGTGATGTAATCCACAACCCATCCCAACTAACTCAGATATCTCTCAAAAGATATTTGTTTTATTCATACGCAGATCAACACGTTACCTATCAATTTATTTACCCGCGGTTTTTTATAAGAACCTGCAGTTCAATATTCATATTGAGCCGCACGAAATTTATTGAGCCGCCACGAGTGGACACAAAAATCCAATTTTTAGAAAGTTTGAGAAAAGACTAGACATTTTTCTAAATTAAGCAAATGTTGGATTTTTAACGCTAATAACAATAGATTAAGCTATGGTTGCAAAAAGGGAAACATACTCATAAAGAGTATGTTGACGAAGGTTGACAAAATATTTAGATAACATTTTGATCCAATTTTAGTCAAGTTTTAGAGGTTATAATAGATTAAGGTTCGAGATAATCTAATACAATCATCTTCATGAAAATCTCATGAAGGAAACCAAGTACAAGAAAAGAAAAACCACAAACTACTACAATAGCTAGCAAATCTAATTCTTGATTAAGCAATCTTCTTTGGCTTGTTTTATTGAAAATATATTTTTTTTTTGAAAATATCATCATACATCTCCTAGGCGGAGGAGGATTGGTGAACAAGGTCAACAAGAAATCTTTTAACCTCCTATAAAGTCCAAACATCACCATTCTTAGGTTTTGAATGATGTAGTTATTATACAGGCAAAATGGACAATTACTTCCATGAGCTCCAAGAAAAGCAAAGAAGTAAGGATCACCCATGAGGTAAGAAACAGGAACACCTAAAAATGGATTGTAAGGATGAGGAGAAGGAGGTGGCATGGTGTCCAATGGTGATATGGGTGAATTTGGTGGAATTAAATATGAGGTTTGAAAAGGCTCAACAAAGTCATTCTCAAAGGGAATGCTTTGAAGAGGTTGAGGGTTCACATCCAAGAGAGGAGTTGGAGTGAAAGGTGAGGACAACTCATTTATACTTGATTGGAATGAAGAACTGGTAGAACCATATGAGTGGTTAGTCCATGAGTTGAATTAGTCTTGCATGGAGCAAGAGGTGGTGAAGGTGATTAAGAAATAAGAATAGGAGAAATCTCATTCTTGGGTGTAAGATAAGATGTAGCACCTTGTTTGGGTAGCTTACTCTTAATCTTAAGGTATCTTTTAGTGTTTGAGTGTTTGAAAGAGTTTGAGGGTCTTGTGGACGCCATTGTTGTGTGTAAAGGTTTAGAAGAGGCTTGGAGAATGAAGAAGAAGAATAACCAAGGGTGTTTTAAGAAGGAAATGGGATGATACAAACTAGTAATGTGCTAAAAATAATTTTGGTGAATAATACAATTTGCTAGGCTTCATTGGGAAAAGTTGATTTTTTAGCAAAAGTTTCATCCATGTTTACAAAGATTTAGAGAAAAACGTGTAAAGTAGAGATTCCTTCGAAGTTACAACTTGCGGTTCCTTAAATAAACCTACGTTTCGATATCACTTAGGAACTGCCAATATTTATTGAACAGCGGGTAGAACCCCTCAAAAATGGGACTTCCAACATTTTTCACAAGCCCAGATTTTAGACAAAGTTTTAACAAGCCAAAATAGATTACCAACCAAAATCTAGATAGCTAACGAACACAAAATTGCACAAAGTCATGCAACTCGAAAGTTCGATAGCATGAAGCACATTAGGATTAAAATAGTAATCAATCTAAACACAAAGTATTAGTTAATACAAATCAAAGTCTAAAGAAAGAAATGAAACAAGTCTTATGAAAGGGAAATATCTAACATTACACAAAAGTTAACAACTATGTCAACTAAATCAAGTTTTCAACAAATGCTTCAAGTGATCGTCACCTCTTTTTCTTGCCAAGCTTCTTGAGTATGCTCCCTATAGCCATCAAGGCACCCCTTGACTCTGTAAGATGATCATACAACTCCTCTCGAGTTTGAAGGTTATACCAATAGACATCCTCAAGACCAAAGTTTTGAGTAAGTTGACTCGATGAATAATTAGGAGGACGATAATTTGGTCTATCCCATCTATGAAAGTGTTCAAGGATTGTGGAGTCACTCGTAGAACCGAAGTTGGTACTAGTTCGCCGCATCATCACCATCACTTGATGATGAGGAATCTTCCTCATTTTCGGATTCTTATGGATCACCTCTACGCTTCCCTCAGTCACTCCTAATCTTTCGTGGACGTATCCTTTGAATTAGATACATCACACGATTAACTGTCACATAGTTAGAGAGACCGAGATTGGGATAGTCATGATCAACCCTTTTAATAAGGCGAGTGAGGAGCATGGCATAGGGAAGGTCAACATTTTATTTTCAGAGGACGTAATTGATCCATCGAGCGATGAAGTATGCAAGATTGTACTCGGTGCATGTGAATATGAAACACATCATGTGAGCCATACAAGCCGAAACATGATCCCGGTTTCCACCATGACAAAATACATTCTCCATAATGATGTCGGCCCAAGATACCATATGTGACAATCCGTCAATTTATGGTTGATATTTTATTCTCAAGTACAATTTAAAAACATTATTTTAATGTTATATTATGAACTCACTCATTTATGGGAAGAAATTTGGGTTTACGTCTTGAAGTAGCATCGACTACGTCTAAACCGGAGGACTCTACGTTACGTGCTTACGTTTACTAATACAGGGTTTTTGCCTAGTATAAAAATTCGTTCGTCTCGATTCAATTCGAATTGATTTCCGGTTAAGAGTGCGACTCAGTCGTTCTTGGTGGAAAATAAAAAGGTTGTCGTTGT
The DNA here is from genome assembly GCA_025667525.1 of Glebionis coronaria. Classification (NCBI taxonomy): domain Eukaryota; kingdom Viridiplantae; phylum Streptophyta; class Magnoliopsida; order Asterales; family Asteraceae; genus Glebionis; species Glebionis coronaria. Next base: position 318,991,731 of record CM046881.1, read on the forward strand.
CTATAACTAATTAAAAAGTAAAATGAAAATGTAAATTGCGATAAGTAAAAGTGGAAGATTGAAATTTAAAACTGAAAATTAATAATAAAAATAAATGATGAAAAGGTAAATTTTAAAACTTAATAAAAATGAAAACTAATTAAAAAGTAAATGTGAAACATAATTAAAATAAAACTAACAACGATTAACTAATGACAACTAAACAATTTAAAATAGTAAAACGGGAATTAAAACTGAACTAATAGTAATTAATGAAAACTAAAAGACGAAAATAACTATCCACTAAAAAGGTAAATGCGTGAATTACTAAAATTAAGCTAAAAACAAATCGAGAAAAACTGTCACTTTTTCTCTAAAAATAAAAATTACAAAATTAAGTAAAACTGCTCATTCGGTAAAAAAAATCTTCACTCAGGAAAAATTCTCGTTAGGAATAATCAGTTCGTTCGGAATAATAATTCGTTCGGAATAATACCTTCATTCGGAATAAAGTTCTTTCCTTCGGGAAAATCATTCGTTCGGAAAAGTTACTCGTTCGGAATAACTCCTTCGTTCGGGAAAAACTAACTTGGTTCGGTAAAATGAAAATAAAAACTCTGGTTCTGAAAGAAGTCTCGTACGGGAAAATTCACTCGTTCGGGAAAATAACTAGTTCGGGAAAATCTTCTCGTTCGGGATATTTTGCTCGTTCGGGAAATAAAAGCTGGTTCGGAATAAAAAGACTCGTTCGGTAAAATCTGGGGAAAATGAAACAGTGGCGAAAATAGGGGAAAAACAAGGCAAGAATTTAATTTAAAAAACAACCATAATCAATCTAAAAACTAAACTAAACTAACCACTAATAATCAACTATAAATAATAAATCAAACCAAATCAATAAAACTAACACTAAATATCAAATCAATCAAAACCCACTTAATTAAATCTATAAAAACTCAAGAACACAACCATAAACATAAACTAAGATTAAACCATAGAAAACAAGAAAGGAAGAAAGGAAGAAGGAGATGAATTAAAGCTTGATTAAAAGAAAAGATTCAACAATAAAAACTTAAAAATTTAATGATCCTACAAATTAATCTAGAGTGAGAAAGCATAAACTAGAGAGAGAAACTTAAAATACTACTCCTAAAAACTAAAACTAACTAACTCCCAAAATTGGGTCTTCATTCTTCTATTTATAGGGGAGTTGGAAAGTTGGTAGGTGGTGACTTGTCTTCTCTCTTTTCTTCCGTCTCGTCTTTAAATTAAATTAAAGTCTCGACTTTGGCTCGGGATTTGTCGATAAAATCTTGAACTCGTCTTATAATTTCTTCGTTTATTAGACTTGGGTTCTTCGACTTGTAAATCTTCCGTCTTTGGTCCTTTTCTTCAATAAATATTCAAAATAGGCCCATTGACTTCCAATCTTTTGCACTCTTGATCTTTTGACTTCATCTTTTGTCTTTTTCTTCGATAAAAGCCCTTGAAAGCCCGTGTTTTCTTCCCTTTTCACATTATGATCCTAAAACACAAAAAAAACACAAACCACGCATAATTCCGACATTTATGACATAAAATATACGTTGAGGTCTCGTTTTTATTATAATTAAGTGGTCAAAGGATGGGTGTTTTCACACCTATCAAATCCCCTACACTTAACCATTGCAATGCTCTCATGCAATGTATTAATTACAAAGCAAGATTTACATTTTCCATCATAATCAATCCACATTGGCCTTTATTAAAGAGACAAAATATTTAAAGGAAGAAAACAAGTAAACAGATCAAAAACTTACTTTAGGGTTTTGGAAAGTCATGAAAGCTTATCATCCTCAAGTTTCACGTTCCTCATACCAAGCTTAAAAACGAGATCATTGTTATTATAAGTTAGCAAACTATCACAAATTCATGTGGCCCAATTATTTACTTAGACTCCCTTATTCCTAGGTGTATCTCTTATATTTTATTGTTGTCTTGAATGATCACGAAGATGCATTGTTGACTTATTTCGATAGTTATTTAGGCTGAAAATAAACTAGGACGATTTAATCAATAGTTAGCTAAAGGACAAAATCTTTTAAAACTGCTTCTCGGGACCTCATAAAGTTCATATCTTGGCATAACTTGCTTCACGATTTGAGACCTTTCTCGGACCGATATTTGGCAGCGACTTCATACTTCAAATCTTGAGAGACGTTCTTGAAATTATGGTCTTCTATTCATAATAGGAATTTCTTCACTTGAAGTTTTGAGAGATTCTTCATTATTGGACCACGAATTCTTCATTTTTCTCTAATCTTTATTTTGGATTTTGATATACAACGATCCGCCTCCTTTTAGGACTTGGATCTATTTATCCTCATACCTTGTTAGGGCCTTTTTGGATAGACGTTTCCATGATCTTTAGGGGAGTATTTGCTTTTCGTCGTGTGTCTCGATCCTTCATATTGGTTTTTGATAAATGATTCTTCACATCACTTGGGATCTTTAGCAACAAAATGTAGCCCTCATGCCTTGTTATGGCCTTTTTGGACTCGCCAATCTTTGCATCCCGCTTCAGTAAGTTATGCCTTGGCTATGAACTCTAATTAATACCGAGCAACTTTTAAACGATCTTGTGCTAGAAGCTAAGTAACTTTTCAAATCGTACGACCTTACTTATTGCAATTAAATTTATTAGCAAGCTATGGGAGAAAAAGCTTATAATCAACTCACATAAATTCATGAAAGAATACCAAACTTATAATTGACGCTATCATCTCTCGTTCTCCACAAATTAAAATCTCAAAGAATGAGACTCGTGGATGCTTAGCCTATTAAATCAATGTTTTGGGTTTTCGAGTCGTCTATAGGATCTTGCAACTTCTTAGACTTTTTCAAGTTTAGAATTCGCATTTTAAAGTTCCCTTGATAAACGACTCTCTAGGATCAATTCTAGGAACTTGCGAAAAGTTCTTGTTCTTAACCCGTAAGAGTTAAGACTTTTGCTTTTTAAAGTTCCCTATATAAAAGCCTAGCAAAACTTGACTTAAACACGTTAAGGATAATAGCTAGAGTAAACTTAGATAAGTAAACTCGGGTTGAGTCAAAACATTCACAACGTTTAAAACTTAAAACCACTTTATTAAAAACTTATTCTAATGAAAGAAAATAACTATAACAAAGGAAAAACTAATAGGCCAAAATAGATCAAAAATTTTGAAAAATGTCGAAAAATCAATTTTCCGGTTAAAATGAGGACAATTACAAGGAAAAACCCACTTAACTTTGATAGAAGTCCCTCCTACACTTAATATAAACATTGTCCTCAATGTTTAAGCATGTGGGAGTAAACTCCCCGACACTTAGGACATTGTGCACGTTGTTTAAATCTTGCTAAGGAAGAGACAACTAAAGTGATTCCTATTTTAATATTGAATAATATAAAATAGAGAATCAAAAGTGTATAGGATAGAACCAGGAAGATTGAAACACGGAATCACGGGTTGTCAAAAGTCATCAAGAATGTATCTTTGAAATCTCGAATCCTTGCACATGATAAGAAAGAAAACAACAACACATACTAGGGTCTCCCCCTACACTTATTATAAAAACAATGGGAAAAGGATAGATACTACGGGTTGCCTCCCGAGAAGCACTTGTTTTTGTTAACCGAGTCGTGAGCCTGACTCGACCTTGATTTGCATAGGAAGAAACTTGAAACACATCCACTGGGATCAAATACATGGTTTTCGTCCATCAAATAGCACAAGATTAAGGCGAACAAGGCAAGCCAAAGAAAAATAGGCAAGGTTCCCTTAAGCAAAGATGGAGCACGGTGGTAGCAAGGGTGCTGAGGTGCAAGCATATCTTCATCAGTTCCAAAAATCTTTCCTTTTATTTCATCTGATGGTTACTGAGATGGCTTGAAAATTTCAATACCGGGATCAAACACCTTTTCCTTTAGGGAAAATAACACTCAGGCTCAGCAGACCTTGAAGAAGATCCGCACATAAATCGCACAATCTCATCCTATGAGGGAGGGTAGAGAGGTGTCAAGACATAGGTGCTACTGATATCGGTGTCGGACGGCTTCTTCTCCGTTGAAGCAGGTTTCTTTATATCCAAAGGAGGATAAAGACCATAATCATCAAAGTCCAAAGGAGGAGCATCACTCTCATTGGGGAAGTAGGTATTGAGAAAAGTAGCAAAATCTTCCTCAAATGAGTAATTGTCCAAAGTATCAATAGTGTTTGGTGGAGGATCTTCATCAAAAGTAGGAGTAAGGTCATTATGAGAAGAATCACTCGAGAGAGTATCAGCATCATCAAAATCAGCATAAGTTGGCATGTCTGGATACCCTGAAACAAAAGCAGCAGAATCATCACCATCGGAACTAGAGTCATCATAGATCGATGGAGAATCATTGATTGGCGGGGGATCCAATTTGGGGAGAGAATCATCAAAATCATCCACATCGTCTTAAAAAGGTGGATTGTCATGGGAAGAATCGAAAAGAGGATTATCATATACAACAAAGTCATCAAGCTTAAAACTTTCGAAAGTAAGAGTAAGCTCTTCTTGAAGCACATTTATCATTTTCACGGATTCTTTTCCATTTGTCTTACTTGTAATCTTCCCCATCTTAAAAACTTGAGCATCATTCCCGACCCTTAAGATGAGCTCACCTTCGGCAACATCGACTAACGCTTTTTCGGTTCTCAAAAATGGCCGTCCAAGTATTAATGGAATACGAGGGTCCATTTCATAATCAAAAACAACAAAATCGACCAGAAAAGTGAAGGTACCAACTTTAATAAACACATCTTCGGCAATACCAACGGGGTAAGCGAGAGTGCGATTTGCTAGCTCAAGAGTCATCTTTGTTGGTGTGAGGTCGGGTAATGATAGCCTTTTCCTCACACTTAATGGCATCAGATTTATACTTACCCCGAGATCAACTAAGGCAGTAAATTTTTCGGTGTTGTTGAAAATGCAAGGCAACACAAAACGACCGGGATCTCTAAGTTTCTCCGGAAGTTCTTTAAGAAGGACGGCAGAACAATTTTGATTCGATCGAGTATTAACAAACTCGTCCATCTTCTCCTTCTTGCTAAGCAATTCCTTAAACATCTTAACAAGTTTAGACATTTGTGCTAGAGCTTCAACAAGGCTAAAAGTGATGGTCATTTCCGAAACTTCCTTCATATAGTTTGACATTTGAATGTCATCCTAAGCGAGATGGATAAGGAATATTAGGTTTATAGGTGGAAGGTGGGGTTGGTGAAGGTGTAGCAGGTACATGTTGAGATGTTGAGGGTTGAGAAGTAGAAGGTTTAGAGGTGGTTGGTGGGGTTGGTGGAGGGTTTTGTTTAGGTACTTCTTCCGTGATAGGTGGAGACGGCAATGGAGAACTAGTACTAGGTGTGGTAGTAGGAAGGATAAATGGTGGTGGAGGAGGTGTAGATGGAGTAACGGGAGGAGGTGTAGAAGGTCCTACTAGAGTTGCACCACTTCGGGTAGTAATAGCACTCGCATTCGCTCTAGGGTTTGTTTCGGTGTTAGAAGGAAGAGCACCTTGTGGACGAAGGGTTTGTAACATTTGAACGAATTTCCTATCCGTGGATTCTTAAATTTGTCTTGTAGATCCTTGCATTGCTAGCATGATTTTCTCATGTTCATTCAATTTTTGCAAAACCAAGTCCATTGGCGGATGAGGTAAATTGAACCCTTGTTGTTGAAAACCTTGGTTTAGGTATGGGTTATAAGGTGGAAAACCTTGAGGATTGAAACCTTGGTGTTGGAAACCTTTGTTTTGCATGTGATAGTTACCCTGATTTGCATTTGAGCCCCTCACATTAGCATTTTGTGGAACATTTGCTCTTGGTGGCCCTTGGTTAATATGGGTGGTTGGTGGTGGTCTTTGCTGAAAACCGGGTGCAGCCAAGTAATTTGTCGAGTTGTAAGACAAGTGATTAATATCAATTAGGCTTGAAATGAACTCTCAAGGTGTTGTTGTAAGCATACACTTCCCCGTGAGATTGATCATAAGCTTTATCACAATTAGCATAAGAGTGTGGCCCACCACAGGTTTCACAAGGTATATTAAGAGCATTGTTGTTTTTGGCATTGTTAACGGCTTGTAAAGCAAGTGCTTCAACAACCGTAGTAAGCTTATCAAGTTTCCTTTCGGTGTCACTAATGCTAGCACTAGCCAAATTAGCCCGAACACTTTTGGTTTGCACTTTAGATTTATTCTCAATAATATTCCATGCGGCATTAGAAGACTTAACCAAAATTTTACCCCCCGAGGCATTATTTAGTGAATCTTGGTCATTCATGCATAAACCATTGTAAAAAGTGTTAATTTGATTCACTTTTGTGAAACCATGTTGTGGACACTTTCTTAAAAGTTCCTTAAAACGGTCCCAAGATTCACTAAATGTCTCACCGTACTTTTGTTCAAAGTTAATGATTTCATTCCGCAAAGCGGTAGTACGTGAGGGTGGGAAAAAGTAGTTGATGAATTTGGTCTCTAAATCCGTCCACGTAAGAATACTTTGTGGCGGTTCCTTATCAAGCCAATGTCGGGCTTGTCCCTCTAAGGAGAAAGGAAAAAGTTGCAAGCGAATCACCTCTTGTGAAACCCCATTATACTTAACCGTATTGGTGAGTTGGAGAAACCTTTTTATATGGTCATGAGGATCATCAATTGAACGCCCCAAGAAAGGTTGAGCAGAGACCATTTGAATGAAGCCGGATTTGAGTTCAAAATTGTTGGCTCCGATCTCGGGTATGACAATAGCATCGGTGTTGCCCTCTACGTACGATTGTAAAAGCTCAATCATTGGTCGATTGTCCGGTTGAGGGTCATGGTTGTTATTATTCATGTTGGGCTGAGGTGGATTATTATTGTTGTGCACACCAGCCATATCTAAGTCTTAAAGAGTCTCGGGCTCAGAATAAGATGAAGATCTAGTACGCATACACCTGCAAAAGGAAAAGAAAAATATACAAGAAATATTTTTGGTTTTTTTTTTTTTTGATGTTTTTCTATTTTCTTTTTTGTATTTTTGAAAATTTTATATTTTTTAGGATTTTTTTTTTTTTTGAAAATTTAAGCAAGAAAATAACGTTCAAAAATAAACGGATCCCAAAATCCAACGCGTCTCTCACTTAAAACCGTTAATCTTAACGAAAAGAGCCGGCAGCGGTGCCATTTAATACAGGGTTTTTTCCAAGTATAAAAATTTGTTCATCTCGATTCAATTCGAATTGATTTCCGGTTAAGAGTGCGACTCAGTCGTTCTTGGTGGAAAATAAAAAGGTTGTCGTTGTCTATAACTAATTAAAAAGTAAAATGAAAATGTAAATTGCGATAAGTAAAAGTGGAAGATTGAAATTTAAAACTGAAAATTAATAATAAAAATAAATGATGAAAAGGTAAATTTTAAAACTTAATAAAAATGAAAACTAATTAAAAAGTAAATGTGAAACATAATTAAAATAAAACTAACAACGATTAACTAATGACAACTAAACAATTTAAAATAATAAAACGGGAATTAAAACTGAACTAATAGTAATTAATGAAAACTAAAAGACGAAAATAACTATCGACTAAAAAGGTAAATGCGTGAATTACTAAAATTAAGCTAAAAACAAATCGAGAAAAACTGTCACTTTTTCTCTAAAAATAAAAATTACAAAAATAAGTAAAACTGCTCATTCGGTAAAAAAAATCTTCACTCGGGAAAAATACTCGTTCGGAATAATCAGTTCGTTCGGAATAATAATTCGTTCGGAATAATACCTTCGTTCGGAATAAAGTTCCTTCGTTCGGGAAAATCATTCGTTCGGAAAATTTACTCGTTCGGAATAACTCCTTCGTTCGGGAAAAACTAACTTGGTTCGGTAAAATGAAAATAAAAGCTCTGGTTCGGAAAAAGGTCTCGTACGGGAAAATTCACTCGTTCGGGAAAATAACTAGTTCGGGAAAATCTTCTCGTTCGGGATATTTTGCTCGTTCAGGAAAATCTTCTCGTTCGGGAAATAAAAACTGGTTCGGAATAAAAAGACTCGTTCGGTAAAATCTGGGGAAAATGAAACAGTGACGAAAATAGGGGAAAAACAAGGCACAAATTTAACTAAAAACAACCATAATCAATCTAAAAACTAAACCAAACTAACCACTAATAATCAACTATCAATAATAAATCAAACCAAATCAATAAAACTAACACTAAATACCAAATCAATCAAAACCCACTTAATCAAATCTATAAAAACTCAAGAACACAACCATAAACATAAACTAAGATTAAACCATAGAAAACAAGAAAGGAAGAATAAGATGAATTAAAGCTTGATTAAAAGAAAAGATTCACCAATAAAAACTTAAAGATTTAATGATCCTACAAATTAATCTAGAGTGGGAAAGCATAAACTAGAGAGAGAAACTTAAAATACTACTCCTCAAAACTAAAACTAACTAACTCCCAAATTTGGGTCTTCATTCTTCTATTTATAAGGGAGTTGGAAAGTTGGTAGGTGGTGACTTGTCTTCTCTCTTTTCTTCCGTCTCGTCTTTAAATTAAATTAAAGTCTCGACTTTGGCTCGGGATTTGTCGATAAAATCTTGAACTCGTCTTATAATTTCTTCGTTTATTAGACTTGGTTTCTTTGACATGTAAATCTTCCGTCTTTGGTCCTTTTCTTCAATAAATCTTCAAAATAGGCCCATTGACTTCCAATCTTTTTGCACTCTTGATCTTTTGACTTCGTCTTTTGTCTTTTTCTTCGATAAAAGCCCTTGAAAGCCCGTGTTTTCTTCCCTTTTCACATTATGATCCTAAAACACAACAAAAACATAAACCACGCATAATTCCGACATTTACGACATAAAATATATGTTGAGTTCTCGTTTTTATTATAATTAAGTGGTCAAAGGATGGGTGTTTTCACACCTATCATTTACATACACCATTTTTGGTGACAGTCCGACACTTCAGGAAATAAATTTATTTTTGAATATTATTTTGGAATTTTAAATTTTGTGTTGGTTCATAAACTCACAAATTTACGAGAAGAGATTAAGACTTACATGCATAATTTAACGTCCTTTACGACAAAACCGGAAACCCTAGGTTTACGTATTTACGTTTTTGAACTCCGTTTTTGATGAGACAATTTTTATTAGATTCGTTTTGTGCCGTTGATTCATAAGTTATAAAATTTTTTTTCGTAAAACGACCCGAGGGCACGCAAATCGAGGAAACTAGAATCGAGAAGTACCCGTAATTAAATGGGGATGAGACAAGATAAACTTTCCCCACCCCCACTACATGGGCGGCAAAGCTTATCAAACACACCATGAGCTGTGTCCCTTGTATAACCAAAACAAGGACACTTGTCTTGTTTTCTTTCCAAAACCATCTATGCACAAAACAAGCTAACACTAAACTAACAACTCATTTTCCATACATGCAAACACACACATTTCTCTCTTCCTCTCTCTTTTTGCCGTCCACCACCAGCACTAAACACCTCATATGATTAAGTTTCTACCACAAATCTTGTGTTTAAACTTGATCAAGATGGAAACCCTTTGAAGACTTGTAGATTGGAGGTGTTTTTAACAACTAAAAAGGAGTTTATATGGAGTTCCTAGGGCTGATTTTCCACAAGGAGTTTATGAAGATAGGTGATCTTGAAGTTGATATTGGTGTACCACAAGTTTTGCCGACAAACGTCAAGATTGATCTTAACTTTCATAATCGTGGTGGTAACAAGATCATCCTTCCCATTTCCTTGTTATTTTTGTAAATATAAATTGTATTTTCTTTATTTATGTATATGTATATGATGATATATGATGATGAAAATATTGTGCGGGGATCATGTGTTGATAAACTTGGTTAAAAAGATTGAAAACTACATGTAAAAGTGGTTAAATCTTTCTTAAATTAGTAGGATGTATAAAAACGGTAAAGAACCTTATGTTAAACTGATAAACTGCCATAGATGATTTACTATACAGTAATTTATAATACTTGTACACATGTGAGAGTTGGCCATACAATGGAATCTTTATAATGAGTGAGATATGATCAAAACAAAATTGAAGTGCAAATCTGAGTAGTCTGTTTTGGACGGACTGTTAGGGTCACTTAGAGTTAGATTAAGCAGTAGCTAAACTAAGTTAATTGTAGCACATAATATGAAGTTTATGTCACCTAAAAATGAGCTTCTATCTCATTGTAGAACATAAGATATGGTAAAAATGGTGAAAGTGAAAATAATAATCGGATTTGTGAAATAAAAGTATATAGTATAATATTAGCACTCAAGTAAATATAATATAAAATATAAACTTAAAACTCACTAACTAATATATTACATATAAATAAGTATGTATATTAATAAATAAATGGGACATTTTATAAAAATGACAATTTGATAAGTTTTATAAGTAATAAAAACTATATACATAAGTTTTACGTCTTTTCGGCTAAAACCGAAAGATTAACGTTTTTGTTAAATAAAACTTAGACGGTCGGACCCGTCTAAAGTAAACTTTTATAAACTCACATACTGATTTATAAACTTATATAACAAGTAAAAACCGATAAAACCCGAGCTTTATAACTTATGGACATTAACGGGCCAAAGTAGCCTTATTGGACTATTAACCCAACTAGTTTGGATAAACACTAATGGGTTTACTCATTGGGCTTAGCCCACTTGGGCCCAACATATGAGTAAAGTCATGGTATTAAAAAGTATAAATGGACTAAAATAAAGAGTTGAACTCTTAATGGGATTTTAATGGGCTTATTGGGCCGTAATATGGAATTGGATTGAAACTAGTATAACTAGTCAAAATTTGACTAACACATAACACTATAATGTGTATAAAGATGTAAAAATCCCACTTGATCATCATCGTATTTATAAAATTATCATATATATATACATAGTTATTTTTTTTATAAAGACATTGGACAAGAGTCTAAGATGAGTATTATTTGTCTAGGTTTCCGTGATTGAAGCACGTACCATACATCCAAATCGCCGATAACCGCCTTTCCCAATCAACGTGAGTTCATAGCCTCACACTCTTTTAAATGTTTTTATAAAATCTTTTATAAACCCGTGAGGGAGATAACATGTTAGTTTTAATAAAATAGGACACCAGTTGTCATGATTGTTTGTTTATTGATTTGGACCCAAATGATTGTATGACCCGATGAATGATTATATGACCCGATAAATGAAATGAAATGGATTATTAAAGTAAGGTTATGTCACTAAAAGTCCCATTAGCATGAATTGTGAACTACCGGGATTTGGTAAACGCTTATGCATATAATAGTACTATTTGGGGAAGATAACCCCAGTTCGCGCCTTGACGGTTGATCCCCGTCGTGCCACATTGATTGGTAAGCGAATTTATGTATGAGAAGATTTATATAAGCGTGATTATTGTGACGACACGCTGTTTTAGATGGGCAAATGAGTTTCGGGTTAGCTACCCGTTGTTTGATATAGTAAGGTAGCAATATCATGCGACTTATAATAATCCAATAACAAAAATACTGATATACGCATTGAATTACAATATATTGCCCGACTAGCAATACGGGGTCTTATTATTGATATTATGTTCGTGTTTTGGTTTTACATAACCATATTCATATAACTTTTTTATTTAACTCTATACAACGTTATAAGACGTATTGTATGATGTTTTTACGACATTGGTTCGTATAATGATTTTGAAGGCAAAAGCCTATAGTATGATTTACAACAAAGATTTGTATAAAATGTTTTTGGCTTATTTTATGGCCCCCGACAAAGAATTGTACAAATTGATTATTGATGATGATTATTTATACAGTGATATATTAATGGTTTATTAAACTCTATGAATTCACTCGGCGTTTTCGCTGACCTTTTCTTTTAACATATTTTATCTCAGCTACTTGAAGGTAATTCTCGGGAAGACGACAAGAATTTATGGCCCGCACTTAAATAACAATTTCCAATCAAAAGCTTTGTAAAAGTGTATGAAATACTATGACTTGGGACCTATGTAAATTTGATATTTATGAATGGAAATGCTTTATTATTAAACGACGTGATTTTTAAGCGTTGTCTATGATGTGAGTAATGTGCTATCCCGTAACACCAACGACTCTTCCGCTTCATTGAATTGTGTATATTTGGGGGTGTTACAGTTTGGTACAGAGCTCTCGTTATAGAGAACGAAAGATTTTTAAAACCAAGGTTTTGAATAAAACATTTCAAAATATTTTAATTATAAACATTTTTCTCAAAATGTCTAAAAATCTTTTGACTATAACGGTGCCGAAGAATTCCCGAGTTACCGACAAGGCCAGACTGAGAAGTGTTATTTTAATATATATATATATATAACTTGGATTATATATATATATATATATATATATATATATATATATATATATATATATATATATATATATATATATATATATATATATATATATATATATATATATATATATATATATATATATATTTTAATTTGATTACATGATTGTTTGATGATTATTTCTATATTTATACGAGGTATTTATACGACGTAGATTGTCACAAGAAACCCTGACTCCCCGAGCAAATTAATTGAAGCCATTTCTGTAGAAATTCTAGCTATTCTAGATCTAAACCAAGTTTTGGATACTTATGATTCCAACAAAATGGTTGACACTCGTAAAAATGTTGATATTAGTTTATTGAAATCTTGAAGAAGAATTGGAAAAATTAAATCTGATATCGATGTCATGACGATCTTTCCTTATAGAGTGGAGTTTGACAAAACCTTACCACCTAGAAAGGTGTCATCTGATTCGTTTTCACCCAATTCTTAAATTGAAATCGAAAGGGTGAATGTTGCACTTGAGGCTGTCATTGGAACCATTACCCAAAGGCCTCATGCCACTAATACTTGAGGCTGTCATTGGAACCATCAACCAATTCTTAAATTGAAATCTAATTGTTGTAAGAACCATAGGATTGGAAATTAAGTGTTGTTCATATCGAGCTTTTATTGCCCTATTAAGGTCTAAGAATAAGGTTTAATGTATTGGAGAATGAGGTAGGATATCGCATTGAGTGTGATTTGGTTGAAACTTGAATGAAGTAAAATTTAACTTGTATGGAATAAGAAATTGTTAAGAAGAAGTCGTTGAGTCCTGTGATTGAATTATAAGGTTTTAAATGATTGTTGGTTCGTGTTAAGGGTTGTTCCTTGGCCATTGTCCAATGAGAAGGATGCCCAGTGTCCAAGAAATAAATCGAAGAAATCTTCTTCTGAATTGGGACCAATGGATCTTCTGGGACAGGTGGAACACCTAATGACTCTTGTAGATTAGTATTCATTGTGGTATGTTTTAAAAATCCCTAACTTAACTGAGACATCAGTTGATAGGATGAGTTCTTGGCATTGTATGACATAGTGACACGTAATGTGTTACGATACAATTTTGACTTGTTTGTGATTAATGAAAAGACTACCTTTGATTGCTAAATCCTACATGTATCGATGTTATCTATCTTTTATTGCTTCATCCTAATGTTCGCATTAGTGATGCAACCATTAAACAAGTACTCATCTCGATTTGAGTTACGTTGTGAATTATTCTTTTTGAGTGCCATCAAGGTCATGAACCTCATTATTAATTGGATAAAGCTCATTTCCTATCATATTGTAGTTAGTTCTTGGTGAACAACTCTTCATCACTCTTTTGCAGATCACTCATTGTTTTTATAAGTTAAAACAGTATTCCTTGAGTAGAACTGAATTTTCATCACCATATGGATTATTTAAAGTGAGACTTATAAATAATAGTTATCGAAATAAAGTTGTTTATGAAACACTTTGGAAAACTTAATTGTTTCCATAACAAAGAACATCTCTGTAATTCATTTTGATTTTTATTTCATGATTAAGCATGAATATATATATTTTAAACATGATGACAAAGTTTTGACGAACTGAGTATTGCATCGTTAATCTTAAAATTGTATATAGTTGTGCGCCTACATACAATTTGGAAGGGACCATGCAAGGCTGATTAGTAGTCACCATGAAATTATTAATAAACACTAAATTTCCTTTGAAGATTGTGAAAGATTAAATTTTATGAGATCTGCAAGAAATGCAAAAATAGGGACATATTATTAGAGACACCTACATATATGCCCGTACCATTTATTCTTCTGAGTTGGATTTACTCAACTGTGGAAATTGTCTTCATTGACAATTGACATCCCCTTCTTGCCCAATTCTCTCGTGGTGAGATTCTTCGGAAAAGTATCTAATTATCGAGTGTTGATACCCGACTGAGTGTACTGACATTCCTATCATTTTTTTTGATTAGATTTCATTTGAATGACCTGGGTAACGATCCGAGGAGCTTTTGAATGCGTACTCAAATTACGAAAACATGGGATGTATTTATATTCGTCAATGATATCGTCTTTATCTGATTTGAAATTCTCTCGCGTAGATTATGCGTTGACCTTACTCTTTTAAGGTTAGTTATGTCTCCTGATATCCTTGAATTTGTGAAGGATTATGAGTTTTTATTAGTCTTTTGAGAAGTTCACATCTTATCAACGGTGACGAAACTGGAAAGTTGATAGTGCCAGTAGAATGGATTGATTGATTATGACATGACGACATTGTCTTAATTGATGGGAACTCGAGTAGAACTTCCCTAAAAGATAAGATGTTGATTATCAAAAGTGATCTAAATAATTTATGATGGATGACCATATCCTGCATTTATACTTGAAATTATACCATGAATGGTTATGAACTAGTCATAGATCTAGTAATCTAGAAAGAACTTAAAGTTAATTTATTAAAAGATGTTTCTGTTATCTGAAACTTAAGGAGGTATTTGCTGGTGAATTACCTAGACTTTCGCCATTAAGGCAAGTTGAATTTGGTATTGATTATATTCCCGGTGCTGCACCTGTGGCGTGTGCACACTACGTCAGCACCATCTGAATTAAGAAGAGTTACCGTACAACTAAGAGAGTTGTCGGAGAAAGCTTTTATTCTACCAAGCTCGTCATCATGAAGAGCTATGGTGTTAACATTCCTTATATTTATTTAATACCGTGAACTAAGTAAATTGACGATCGAAATCGATATCCACTATTCAAGATGATAGATTTGTTCGATCATTTACAAGGTTCTAGCGTATATTAAAAATTTGATCCACGGCATGGTTATCATCAACTTCGTGTCCGTGAAGAAGATTATCTATTCCAATCACTACATCCAGAACTTGTAATGAACATTATGAGTTTCATGTTATGTCGTTTGGATTGACCAATGCACATGTAGCATTCATAAAATTTGTGAATCACGTGTGTAGGTTGTAATTTGATAAATCCATGCGTGTGATCATTAACGACCATATGTTTATATTTAAGAACAAGAAGGAGTAAATAATCATTTATTGACTGCACTGAATTGGCCGAGCAATGAAAACCTGTGCCTTGAGTATTTAACATGTGATTTAAGGCTTAATCCTTTACATTATTTGACCGCGTGATTAATAGAAAATGGAATATATTGACTCTTCAAAAAAAATTAGAGCCATTAAGGCTTTGGGTTTTACCAAAAAGAAAGTGCAAACATGTTTCGACAAATGTTTTATCAAAAGATTTTTAAGGGATCATTCCCTTATACCCAAATCATTTAACTAAACTCCTTTAGGGGTAAATGTTTGTAAATACCTCAAGACAACCTAAGAGGGATTGAGGAAACCATTTAAACCATGACTTAAAATTTGAAATGATAATTTTTGCTTGTCAACTAAGAAAATTTTGACCAAAGTATAAACAAATATTTTTTGAACATTTACGAATCTTATTAATTATTTTTGATAAATCAACAAAAACCTTGTTAATTAAATTCAAATTTATTTTGAACATTTTTATATAATTGGTCGAACTAAGAAATTTAAAATTTTTACGTTTACGTTTCATAAAAATTGAATATTTATTATTTAATTACTTGTAATAATTATCGAGCTTTAGACGTTAGATTGAGTAAAACTGATAAAAATGATAGTTGAGACAAAACTAAAACTTAGAAAATATGACGAAAGAAATTTTGAGTGAATTGTGGTCATGATAATTACTTCATCAAGAAAGGTGAATGTAGATACTGACACATTATGTAGAAAAGATAAAGAATCAAATATGATGTGTTCCTTAGTAATGACGGTGTAAAATAATTTGCCCGAACAATTTAAAAATAACTGATGCTTGTAAGAAGGACAATATAGATAATAAAAGGGGTTCGCGGCTAATGTGAACCATTAGATTTGAGAACCGATGGCGTTAAATGTTTTAAAGGCCACTTGTGGTTTCCTAAATATGGAGATATTGAGATTTAGTCATGTTGGAATCTCATAAGATTAAGTATTCTATTCATGCCATTTCTGACTAAATGTATCTTTATCTAAATAAGTTGTACTAATGGCAATTTATGAAGGCATACATTGCCTCATACATTGGTAAACGTCTAACTATTGCAAAGGTCATCATCTGAGTTTGATTCGATTTGGGTCATCTTTGACAGACTGACCAAATCTGCTAATATCATTCCTGTTAATGATAGATTCTCGATGAAGAAATTGACTCTTTGTATTTAAAGGAATTGTGTAAACATAGTGTGCCTGTATCGATCATCTCTATCAAGATCCTCGCTTCGCATCGAATTTCTAGAGATTTGCTCAGAAGTCATTGGGAACGAACCTTGATGAGAGTATTGTTTACCGCCCCAATCGAAGGGACAAGGTAAAGTAACGATACAAAATACTAGAAGTATTGTTTTATGTTTGAATGAATGACCTTTGGTAATGAACGGGATAATCGTTTTCCTTTGGAGAGATTATCATTGATAATTATCGTATTAGGATCGAGTTTGAATCTTGTGAGGATCTAAATATGAGAGCATCTGTAAGCAGGAGTTGGGATTAAGACACCCGACATACACCCATTGTGAGTTGAACATGTCTTTTAGGTTTGAGGTTGCCTATGATGACAAACCTAACCTTACAAAATACCCGACCCGCGAGACCTGAAATGATTGTTGAAATTAGGATCTGATTATTGACTGTCGGTAGTAGGCAGGAGGTTATGTGAATATGAAATGTAGATCTTGAAGTGCAGGATGGGTAGCGAAGTTATGCCAAAAAATTTCACCATGGAAAAATGAATTGATGATCTAAAATATCATAGGAAATAAGTCCCCGTTGTATAGGACCATCGAGATGATGTAAAAAGTTGGTTTGAAAGGCATATAAGTTGGATCTACCCTAGGACTTCAAGGGCTGCGTGAATTATGTTCGTATATCGAACTTGACAAAATGTATATCAAGTGAAAATCTGATTACTTCTTGATGAAGTTTAGATCAGCGAAAAGTTGCATTCATCAAAAACCCGTGAACATCATGTATAGAGAAGGTAAGTCAACATTAAGCCTGATCGTATTCCCGTAGTTATGTTTGATGAAACTCGCGTATTGTAAAGAATTACACTTGTGAGAAAAGATAGGATGTGGAGGAAATACCCACATTGCTTTAACTCTATAAGAAGCGAGTAGTAAGATAAATCGATCTTTGAGGACAAAGATCCTGTTTAGGGGTAAATGCTGTGACAATCCGTCAATTTATGGTTGATATTTTATTCTCAAGTATTATTTAAAAATATTATTTTAATGTTATATTATGAACTCACTCATTTATGGGAAGAAATTTGGGTTTACGTCTTGTAGTAGCATCGACTACGTCTAAACCGGAGGACTCTACGTTACGTGCTTACGTTACATACACCGTTTTTGGTGACAGTCCGACACTTCAGGAAATAAATTTATTTTTGAATATTATTTTGGAATTTTAAATTTTGTGTTGGTTCATAAACTCACAAATTTACGAGAAGAGATTAGGACTTACGTGCATAATTTAACGTCCTTTACGACAAAACCGGAAACCCTAGGTTACGTATTTACGTTTTTGAACTCCGTTTTTGATGAGACAATTTTTATTAGATTCGTTTTGTGCCTTTGATTCATAATTTATAAAAACATTTTTCGTAAAATGACCCGAGGGAACGCAAATCGAGGAAACTAGAATCGAGAAGTACCCGTAATTAAATGGAGATGAGACAAGATAAACTTTCCCCACCTCCACTACATGGGCGACAAAGCTTATCAAACACACCATGAGATGTGTCCCTTGTATAACCAAAACAAGGACAATTGTCTTGTTTTCTTTCCAAAACCATCTATGCACAAAAAAATCTAACACTAAACTAACAACTCATTTTCCATACATGCAAACACACACATTTCTCTCTTCCTCTCTCTACTTGTCATCCACCACCACCACTAAACACCTCATATGATTAAGTTTCTACCACAAATCTTGTGTTTAAACTTGATCAAGATGTAAACCCTTTGAAGACTTTTAGATTGGAGTTGATTTTAACAACTAAAAAGGAGTTTATATGGAGTTCCTAGGGATGATTTTTGATGAGATGGCATTTATACATGATCTCATCGTTCTTTTCGGGCTTTAAATGCATAAAATGTCATAAAAATACCATATATATGCATGTGTTTGTTTACTTGTGTATTTTAGGTATGGATATCGTGAAAAAGACAAAAGATCACAAGATACAAGGAAAAACGGACACGAGAAACGAAGCCGTACAAAGAACCGGGCCTTAATCATGGAATTCTCAACAAATACCCTTGAAGACTTGAAGACAAACAAGATTGATCCTCATTAATTGAAGAAATGACACTTAAAACCCTTGTATATTCATAATTACAAGTTTGGTCCCTTAAGTTTGTCAATATTACACAAAAGGTCCTTCAACTTTGAAGAAATGGCAAGATTAGTCCCTCAACAAATCAAAATTGCCAATAATGGTCCCTCATGAAGTCAAAGATACAATGAAGACCTTTGAAGATCAAGAATGTCCAAAACCAGCCCTTGAATTATCCAAAAATGGCAAAAACAAACCTTGAAACACTTTTTGGAAAAGTTTGTGCCAAAAATGACAAAGTATGAAACGTTGATACAAAGGAAATGGACGCTGATGGGTTTTTAAACACAAAAGACAAGAGAAAGAAAGAATAAGGGCTGAAGTTGTGCATTTGAAACATTCAAACATAATAATGCGGCAAACAACTCCACCTCCTACAAAAACGGATCAAACAACTTACTATTCACCTTCATCCACCCAGTTTTACCATCACTTAAAACAAGGGGTAAATCAAAATTACCCACACCCACGTGTGATTCACACATGTAGAAACAAATCCCACACACAAAACCCTCACTCCCACTACTCCTTGGACCCCACACTCAACATTCTCAACCAATGAAAATACGACTTGGCCTCCAAGCAAAATGACGTGGCCAAATCAACAGCCAAGGATCATTGCTTCATATCAAAGCAGAAATGAACGTCCAAGATGAATTTAAACAGCTCATTCCATCAAAACGTCTAGAAGGACTTAGGGCATTTAGGGAATTTCACTTCTAGGGTTTGTGAATAGTGTTTAGCCATGCATTTGCCTATAAAAGGAGACCTCAACATGTGAGAGTCCCTTTGTTCCAGTTTTAGGCTATTAATCTTTGTAATTCCTTTTTAAGCTTAATAAAATTTGAATTTTTGAAATTTGAAATCTCTTTTTGATTTACTTAAAAGTTTGGTGTTTGAGTAGCCTAATTCTGAGTTCCATTTGATTGTTAAGGCCTACCTTAATCTTATGGTTAAGGCACGTCTTGTTTCATTAGGTTTTTAAGGTTTGAAAACCTTAAAATCCTAGGTTCTGTTTTGGTTATTTTTGTGTACTAACCCTTAGCCTTAAGCCTTGAATTTTTTCAAGCTTGTTGACACCAAGCCTGAGAAGGATTCTAAGCCTTTGGTTGAGTTTGTTTGTTGCTTGTGTTGAAGATATAAAGTCCTTGAGGTTCTACTTTGAACCATCAACCAAGGCTGTTTGCATCTCCTTCATTGAAGTACCTTGGTCTTGTTCTAGTTGTTGAACAAGGTCCAAGGAGCATTGCTGGCCTTCCTAGGATGTTGTGGAAGGCAGGTATAAGCTCTTGTTAAGATTCCCCTAAAAATTTCATGTTTATGACTGTTTTGGATTTTGTGCTTTGATTTTGAGTATTTGTGTTTGTGCTGGTAATTTATGTGTTTGATTGTGTTAGTTGCTGCCTAGTAAGTGTTTTTGATCATTAAAATCAGTAGGTTATTAGAAGAAATCACAAGTTTCTTTGATAAGTGACTAATTAAGGAGTGTTTGGGATTACTGCATAAGTTTGGATTGTGGTTTGCTAAGTGTTTGTGTGTTGTTAGCAAGTGTTGGTATCTGTAGTTTGGGTGATATTGTTCATCTGTTTGCAGGTTTTGTGGGTTTGAACACATAGATTCATAGATTGGCTATAAAATCTTAAATACTTGGTAAAATTGGCTAGGATTTTGAGGACACCTAGATCTAGGCTTAGGCTAGGGCTAACAAGTGCTAAATCATAGTTAATCACACTAGGGTAGAAGGATTTGAGGCTTGAAATTGGATCAAGTGTCAAGTATATCAGCAAAACTTGTCTGCATATTGTTCTTTGTTCATCAGAAACATTTTGTGCTTTGATCTTGCTATTTACTTTGATTCAGTGTTTGATTCTTGTTGCTTTGTGTTTGTTCTTAGTTTAGATAGCTTGTGTATGCATCTGGTTAAGTTTGGTTGGCTTATTCTGCTTAAATCTGCTTATTAAGTGCTTAACTGCTTATTTGCATATCTGGAGCATATCTGGTAACTGTTTGGCTTATTGTGGCTTATTGTGTGAACCATTTTGTGATTTTATTGTTGCTATTGACTCCTTGTGATTCACTGATTACAAGGGTGCCTTTGTTTCCAATTGAATCAAACCAGAACTCTCATATAAGCTTGGTCAACTAGTCAAAGCAGTGGGAACTCCTTTCCCATGTTGGTTGCCACTGCTAGTGCAATTTTGGTGTCAGCTTAACAATAAGCTATAATAGCTTATTCCAACCAGCAACAACTTTGTTTTTGTAATAGGTGCTCATATTTTGACCCATTTGTTCATACTGGAGCATTTGGGTGGTTGACTTTTAGGTTTGACTAGAAAACCAACTCCTTTGACTTTTACATAAGTTCATTTGTGCTTATTCTGGCTTATTGGTTGTGCTTATTGGATTTTTGTTGATTGATTTTGCTTATTGAGTCCATTTGAAAGCTTTTGCAAGTTGAATCAAGTCCTGAGGTGCATTATTTCTCAAAAACGACTATTTTGTCGTTTTGTGGAATTTTGCTTTTCTATTTTCTGGCTTATTGAGTGAGCTTATTGGAAATTTCTTTTGACAGATCTCTTAAGCATCCGAAAAGAGGGTTGTGTGTCAAATTAGAGCTTATGGCATTAGCTTATGGCTTAATGGGCTGAAAAGCCCAATAAGAATAAGCTTTGTGCTCAATAAGCTGTGATAAGCTCACATTCAGCTTTTGGGCCTTTAGAGTTTTGTTCTTAGAATTGAATTTTGAGTCAGATATGGCTTTTCCAAGTCAATTGGGCCAAGTTTGACTTTTTGGGCCCAAAAGCCCATTTGTGTTGACTGAACTTGGATTTGGCCCATTTGAGGGCCCATTAGGGGTATTTTGGTAATTTCACTTTAATTTTCTGATTATTTAGGTTAAAATAAACTAGTTTGCAAGTTTTTAGAATTTTTTATAACTTTTGGATTTTTATTATTATTTTATTATTATTTTATTATTATTTTTAAAATTTCACATTTTCCAACTTTTTACATTTTTCTTAGGTTAAATACATTAAAATAGGAATTCAGCAACTTTTAGAATAATTTTATCACTTATAGATTAATTTTTATAATTATTTTAAGTTTTAATAGTTTTTAAATCATTTTAAATAGTTTTTATTAGTTTTAAAATATATAAAAATAGTTTTTAATCTTTTTAGGTCATTTTAGAGGTTTATCAATTGAAAAATCTTTATTTAGGCTTTTTGATAATTTATTTGATTTTTAGGGCTTTAATTATCATTTAAAAATTGAATATTTAATTATTTAAAAGGTTTGAAAAAGTTTTGATCATTGGTAAACTCTTAGTTTATTATTTTTGATTTTTGGTGAATTTTTGGTAATTTTTAGAATTTATTTTTATTTTGGTGATTTTTAAGGTTCTACGTTTTAACTTTCTAGTAGTGATTTTTGTTAATTTTTATTTTTACGTCTTCGTCATCTTCTTTTCTAATCCCCTTCTAAACCAAATATTAATCACCAATCTTGAACATCTTAGTCACACACATATACCTCCTTGGGAAACGAACTTTCATTGGGTCATTAACACTTGATTTTTCCTAAAGTCATTTGTTCAATACTTACCGCTCATATACGCTCTTTTGTTTTCCTAAACAAGAGGTGTATTTTACTACAATCATTTTTGGCTCCGCTGCCGGGGAGGTGTGTCGTGATTAATTTGCATTGTTGTTTTTATTATTAACCAAATAGTATTTGTATTAGTAGGACTCTACTAATACGTATTATCGGTTTTCTTGGTTTTTCTTGTACAAATGTTATTGTTATATTGTATTAAGTATCACAATTAATATACAATATCTCCAAAAGTGTGAAAACACAACCTTAATTGGGATTTCATCACTCAATTATTGTATTCGAATCTCAAACAAAAAGAAAAAGGCAAAAATAGATAAATACTTTCGTGAAGCTCGATTTTGAAAGATACAAACTATAAGGTGGGTATAAGGCGGGTATTATATAATATACCCTAAGGAAAAAGGCTCTTAAGTGCTTCACGCCGCCTCGTTTCCCCGCTTTCTTGTGAGTATTTTAAGATTGAAGGCTAATCGAGGGTTTTGCCGCCCAAAGTATTATTACGTATAATATATTTGCTTGGTTTTCTTTGTGATTAAAACCTCTTGAACAATTTGGTTTTCACCAAAGTTCTAAAGTCATTCGAAGGCGTTCACTCCACGTGATCGTTTTCATTCCTTTGAGGCTTCTTTAATCAAGAGTTTGATTCGAGGAGAGATTTTGTAGATTATTGTCTACGAAGATACACCAAAATCCAAAAAAACTAAATATCATCAAAAACACACAAAAAAATTGAAAATTCACAAAACACCCAAAAAGAATCTTCTTTGCTCACCTCCCATTCTTCGTGAAGTTTATGATCACTCGTAATCAAGCAAAACGAGCTCGTAAACGACTTCAAAAGCAAGCCAATCAAGAGTCGTTGATTGAGGAACAATCTCCAATTGTTGAACCTATTGTAGAACAAGAAGTCGTCATGGCTAATCGTACTATGATGGAGTTGCTACAAGCACCCACCGAGGGTTTTGGAGAGGCTATTGTGATTCCCGCCATCCTTGCGGAGAATTTCGAAATTAAGACGGGTTTAATGTCGATTTTGCAAGCAAATAAGTTTAGAGGTCACGAGAAAGACAACCCACATTACCACATTAGGAATTTTAACCGTCTCACCGCTACTAGCAAGTTTAAGGATGTTCCACATGACGCCATTAAGATGATGTTGTTTCCATACTCGTTGGATGGACCCGCAAAAATTTGGATCGAGAAAGAACCGCCAAATTCGATTTTGACATGGGCCGATCTCGTTTCTAAGTTTGTGAACAAGTTTTTTCCACCATCTAAAACAACACACTTGAAAAATAAGATTTCACGATTTGTGCAAAGAAATAATGAAAGTTTTTCAATGGCATGGGAACGATTTAATGAAATGTTACATGAATGTCCACACCATGATTTTACGGAATTGCATCAAGTGGATACTTTTTATAATGGGCTTAATGATCATGAACGAGATTATTTGAATGCCGACGCGGGTGGTAATGTTTTGTGCAAGACGACAAATGAGGCTTTACAAATCATTGAAAATAGATCTAAGGTTTATAACCCTCGTAACACACCGAGTGTTGCCAATATGGGTTCGTCATCTTCGTCACAATCGTCTCGTAGCATTAACGCCTTACATGATGAAGCTAATGAGGAAAATCGGTTTTTTGATAGATTTGCTAATCTAATGTCCCATTGGAAGGCTCAAGAAGCTTCCAATTCCGCTTCGATTAAAGCGGTTACTAAGAGTTGTTTATCTTGTGGGGAGCTCATGATCTTTCCGAGTGCATTACCGCGGATGGTAACACTTCGAGTGCTTATGTAGCAACGGGAACTTACAACCAAAACGGTCAAGGTTCCCGCCAAAATCAAGCTCCACCAAACCAAAATGTTAACAATTATCGAAACAACAACCAAGGTAATTACCAAGGCAACACACGCAATTACAACAAGGGGAATTATCAAAGTGGGAATGGACAAATTTCTAATCAAAACCAAAACCGTGATTTTCAAAACACTACACATGGTTTTCAAAATGCTCACACTAAAAATTTGCAAGGAGAATTTTTGGATTATGCAAAAGCAAATGATGCTAAATTTGATAACATGCAACGTGAGATGATTAGCTTAAGGTCCGAGTTGAAAAACGAACTTAAAAATGAACTTGCTAATGAACTTAAAACTCATGCAAACAAAATGGAAGGAAATGTCCAACGTCTTCAACAAAATCAACAAAATATGGAATTAGGACAACATGAGATTAAACAAGAGTTATTAAAAGCGGATGCTAGGCAATCAAAATTTGAGGACCGAATGGCTAAGATGTTTGAAGCAATCATGTGCAAACCCTCTTCCTCGGGTGGTCTTCCTAGTGATACCATTGCTAACCCGAAGGGAGAAATGAAGGTTATTACTACACGAAGTGGTAAAACTTTCAAGGAACCAATCTCTCGTCCAAGTACTTCTATGGAGAAGGAAATCGAGAAAGAACCCGAGGTGATGGTCGAAAAAGAGCACATTACAATCCCACGAAGTACCGCTCATACCACACCTACGGTTGAACCAATACCAATTGTGGAACCCGAGTTTCCAAGGCCGTTGCCTAATGACCAACCCACACCACCTTTACCCTACCCTTCGAGACAAAACAAAGAGAAAGCACAAGAACAGAACAATTATCAATTTGAGCTATTTATGAAAATGTTTCGTGATCTACATTTTAACATAAGTTTTGCCGACGCTCTTATCATGATGCCTCGATTCGCCGCAAACTTCAAAAGTATGCTAAACAACAAAGAGAAGTTACAACAATCGTCTAGTTGTTCATCGGTTTTTCTTAGCCGCATACCACAAAAAGTCGGTGATCCCGGTAAATTTTTGATTCCGTGTGCAATTCAAGATATGGAGGAATGCTACGCCTTGGCCGATCTTGGCGCTAGTATTAATTTAATGCCTCTCGAGATTTTCAAATCGCTTTCGCTTCCAGCTCTTATTCCTTCGAACATGTCTATCGAGATGGCCGATCATTCTACGATTTTAGCATGTGGAGTAGCCGAGGACGTTTTCGTTAAAGTCGGAAAGTTTTACTATCCCGTTGACTTTATTGTTGTAGACATTCCTATCGATCGAAAAGTTCCTCTCATTTTGGGTCGTTCATTTTTGGATACCTCAAGAGCACTTATCGATGTTCATGCTCGAAAAATCACCCTTCGATTCAATGAAGAAGAACTTGTCATCAATGCAACACAAAACTCCAATCTTTCTCATGTCTATTCTATTGCAACTTTAAACCATGGTGACTCAACCAATGTCGTTTGCAAAATATTTTCACCAAGAGTTTTAGGAAATGTCGCCAAAAACAATTTACCATTTCCTCCGCCGGTGGAGGTTATGAGTGTAAAGCCTACAAAGAAGAAACCGTCAATCGAAAAATCCTTCACCTCACCTCGAACATTCATTCTTGAAAAGTGTTGATAAATTGCCGGTTTCTACGGAAGATCCTTCGGATGATGAATATGTTGACCCCGATGGGGAGGTTTTCTTCGTCGATAAACGTTTTGAGAACTTGCCACCACCAAAACCAAAATGGTTTACAAATGTGAGAATTTTTAGTGTGACTAACATCGTCTTAGAAACACCGAATATTTTCGACATAATCAAAAAGGGTTTTCATAAAGAGAGTTCAAAAGGTAAAAAAGGAAAAGATCTTAAATGTGACTTAATTGATTTTCCTACAAATCTAACTCCGTCATCACCACGTGTTTTGAGTGCTACAAGCTCGTCTACTCCTTTTGACGATGCTTTGTGTGGTTCTAGTATGGGGGAAGCCCCTTATGTTCCCTCATCCTTGTCCACCGAGGACGAGATTTTCGATCCCGGAATTTCATGTAAAGGGAAATCTCGGTCTTCCACCGATGCAATAAATGGAAACTATATCTATTTGCTTGGTGCGAGTCTACCTCGAGTAGCTCAAACGTTTGTCTTACCAATTGTCTCACCCTTCTATTTCTCATCTATTTTCTTCAAACTCTTTGAGTTTATGGCACATGTTGAAGTGGCGTTAATTTGTTTTTCCAATGAAAACGAGAACGCCATCTTCGACCCCGGTATTTTGCATCATTTAAAGGACTTAGTCCTTTAATACCGGTTGCTTTTTGGGCCTTGTTTATCATGTAAGCCCCATCAAAAATTGACCATACCATGATTTTCCCTAAATGTTCACATTTTGAGGGGATCGAGTCGAGATCATGACTCGGTAATAAAAAACGAGGTGCCTCGTGGGGGAAATCCCATGCTTATCTTTTATGCTCACTATTCACTAATAAGGGGACTTGTACCCTTTCAACTCGTTGTCTCGTGGTTGTTTGTGATTGTGTTATCTAGATCATCATCATCTACGATTGAAGACTCTCGTGTTCGTTTACGTGAGCCTCCATCGTTCATTTGAAGAAGTTTTTCACGAATCCATGACATATCCTTTATTTTTCTAACAAATATCTTTTAGCATACTTAATAAACGGCTTTAGATATATTGTTGATCACCCTTTCCATGCTAGATCCTAAGCATTCGACTCTTCGTCTCTAGTATGGGGGTGCTCCACCTTTAGACTCGAAACATTGAGGACAATGTTTACTTTTAGTATGGGGGGGTGAATAGGTACTTGCTTTGCTACGCCCTCACGCTTTCCAACTTTCAATGTTTTATTTTGCTAATAAGGCTAAAAATGGCCAAATTTTAAATTTTTTTAAGTGTTTTTAAGACATAAATGTATATTTCCCGATGGGTAGAATAAGAGTTAATTTTTGACTTGATGGGCATTTGGAGCCATTTACATTCCTTAACCCGCTCAATTCAAGTTTTGCTAGACTTTTATATAGGGAGCTTTAAAACGCGAAAGTCTTAATTCATTCGGGTTAAGAACAAGAACTTTTCGCAAGTTCCTATAATTGATTCTAGAAAGTCACTTATCAAGGGAACTTTAAAAAGCATTCTCTAAACTTGAAAAAGTCCAAGAAAGTGCAAGATCCTATAGGTGGCTTGAAAACCCAAAACTTTGATTTGATATAGTCTTAATGAAAGCTAATCCAAATTTGGCTTAATTTTGACTTGCATGGCTAAGTATTCACGAGTCTCTTTAATTAGAGGTCTTTATATAGTGAAGAACGAGAAATGATAGAGATAGACAAGTGATCATGCTAAACGTAGAACATGAAAATGTTCTTTCAAAAACTCATATGTTTTTAATTGTGGCTTTTTCTTCCCATAAGATCAATGCATTAGGAATAAATCATAATTGCAATAAGTAAGGACGTACGATTTGAAAGGTTACTTAGCCTCTAGCGCAAGATCGTTTAAAAGTTGCTCGGGGTTGAATAGAGTTCATAGCCAAGGCATAACTTATTGAAACGGGACGCGACGATTGGCGACTATCCAAAAAGGCCCTAACAAGGCATGAGGAGCTCTATTTTTGCTAAAGATCCAAGATGATGTGAAGTATCATTATTCCTAAATCAATATGAAGGATCGAGACACACGACGAGAAGCAATTACTCCCCTAAAGATCATGGAGAAAGTCTATCCAAAAAGACCCTAACAAGGTATGAGGATAAATATATCCAAGTCCGAAAAGGAGGCGGATCGTTGTATATCAAAATCCAAAGTAAAGATTGAAGAAAAATGATGAAGTCGTGGTCCTATATGAAGAATCTCTAAAAAACATCAAGTGAAGAAATTCCAAATATATGAAGAGAAGACCATAATTTCAAGAACGTCTTCCCAAGATTTGAAGTATGAAGTACATGCCAAATATCGGTCCGAGAAAGGTCTCAAATCGTGAAACGAGTTATGCCAAGATATGAACTTAAGGAGATACACGAGAAGCCGTTTTAAAAGATTTTGTCCTTCGGCTAACTATTGATCAAATCGTGCTACTTTGCTTTCGGACTAATAACTACTCAAATAAGTCAATATGAATCACTTGTGATCCATGACAAATAGATAAAAAATGCTAGTAACCCATTTCCTTTTATAATAACTAGGATTGTGGGGAGAAAAAGTATTACACAATTTGGACGTATGAGTAGTGTTAGCATTGTGACTTGTACCAACAATGATCTTGTTTTTGCACTTAGCATGGAATGTATGACGATCAAGGATGACGAAGTTTACTCTAAGGGACATTTACTTGTTTCTATTCTTTGACCCTAAAAGTCACTTTTTGTGATGAAAATCATATGTTATGTCTTTACACATCATCATAGTATGTTGCAAGTCTTTTACTCTTCAATAAAAGTTAATAAAATTGAACTTTGGTGATGCTTAGATACTTTATTCTAGCATTGCGTGAGGGCACGACAATGGCTTAGTATGAGGGAGTGATGAGATGGCATTTATACATGATCTCATCGTTCTTTTCGGGCTTTAAATGCATAAAATGTCATAAAAATACCATATATATGCTTGTGTTTGTTTACTTGTGTATTTTAGGTATGGATATCGTGAAAAAGACAAAAGATCACAAGATACAAGGAAAAACGGACACGATAAACGAAGCCGTACAAAGAACCGGGCCTTAATCATGGAATTCTCAACAAATACCCTTGAAGACTTGAAGACAAACAAGATTGATCCTCATTTATTGAAGAAATGACACTTAAAACCCTTGTATATTCATAATTACAAGTTTGGTCCCTTAAGTTTGTCAATATTACACAAAAGGTCCTTCAACTTTGAAGAAATGGCAAGATTAGTCCCTCAACAAATCAAAATTGCCAATAATGGTCCCTCATGAAGTCAAAGATACAATGAAGACCTTTGAAGATCAAGAATGTCCAAAACCAGCCCTTGAATTATCCAAAAATGGCAAAAACAAACCTTGAAACACTTTTTGGAAAAGTTTGTGCCAAAAATGACAAAGTATGAAACGTTGATACAAAGGAAATGGACGCTGATGGGTTTTTAAACACAAAAGACAAGAGAAAGAATGAATAAGGGCTAAAGTTGTGCATTTGAAACATTCAAACATAATAATGCGCCAAACAACTCCACCTCCTACAAAAACGGATCAAACAACTTACTATTCACCTTCATCCACCCAGTTTTACCATCACTTAAAACAAGGGGTAAATCAAAATTACCCACACCCACGTGTGATTCACACATGCAGAAACAAATCCCACACACAAAACCCTCACTCCCACTACTCCTTGGACCCCACACTCAACATTCTCAACCAATGAAAATACGACTTGGCCTCCAAGCAAAATGACGTGGCCAAATCAACAGCCAAGGATCATTGCTTCATATCAAAGCTGAAATGAACGTCCAAGATGAATTTAAACAGCTCATTCCATCAAAACGTCTAGAAGGACTTAGGGCATTTAGGGAATTTCACTTCTAGGGTTTGTGAATAGTGTTTAGCCAGGCATTTGCCTATAAAAGGAGACCTCAACATGTGAGAGTCCCTTTGTTCCAGTTTTAGGCTATTAATCTTTGTAATTCCTTTTTAAGCTTAATAAAATTTGAATTTCTGAAATTTGAAATCTCTTTTTGATTTAGTTAAAAGTTTGGTGTTTGAGTAGCCTAATTCTGAGTTCCATTTGATTATTAAGGCCTACCTTAATCTTGTGGTTAAGGCACGTCTTGTTTCATTAGGTTTTTAAGGTTTGAAAACCTTAAAATCCTAGGTTCTGTTTTGGTTATTTTTGTGTACTAACCCTTAGCCTTAAGCCTTGAATTCTTTCAAGCTTGTGTTGAAGATATAAAGTCCTTGAGGTTCTACTTTGAACCATCAACCAAGGCTGTTTGCATCTCCTTCATTGAAGTACCTTGGTCTTGTTCTAGTTGTTGAACAAGGTCCAAGGAGCATTGTTGGCCTTCCTAGGATGTTGTGGAAGGCAAGTATAAGCTCTTGTTAAGATTCCCCTAAAAATTTCATGTTTATGACTGTTTTGGATTTTGTGCTTTGATTTTGAGTATTTGTGTTTGTGCTGGTAATTTATGTGTTTGATTGTGTTAGTTGCTGCCTAGTAAGTGTTTTTGATCATTAAAATCAGTAGGTTATTAGAAGAAATCACAAGTTTCTTTGATAAGTGACTGATTAAGGAGTGTTTGGGATTACTGCATAAGTTTGGATTGTGGTTTGCTAAGTGTTTGTGTGTTGTTAGCAAGTGTTGGTATCTGTTGTTTGGGTGATATTGTTCATCTGTTTGCAGGTTTTGTGGGTTTGAACACATAGATTCATAGATTGGCTATAAAATCTTAAATACTTGGTAAAATTGGCTAGGATTTTGAGGACACCTAGATCTAGGCTTAGGCTAGGGCTAACAAGTGCTAAATCATAGTTAATCACACCAGGGTAGAAGGATTTGAGGCTTGAAATTGGATCAAGTGTCAAGTATATCAACAAAACTTGTCTGCATATTGTTCTTTGTTCATCAGAAACATTTTGTGCTTTGATCTTGCTATTTACTTTGATTCAGTGTTTGATTCTTGTTGCTTTGTGTTTGTTCTTAGTTTAGATAACTTGTGTATGCATCTGGTTAAGTTTGGTTGGCTTATTCTGCTTAAATCTGCTTATTAAGTGCTTAACTGCTTATTTGCATATCTGGAGCATATCTGGTAACTGTTTGGCTTATTGTGACTTATTGTGTGAACCATTTTGTGATTTTATTGTTGCTATTGACTCCTTGTGATTCACTGATTACAAGGGTGCCTTTGTTTCCAATTGAATCAAACCAGAACTCTCATATAAGCTTGGTCAACTAGTCAAAGCAGTGGGAACTCCTTTCCCCTGCTGGTTGCACCTGCTAGTGCAATTTTGGTGTCAGCTTAACAATAAGCTATAATAGCTTATTCCAACCAGCAACAACTTTGTTTTTGTAATAGGTGCTCATATTTTGACCCATTTGTTCATACTGGAGCATTTGGGTGGTTGACTTTTAGGTTTGACTAGAAAACCAACTCCTTTGACTTTTACATAAGTTCATTTGTGCTTATTCTGGCTTATTGGTTGTGCTTATTGGATTTTTGTTGATTGATTTTGCTTATTGAGTCCATTTGAAAGCTTTTGCAAGTTGAATTAAGTCCTGAGGTGCATTATTTCTCAAAAACGACTATTTTGTCGTTTTGTGGAATTTTGCTTTTCTATTTTCTGGCTTATTGAGTGAGCTTATTGGAAATTTCTTTTGACAGATCTCTTAAGCATCCTAAACGAGGGTTGTGTGTCAAATTAGAGCTTATGGCATTAGCTTATGGCTTAATGGGCTGAAAAGCCCAATAAGAATAAGCTTTGTGTTCAATAAGCTGTGATAAGCTCACATTCAGCTTTTGGGCCTTTAGAGTTTTGTTCTTAGAATTGAATTTTGAGTCAGATAGGGCTTTTCCAAGTCAATTGGGCCAAGTTTGACTTTTTGGGCCCAAAAGCCCATTTGTGTTGACTGAATTTGGATTTGGCCCATTTGAGGGCCCATTAGGGGTTATTTGGTAATTTCACTTTGATTTTCTGATTATTTAGGTTAAAATAAACTAGTTTGCAAGTTTTTAGAATTTTTTATAATTTTTGGATTTTTATTATTATTTTTTTATTATTTTATTATTATTTTTAAAATTTCACATTTTCCAACTTTTTACATTTTTCTTAGGTTAAATACATTAAAATAGGAATTTAGCAACTTTTAGAATAATTTTATCACTTATAGATTAATTTTTATAATTATTTTAAATTTTAATAGTTTTTAAATCATTTTAAATAGTTTTTATTAGTTTTAAAATTTATAAAAATAGTTTTTAATCTTTTTAGGTTATTTTAGAGGTTTATCAATTGAAAAATCTTTATTTAGGCTTTTTGATAATTTATTTGATTTTTAGGGCTTTAATTAGCATTTAAAAATTGAATATTTAATTATTTAAAAGGTTTGAAAAAGTTTTGATCACTGGTAAACTCTTAGTTTATTATTTTTGATTTTTGGTGAATTTTTGGTAATTTTTAGAATTTATTTTTATTTTGGTGATTTTTAAGGTTCTACGTTTTAACTTTCTAGTAGTGATTTTTGTTAATTTTTATTTTTACGTCTTCGTCATCTTCTTTTCTAATCCCCTTCTAAACCAAATATTAATCACCAATCTTGAACATCTTAGTCACACACATATACCTCCTTGGGAAACGAACTTTCATTGGGTCATTAACACTTGATTTTTCCTAAAGTCATTTGTTCAATACTTACCGTTCATATACGCTCTTTTGTTTTCCTAAACAAGAGGTGTATTTTACTACAATCAATTTTCCACAAGGAGTTCATGAAGATAGGTGATCTTGAAGTTGATATTGGTGTACCACAAGTTTTGCCAAAAAAAGTCAAGATTGATCATAACTTTCATAATCTTGGTGGTAACAAGATCATCATTCCCATTTTCTTGTTATTTTTGTAAATGTAAATTGTATTTTCTTTCTTGATGTATATGTATATGATGATATATGATGATGAAAATATTGTGTGGGGATCATGTGTTGATAAACTTGGTTAAAAAGATTGAAAACTACATGTAAAAGTGGTAAAATCTTGCTTAAATTAGTAGGCTGTATAAAAACAGTAAAGAACCTTATGTTAAATTGATAAAATGGCATAGATGAATTAATATACAGTAAGTTATAAGACTTGTACGCATGTGAGAATTGGCCATACAATGGAATCTTTATAATGAGTGAGATATGATCAAAACAAAATTGAAGTGCAAAGCTGAGTAGTCTGTTTTGGACGGACTGTTAGGGACATTTAGAGTTAGATTGAGCAGTAGCTAAACTAAGTTAATTGTAGCACATAATATGAAGTTTATGTCACCAAAAAATGAGCTTCAATCTCCTTGTAGAACTCAAGATACGGTAAAAATGGTGAAAGTAAAAATAATAATCAGATTTGTGAAATAAAAGTATATAGTATAATATTAGCACTCAAGTAAATATAATACAAAATATAAACTTGAAACCCACTAACTAATATATTAAATATAAATAAGTATGTATATTAATAAATAAATGGGACATTTTATAAAAATGACAATTTGATAAGTTTTATAAGTTATAAAAACTATATACACAAGTTTTACGTCTTTTCGGCTAAGACCGAAAGATTAACGTTTTTGTTAAATAAAACTTAGACGGTCGGACCCGTCTAAAGTAAACTTTTATAAACTCACATACTGATGTATAAACTTATATAACAAGTAAAAACCGATAAAACCCGAGCTTTATAACTTATGGACATTAACGGGCCAAAGTAGCCTTATTGGAATATTAACCCAACTAGTTTGGATAAACACTAATGGGCTTACTCATTGGACTTTACCCACTTGGGCCCAACATATGAGTAAAGGCCTAGTATTAAAAAAGTATAAATGGACTAAAATAAAGAGTTGAACTCTTAATGGGCTTTTTATGGGCTTATTTGGCCTTAATATGGAATTGGATTGAAACTAGTATAACTAGTCAAAATTTGACTAACACATAACACTATAATGTGTATAAAGATGTAAAAATCCCACTTGATCATCATCATATTTATAAAATCATCATATATATACATAGTTATTGTTTTTATAAAGTCATTGGACAAGATTCTAAGACGAGTATTATTTGTCTAGGTTTCCGTGATTGAAGCACGTACCGTACATCCAAATCCCCGATAACCGCCTTTCCCAATCAACGTGAGTTCATAGCCTCGCACTCTTTTAAATGTTTTTTATGAAATGTTTTAAAAACCCACGAGGGAGATAACATGTTAGTTTTAATAAAATAGGACACCAGTTGTCCCGATTGTTTGTTTATTGGTTTGGACCCGAATGATTGTATGACCCGATGAATGATTATATGACCCGATAAATAAAATGAAATGGATTATTAAAGTTAGGTTATGTCACTAAAAGTCCCATTAGCATGAATTGTGAACTACCGGGATTTGGCAGACGCTTATGCATATAATAGTACTATTTGGGGAAGATCACCCCAGTTCACGCCTTGACGGTTGATCCCCGTTGTGCCACATTGTTTGGTAAGCGAATTTATGTATGAGAAGATTTATATAAGCGTGATTATTGTGACGACACGATGTTTTAGATGGGCAAATGAGTTTCGGGTTAGCTACCCGTTGTTTGATATAGTAAGGTAGCAATATCATGCGTCTTATAATAATCCAATAACGAAAATATTGCTATACGCATTGAATTACAATATATTGCCAGACTAGCAATACAGGGTCTTATTATTGATATTATGCTCGTGTTTTGGTTTTACATAACCATATTCATATAACGGTTTTTATTTAACTCTATACAACGTTATAAGACGTATTGTATGATGTTTTTACGACATTGGTTTGTATAATGATTTTGAAGGCAAACGCCTATAGTATGATTTACAACAAAGATTTGTATAAAATGCTTTTGGCTTATTTTATGGCCCCCGACAAATAATTGTACAAAATGATTTTTGATGATGATTATTTATACCAGTGATATATTAATGGTTTATTAAACTCTATGAATTCACTCGGCATTTTCGCTGACCTTTTCTTTTAACATGTTTTATATCAGGTACTTGAAGGTAATTCTCGGGAAGACGACAAGAATTTATGGCCCGCACTTAAATAACAATTTCCATTCAAAAGCTTTGTAAAATTGTATGAAATACTATGACTTGGGACCTATGTAAATATGATATTTATGAATGGAAATACTTTATTATTAAATGACGCGATTTTTAAGCGTTGTCTATGATGTGAGTAATGTGCTATCCCGTAACACCAACGACTCTTCCGCTGTATTGAATTGTGTATATTTGGGGGTGTTACACCATACATTCATTAAGATCGCTGATTTGATGGTTTTATGCATATGTGTACTCAATCGTTCTCAGTATCTAATCGAATTGATCACGGTTTAGGGTGGAATTATTGGTGTTGGTCACTAAAAGTGGGAGCTTGATTATCTAAGTCTACAAATAACATAAATGTAAAAGCTATTAAAAATAAAGAAGAATGTATAACCTTGATTTGTTTTCCAGAATGAATGCTGCACAGTAGAACTTGGTGAAAGAAACTAAAATTGATTATCTATCTTAAAATAAACGTGAAAATGTAAATGTCGTAGAGTAACAATGAAAGCTTTAAAAGTAAATTTGAAACTTAAAACTTTATAAAAATGTAAACTTGATAAAAATAACTTGAAAATTAAACTAAGTGAAAATGTTTAAAAATTAAACTAGGCAAAAATTGGCGGGAAAAATTAAAGATTGAAAATAATTTGGGAAACTAAAAAATAAACATAAGTCGGGAAATGATAAAACCAAACAATCCGTAATCAAAGATTCCAACCTAATTTGGAATCTGTGAAAAACAAATAAGTCGGAATCCACGTCCCTAGCCTAATTCGGAATACACCCAATTCCAACCTAATTCGGAATGGGTGTCCTGCACTTAATCCGGATTATGGCCAAGTATATAATTCAGAATCCTTGTTGTGCATACTATCCGGAATCCATGATCTCCACTTAATCCGGAATATCTGTCTTGAACGTAGTTCGAGATTCGAAATCCTCACTTTGTTCGGAATATGCAATTCTCACTTTAGTTCGGAATCCAAGTTTACACGTAATTCGGGATCGAGGAAATGATATGTAATCCGGAATCCAAATTCCACACGCAATCCGGAATGTTGCTTCTTTACCTAAGTCGGAATCCCAATCCCCTACCTAATCCGGGAAACGAAATCTTCACACAATCCGGGAAAACCAATTTTGCACCTAATTCGGGATATGGAAGTTTGTACTTAATTCGGGAAATGAGATGATTGTTTTGGAGGGAAAACAAGGTTAAGTGGGAATAAAGGTTTGTAGTTAATTCGGGATACTGGGGTTTTGAATATAGTTCGGAATAAAAGGGTTTTGAGAACCCGGAATAACACAAAATAAGCAAAATAACAATAAGCACTTACCAAAACTTAAACCAAATCAATTTTTAGAAAAAGCTAATAAGACATAATTTTAAAACTTTTAAAAACACTAAATAATCAAAATATTTAATATCACTTTTTATAAAAATATTAATCTACCAAAATCAACTCATTTAAAAACTAACAAACATTAAAATTAAGCAATAAGCACAATAATCTAAAAACCTCAAACGCACTAACTCAATAAGCACAATCCAATAAGCAAACCGATCACATCATCAAAAAAATTAAACCAACTACATGATTAATTAAGCAAAACAATAGATTATGATTAAGAAAGGTAAAATGAGAATTTATTAAAAAGCTTGATTAATTAAAGATTAAGATTCAAGATTACAAGATTAAGATGAAAGATTAAAAAGCTTGAAAGAAAAGATAGAGAGAGGAAAAAATAAAAACACACTAGTTACCTACTAAAATAAAATAATGACTCAAGACTAATGACATATTAAGACACTATTTATAGTGGAAGGGGAAGGTGTTTGTTTCTTCCTCTTTTCTTCTTGTCTTCTCGTCTTTTAAATAACTCGTCTTTCTTGACTTCGTCTCGGGATTAGTCGAATGATAACTTGAACTCGTCTTCTAATTTTCTTCTTTTAGTAGACTTGGTTCTTCGACTTCGTTAAACTTCCGTCTTTAGACTTTTTCTTCGATAAATCTTTAGAATAGGCCTTTGACTTCAATTCTTCTTGCACTTTTGACCTTTTGACTTCGTCTTTTGTCTTTTTCTTTGATAAAAGCCCGTGAAAACCCGTGTTTTCTTCCTTTTTCATATTTTTGTCCTAAAACACAATAAAAACATAAACCACGCTTAATTCTGCCTTTTACGACATTAAATACACGTTTTGGTCTTGTTATTATTAGAAATAAGTGGTAAAAGGATAAGTGTTTTCACACTTACTAAATCTGTTAATGCAAGTGATGCCTAAAAACATTATTAGTGTTAACTAATCTTTCTTAGTTTTGATCACAACAAACTATACAACACATTTAGTGTAAAACACAAAACGAATTATTTAACTAACACTATCATCAAGGTAATAATCATATCACTAACCTTTCTTAATCATACTTACTGATCATCAAAATGATTATCCTTAAAACTCACTTTTGTTAATATGACAAAAGACTTTCTAATAAACTTTCTTTCTTAGACAATGTTTTATTAAAATGGAAAATGAAAATTTGAAAATAGCATATTCCATATGCTATTAGAATATCCTTTGAAGGCTTCAAATACCTCAGATATTCCCACCCCACTAAAAGACAAAAAACGGAGCGTACTCTAGGGGCGGTACCTTAAGTAGCTAGGCGGTTCCCTAGCGATATGGAACCGCCGGGCTAGATAAGGTACCGCGCCCAGATAGCTGTTATATATCCGTTATACTTTGTCTCCTTTAAATAGTGGGTCAAATCTCATTTTCCAACAAGCCTCTTGGACGTTTTTCTCAGCCCCCTTTCTATTTTCTATAGCATAATCATTAGTAAATGATCACTTAAAGTGTTAAGGATGTTTACATATGATTATACTCTTGATCCCCTCCTTTACCTTGTCCAATGAGAAGATCACTCACTCACTAGTGTTGTGATAAAGATGAATCTATGAGCTAGTCATATTCATCATGATACCCTTTTTTTAGGTTAATCCATTGTATTTATGAATACTTCGACTAGTTGTCTTCATCCAAGTTATTTGTGGATACTTGGATTTGTTGTGTACATCCATTGCATATGTGTTTGCTTAGATTTGTGTTGTGTAAATCCAAGCTACATGTGTGTACTTGGATAAGTCTATTTGAGTTGTAATAGATTTGATTAGTAGTTCTCACTAAACTATAAAGTGATGTGGTTGTGTCTTGTGAGTTGTGACTTAACTTGAAAGTGATTAGTAGTTGTGTTGTGTGAAGTTCTCACTTAGCTTCAAAGTCAAGAGTCGTGAAGATTGGTTCTAGCTTTGGATTAGAACTCGACATCTAGCCTTGTGTCGTAAAATGGTGAAGTAGGCAACGTCGTGAAGATTGGTTCTACCTTGAGATTAGAACTCGACATCTAGACTTGTGTCGTTAAATTGTGAAGTAGGCAACGTTGTGTAGATTGGTCATAGCTAAAGATTAGGTCTCGACATTTAGCTTAGTGTCGGAAAATAATGTAAGCAACGATGTAAGGTTTTCTCCGCCGAGAAGGGAGCTTGTGGATATAGTGGAAATCTCGAGTAGGTGTACTCGAGGAGTGGAGTAGAAACGAGGATAGAGCCTCGTTGTCGAACCACTATAAATCTAGGTGTCTCCCCTCGAGGAGTTGAGTAGAAACGAGGATAGAGCCTCGTTGTCGAACCACTATAAATCTAGGTGTCTCCCCACTAGGTTGTTTCCTTCCTTACTCTTTACTTATTTCATTATCATTATACTTACCTATTATCTTTGCTAGTGCATTTTGAATTGAACCTAATCATTATGAAACTTAGCCTCAAGTAAAAGATATTTTTGATACAACCCAAATTGAAAGTAATTTTAATTTGGTCACCAATAAAGAGAAACTATTCAACCCCCCTCCCCCCCCCCCTTTCTAGTTTCTACAATTGGTATCAGAGCGATGGTCACTCAAGATCTTTGAAGTATATTGTACTTTGAAACTTGGATCGAACCATTGTCTCCTCAAATTAGACGGTCAAGTTGTACTAAAGTTTCTCTTTGGTCAAAACTATTTTTTTAAAAATAGGTCTTTTAATTTATAATATTACATCCCACTTAAGATTAGTAGTCTTTATGCATTTTAGATCTACTCTTGAAATTTATCTAGTAGTTTGAATCTTGCTTTGTGTAGGTACTCATGAAGATCAATCACTTGATTGGTTGTGGATTTAGTTACTTGCACTTATAGAAGACTCATCTTCATTGATCTTTAACATCTATGAATGATGATACCAAGATGATTGGGAATGATACTAGTCCTTGAAGACTTAGTACTCATCATAGTCATTGATTAGGCATAGCATTGACTCCTTGATGGATTGCTCTTTGTGGCCAAGGTACGCTTTCGTTCTTCCACACGCCCTTTGATCATTCTTTTGATCATTACTTGACTATGTGCTTGTTCTTGGCATCCTTGCCTTGACATTTGTTTATGGTTTGTGATTCTTTTCTTTTATCCTCTCAAACCTTCATTGCTTGGATACTTGACTCACTATGGTGATGTAGAGTGAGTTAGTAGTGGCTTAAAGTATCAAGCATGATATCATGGTTTGCACCCATACGGTTAGTAGGCCCTTCGTAGGAAAGAAAGTGAATCAATGCCTTGCTCATATCTTGGTTTAGACTAAGACTATCATTGAAAGTGATCTTGTCTATGCTTCAATATTTGCTTTGTGTTTGTTGATTACCAAAGCCGTTTAACACTTTGCCGGAAAGGCACGTCTTAAACCACTATATATGACACAAGCTCTTCGTTCCCATTATTTGAAGATTGTCATTATTCCCTTGAGCATTAATCCTTGTCTTGATTCACTTCCCTTGACTTCTCTCCACTTTGCCGTTTTGCTACGAGTAGTCGTTTGTCCGTTTCAGTTCTTTTCGATCTTGATTTAACTCGTAATCCTTCGTTAAGGCATATTGCTTAATGTTATGATGATCCATTGATATTCTAAAAGGCTCATGATATATTTTTAAGTGTTTTAGAAAAAATTGGTATTTAAAATTTGGCGTTTTTCATTGATAAAAACCAGCCTCTGTAGGCGATTCTTTATCTCTGGCGATTCAAACCGCGGTACCTTATCGATAAGGAACCGCGGGCAGCAACTTGAGTCAGAACACCAGTTTGATTATCTTATTCCTTTTCAAACCAC
This sequence comes from Glebionis coronaria, assembly GCA_025667525.1. Lineage (NCBI taxonomy): Eukaryota > Viridiplantae > Streptophyta > Magnoliopsida > Asterales > Asteraceae > Glebionis > Glebionis coronaria. The sequence continues at coordinate 319,032,026 of CM046881.1, forward strand.
TATCTCTCTCTCCCAAAAACACACAGCCGACGGTTTTCATCTTTTCCACCATTGTTGAAGCTTCAAAAACCTTCAATCACTCAAATTAATTGATTCCAAGTTGTGGGTTTCACTCATCCTTCATCTAACATCAATTAATTGTAAGTATTTTCTTACAATTTCATCTATTTTGTTCTAGGGTTCATCCTTTCATAATTGGGGATTTTTAAAATTGAAATTGAATTAAAACCTTAATAGGAATGTGGGTTGACATGGTTATTTTACTATGATTCCTTAGGTTCATATTCATTAAGATTTCACTAAAACCCACTTGTAGAACAAATCCGAATTTTGATTAATTATTTTGATTAAAAGATGGATTTGAGATGAACCCATGAACAAGTAGGTAATGACATTGTTAATGCTTACCTAAAAACCTTGTTTTGAAAAACTAATGTTCTAATCCATTGTTGATCTAACATAGATCATGTGTTCTTGGTTAATGATGGAATAGACACATTGTAAACATGAGAATGATATGGATTCAATCCTATGTTTGTCAAGAAATTGATATAACACATTCTCATATTTTTTGTTTGTTGATTTTAATTTTTCATATGAGTGATTGGAAAGATATTTTCGTGTTTAGGTACTTGTCATGTCTTCAAGATATCAAAAAGATCATGAACGAACACGAGCATACATGCCCTCTTCTCCTTTCCCTTATTTGATTCACTCTCATAAAAACTCGTCTAAGTCTCTTGAACATCGTTGATTTCATGAAGGACGCATCATTCTTTCCAATTTTGTAAATGAGTTTATTCGCTTCATGTTTGACTCTATTGGGTTTGATTGTCTTCTTGATATTGATGAGCCAATATTTCCTTCGTTTCTTATGGAGTTCTTTAGCTCATTCACCTTGATAGGCATCAATAATGGTATATCTATACGATTTTCCATAATGGGGAAAATCATTATTTACACTCTTGAAGAATTCGGTAATATTCTTGGGGTGCCATCTAATGGTCAATGTCAATTCACCGATGCTTGGATATTGACTCTTTAGAATCGGCCCCTATTGATGCTCATTATGTGACTGTGCTTCCATCGTCTTCGGACATCATTCATGTAATTTCTAATCCTCGTGAACATCCTATTCTTGGTAAATTTCAAGGAGTTGTTCGAACTCTCTCGCCTTGGGAATTACTTACTAGCGATCTTAATGATTTCATGATCCCTTGGGCCGAAATCATTAGGGAAAATGTAATGTGTCTAGATGAGAATTGGGACTTAGTACCCGCTTGCCTTGCACATATGTTGTATTATGTTGCCACTGCAACTCCTTACAATCTCGCATTTTTCATAGCTAGAAGAATTAGATTTGTTCTTCTTGAGTCTAAGTCAAGTCTTCCCTACAGAATGCTTCTCTCTCGTCTTCTTAGAAGAGTCCTTATTGACTTTCCATCTCTTCTCTCTTCACCTTATCACTCCGTTGATCGAGTCATGTTTCCTATTCAAGAGAACATTTCACCCGAGAGAAATGCTAACTCAAGTCAAGTCGAAAATACTTCTCAAGAAAAGTCTTTTAGCAATCCTCCTTCCCATTTCAATAACTTCATGTCCTCTTCAATCTCCATTTTGTCCTCCCATGAAGTTGATTCCGACTATCAATTTTATCGCAATCATCTTCTTCGAGAACGTCTAAGAAGTGAATCAAGGAATTAGATGTTATGCTCATGGTTACTTGCAACACTAATCTAGGATGATTTCCTGACTTTATTTCCTTCATTTGGTTGTGTATTAACTTATGTTTGGATTATTATTTATTTTGATCCTAAATGTTGCTTATGCCATCATGTTTGTGATTTACATAGCTTTGTGCATCTTTGTGATAGTTAGCTTATTAGATTATGATCTGTAGTTAACTTTGGCTTGTGAATCTTTTGGTAAAAATATGGGTTTATCAAAAACTGGGATGGAAATTTTTGAAACCTCTGGTCGCGGTTCCATATCGACCAGCGGCTCCTTATCGATAAGGAACCGCGGGTCCTAGATAAGGAACCACTGACCACTGTGCCCGACAGCATCTTTTGCTTTACACTGTTTTCTCAATTATGTGTAAACACTGCATGATTTTCTGTAATAAACTGCACATTTCCTAAACTAGCTTACCTAAATTCATTATTCACCTAAAATGATTTTAACCCATTACTAGTTTGGATCATCCCCTCACCCATTTAAACACACCTTGTTTGTCATATTCTTCACACATCAAACATACTTCCCTAATCCTTAAACAACCATGGTTTCTACCAAAACCTCAAACACTTCCAAGACCTCCACCCCAAGGAAAACACTAAAAATAAGGATTAAGGTAGCCAAGCCTAACTCCTCACCCTTCCACACACCTAAGAATGAGATGGTTCCTATCCTCATTTCTTCATCACCTTCACCACCCCTTGCACCATGCAAGACAACATCCACCCTTGGTACTAACCACTCCATTGGTTCTACCTCCTCTTCTTTCAACTCAAGAATGAATGAGCTCTCTTCACCCTTCACTCCAAGTGCACCCTTGGATGTGACCACACAACCCCAACCAATCCAAAGCATTCCTTTTGTGAATGACTTTGATGACACCTTGGTGACTTCACCATTTACCCCTCCTAACTCACCCATTTCACCAACCTTGGAGAACATACCTCCACACTCACCCATTTCCCCTTTAAGGAACATGCCTCCACTCTCACCCACATCACCCTTGGAGAACATGCCTCCCCCACCTCCACCCAACTCAAACATTCCAATTTTGGGTGTTCCACTTTCCCACCTTTTGGGTGATCCATACTATGGGTTTCAAGAAACACATGGTCCTAATTGTCCATGTTGTCTTTACAACCACTACATCATCCATAACCTTAGGATAGAAATGTTTGGACTACATAGGAGGTTGCAAGAGTTCTTGCTTGCCTTGTTCTCCATGCCTCCTCCTAGGAGATGAATGATGAAGTTTTCTAAATAAATGGTTTTCAACAAAACCAAGCCAAAGAAGACTACTAATCTAGATCTAATGTTAAGCTAACTTTGTAATAGTTAGTTGTCTTTCTTTTCTATTTGTCATTGTAGTTGCTTCCTTCATGTGCGTTTCATGATGTTGATCTATGGATTTAGCTTTATGTGTTTCTATCCCTATGTGCACATTAATCAACTTTAATTTGAAATTAAAATTGAACCTAAATCTATCACAACCTCTAAAAACTTGACTAAAATTGGTTCAAAATGATATTCAAATATTTTGTCACCCTTTGTCAAGACATTCTTTGTGAATGTGTTGCTTTATGCAACCCTAGCATAATTTGGTGCTAATAGAGGTAAAATTCCAAGATTTGCAACTTTTTGAAAAAAAAGTCTTAGTTTTTCCCAAAACCCTGGAAAAACATGGTTTCATGTCCACTGGATGCGGCTCACTAAAAGTCGCACGGTTTCTTATGTGATAAGGAACCGCCGGTCCCTTTAAGGTACCGCGAACAGAAATCAATTTTTGACGATTTTTTGGTCAAAACTTTTAAAACCCTATACCCTGTCAAGATTCCTTGTTTGTTATTGGCTAAACATTCCTTAACACTTCACATTTTGTATTCAAATTCTTACCTTGATTACATTTTACTTATACCCCAACTTTGAGATTTCATTCTCACACCTTCCCAACCTTGAGAATTCATTCTCACACAACCTTGAGATTTCATTCTCACACCTTCCCAACCTTGAGATTTCATTCTCACACTCTCACAATGCCTAACTCCTCCATTCCTAACCTTGACATTTCTTTGTCACAACCCCACTCACCCAAAGCTTCCTCATCCAAGCTTTCAAAGAAACCGAAAATCTCGGTTCGACATATTTGGGTTAAGAAGAACGAACCATCTTCTTCCAAACCACCCAAAAACCCTACCTTCTCTCCAATCAAGTATTGGAATGAGACTTATACCATTAACCCCATCACCGGAGCAAAAGAAAATGTTCCTCCACCACCTCAATCCTTCAGCACTCCTCAACTCAATGACCTTTCAACCTTCTCAAACCTCACAAGGCATTGTGAAAACATTTCCTACCCCATTACCCATCCACCACCAAACCCTAAGTTTGATGCCCTACCCCCATCAACGATTTTGTGTTGCATCATGGATCCTCGTGTGCTTGTTGTCGATTTCAACAAATTGAACTTGCTCATGTATATGAGAAGTTAAATTTCCTTGAATTCCTCCTCACTCGACCTCCTATCCAAGTTTTCGTCCCGGTGGACAAAACTTCAAATGATGCATCGTCGTCTTATTTTTCCAACTAAAGTCCTTATCACTTTAGTTGTTTTAGAGTCTTTTAATTTTTAAGCAATCTTGGAAAATTATCACTATTAGAATAACTTATGCTTTGTGGTTTATTTTCCATATCTTTTGCTTTAGATACTCATATTGTGTGTATGACTATCTACTTTGTTGTGTCTTTTCTATTATGTAACCTTTGTGTGTTATCCCTTTAGTTCTATTTTGAGTTGATCATGGTTAATTTTTACAATTGCTTATAGGTGATTCCATCAATTCTAAACTTTAACTCATTGACAAGCTTATCATCTTCATTGGATTGAAGTTTGATTTTGTCAATTACCTTTTTGGACAAACTTAGCAAAATACTTGCTTCTAATTTGAGATTTCTTCTCTCTCTCCCTCTCAAGTTACTTAGTAGGTAGTGATCATATATACATTGGTGTTTCTTTCCTTTCTACTAACCTTTGTGTAGCATGTCACCTTAGCTCATATACTTGGTGCCCCAAGCAAGGGGGAGCAACCACCAAGGGGGAGCTACTAGTAAAGTCCGATTTTCTTCAAAAGACATGTGCTAACCTTTTTGCTACGACAAAGGGGGAGAAATGATAGTGATAAACTCATTAATAATTCGATATTTTGTGTTTCTACGTAAATGAGTTTATCGTTTGTCGTAATAAAAAAGGGGGAGATTGTTAATGCAAGTGATGCCTAAAAACATTATTAGTGTTAACTAATCTTTCTTAGTTTTGATCACAACAAACTATACAACACATTTAGTGTAAAACACAAAAAGAATTATTTAACTAACACTATCATCAAGGTAATAATCATATCACTAACCTTTCTTAATCATACTTAGTGATCATCAAAATGATTATCCTTAAAACTCACTTTTGTTAATATGACAAAAGACTTTTTAATAAACTTTCTTTCTTAGAAAATGTTTTATTAAAATGGAAAATGAAAATTTGAAAATAGCATATTCCATATGCTATTAGAATATCCTTTGAAGGCTTCAAATACCTCAGATATTCCCACCCCACTAAAAGACAAAAAACGGAGCGTACTCTAGGGCGGTACCTTAAGTAGCTAGGCGGTTCCCTAGAGATATGGAACCGCCGGGCTAGATAAGGTACCGCGCCCAGATAGCCGTTATATATCCGTTATACTTTGTCTACTTTAAATAGTGGGTCAAATCTCATTTTCCAACAAGCCTCTTGGACGTTTTTCTCAGCCCCCATTCTATTTTCTATAGCATAATCATTAGTAAATGATCACTTAAAGTGTTAAGGATGTTTACATACGATTATCCTCTTGATCCCCTCCTTTACCTTGTCCAATGAGAAGATCACTCACTCACTAGTGTTGTGATAAAGATGAATCTATGAGCTAGTCATATTCATCATGATACCCTTTTTGTTTTAGGTTAATCCATTGTATTTATGAATACTTGGACTAGTTGTGTTCATCCAAGTTATTTGTGGATACTTGGATTTGTTGTGTACATCCATTGCATATGTGTTTGCTTGGATTTGTGTTTTGTAATTCCAAGCTACATGTGTGTACTTGGATAAGTCTAGTTGAGTTGTAATAGATTTGATTAGTAGTTCTCACTAAACTATAAAGTGATGTGGTTGTGTCTTGTGAGTTCTCACTTAACTTGAAAGTGATTAGTAGTTATGTTGTGTGAAGTTCTCACTTAGCTTCAAAGTGAAGAGTCGTGAAGATTGGTTCTAGCTTTGGATTAGAACTCGACATCTAGCCTTGTGTCGTAAAATGGTGAAGTAGGCAACGTCGTGAAGATTGATTCTACCTTGAGATTAGAACTCGACATCTAGCCTTGTGTCGTTAAATTGTGAAGTAGGCAACATTGTGTAGATTGGTCCTAGCTAAAGATTAGGTCTCGACATTTAGCTTAGTGTCGGAAAATAATGTAAGCAACGATGTAAGGTTTTCTCCGCCGAGAAGGGAGCTTGTGGATATAGTGGAAATCTCGAGTAGGTGTACTCGAGGAGTGGAGTAGAAACGAGGATAGAGCCTCGTTGTCGAACCACTATAAATCTTGGTGTCTCCCCACTAGGTTGTTTCCTTCCTTACTCTTTACTTATTTCATTATCATTATACTTACCTATTATCTTTGCTAGTGCATTTTGAATTGAACCTAATCATTATGCAACTTAGCCTCAAGTAAAAGATATTTTTGATACAACCCAAATTGAAAGTAATTTTAATTTGGTCACCAATAAAGAGAAACTATTCAACCCCCCCCCCCCCCCCCCCTTCTAGTTTCTACAAAATCCCCTACACTTGACCATTGTAATGCCCTCATGCAATGCATTAATTTTAAAGCACAGTTTACATTTTTCATCATAGTTAACCCAACTTGGCCTTTATTAAATGCTAAACACTAAGGAAACTAAAAAGATAGAAATATATACAAAGTGATTGAAGGGAGAACAAGTAAAGAGATCGAAGACTTACATTAGGGCTTTGGTTGTCATGAATGTTTATCACTCTCAAGTTTCACGTTCCCCACACCAAGCTTATAAACGAGATCATTGTTATTATAAGTTAGTACGCTAACACAAACTCATGTGGCCCAATTATTCACTTAGACTCCCTTATTCCTAGGTGTATCTCTTATATTTTATTATTCTCTTGAATGATCACGAGGATGCATTGTTTGACTTATTTCGATAGTTTATTTAGGCTGAAAATAAAGTAGGACGATTTAATCAATAGTTAGCTAAAGGACAAAATCTTTTAAAACTACTTCTCGGGACTTAATAAAGTTCATATCTTGGCATAACTCACTTCACGATTTGAGACCTTTCTCGTACCGATATTTGGTAGTGACTTCATACTTTGAATCTTGAGAGACGTTCTTGAAATAATGGTCTTCTCTTCATAATAGGAATTTCTTTACTTGAAGTTTTGAGAGATTCTTCATACTTGGACCACGACTTCTTCATTTTTCTCCAATCTTTATTTTGGATTTTTATATACAATGATCTGCCTCCTTTAGGACTTGGATCTATTTATCCTCATACCTTGCTAGGGTCTTTTCGGATAGACTTCTCCATGATCTTTAGGGGAGTATTTGCTTTTTGTCGTGTGTCTCGATCCTTCATATTGATTTTTGATAAATGATTCTTCACATCACTTGGGATCTTTAGCAACAAAATGTAGCCCTCATGCCTTGTTAGGGCCTTTTCGGACTTGCCAATCTTTGCATCCTATGCCTTGGCTATGAACTCTAATTAATACGGAGCAACTTTTAAGCGATCTTGTGCTAGAAGCTAAGTAACTTTTCAAATCGTACGACCTTACTTATTGCAATTATATTTATTAACAAGCGATGGGAGAAAAAGCTCATAATTAACTCACATAAATTCATGAAAGAATACCAAACTTATAATTGACTTGATAATCTCTCGTTCTCCACAATTTAAAATCTCAAGGAGTGAGACTCGTGGATGCTTAGCCTATTAAATCAAAGTTTTGGGTTTTCAAGTAATCTATATGATCATGTAATTTGTCAGACTTTTTCAGGTTTAGAATTCGCATTTTAAAGTTCCCTTGATAAACGACTTTCTAGGATCAATTATAGGAACTTGCAAAAAGTTCTTGTTCTTAACCCGTAAGAGTTAAGACTTTTGTGTTTTAAAGTTCCCTATATAAAAGCCTAGCAAAACTCGACTAAAACACGTTAAGGATACTAGCTAGAGTAAAATTAGATAAGTAAACTTGGGTTGAGTCAAAAGATTCATGACGGACCTAATATATCAAACATATCTAAACTCATTAAAACCATTTTATTTAACTTTATTTTTCTATTTGACTTTATTTTTGAAATGAAATATATACATATGATGCGATAACAAAAGGAAAGAACATAAAAGTGAATAAATGAAAAATAGTACTTGGCCAAAATAGATCAAAAAGTTTGAAAAATGTCGAAAAATTAGATTTTCCGGTTAAAATGAGGACAAATTAATGGAAAAGCCCACTTAACTCAATAGAAGTCCCCCTACACTTGATATAAACATTGTCCTCAATGTTTAAGCATGTGGGAGTAAACTCCCCTACACTTAGGACATTGTGCACGTTTTTTAGATCTTGCTAAGGAAGAGACAACTATAGTGATTTCAATGTGAACATATAAGATATGAAATATTGAATCACGACAGTTTAGGATAGAACCGGGAGGACGGGTACACGGGATCACGGGTCGTCAAATATCATCAAAAGTGCTCTTTGAAGCTTTAATCCCTGCACATCATAAGAAACAAGACAACAAACCCTATGTAGCTCCCCCTACACTTATTATGAAAACGGGTAAAAAGGATAGATCAACGGGTTGCCTCCCGAGAAGCGCTTGTTTTTGTTGACCGAGTCACGAACCTGACTCGACCCAGAACTAATTCAAGGGAATCGTAGTGAGGGATGGAATCATCTCATGAGAGATGTCCTCACCAAAGTACAACTTAACACGCTGGCCATTCACTTTGAAGGTTGGCCCATTTGGTTGCGATAACTCAATGGTGCCATAAGGGAAAACTTTGGCGACGGTGAATGGACTAGACCAACGGCTCTTAAGCTTGCCCGAAAAGATTTTCAACCAAAAGTTAAAGAGTAAAACTTGACCACCTATGTGAAACCCTCGGTTCTTAATCCTAGAATCATGAATGAGCTTGGTTTTCTCCTTGTAGATCAATGAATTCTCATAAGCCTCATTTCGTAGTTCATTAATTCATTGAGTTGGATCTTACTAAGATCACCGGCTTTGTTGATATCAAAATTAGCCCATTTCAAGGCCTAATAAGCCTTATGCTCGAACTCAATGGGGAGGTGGCATACTTTTCCGTACACAAGATGATATGTAGTACAACTAATAGGTGTCTTATATGTTGTACGCAAAGCCCACAAAGCTTCATCTAACTTATCGGCCCATGAGGCACGATTCTCTCCCACAGTACGCTCTAAGAGTCTCTTAAGTCCACGGTTTGAAATCTCGGCTTGACCGTTTGTTTGTGGATGATACGAGGTGGAAAGTCGATGATTGACACCATACTTAGCCATGACTCGAGCAAATTGATCATTGCAAAATGAGTCCCGCGATCACTAATGATAGCACGAGGAACACCGGATCGAGCAAATAATTGTTTCAAAAAGTTCACAACCACCCTTGCATCGTTAGTAGGAAGATCCTTTGCTTCAACCCATTTAGATACGTAGTCAACGGCTACAAGGATGTACTTGTTCCCTTTGGATGATGGAAATGGCCCTATAAAGTCGATGCCCCATAAGTCAAAGATTTCACACTCTTGGATGAAATTATGAGGCATCTCGTCTTTAGTTTTGATCTTGCCTTGTCTTTGGCAAGCATCACAATGCTTAACCATTTCTTGTGCATCATGATAAATGGTGGGCCAATAGAATCCAGAATCGAAAACTTTCTTCGTGGTGTAATTAGGACCAAAGTGACCATCGGTTGGTCCTTTATAGCAAGCTTCTAAGATTTGTAAAGTTGTGGGCCCGTCAACACACCGATGAAGGATCAAGTCAGCACATTGTTTGAAGAGTTAAGGCTCGTGCCAATAGTAAGTTTTCACATCCTTGAAGAATTTCTTCTTTTGTTGGGACGATAACTCTTTGATGAGAATTCCACCCGCCAAGTAGTTTGCAAAGTCCGCAAACCATGGGGTCTCATCAAGATTAGAGTTAATAGACATCAAGGCCTCAAGGGGAAAAGATTCATTAATCTCTTGATTTGGGAGCTCCCCTTGATAAGGATCCTCGAGTCTACTTAGATGATCCGCGGCTAGGTTTTCCGCTCCCTTATTGTCACGAATTTAAATTTTGAATTCTTGAAGGAGTAAAACCCAACGAAGAAGTCTTGGTTTAGAATCTTGTTTTTTTAACAAGTACTTTAACGCGGAATGATCGGTGTACAAACAATGGTTGTTGATAGGACAAGATAGGGGCGGAATTTCTCAAAAGCATACACTACAGCTAAAAGCTCTTTTTCGGTAGTGGTATAATGCAATTGAACCCCCGTCATTATCTTGCTAGCGTAATGGATTGGTTGGAAATGTTTGTTGATTCTTTGTCCCAAAACCGCTCCAATAGCAAAGTCGCTAGCATCACACATCAATTCAAAAGGTAACTCCCAATTAGGAGTAACTAATACCGGTGCCTTAGTTAATTTATCCTTAAGAAGATTGAAAGATTCAATACACTCTTTAGAAAATATAAAAGGAGTATATTTTTCCAAGAGGTGGGTCATCGGGCGAGCGATCTTAGAAAAATCTTGAATGAATCGACGATAGAAGCCCGCATGACCAAGAAAACTTCTCACACCCTTCACGGTTGAAGGAGGAGGTAATTTAGCAATCACATCGACTTTAGCACGGTCGACTTCAAGACCGGATTTGAAAATTTTATGTCCAAGAACAATGCCTTCTTTGACCATGAAATGGCATTTTTCCTAATTTAGAACAAGACGAGTGTCTTCACACCATTTGAGCATACGTTCTAAATTGGCAAGGCAAGTAGAGAAAGAATCACCATAGACCGAGAAATCATCCATAAAGACTTCCATAGTTTCTTCAACCATGTCATGGAATATAGCCATCATACACCTTTGGAAAGTCCCGGGAGCATTGCATAAGCCGAAAGGCATTCTTTTGTAAGCAAATGTTACATAAGGACAAGTGAATCTGGTTTTCTCTTGGTCTTTTGGATCGATGGGAATTTGAAAATACCCAGAGAAACCGTCTAAGAAACAATAGTAGTCATTACCTGCTAAACGCTCGAGCATTTGATCCATGAAAGGAAGAGGAAAACGATCCTTACGAGTGGCATCATTGAGCTTGCGATAGTCTATGCAAACTCGCCAACCCGTGACAAGTCGAGTATGAATCAACTCGTTGTTTACATTGGGAACAACGGTTATTCCGCCTTTCTTAGGCACACAATGGACGAGACTCACTACAAGAAAAGTAGCTTTTTAGGACGAAACGTTTTGGAACAGTCCAATAATGGTGCCAAATACATGTATTTGGAACGAGTTGCATAAGCGTTCCAAAAAATTTGGTATTTAGGACGACCAACTAACAATTGTTCCAAATACGTATGCATTTGGAACGGTTTCAAATCATGGTACCAAATACATGTGTATTTGGGACAGTTTGAGTTTACGGTGCCAAATACATACGTATTTGGGACGCGTGGTAGGACCGGTGCCAAATTTTTATATGTATTTAGAACGATATCTATTGTTGGTGACAAATACTTATGTACCTCAAACGGCTTATACTACATGTAACAAATACACATATGTATTTGAAACATTATCTAATGCTAATACCAAATACTTATGCATTTGGAATGATTTTTACAGATTGTGAAAGATATGAATGTATATCAAACGATTCTTATAAACTGCTTTTAATTCTTTTGTACTTAAAACAACTTTCAAAAAGTAACCCGATTTACATTTTTCACGCACGTGTCAGCTATATTTTGCTTATTTCGTCTTGTACACGTTCCTATTTGTCGGTACATCAATGGTATAAGTTTACACATATAGTAAAGGCAAAAATTCGAAGTAGACCATCTTTTTAACATATATATTTAAACAACAAGTCACAATCATCTATTTTTTCATCTAACAAAAAACCCACTTTAATTATTATTTTAAAAATAATATCTCACAAATCGTTACACAAAATAAAACATACTATCGCGATGACAATTAAATTATCTTTCTATCGAGGGGCACATGTATAAACTTTTGACGAATTTTTCTTTTGTCTGAGAAAATCATATATGATTTTAGGAAATCATATACGATTTGTGATACCCTCAGAAAAATATAAAATCATCCAAAGTTTATTTTTTGGTTAAAAGGGACATTATCATCGAAAGTTTATACATGTCCGTTTTACAGAAAGATAATTTAATTCTTGTAGTAATAGTTTATTTTTTGTTGTTTGATAATTTATCGTTTGTGAGATAGTTAATATTTAAAAAAAAAGATAGAATGTGAGTTTGAGTGACTGTGAGTGATTGGATATATGTTAAATTAAAGATATACATTGATCTTAATATATTTGGGAGAAAACATTATTCAATCATAATGATCATAAGTTTGAGTAAAGATTTGTGGTCGAGTGGGTTTAGTTCGTGTATTACCCGATTAGTCGAAAACTTACTGATTCTTCTTAGGCCGTTTTTTTGTGCATCATTGCAACATATATTATTTTCTTATCATTTTGATCTTATATAATAGGGTAAAATCGTTTATCTAAAATAATCATTTCAACACAATAAAGTTGTTTTTTACGAACTATGTTAAAAAGTAAAAAAAACACCCATCTGATCTAATCTTGTATATACGAGACTAATATTTATACAAACAAAATACCGCATATATTTATTAATTTATTTTTTATTAAACAATTATTATATATTTTTATTATTACTTTTACAAAATTTTACTCAAAAATTACTTAAATAGTTTCATTCTAGCCCGCTCAAATTTTCCCAAAAATTAAATTTACATTTTCACATCCCTCTAATTTTTATACCATTAAACCATTCAGCCACACCCTCGCCATAATCCTTTTCTCCCAAAACGAAATCAGATCTCATGGAGCACTAGTCATCGTCCCAATCGGCGTCCTTTCCTTCCTTTTGATCACATCGTGAATCTCATCCAGGTCCCAAAACCCTTGCTTTATTTCAATTTAAATATTTCATTTAATCTTTATATTTAGTTGAATATGAGCCCGGCTCATTGAGCCATTAGATGATGATATATGTGATAGTACGATCATTTTCAAAGAATTTGTTTAGATGATTAAACAAAATGGTTGATGATTTGTTATAACTAGAGCTTGTTTGGATCGTTAATTGATGGACTGGGGTAAGTTAATTTCTGCTTATTTTATTTTATTACATCAAAGTTAATTACTTTCTAAATCACTTGTTAAGTTTATAGATATTAGGGACTTGGGTTATTACAACTACTAATCTGATTATTCGCCAGTGTGATATACTATTTAAAAGTATGATAATCAGCTTAAATACTTTGACATGCTATAAGCAAATCAATGGTTTTAATAAAATGACTAATGCTTTGTTTGTTGGAGTGTTTAATGATCTATTTTAATAAAAAGCTTATAGATCTGAGAAAAATATGTGTATAGTTGCTCACTACCGCAAGTGACAAGATAGATTTGGATTTAATCTTCTCATGATGTTGTGGCGCTAGTTCTAATATAATCATTGTGGTTTATGTAGTTCGGTATAGAAGTTTTTTCCTTGGGTTCTTCAGCAATATAATATGTATGTTTTCTTTATATGTTATTTTTCCTTTTAAAGGTTTAATACCACATATAATAATTCAATTAGAAGAGCTTTATAATTTAAAATGAAAACCATTTTTTTTAGAACAACACCTCAATCTCGACTGAAATCCGATCCCCGAGCAATACCATCAATAATGGGTAGGCCCAAAGATTCAAACCACTAGGAGAGACTCGTGAAGAGATCCCCTAGAACTCATGGCTTTGCACTAAGGAGGAAAATCTTTGATTTTTGTCTCTTTCAAGACTTGAACCCAAGACCAAACCAATGAAACCAGTATACTCTAATACCACGATAAACAATTATCTATACCTCGTGCTATGAACAAATATGTTACATTTCCATATACAGCCCACTACATCAAACTTGTTAGTTTCTTCTTCCTTTCTACAGATATTTCATTTGTTTTTAGTATTGTGCTTATCAGTGAACGATCCTTGATGTGTGTAACTTATATTCTTAATAGACTTGTAGTTACTTGTTGTGATATTATACCTAACTCTTAAACAGTCGGTTGTGAAATTTTGTTAGTAGTACTTTAACGATGTTTATTATATTGGAAGGGTTTATGAGACTCAACAGTATTTCTTTTCAAGTTTTGCCTTTATATGTTTATTTTGAATGCCATTTTTTCCATCATGCTTTTAGAAACGATTCTGATAATATTTTTGTGTGTTTGCGTTAAAGGTTGAGAAGAATTATAGCTATAGTACAAAGAGAGGTCCTGATGCTTTGAACACACACCTTGGTTGGTTGGTTGGTGATTCCGTCACCTTGGCTGACATCATCACGACATGCAATTTGTCTTGAGGTTTTAAACTTGTTTTGACAAAAGCTCAGATCTGAGTTTCCACGTGTTCAAAGGTATTTCTGTCCAAGGTTAGTAAACCCAGTTTCAGCAAGATGTCAGATCAAGCAGGCAGAGGCTAATATTCCTATTCTTTCAGCAAAACCAAAAGCTGGCCACAAGCCTGTTGTTGTAGAGGAGGAAATGGTACCAAATCCCAATGCAAAGACCCCCTTGATTTTCTACCTCCAGGTAAGATGGTTTTAGATGGCTTGAAGGGCTTTAATCCAACACCAAGAGTAACTTCGTTGAGGTTGCTAGCAAAGGTAATTTCACCTTATTTTTGTTATTTAATACTTGGTTTGGTTCTCGAACTTTCCACTGCCCTTTCTAGTTATATAGTATGGAAGATGCTGTACCCCGTCTTTAGGTTGTGGCACAGTTATTCATCTTCTTGCGCTGTTGGTTACTTTTTGTTTTTCCCAGTGAATATTTTCTTTCTAAGATAATATTACTCAGGTTTTACAGCCGACTGCAGCTACCTGAACTATATAGTATTGTGCTATTGTGGAACTACCCCTCCCCTTGAAGTTGTGGTACCATGTATATGTGCTATCAAAGCTTTGCTAGTGTACATCTTTACACTTTCAGGTTTGTGGGGCACATTCGATCGAGAAGGCAAACCCACTTCTGTTTGCACTTACAAATACAATGATGAGAGAAATTGTGATCATGAAAAATGTTGGCGTTCCTCCAGAGTATGGGTCATGCACGACAGCACGCCTTTGGGAATATTTAGATCATTGGAAGAAGACCATATTAGTCATGATGTCGCTAAAAATTTGAGGACCAATGAAATGAGGATCGTCATGAATGGCAAGTGAAGCTTAAGGAGTTTCAAGATGATACTTGGAAGATCACCGGAGCCCCATCCAACTTAATGATGGTAGTATCGTTTTTTATAGTTCAATATTGTATAATATCATTTGACATGTTGTTATAAATTTGTAATTTGAAAGTTATACTCAGATTTTAAGATGATTTTGAAATGCATTATAATATTTTTGGATAATTTGTTTCTCACACTCATTAAGAAACTAATAGATATTACTGACTATATATGACGGGAGTATTTTTCTAACAATTATGTCGGTAGAGTTTGTCAGTAAAATTACTAACGACTATATTACCGCCGGAAAATGCTTAGTTGGATCCGTTGCTAATTGTCATTACAAACGTATTACTAACGAATTTGATCGTCAGTGTTTCCCTGTTTCCTAGTAGTCACAATAAATAGAAACCGTGCTAAATACGTTTGTCACGGTAGATAAAACCGTCCTAGTTAATTTTGTCACGGTAGATAAAATTTGTCCCATATATCATTTGGCGGGGGAAATGAGTTGGTACTAAATACACATTTGGTACGAGATATAAAAGTGTGACAAATGACTATTTTGGGACGGGAAATCATGAGCCGTGCCAAATACCTCACTCATGGCACCATAAAGTTAAACCGTCCTAAGAACCGTTCCAAATACTATTTAGCACGGTTTCAACCCGACCCAAATGTATTTGGCACCCTCATATTTAGGACGGAGCCAAAAGCGTGCCAAAGCCGTGCCAAATAGCATTCGACACGGTTTTCTGAGTATTTGTAACGGTTTTTCCCCCTCCCAAATACCCGTTTTTCTTGTAGTGACTAACCCATGGCGAATCCGAAATAGGGTAAATCATTCCGGCATCTAGAAGTTTGATAACTTCTTTCTTGATGACATCATGAATTTTTGGATTAACCCTTCTTTGGCTTTGGATTGCGGGTTTAAAGTCATCTTCCATGAGAATTTTATGAGTACAAAAGTTAGGATCAATTCCGCGAATGTCGTAAATTTTCCAAGCAATTGCTTTTTATGATTTTTGAGCACATCGAGAAGTTAAGATTTTTCATCCTCTTTTAAGTCCTTTGCAATGATCATGGGTAACTTCTTATTCTCTTCAAGGAAAACGTATTCGAGATGAGACGGTAAATCCTTAAGCTCTAAATCCGGAGGATTATCGATGGAAGGCGTAGTCAAATTCGAATCATCTTTTATGATTTCCATAGGAGAAGGTGGAGAAATATGGTCCTCATTGAGAAGTTTCTCAATGGTACGAATGTCTTCTTCCCAATCGGTGGGAGAATCGTTATATTTTAAGTCCACATCCCCTAAAGTTGCTTCAAATTCTTTCAAAAGAAAATCACTTTCTCCAAATGGAGTCAGTGAGGGAGCCATAGAGGCAACGGTCTCAACAATGGGTAGAGAAGAAAACTACTTTTACAAGCGTCTTTGAAATGTTCTTCACAAGCCTCATCAAGTACGTCGATGAACTTAACGCTCTCGTGTTCATAAGGTTGCTTAGAAAGTTTACCCATGTTGAAGACGATTTTGTCGTCACCAACTCTCATTATTAATTCGCCCGCGGCTACATAAACAAGAGTGCGAGCGGTCCTCAAGAATGGATGTCCAACGATTAATGGAACACGGGGCTCCATCTCGTAGTCAACGACAACAAAATCCACCGGAAAGGTGAATTTGTCGACACCGACGAAGACATCTTTGGCTATCCCCACCGGATAAGCAACCGTGTGGTTAGCTTATTCCAATGGGGACTAGCTCGGGTAGAGATAATTATTTACAAACACTTAATGGCATTAAGTTGATACTAGCACCTAGATCGGCTAGGGCCATACAATTCTCTACCATGGGGAAGTTGCAAGGAATGGGAAAGCGACCCAGATCACCAACTTTGGTTGGTAACTTCCTTAAGAGAACCGCGGAGCAATTCTCATTAAGTTGGGTCTGAGCAATATCAAGAAGCTTTTCCTTATCACTAAGAAGATCCTTAAACATTTTAGCATATTTAGGCATGTGAGCGAGAGCCTCGGCAAAGGAGATGTTGAAATTCAATTGTTTAAACATTTTCAGAAAGTTTGAAACTTGAATATCATCCTTGTTCTTCAACTTATCTTTCCTCAACCTTGAAGGATAAGGTATATCGGGTTGAGAGGAAGGATTTGGAATGGAATTCTCACTCACATCCTTGGGTAGTGGAGGGGTAGAAGTAGAAGGTGGAGGAATTGGTGAAGGGGGCTCATTATCCTTTGTCACAATCACCGATGTAGGTTTAGGAATCTCGGGTTCCTTTAAACCTTTTCCACTTCTGGTGGTGATTGCTTTCATCTCCCCTCTTGGATTAGCAACGGTGTTACTTTGAAGAGAACCTGAAGCAGAGGTTTGACTACTTGGGAAGAAACTAGCCATCATATCCCGTAAGTCATTCGTTTGACTGCTTAAAGAGTTTCGCATGTCATTCCTAAGATCGGCTCGAAGATCATTCCCTTGTTTCGCCATGTCACCTTTCAAGTTGATGATTTGACTCTAAAGATTCTTCACCAGTGCGTCATTAGTCCTCATGTATGTTTCAACCTCTTGATTGTATGCCGTGGGTTGGTTGGGATGGGGAACTTGGTAAGCGGGTGGTTGATAAGTGGTGTGTTGGTAAACTTGATTATTTCCTTGAGGTGGATATGGGTTTCTTTGGGTTTGATATTGATTAGGAGCTCGAGGTTGGTTTTGATTGTTACGATTGAAGTTGGTTTGGTTTTGAGGAGGAAAACTGGGTGGTGAAAGAAAGTTGCACTACTACAAAAAAAGTCCATGGAGATTGGTCCAAAAAAGCAATGGAGACTGGTTTTGTAGGACGTCTCTATGTGGAGGATCTCCTTGCTCGAAACATAAAGTGACTGGTTTTGAAACCAGTCTCAATTAAAAGAATAGACACTGGTTATCTTCGTAAAAACAAGTCTCTTTAGAGATTGGTCTCCATACTAATCTCCAGAAAGCAGTCTTTTTAAGAGCATCTAACCAGTCTTTTTATGGAGTAAAAAATGTGTTTTTTTAAAAACTAGTCTCTTTTTACTTAATTTTAAAAAAAATGGAATTTTTATTAAATTCCAAATTTTACGAATTTAACCCTCTACAATGGAATAATGTAAATACAAGAATTATATA
Source organism: Glebionis coronaria (assembly GCA_025667525.1). Classification (NCBI taxonomy): domain Eukaryota; kingdom Viridiplantae; phylum Streptophyta; class Magnoliopsida; order Asterales; family Asteraceae; genus Glebionis; species Glebionis coronaria. The sequence goes on from CM046881.1 coordinate 319,050,538, forward strand.
AAAAAAAACTAAATTAAAGGACTTGAATTGTCATAAACAACAAATGTATGTAAATAAAGAGAAATTTATTAATTGGAAGGATTAAAATTGTCAAATACTTATTTCGAATCAAATTTGTTTTTATTTAACTTGTCGCCACAATGTAAACCAAGCTCCAACAATCGCGTTCAACTCTTTTTTATCCAACGGACGCTCGTTATTCCACGGTACCTACAAGTAATTTAATCAAATTAACACAATAAGCTAGATAAAAGCAACATGCAAATCAGACCAACCAAGGGAATTAAAAGCTATAACATTGGCTTGTGGAAAGAGTTGTTAAGGCTACTAACGGATACTAACACAACTACTATAGCTTATTGATACTAATTTCAGCGTATCCTTAACCTAAACTATACTAACAGCTTATCTAACTAATGTATACACGGTTTAAAAAAGACTTACTGTGAAAAGTTATTGTTTTGATATTTTAGGACGAAGTCATGCATCCATTTCATGACGTAATATCCACACTCCCAATCTTCCGGCTGACGATTCACTAGAAGAAAATCCCACTCCATAGTAGCAAGGACACTAAAAAGTAAAGAACATGTGCAAGTTAAATTACACAACAACAAATGTGAAATATTAAACTTTTTAAATAATACTTACCAGTTCACAAGTCCAGCGAGTCTGTAACAGTTCTCATTAGTTTGTGAATCCTTTACGGATTCAAAATAAAACCTTTACCATCCTTGGGGCATATTATGATTAGTACATAATGCCGGCTGCATTTATTGTCTACGTTTTAGGATTAAAAAAAAAAGAACGACCAAATATAGATGATAATTAAGATGGTAAGAGATGTTACCCTTGTAGAAATGGTGCAAGATAAAAATCGTAAGAAGTCAATGCTTGAGCTAAGTAGTCCATTGTTGCAAGCTTTTCATGAAAGCACAAATCTGCGGTAATCTTCATCGGGTTCAGGAACCCAACCTTGTTATTTGAGTAGTGGTCCCTCAACTGATACACTGACCTAGTTCGAACATACAAGATATAAACATAAATTTATGTGATATAAAAAATCATTTGCAATAAAGTATATAATAAAACATATATTAATTACCTCGAAAATAGGGTCAAGATTCCAATATCCAGTTGTTTGTTTGTCAAAAGCTCAATGATGTCCGTTGCGTTTATTGAAAAGTAGAATTCCTTAGTTGCACGAAAAACCTTCTGATTAACAACAATAGAATACGGCTCAGCAATATCCTCACGGCTCATCCAATTATTATACCCATCTATCACATTTTGTGGTTTACTGAGTATATCATTTTGCAGATCGTGCAAATTCTTTCGGTTGGCAGCTTTCTCATTTGCAACCTGACATAAAAACAGTAAACACAAATCAACATTATCATATCAACAATGGTTTATATCAGATTAAGACTTGCTCTCTAAGAGTAAAGCACTAATATGTAAAAGTGCATATTAAGGGGGTGTTTATAGCTTCCTCTTGAAACTTGGTTCTTCCGATTTTAAAACACAGTAAACCCAATACTTATATCACTTCTCTGTAATTGCAATAATTTTTCTGGACTTTTACCAAATAGCATAAGCCATTTTGAGATACCTAAAGAGATACTATTACTATCAACTAAATTGTGTGTTTATCTCCCCTTGTACCAAATTAGGAGATGTTTAGATGGCCTAATATATACAGGGGTGTTCAGTTTTGCTGCAGACTTGCAGACTAATGAATAGTTCACTGCATTCCAATTCCTAACTACATAAACACCGATTTGGATACACACTTTAAGTTTAATTACCATCTGAACAGGACCTAAAACCCAACACTCATGATTCATCATCACCAACTTCCCAAGACATTTTAGTGGTGGGTTCATCAGCTCCTTCAAGAGAAGTGCTTCCTACTTTATCCTCTAAAGCTTATTCTAAAAGCACACAAGTGGTTTTCATAAAAATGCGATTCCAAATCAAAACAAACCAAAACAAACACACAAGAAAGATACATTAAACACACTAGTAACTTTTATTTCATCATAACCAAACCGACAAATAAACATCATCCGGTCACACATAAAATCCATCAGAAAGAAGACACGTTAAGCATAAAAAGTAAAAGACATATAATGATAACATGCACAAATCAACATAACGATATAAAAGTAAGTCTTACCCGCTCTATCAATTTTTGTTTTTAGATTGCATCTTCAGATGCTTTGTCCTTCATGTTCAATTCTTTCGGGGTAACATTTACTTTTCCCTTTTTTGATGAAGGTGCCGATTCAGGTTGAGGCATCAAACGTTTCATTGGAACTTGTGTTAGAGGTTGTTTGGACATTCCCTACGAATAACAATCCAACTAAGTTAGCAAATACTTAATTATGACAACTGGTATTGATGAGACTGCTTTTATACATAGTCTCATCGTCCAAATAGGGCTTAAAATGCATTAAATATGATCAAAATACCCATATATATATGCTTGTGTTTGTTGCTTGTGTATTTTAGGTACGGATATTGAGAAAATGACAAAAGATCACAAGAATCATGCAAAAACGAACACGGGAAACGAAGCCGCACAATGAACCAAGCCCTAATGAAGAATTTTCCCAAGAAAACCCTTGAATACTTGAAGATTTATGAAGAAGGGTCCTCCAATATGGAAGAAGTGACACTTTATACCCTTGTATCTTCATAATTACAAGATTGGTCCCTAAAGTTTGTCAAAATTACAAATAGGGCCCTCCACTTTGAAGAATTGACAAGTTTAGCCCCTCAACAAAGCTAAATTGTCAACCATTATCCTCCACAAAGTCAAATATATCATGAAGTCCTTCAAAGAACAAGAAATTACAAGTTTGGTCCTTTGAAAATCCCAAAATTACCAAAAGGACCCTTGACTTTCAACATTTGGCAAGAAAGGTCCCTCATAAATGAAGACTTGGCAATTTTAGTCCTCCAAAATGCCAATCATACAAGTTAAGACCATAATCCATGAAGAAAATACCAAACCAGTCCTTCAAGAATCACAAAATGGCAAGAATTACCCCTGAATTCACTTTGTAAAACATTTTGGGGCAAAAGTGTGAAAATGCAAAAGTTGTTACAAAAAGGATTTGGCGTTGACAGCTTTTCAAACTAAAAAGACAAGAAAGAAGGAGTTGAGGGACCAAAAGGGGCAGACAACATTTGATACCTAGACTAATAGTGGGGTGATACGTGCCCCACTAACACCTCTCCACCAATCACATTTCACCCTTCTTCCACATCACCCTCCACTCACCAGATTAAATACTTAATTAATCTTGGCTCCTTAACACCAAATTTAAATAAATCCAACACTAATCCGGATCAAACACTTAACTATTTACCAAGAACACAAATTGGGGTTTTATTAATTACTTGTAATTAAACCTTAATATTGTGCAGATTAGTGATTGATGATCATATTAACACAACCCAACCTTAAAAACACCTGCCACCTCACTCCCTTGTCCCACACAAGATTCCCCTGGTACACCATTGAGCAAGAAGACAAAACAGTAACAAGGATCCAACGTCCCACAACAAAGCTTGAAAGTTAAGCTTATTACAAGCCCTTTGATCAACTTTTCATCTGCCAACTCATGCAAACAGCCAAGAAATGTCACATGATCTTCAAGATATTCAAATTTTCAAAGGGAAAATTGGGAACTTCATAGCTTTAGGGTTTACGTTTTTTAGCTTCTTAGCATTAGTTTGTAGCCTATATAAAGGCATAAGGGTGCAGCATTTGCAGTTTGCTTTTGGTTTTTCCTTGTTCAAAAACTTGTAAATCCTCTTTTCAGTTTAATGAAAGTGTGTTAAGTTTGTTGAAGAAAGACCAAGTGCCACTTAATTTTATGCTTGTTTATGTTATTTGTTAACTGAAATTGAATCTCAAAACCTGTTTTTAAGGAGGGTGCAAAAGTTTGCATTTTTCCTTCAAGCTTGATATTTTGCTAAGTTCTTGTTCAAACCTTGGAATTCTTGGGCTATAGGGCTGATCATAGCATCCTGATATTGTGTTATCAAGGTGTGGTGAGGCTTATAACTTGGGGATAATCAAGTGTGGGGTAGCAAGGTTGCATCAATCAAGGCTTTTTACTTTTCTGATTTTGATATTGTGCTACTTACCTTGTTGAATCTTAGAAAGGTTTTTGTTGGAAGCTTGTGCTTGTTCTAGCTATCACATAAGCTCTAACATTCGTGGGTGTGGATGTACATCCATGAGGTTTGTCTCGAAACCTTGAAAATCTGATAAAAATTGGATTTTTTTTGGATTGTTGCTCTACTTTTGTTCTTGGTGATTTCTTGGCTTGAATCTGCTTAGTCTTGCATGATAATGTTGTTTATATGCTAGATTAATCATTTGGAAACTTAATCATACTTTTACTTGTTTAAAATTTGATTCGAAAAGTTAAAAGGGTGTTTGGGTCTACCGGTTTGAGTTGAAATCTTGTTATTGTGTGAAGGAAAGTTTTGTTTGTGTTCTATATCTGATATATGCTTGGTTGAGAGTGTTTTACTGCAAGTTTTTGTGTTTGAAACCTTGAATCACATAATCTGCTATATCTTGTTGAGTTTGACTAATTTTGACCTAAGAATTTGGGAAAACCTAGAGTTTATGCATGCTTAGGGTTAAAAGCTGTTAAAACATCATTAATATAACATACTTGATAGATCTTGAAGTTTGAATCTGGCTTGTTGGTCAAATACATCAACAAAGTGAAAACTGCATGTGTTAGTGTTCATCAGTAACATTCATTAGCTTGAATCTTGCTTAAAACTTTGAATCATTGCATGAAACCTGTTTAGACTTGTTCATTTGAGTTTATAATAGCTTGTGTATGCATTTGGTTGAGTTTGGTTGGCTGAATTGTGCTAAAAGTGCTAATTGAACCTAATCTGCTTACTTGTTCATGTCTGTATCATATCTGGTGCTTAATCGAATAAACTGTATCAATTGGGTGATTGTGTTTGTGATTTTGTTATTGTTATTGACTCCTTATGATCCAAAGATCATTTGGGTGCCTTTGTGAAATCTGAATCTCCAAAAAGTTCACTAAAGACAAAAAAGTCTACAAGTCAAGCAGTGGAAAAAGTTTCCACTGCTCAACACCCAAAACTAGCCCCTGCTAGTGTTAATTTGTACTCAGCTTATCAATAAGCTATTTTAGCTTATCCAGACTTGCAACAACTTATTTTTTGTGATAGATCTTCATTATTTGACCTATTTGATTAGACTGGAGCTTATTGGACTTTGACTTTGACTTTTTGCTAGAAAACCAACTTATTTGACTTTTTCATAAGTGCTTATTTGCTTTTTAAAGCTTATTGAGTCAGCTTATTTGAAAACTTTTTGTTGAAATAGCTTAATTAAGTCATTTAAAAGCTTTAGAAACTTGAATCAGCTCTTGGGTGGCCTAGAACTTAAAAACGACTATTTTGTCGTTTTCTATAGATTGCTTATTTCATTTTCAGACTTATTCCTTGGGCTTATTTAAAATTTCTTTTTATAGAAGTCTTATTTAGGACAAAAGAAGCTTGTGTGTCTAATTTGAACTTATGGCATTGGCTTATAGCTTAATGGGCCAAAAAGCCCATTAAGAATAAGCTGTTTGGTATAAGCTAGCTTATTTCACACTTTCAGCTTTTGGGCCTTTGGAAAAAGTTGTTTAAAATCAAATTTTGAGTCAAGTAGTGCTTTTTGGACTTATTTGGGCCACTTTTTCATTTTGGGCTCAAATTTGGCCCATTAAGGATCTGTTTTGGGTTTAGCCCATTTTTTAGGCCCATTAAGGGTATTTAGGTAATTTCAAGGTCATTTCTGAGTTATTTAGGTTAAATTAAGCTAGTTTGCAACTATTTAGAATTTTTTATGATTTTTGGATTTTTAATAATATTTTAATATTATTTTATTGTTAAAAACTAAAAGTCTGATTTCCTAAGTTTTTATATTTTTCCTAGATTATAAACATCTAATTAGGATTTTTGAAACTTTCCAAATATTTTTAAAGTCTTTCAATTATTTTCTAGAATTATTTTAAAATTTTTATAGTTTTTAATAATTTTTAATTGTTTAAAAATAGTTTTTAGTGGTTTTAAAACTTGGAAAAATACTTTTTAGCTTAATTAGGTTATTTTAAAGGTTTACAAACTTTAAGATCTTGATTTGGACTTTTTATTAGTTAATATTGATTTTTAGGGCTTTAATTAGCATTAAAAAGTTAATATTTAATTAATTAAAAGATTTTATCAAGTTTGGATTTTTTGTAAACCCTTAGAATATTTTGGTGGATTTTTGTGATTTTTGGTAATTTTTAGAGTAAAATTTTAATTTTGGTGCTTTTTACGGTTTTACGTGAACGACTCTTTCGTCTTAATGTAATCCGTCATCGTAACCGTCATTCTCTTCTTATCCCATTTCTATTTTTATTTCTCATAACAATATAATCACAAAGTTAATCCAAATCATTACACACATAACACACTAGCCTCCTTGAGAACGATCCCCATTTTGGGTCATTAGTGCTTGGTTTTCCTAAACCGACACTTAATACTTGCCACTTTTGCTCTCTTTTCCTAAAGAGTAGTAAAACCACTACATCATTTTTGGCGCCGCTGCCGGGGAGGCGTGTTGTGTTTTGATTTGGAATTGTTGTTTTTATATACTAACCATAATAGTAATTGTATTAGTAGCACTCTACTAATATGTATTATCGGTTTTCGATTTTTTTGTGAATACTATTACTATATTGTATACGTAGAACAATAAATTCACAAGTACTCCAAATACGTGAGAAATCACAACCTTGACTTGGGAGGTCATTACCCAATCATTGTATTCGAATCTCAAACCAAAGAAAAAGGCAAAAATAGATAAATACTTTCGTGAAGCTCAATTTTGAAAAATACAAACTATAAGGTGGGTATAAGGCGGATATTATAAAATATATCCTAAGGAAAAAGGCTCTTAAGTGCTTCGCGTCGCCTCGTTTCCCCGCTTGCTTGTGAGTATTTTATTTTGAGAGCTAATCGAGGGTTTTGCCGCCCAAAGTATTACTAAGTATCATATATATTTTCTTGGTTTCAATTGATTAAACCCTCTTGAACGTTTTGGTGTTCCACCAACGTTCTAAAGTCATCGAAGGCGTTCACTTCCCGTGATCGTTTTCATTCCTTGAGGCTTCTTTATCAAGAGATTTGATTAAGGAGGAGATTTGTAGATTTTTGTCTACTTAATACATTCACCAAAATCCAAAAAGGTTAATACAATCAAAAACCACAAAAAAATTGAAAAATACAAAACACCAAAAAGAATCTTCTTTGCTTATCCCCTCGTTGTACGTGACGTTTATGCTAACTCGTAATCAAGCAAGACGTGCACGTAAACGAAAGAACAAAACTCCCACTCCTAATCTTTCTAGTGAGGAGTCTCCTATTGACGAACCCATTGTAAGAGAAGCACCAACCATGGTGAATCGAACTATGATGGAGTTACTTCAAGCACCCACCGAGGGTTATGGAGAGGCTATTGTGATTCCCGCTATCCTTGCGGAGAATTTTGAGGTGAAAACGGGTTTGTTGTCGATGATCCAAAACAACAAATTCCGTGGTGATGAGAAGGACAATCCACACAACCATATCCGCCAATTCAATCGTCTTACCGCCACTTGCAAGTTTAAGGATGTCTCGAATGACTCGATTAAGATGATGCTTTTTCCGTATTCCTTAGCGGGGCCTGCTAAAATTTGGTTAGAGAAAGAGCCACCCAATTCTATATAGACGTGGAAGGATCTCGTGTCTAAGTTTCTGAACCAATTTTTCCGCCCTCTAAGACTACGCACTTGAAAAACGAGATTTCAAAATTTTCACAAGAGTTTAATGAAAGTTTTTCTACGGCTTAGAATAGGTTTAAGGAAATGTTACATGAATGTCCTCATCACGGTTTTTCCGACTTGCATCAAATTGACACGTTTTACAATGGACTTAATGATCATGAAAGGGATTATCTTAATGCCGCCGCGGGTGGTAATTTTTTTTGTAAAACGGTTGAGGAAGCTTTGGTGATAACTGAGAATAGATCTAAGGTGTATAGTCCTCGTAGCACGTCTAGTGTTCGTAAGGCTTCGTCTTCAGCTTCACCTTCTTTGTCTACTACCATCGATGCTTGCCAAATTGAGGCGAACTTGCAAAACAAGAATTTTGATAAGCTTAAAGGACTTTTGATTGAGTTTAAAGTTGGTGAACCAGGTGCTCCCGCTACGGCTAAAGCGGTTGAGGTTTCATGCATGTATTGTGGTGGAGGTCATGATTTCTCCGAGTGCATTACCAACGGTGGTAACACTTCGAGTGCCTACGCGGCCACGGGAACTTACAACCAAAACGGTCAAGTTACCCGCTCTAATCAATTAACTCCACCGGGTTTTGGTTCAAATCAAAATGCTAACAACAACAATCGCAACAATTAAGTTGGTTTCAAAAACAATTACAACAAGGGAAACTATGGTAATCAAGGGGCTAATAATCAAGTTTCAAACAAAAATGAAAATGATTTTCAAAACAACAACAAAGGTTTGCAAACGTTGAAAGATCTTCCAAATGATTTTGTTGAATACGCTAATGGGAATGATGCTAGCTTTTACAATATTCAAAGAGAAATCATTAGCCTAAGATCCGAGTTTAAGAACGACTTGAAGAAAGAGTTGAAAAATGAGTTAGCTAATGAACTTAAGATCCACACCAACAAGTGGAAGGAACCGTAACTAGGTTACAACAAAACCAACAAAAAATGGAACAAGGGCAACATGAGATTAAACAAGAAATGGTTAAAGCCAAGAAGAGGCAATCCAAGTTTGAAGATAAAATCTCATCTATGTTTGAGGCAATTATGTGTAAACCGTCTTCGAGTAGTCTTCCTAGCAACACCGTATCAAACCCTAAGGGTGAGATGAAAGTGATTACCACACGTAGTGGTAAGACACTTAAGGAACCGACTCCTCAATCAATTGCTCCTACGGAGGAAGCAATTGAGGAAGAACCCGAGGTGGTGGTCCAAAAGGAGCATGTTCCAATCCCACGAAGTACCGCTCATGCCACACCTACGGTTGACCCATTACCCATATTGGAACCCGAGATTACAAAGGCTATGCCTATGCCTCAACCCACACCACCTTTGCCCTATCCATCGAGACTTAGAAAGGAGAAACGTCAAGAGCGCGACAATTACCAATTTGAGCTTTTTATGAAAATGTTTCGTGATTTGCACTTTAATGTGAGTTTCACCGATGCTTTGGTCATGATGCCTCGATTTGCCGCTAACTTTAAGAGTATGTTGAACAACAAGGAGAAATTGCACCAATTGTCTAGTTATTCGTCGGTTTATCTTAATCGCATACCTCAAAAAGTCGGTGATCCCGGTAAATTTTTGATCCCTTGTGCAATCCAAGATATGGAGGAATGCTTCGCATTGGCCGATCTTGGTGCTAGCATTAACTTGATGCCACTTGCAATCTTCAAGTCGCTCAATCTTCCTAATCTTACTCCTTCACTAATGTCTATCGAGTTGGTCGGCCATTCCACGTTTCCCGCATGTGGATTGGCAGAAGACGTTTTTGTGAAAGTGGGGAAGTTCTACTATCCCGTAGACTTTATCGTTGTTGATGTTCCCACGGATCCTCAAGTTCCTCTCATTTTAGGTCGTTCGTTTTTAGATACGTCTATGGCTTTGATCGATGTTCATTCTAGAAAGATCACCTTACGTTTCAACGACGAGGAACTTGTTATAAACGCAACTCAAAACTCTCAAATTTCTCATGTTTATTCCGTTGCTACCATAAACCTCGTTGATATGATTGACGTGGTTTGCGAGGAATTTTCACAAGAAGTTCTAGGTTTTGGTGATGAAGAAACTAGTGGCAATCCCACTATGTTAGATCCAATTCTTGATAATTCGACACCAACCTTCACTCCCTTTGAAGGTGGTGGTTTTACGTTGGAAGAATTCGATGTTCCACGTACTTATAACGAAGACCTCGACAACGATGAGGACTTCTCGATTACCAAGGATTTTCTTAACGATTTCCCATTTCCTCCACCCGAGGAGGTTATGAGTATCGAGCCCAAATCTTCACTTGAGGAACCACCTATCCTCGAGTTGAAAGATTTACCTCCTCATCTCGAATATGTCTATTTGGAGGAGGGCGACAAGTTGCCGGTTATTATTGCGAAGGAACTCTCGAATGATGAAAAAACCGCACTTGTCGATGTTCTAAAGGATCACAAAGGGGCAATTGCGTGGAAGTTATCCGACATTAAGGGAATCGATCCCAAATTTTGTACCCACAAAATCTTAATGGAGGAGGATTACAAGCCCGCAATCCAATGTCAAAGGAGGGTGAACCATAAAATTCGCGACGTCATCAAAAAGGAGGTCCTCAAACTCCTTGACGCGGGAATGATTTACCCTATTTCTGATAGCCCTTGGGTGAGTCCTATTCATTGTGTCCCTAAAAAGGGAGGAATGACCGTTGTGCCAAACGATGCCAACGAGTTAATTCCCACTAGACTCGTGACCGGATGGAGAGTGTGCATTGACTATCGAAAGTTGAATGAAGCCACTCGAAAAGACCATTTTCCCTTGCCCTTCATGGACCAAATGTTGGAGCGTCTTGCGGGAAACGATTTCTATTGCTTTTTAGATGGTTTTTCCGGTTACTTCCAAATTCCCATCGATCCTCGTGATCAAGAAAAAACTACGTATACGTGTCCATATGGAACGTTTGCCTATCGTAGAATGCCATTTGGACTTTGTAATGCACCAGGAACCTTTTAAAGGTGCATGATGGCTATTTTTCATGACATGATCGAGAAGACGATGGAAGTCTTCATGGATGACTTTTCCGTGTTTGGTAATTCGTTCACTTCGTGTTTGTCGAATCTTGAGAGAATGTTGAAACGTTGTGAGGAAACCAACCTTGTGCTAAATTGGGAAAAGTGTCATTTTATGGTTAAAAGTGGAATCGTCTTAGGGCACAAGGTCTCGAAAGCGGGGATTGAGGTAGATCAAGCTAAGGTAGACGTCATCGCCAAATTACCTCATCCCAAAACCGTTAAGGGAGTTAGGAGTTTCCTAGGCCACGCAGGCTTTTATCGTCGATTCATCGAGGATTTTTCAAAGATCTCTCGACCCATTACACATCTTCTTGAAAAAGAGGTACGTTTTGTCTTTGACGAAGATTGTGTACGAGCCTTTGAATTCCTTAAGAGGAAACTTACCGAAGCTCCCATTCTTGTTGCTCCCAATTGGAACCTCCCCTTTGAGCTCATGTGTGATGCTAGTGACTAGGCTATTGGGGCCGTATTGGGGCAACGTCATGAAAAGCACTTCTTGCCTATTCACTATGCTAGCAAGACGATGACCGAGGCTCAACTTAAATACACTACAACGGAGAAGGAGTTCCTTGCCGTGGTGTATGCATTTGAGAAATTCCGACCTTATCTTGTCTTGACGAAATGCATAGTGTATACGGATCATTCGGCTATCAAGTATCTCATGGCTAAACAAGATGCAAAGCCGAGATTACTTCGTTGGATTCTCCTCCTTCAAGAATTTGACCACAAAATTGTTGACAAAAAAGGATCCGAGAATCTAGCGGCCGATCATCTTTCTCGTTTGGAAGATCCTCACCAAAGTGTTTACGAGCCCAAGGAAATCACCGAAACATTTCCGCTCGAGACACTTGGTGTAGTGAATTCTAAGCTTGATTCTTCCACCCCATGGTTTGCGGACTTTGCAAATTACCATGCGGGTAACTTCATCATCAAGGGTATGACGACTCAAGAAAAACGAAAATTCTTTCGTGACGTCAAGTTCTACTTTTGGAACGACCCTTACTTGTTTCGAACTTGTGCGGATCAAATCATCTGACGTTGTGTCTTTGGTACCGAAGCTTCTAATATCCTTAGAGCTTGCCATGAGGGACCCAAGGGTGGTCACCACGGTGCTAATCTCACGGCTAAGAAGGTGTTTGATGCCGGCCTCTTTTGGCCTACTATTTACCGAGATGCACAAGATCTTGTGAAGTCATGTGATTCATGCCAACGACAAGGAAAAGCCTCACAAAAAGATGAAATGCCACAAAATATCATCCAAGTGTGTGAGATCTTTGACGTTTGGGGTATAGACTTTATGGGGCCGTTCCCATCATCTCGTGGTAATAAGTACATTCTCGTTGCGGTTGACTACCTATCTAAGTGGGTGGAAGCTAAGGCTTTGCCCACCAATGATGCTCATGTGGTAGTCAAGTTTTTGAAAAGCTTGTTTTCTTGGTTTGGAACCCCTCGTGCGATCATAAGCGATCGTGGAACCCATTTTTGTAACGACCAATTCGAAAAGGTCCTAAGGAAATATGGGGTTACACATCGGCTTTCTACGGCTTATCACCCACAAACGAGTGGGCAAGTCGAGGTTTCAAACCGAGCGTTGAAGAGGATCTTGGAGAGATCCGTTGGGGAAAACCGACAATCTTGGTCGGATAAGTTGGACGATGCTTTATGGGCCTTTAGGACCGCTCATAAGACGCCCATTGGGTGCACTCCCTATAAGCTTGTGTATGGGAAAAATTTTCATTTGCCAATCGAATTGGAACACAAGGCTTATTGGGCCCTAAAGCATTGTAATGATGACATGGAGACCGCGGGAAAACACCGGAAAATGCAATTAAATGAATTGGATGAATTGAGAGACATTGCTTATGAAAATTCATTGATTTATAAAGAAAAAACTTAAAAGTTGCATGATTCTAAAATTAAAAAGCGGGTTTTTAACATTGGGGATCAAGTTTTGCTTTTTAATTCTCGTTTGAAAATCTTTTCCGGTAAGTTGAAATCCCGTTGGTCCGGTCCATTCACCGTGACTCAAGTATTTCCATATGGGACCATCGAGCTAGCTCAAAATGATGGTCCCAATTTCAAGGTGAATGGACATAGGTTGAAGCACTACTTTGGCGGGGAAGTTCCATCCTTGAACTACCTCGACCAAGTCACCTTCCCTAATGATAATTAGTATTGAGGGGATCGAGTCGAGCTCATGACTCGGTAATCAAAAACGAGGTGCCTCGTGGGGGAGACCCATGCTTATCCTATGTATATATTATCGCTTTCTAATGTAGTTAACGTGTGGGGATTTGTGTCCTTCCAACCTTTGTTTCGTGGTTGTTTGTGAATTGTGGACTTTAGATGATCATGATCTTCACGATTGGAGCCTCCCGTGTTCGTTTGATGGGAGCACTCGATCGTTTGCTTTGAAGACTTTCTCAATATCCATGATATATCCTTTGATGTTCTAACCTTAGGTTTATATCACACTTCATAAACGGCTATTAATTTACTGGTTACACCCTTTCCATGCTAAATTAGGCATTCGACTACGTCTCTAGTATGGGGGTGTTTGCACCCCTAGACTCGAAACATTGAGAACAATGTTTAACTTTAGTATGGGGGGTGAATAGATACTTGCCTTGCCAAACCTTCACGCTTTCCAAAGTTTATCTTTTTGTTTGTCGTTTTTGTTGCAAAATAAGGATAAAAATGGCCAAATTTTAAAATTATTCTCATGTTTTATAAGTGTTTAAAGACACGAATGTAGGTTTTCCGATGGCGAGAATAAGAGTAATTTTTTACTCGACCGTGCGTGTTGAGCACTTAGCTTTGATTCCTTAACTTCACATTAGGCTAAGTCTCTTAAATGAGGACGAGAAATGACAGGGTTAATTATAAGTTACTATGCTAAACGTAGAGTACTCGTATTCTTTCAAAAACTCATGTGTTCTCGTTGTTTGCTTATTCTCCCTTCGCATGTAAATATTTTTTTCTTAATAAATATTGACTTAGCGGTTTAGTTTGGATTGTTGGGTTTCTAGTCTTTTCTAGTAGCTTCCGTGTAATTAAATTGGGAAGACATTAAGGTATCGCCAGCGTCACGGTTTTGAAGTATTGTGGCACCCGAATAATCAAAAGCTTCACCCAATAATAAGATTTCAAGTGCTCACCTAAATCAAGCAAATATTTTAAAGCCCCACAAGGCCGAAAAATCTATGCAAAATTGGAAGTGAATCAAGCCTTAATCTTCGAAGCTTTAAAGATCCAAAATTCGCCTTTGCGTGAGGATATACGTCTTTGGCTAATAAAACTACCGATGAGGTGGATAATAAAAGGCAAGGCAAGACCGAAGTCATAATAAAAGCTTCATGGAAAAGTTGAATAAAAGATGGAGGTAAACCAAAGATAATAAAGCCCTTCCGTTAGGGGCGTATAAAGTCTTGGTAATAAGTCTCATGTTCAAAACCGTTATAAAACCGTGTTTATCGATCCTTCTTGTTGACTTAAATTTTTGACATCGTTGTCTATTAGGAGGGGTTATTGATTTGATGGTCTTGGTTACACTGTTAGGACTCTATTTTTAGACCTAAATCTCTATTATCGCATAAGTCAAACAATGTATCCTCGTGAAACATTCAAGACAAAAAAAATATATAAGAGATACAACTTAGGAAAATGGGAGGATAAGTACGTGATTAGGGCATATGAGTAGTGTTAGCATTACTAACTTATGATGACAATGATCTCGTTGCACGCTTGGCATGGAATTGGGGTGAAAATCGAGGACGATGAAATTATTTCTAACGAAGCATTCACGTGTTCTTATTCTATGAACCTAAACGTCCCATTTTGCGATGAAAATCATACATTATGTCTAAAACGCAAGTAGTAGTAAAAGTAGTAGTGTAGCTAGTTTATCGTTCAATAAAGTGAATAAAAATGAATTTTGGAGATGCTATGATACTTTTTTCTAGCATTGCGTGAGGGCACGACAATGGTTTAGTATGGGGGAGTGATGAGACTGCTTTTATACATAGTCTCATCGTCCAAATAGGGCTTAAAATGCATTAAATATCATCAAAATACCCATATATATGTTTGTGTTTGTTGCTTGTGTATTTTAGGTACGGATATTGAGAAAATGACAAAAGATCACAAGAATCATGCAAAAACGAACACGGGAAACGAAGCCGCACATTGAACCAAGCCCTAATGAAGAATTTTCCCAAGAAAACCCTTGAAGACTTGAAGATTTATGAATAAGGGTCCTCCAATATGGAATAAGTGACAATTTATACCCTTGTATCTTCATAATTACAAGATTGGTCCCTAAAGTTTGTCAAAATTACAAAAAGGGCCCTCCACTTTGAAGAATTTACAAGTTTAGCCCCTCAACAAATCTAAATTGTCAACCAGTATCCTCTACAAAGTCAAATATATCATGAAGTCCTTCAAAGAACAAGAAATTACAAGTTTGGTCCTTTGAAAATCCCAAAATTACCAAAAGGACCCTTGACTTTCAACATTTGGCAAGAATGGTCCCTCATAAATGAAGACTTGGCAATTTCAGTCCTCCAAAATGCCAATCATACAAGTTAAGACCATAATCCATGAATAAAATACCAAACCAGTCCTTTAAGAATCACAAAATGGCAAGAATTACCCCTGAATTCACTTTGTAAAACATTTTGGGGCAAAAGTGTGAAAATGCAAAAGTTGTTACAAAGGGATTTGGCGTTGACAACTTTTCAAACTAAAAAGACAAGAAAGAAGGAGTTGAGGGACCAAAAGGGGCAGACAGCATTTGATACCTAGACTAATAGTGGGGTGACACGTGCCCCACTAACACCTCTTCACCAATCACATTTCACCCTTCTTCCACATCACCCTCCACTCACCAGATTAAATACTTAATTAATCTTGGCGCCTTAACACCAAATTTAAATAAATACAACACTAATCCGGATCAAACACTTAACTATTTACCAAGAACACAATGATACATGGGTTTTGCTAGGTTCAATTTTTCTCTCGATATCCTCTCGAATTGATCTCAGTTAAAAGTGGAACGATTTGTTCTTGGTGGCAAAAAGTGGATTTGGTTTTCTATTCTATTAAAAAGGGAAAAGAATAAAATAGTAATGAAATAAACTTAAACCAAGCAACGAATAAAAAGCAAAACTTGAATTAATACTTGGAAAAATACCCCATGCGGAATGTTGGGCTTATGCGGAAAGTATGGCCATTCGGAAAGTTCCCCTATGCGGAAAGTTGAATTCTATGCGGAATAAATTGTATGATTCGGAAAAATTGCCTCATGCGGAAAAAGATCTCTATGCGGAATATCAAGGCCTATGCGGAAAATTTGCTATGCGGAAAAACTTGCCTTATTCGGAAAGTATATTCTATGCGGAAAAAGTGAGCTATTCGGAATAACTGGCCTTATGCGGAAAATTGGCTTACGCGGAAAAATGAACCTATGTGGAAAATAAAGGCTATTCGGAATATATAAAGTATTCCGAGTAAAGGAAATGTAAACACCCCTATCCGGAATATCCAGGATTCCGAATAAGGGAGATAAAAACTTGTCTGTTCGGAAAGTTGTTCTTGTTCGGAATATTCTGGGCAGCGAAGAACAGTTAACAACAGGCACAAAACGGTTTTCAATCTAAACACCAAAATACTCAAAAAGGTTTTACCAAATTAACCACGAATCATTTAAATACCTTAAGTAATAAATCCCAACAGTAAAAACACTAAATCAACAACTTTTTAAGATCAAACTAAAATCAAATAAAAACTCAAGAACTTGCAATAAAAATGGAGATGAACAAGATGAATGAAAAGATGGAATAGATTGATTAATGTAAAAGCAACAAAGTTAATGATTCACACTGACAAGATTGAAAGAAAGATGAAAAATCACCAAACTCCCTAATGGAGTTGGTAAAGGAACGAACCAACAAGAACTGGAAAAAGAAAATGAACTAACACCCTAATTGTGTGAAGGGAGTATCTATTTATACTCCTAGTGGTTGGTTGGTGAGTGGGCTTTCTCCCTTTCTTCTTGTCTTCTCGTCTTTTCAGAAAAGTTGACGTTTTCGATTCTGATTCGGGATTTGTCGTCGATTAAATCCAACTCGTCTTTTAATTTCTTCTTTAAATAGACTCGAGTTTCTTCTACTTATGAAAATCTTCCGTCCTTAGTCCTTTTCTTCGATAAATCTTCGAATAGGCCCAGTGACTTCAAATCTTTTGCATCTCTTGGACAATAGACTTTATCTTGAGTCTCTTTCCTTGATAAATCCCGTGCAATCCCATGTTTTCTTTAATATTTATCCGGTTAGCTCTAAAAACACAATAAACACAAAAACCACGCATAATTCCAAACAAATGATATTAAATACGTGTTTTGGTCTTGTTTTAGCCAGAATTAAGTGGTAAAAGGATGGGTGTTTACACACCTATCACACAAGTTGGGGTTTTATTAATTACTTGTAATTAAACCCTAATATTGTGCAGATTAGTGATTGATGATCATATTAAAACAACCCAACCGTAAAAACACCTGCCATCTCACTCCCTTGTCCCACACAAGATTCCCCTGCTACACCATTGAGAAAGAAGACAAAACAGTAACAAGGATCCAACGTCCCACAACAAAGCTTGAAAGTTAAGCTTATTACAAGCCCTTTGATCAACTTTTCATCTGCTAACTCATGCAAACAGCCAAGAAATGTCACATGATCTTCAAGATATTCAAATTTTCAAAGGGCAAATTGGGAACTTCACAACTTTAGGGTTTAATTTTTTTAGCTTCTTAGCATTAGTTTGTAGCCTATATAAAGGCATAAGGGTGCAACATTTGCAGTTTGCTTTTGGTTTTTCCTTGTTCAAAAACTTGTAAATCCTCTTTTCAGTTTAATGAAAGTGTGTTAAGTTTGTTGAAGAAAGACCAAGTGCCACTTAATTTTATGCTTGTTTATGTTATTTGTTAACTAAAATTGAAGCTCAAAACCTGTTTTTAAGGAGGGTGCAGTTCGCATTTTTCCTTCAAGCTTGATATTTTGCTAAGTTCTTGTTCAAACCTTGGAATTCTTGGGCTATTGGGCTGATCATAGCATCCTGATATTGTGTTATCAAGGTGTGGTGAGGCTTATAATTTGGGGATAATCAAGTGTGGGGTAGCAAGGTTGCATCAATCAAGGCTTTTTACTTTTCTGATTTTGATATTGTGCTACTTACCTTGTTGAATCTTAGTAGGGTTGCTGTTGGAAGCTTGTGCTTGTTCTAGCTAGCACATAAGCTCTAACATTCGTGGGTGTGGATGTACATCCATGAGGTTTGTCTTGAAACCTTGAAAATCTGATAAAAATTGGATTTTTTGTGGATTGTTGCTCTACTTTTGTTCTTGGTGATTTCTTGGCTTGAATCTGCTTAGTCTTAAATGATAATGTTGTTTATATGCTAGATTAATCATTTGGTAAACTGAATCTTACTTTTACTTGTTTAAAATTTGATTTGAAAAGTTAAAAGGGTGTTTGGGTTTACCTGTTTGAGTTGAAATCTTGTTATTGTGTGAAGGAAAGTTTGTGTTTGTGTTCTATATCTGATATATGCTTGGTTGAGAGTGTTTTGCTACAAGTTTTTGTGTTTGAAACCTTGAATCACATAATCTGCTATATCTGGTTGAGTTTGACTGATTTTGACCTAAGAATTTGGGAAAACCTAGAGTTTATGCATGCTTAGGGTTAAAAGCTATTAAAACATCATTAATATAACATACTTGATAGATCTTGAGGTTTGAATCTGGCTTGTTGGTCAAATACATCAACAAAGTGAAAACTGCATGTGTTAGTGTTGATCAATAACATTCATTAGCTTGAATCTTGCTTAAAACTTTGAATCACTGCATGAAACCTGTTTAGACTTGTTCATTTGAGTTTATAATAGCTTGTGTATGCATTTGGTTGAGTTTGGTTGGCTGAATTGTGCTAAAAGTGCTTATTGAACCTAATCTGCTTACTTGTTCATGTCTGTATCATATCTGCTGCTTAATTGAATTAACTATATCAATTGGGTGATTGTGTTTGTGATTTTTTGATTGTTATTGAATCCTTATGATCCAAAGATCATTTGGGTGCCTTTGTGAAATCTGAATCTCCAAAAAGTTCACTAAAGACAAAAAAGTCTACAAGTCAAGCAGTGGAAAAAGTTTCCACTGCTCAACACCCAAAACTAGCCCCTGCTAGTGTTAATTTGTACTCAGCTTATCAATAAGCTATTTTAGCTTATCCAGACTTGCAACAACTTATTTTTTGTGATAGATCTTCATTATTTGACCTATTTGATTAGACTGGAGCTTATTGGACTTTGACTTTGACTTTTTGCTAGAAAACCAACTTATTTGACTTTTTCATAAGTGCTTATTTGCTTTTTCCAACTTATTGAGTCAGCTTATTTGAAAACTTTTTGTTGAAATAGCTTAATTAAGTCATTTAAAAGCTTTAGAAACTTGAATCAGCTCTTGGGGTGGCCTAGAACTCAAAAACGACTATTTTGTCGTTTTATGTAGATTGCTTATTGCATTTTCAGGCTTATTCCTTGGGCTTATTTCAAATTTCATTTTACAGAAGTCTTATTTAGGACAAAAAAATCTTGTGTGTCTAATTTGAGCTTATGGCATTGGCTTATAGCTTAATGGGCTAAAAAGCCCATTAAGAATAAGCTGTTTGGTATAAGCTAGCTTATTTCACACTTTCAGCTTTTGGGCCTTTGGAAAAAGTTGTTCAAAATCAAATTTTGAGTCAAGTAGTGCCTTTTGGA
Source organism: Glebionis coronaria (assembly GCA_025667525.1). NCBI lineage: Eukaryota > Viridiplantae > Streptophyta > Magnoliopsida > Asterales > Asteraceae > Glebionis > Glebionis coronaria. The sequence continues at coordinate 319,070,272 of CM046881.1, forward strand.
CTTATTTGGGCCACTTTTTCATTTTGGGCTCAAATTTGGCCCATTAAGGATCTGTTTTGGGTTTAGCCTATTTTCTAGGCTCATTTAGGGTATTTAGGTAATTTCAAGTTCATTTCTTAGTTATTTAGGTTAAATTAAGCTAGTTTGCAACTTCTTATAATTTTTTATGATTTTTGGATTTTTTATAATATTTTAATGTTATTTTATTGTTAAAAATTAAAAGTCTGATTTTCTAAGTTTTTATATTTTTCCTAGATTATAAACATCTAATTAGGATTTTTGCACCTTTCCAAATATTTTTAAAGTCTTTCAATTATTTTCTAGAATTATTTTAAGATTTTTATAGTTTTTAATAATTTTTAATTGTTTAAAAATAGTTTTTAGTGGTTATAAATTTTGAAAAATAATTTTTAGCTTAATTAGGTTATTTTAAAGGTTTACAAACTTTAAGATCTTGATTGGACTTTTTATTAGTTAATATTGATTTTTAGGGCTTTAATTAGCATTAAAAAGTTAATATTTAATTAATTAAAAGGTTTTATCAAGTTTGGATTTTTGTAAACCCTTAGAATATTTTGGTGGATTTTTAGTGATTTTTGGTAATTTTTAGAGTAAAATTTTAATTTTGGTGCTTTTTACGGTTTTACGTGAACGACTCTTTCGTCTTAGTGTAATCCGTCATCGTAACCGTCATTCTCTTCTCATCCCATTTCTATTTTTCTTTCTCATAACAATATAATCACAAAGTTAATCCAAATCATTACACATATAACACACTATCCTCCTTGAGAAAGATCCCCATTTTGGGTCATTAGTGCTTGGTTTTCCTAAACCGACACTTAATACTTGCCACTTTTGCTCTCTTTTCCTAAAGAGTAGTAAAACCACTGGTATATAAACTATCATAATACTTTATAGCGACCAATAGCAAAAATCGGCCATTGGATAAAGCCGTTCACTGCGGACTCTAAACAAGGCAGTTCATCGTCCGGCACAGGTAGCTCCATATTTTTATGGTTTTCCATAACTTTGTGAACTGCTACCTTCATGTGACCTTTTCTTAATTTCTGAAAATGTACCATACCATTTTCAAGAATCGGATATATTGTTGCAAAGGCACACATTGATGGCTTCCCGGCTAAAGCACAACTAGGGACGTTCAAGCAGCCGTAGGTTTCCTCCTAAATAAAATGTATCAAGTAGTGAGAAAACAAAATAAGCAATTTAACAATTCATACAAGGCTAATTACAAAACTGAAGTAGTTAACCTGTATGCATTGTATCTTAAAGACATTGTTTGAACTTCGCTGATTCTGTTCCCCTTGTTCCTTCCTTACGATGTTTGTGGCCGCCTCCTAAATAAAATGTTTCAAGTAGTTAAAAAACAAAATAAGCAAATTAACAATTCATACAAGGCTAATTAGAAAAGTGAAGTAGTTAACCTGTATGCATTGTCTCTTGATGACATTGTTTGAACTTGACTGATTATGTTCCCCTTGTTCCAACGAAACGCTGTTTGTGGTCGAGTTAAGACTCGCCTTCAGCTCAACCGATCTTGTGACATCATCTTCCGTTGGTGATAAATTATGTTCAGCTAGAATTTTATTTCTTAATTCCTTCTCAAGTTCCGCCTCATTTCCAACCAAACGTCACCTGACTTTAGTTCTTCTTTCATCTGTTGGCGCACTTCATTGCGTAGCTCTTCGTTGTCTTTTGAGGTCCTCTTTTTCCTGACATATCCATCAACTCCCTTTTTATACCCTATATCACAGCCGACCCCCTAGTGCCTCCTCCATGTTCTGGTCCGAACACCTTTATGATGGAATCTACTCTCGAGTTAGATTCGTTTGAATTTTGTGATAACTCATTGGCTGCTTCTACCTATGCAACGTACCAAAAAATGTAATTAATGTACCAGAACTAGAAAACTTAGATATATGCAGTTATAGATCATATTAGATTAAGAATGACACATACCAACTTCTTAGAAACATCAATTAAATGAGCAGGCAATGGCTTGATCCCATCCTTGTCTCTTGGAGCCCGGGCTAAACAGTAGTTGCTTGAACGAATATCCGGTATTAAGTGAAGTTCTGTCGCCCTATCAGGATCATTTCGCTCCTCTTCCCACTGTTTCTCAAAACCGCGGTACCCTTTCGGTCCTACACGAGGACGAGTTATTGGTTTTTGTCCTCGTGCACGGGCTTGCGCACGCAGTTTCTACACAAGTGAGTAAAAATGAATTATAAACATTTCTATATAAATAGTATAGTATAATGATAAAAAAAGCAGTGAAACTAACATTTTTGGCAGCTGTGTTTTCATTCAGGCAGAATTGATCCCACACATCTTGCTCTATGTATGTCCATTTAGTTAACGGGGATATGTTTTTTAGCATGAATTTCATCCTTAGTTTTGTTTTGAAGGCCTTCCACTTGATAGCACATGATAAAAGTGTCTGTTTTTTAATCAGTTTATCATTTTGTAGTCTAAAATGTGCCTGATATAAACATGTTATAAGTTAATACATTAACGAAGTTAGAATATAATAGAATTAGTGATGGAGGATGCCATACCATAATATCAGACCATAAAAAGTCCTTTTCTGACGGTTTCACAACCTTCCAGTTCTTTATGAGGATAGAAATTAGTCTCCTAGTTCGAGTGCCTGCATACTTTCCAAACAGAAATTTCCACTTTCCTACGGCTTGCCCAAATTTATTGAATTCTACGAATTCGCCATCTGGAAGATCTTGAATTTGATTGATTCCTCTGATTCTTCTTTGTGCGGGAGGGTCCTAAATTTCAAGTACAAACCGAATGAGTCATGAAAGCTAACAATTAAGCCAATAAGTTTCTATCTAAACATAATTATTACTAACTAACAACAAGATCTGTACCGACTATAATTCCTATATGTCATTTCAGGTATGTTTTATTTTTATGGTTCCTGTAAATTTTTTTGTTTAGTTCAAATAGTAAAGTAGCCTTTCCGAAACATTCTCATAATTTTACACCTTTTAAGTACTGTTACAAGTACCTTAAGTAAAACCATACGACATTATATACACCAGTACGTAGACTATGCCAAGTAGAACTTCTAAAGCAAATAACCAACGAGGTCTTGAAACAGTACCTTAAGTAAAACCATATGACATTATATACACCGGCATAGATGTTTAAACATATAAAACATATAATATTGGTCTAATCCAAACACCCCTTTAAACCATTGTTCGGCTGGCTGCATATTTTTATAGTAGCTGTCTGCCTTTTTTAGAAACCAGTATGCTTGAGAGATGTGAAAGTCTCAACCACAACTATACCTTAAGGGGTCGTTGGTCGTTACTCTGGTATGATTTTCAAGCAGTCCAAGTCCCACATGTACTATACCATTTCACAGAGTGTGTATACTAAAGCTATTAATAGGATTGCTATTATAGAACCCCAACTATAATCTTATAAGCAGTATGACTATATGATACGACTATATGGTTGATTGCAATTTATATAAGTTATGGCCATAACAAAGCATACTGTCCTAAACAACTACAACATAGACTATTAATAGATGTTAATTAGTATGCACCACTTTTATATAGTAAGGGGGTGTTTGGTTTAGCTTATACATGGGCTTACAAGCTTATTTGATTTTGGCTAATAACATAAGTCTGAGAATTTTGGCTTATAAGACAACATATAGACCTAAACAAACACCCCTTAAATGTTACTTAAATCAATAAGACATAAGCATGTGCATCTAAAGTCTAAACCTAACAACATCTAAACCATAAAATCAGATATAGAACAAGAAAGTATATTTAATTACAAACAAATAGAGTATGATAGATAGTTATACCATCTTTGGTTGCTCGTCTGAATGTAATTTCTTTAATTCGTTGATTAGATTTGGTTATTGGTGGTTTAGGTTTAGGAATCGTGTCCTTTTTATATACCATTCTTAGGCGGGATTTGAGATAGGGATCAAGAAACAGCGGGAGAAGATGAAAAAATTGGAGGGATATTGAATTAATTTGGAGGGCGGATTTGTAGCGATTGAAATTGCAGATCGTCATTGTTCAAGAAAATGAAAAACATATCTTGGGTATCCTGGAAATAATTTGGAGGGATGTTGAATTAATTTGGAGGGCGGATTTGTAGCAGATTTGTTGAAGTTTATGGAAATACGACCTGTTGCAGAGTAAAGGTAGGAGAGTTAATTTGTATTTTTTTTGTAGTTTATAACTTATAAATTAAAATTGTATTTTATTTAAATATTAAATATTAAATTTTTTTTATAAAAAAATAATTTGTTGTAAAAAAATAAAAAAAATATATTAAATTTGTAAATAATTTCAAATTAAGTAGTTGTAAAAAAAGTATAAACGAATGAGATTCTAACCGACTTACAAGTCTAAACGAATGAGATTATCCATTGAAAAAAAAGTGATGTACTATACAAACTATACAATGCTTCCTGAAATACTAAAAAAACAGATCAATTAGTTATGACTTTTATAATAATATATGAGTATTATTATCATGAATTTTTATACGAACAAGGTTTTTTCAATCTTATTGTCCTTCTTGGTGATCGGATCTCAAGTAAATTGTATCAGAAAGAACAGGATCCGATTGAACACCAATAGAAAAAGGAGGTAGCTCGTCAAACTTATTGTAATCGTCTTCGTCAACAACATCATCGACGCCAACTATACTCCGTTTACTCTGCATGACAATGTGCCATCTCTTGTCTAATGGGTCTTGAACATAGAATACTTGATCAACTTGTTTTGCTAAAATGAATTTATCAGACGGATATCCATTTGTAGAGAGATTAACACACGTGAAACCGTCGTTATTAACTCTAACACCTGAATTCATATTATCCACCCATCTACACTTGAATACCGGTATAACAACCGTAGTGTAATCCAATTCCAAAATTTCTTCAATGACAACATAAGATGACTCTTTTGCGATTTTTTTCCTCGATGAATTTGGCGTTGCTGCTATTACTGTCACTCCACTATTTTGAACAGTACTATTATCATCTTGTCTCTTGGTATAGAACGTATATCCGTTAATGTCGTATCCTTGATATTGAAGTACACGACGTGGACTGTGCCCTAGTTGTGTAACGTCATGGTCTACATCTGAAAGACACATATCAGTTACTTTTTCTGCCAACCATTGTGAAAAAAAATTGGTGCTCGGTTTCCAAAAACTGTTGTTCTCGTCTACCAGTTTTTATTGCTAATTCCTTCATGTGCTCTTGTATGTATGGTTCAATAGATGTCATGCTTTGCAATACTGTAAAATGTGCTTGTTCAAACTCTTCAGGGTTGGGCTTGATATCTTTGAGCCCAATTGTCCCCACCCCTGCAAGTCTACCTTGATGTCGCAGTTGCGGAAGGCCAATATCAGTGACATCATCCATATAGTTTGTACAAAACTGAACCACTTCTTCGGCTGCATACCCTTGAATAATACTACCCTCTGACCGATATCTGTTCCTTACATATCCTTTTAAGAACCCCATATACCTCTCAAATGGATACATATACCGTAGGAAAACAGGACCAGCAATCATTATTTCCTCAACAATATGAGATACGAGGTGAACCATGACATCAAAGAAAGAAGGTGGAAAGTTCATCTCAAGTTGATAAAGAATAAGAATAATATCACGTTGCATTTCCTCCAGCTTTTCATGATCAAGAACTTTTGAATGAATCATGCTAAAACAACTTTGTAATTGTCTGCCGCACTTGAGGTGTCATCAATCCACGAACAGCGATTGGAATCATTTGCGTCAATAATACATGACAATCATGAGATTTCATACCAAGCAACTTCAAATCTTTCATTGAGACCAAACTCTTAATGTTAGCAGAATAGCCGGATGTAACCTTTAAGCCATTTAAGCATTCACAAAATTAGGTTTTCTCCGCCTTTTACAAAGTGTAACAAGCTGGAGGCAAATACATTTTTTTTCCCATTCGCCTCTTGTGGTGCAAGCTCTTCTCTAATTCCCATCGCGAGCCTGTCGTTTCGAGCATTAACCCCATCTTTTGTTTTTCCAGGAATATTCAATAATAACCCTAACAAGCTTTCGCAAACATTTTTATCGATATGCATCACATCAAGGCAATGTCGGACAATAATATATGTCCAATACTTTAAATCCCAAAATATAGATTTTTTTTTCAGATACATTTAGTAGAATGTTTAACATTTTTTCCAAAGGTAATGTCTAAGTCGACAACTTGGCATAACATAGCATATCCGTCCATACGTTTGGGCATGGATTTATCCTCCGATGTACCATCAAATAGATTTGATTTTTTACGGTACGGGTGATGTCTGTCCAGCGCCCTTCGATGCCAAGTATATATTGTTTTCCTACAATTAGTCAACCATCAGGAGTGGGTGTCATTTTCACAAACAGGACATGCCTTTTGCCCTTTCGTAGCATACCCCGACAAGTTACCGTACGGTGGAAAATCATTTATGGTACAATAAATCATGGCAAACAGCCGGAACCTCTCTTTTTTGTATGCATCATAGATTTCAAGGCCTGTTTCCCATAAATCAATCTTGTCATCAATTAGCGGGCGCAAGTACACATCAATGTCATTCCCTGGTTGTTTCGGACCTTGAATTAATAATGATATCATGATGTATTTCCGTTTCATGCATAACCAAGGTGGAAGATTGTATATACATAAAAGAACAGGCCAAGTGCTGTGACGACTACTCAAGCTTCTGAATGGATTAATTCCATCTGAACAAAGTCAAAACCGTATGTTTCTGATCTCAGAATCAAATTCTTTAAAATCACGATCGATATTTTTCCATTGAGGAGTGTCAGTAACATGTCTCATTTTCCCATCAATTTTATGTTTTTCAGCATACCAACGCAACAATTTGGCATCCTTTGGGTTTGCGTATAACTTTTTCAATCTAGTTTTGACTGGAAGATACCACAAAAGTTTAGCAGGAGGACCATTCTTTGTCACATCACTATCAAGTTCCGTTAGAGGTTTATGCTTATACCTAGACGCCTTACATACAGGGCACTCATGTAGGTCTTTATAAGCTTTTCGGTACAATATACAATCGTTGCGACATGCGTGTATTCTTTCTACCGCCAATCCCATCGGACATGTTAGTTTTTTCGCCTGATATGTCGTAACGGGCATGCGTTATCTGCAGGTAACGCTTCATGGAACACATCTAATAGGGCAGTAAAGCTTACAGCACTCCAATTACTTTTTGCTTTTAAGTCCAACAACCTCAGAACTAAAGAAAGTTTGGTAAACGTCTTACAACCTTCATACACTGGTTTTTCTGCATCGACAAACAATTGCTCTAATTTTTTAGCCTGCTTTTCATCAGCATTACTTTTCACGTCTTCCAACATCCCTTCCAGATTATCTCGATGCTTATCGTCATTACCAAAATTCTCATCCATATTAGAGTTCGAAACCATTGTGTCATTATCAACTTGCGGTTCTGTCTCACCATGAACTTTCCAACATGTATATTTTGTGTCAAAGTCGTTCTCTATCAAATGATATCTAACTGTGGCAGACTTATCATACGACTAATTATTTCTACACCTTACACATGGACAAGAAGTTAGTGTTTCTCCTCTACTTTTTCGATGAGCCTCATCACACTTGATAAATTCAGCCAACCCTTTCACATAAGCGGGTGTACAACGATCTATATCGTACATCCATGTTTCACGATCCATCTGAAAAAAGAACACCCAAAATGATTGTGGTAAGAATAATTTTTTAGGAAAACAACGTATAATGGGTAAGACAAAACAAAAGACGAGGTACGCTAAAAATTAAAATATGACGTAAAACGAACGAAAACGTAAAACGTGACAAAAATAAAAAGTACTCAAAAAATTACCAAAAAATTAAATTAAACTAAGAAAAATGCAAATAAGACTAAAATGAAAACCAAATTGTCCAAAAACATTTTAATAATTTTATAATAATTTTTAAACTTAATAAAAAACTACAAAATTAAATAAAATTAAAAATAAGCCAAAATGGAAAATTTTTCAATTGTAAACCTAAAAAATATTAAATGAAACCTAAAATAATTTTATAAAATTTTAAACTAATTTTTACTATTTTTAATCTATTTTCTAAAAATCGGGAATTTAAATAATAGTAAAAAAATTAATAAAAATGTAAAAAAATAAAATTTTTAAACCAAAAAGTCCAAAACTACTTGAATAACAAAGCAAAAATGAAAAGCTAAATAAAATCAAACATAATAAGCTGAAATCAGCTTATTAAGCTTCTAATTTAATTAATAAGCAAGACCACATCACCCCTTAATTAATAAATTGTGCAAAGGTATAACAGTCAAAGACCCTAGGGAAGTTGGTTGAGGTGTTGGTGTGTGGTGTAAACGGCGCAGGTTCGAGTCTTGGCCAAGAGTTTTTTATAAAAAAAATTTATTTTTTATAAAAACTTAAACCTGGTAATCCCAACTACACCTAACAGTCTAACACACATAACACCACTCAGTCAGTCAAACACACATTTACTTTACACAACTAACACCTATCATTTCACACACACAAAACACACACTATCACCGATCAATTCAATCAAACACACACTCGATCATGTCACACACACATCAACCTAATTCGCTCTTTCAAAAATCAGCACTAATGTTTGGTAAGTTTTACCCCATTTTCCGTCTTATTTTGGGAGTTATGATTATATAATGGGTTGTTTGTTTCGGCTTATATGTGGGGTTATTAGGAGGTGTTAATTTCGGCTTATATTTGGGCTTATTTCGGCTTATATTTGTGCTTATTAGGGTGTGTTAAATTCGGCTTATATTTGGGCTTATTAGGTTATTAGGTGGTGTTAATTTCAGCACATTTTCAACTAGTTAGGCAGTAAAGTTATTAGGTTATTTGGTGGTGCCCTCAAGAATCTGCCACAACTTGAACAAGCTGCCTTAGGGCCTGTTTGGTTGGAATATAGGGAATGAAGTCATGGAATTGATCTATGATAAAGATGTTTGGTTTACATTCATGTAGTGAGATTTGAATTTTGTTTACCATTCTTTTTATACAATGAGAATTACTAACAATATGTGACAAACATTACATATTTCATGTCCTATACCGATTGTGATTCTTGTTTGCAAACCAAACACACCCTTAATATCTCAAAGCCGAAACCTTCTCAACTAGTTAGGTAGTAGAGTTAGGCAGTTTGTGTGACATGTTTTTTTCCTCTTAAACTTCAAATATCCAAAACTGTCTTCAGTCATTTCCGCCATCTCAGTAAGACTTTGGCCAAAAGAGCTTGTAGCTATTCCATTATAAAAATCTTGTTATCATACTTAAAGGGGTGTTTGGTTTAAGCATATTAACTAAGTTGAGTGACACAATTAGGGTAATATTGGCTTAAATTCATTCAAAATGGTAATGGTAGTGTTCAATGATAGTTTGTTTTAAGTTTGATGGTTAGAAAATAGATTTTGCAAGTTCATAGTTGTTTAAAAAACAGTCAAAAAATCAGTAGGCACACAACTCTTTTGTTTTACTGAATTTAGGGTGCGTTTGGTTTGTTTACGGGAATTACAAGTTGACATAAAATCCTTTAATCATATACGTACCCCCAAAATTATAAAATGTTTGTTGTAATCATATGCGTACCCATAAAACCTTTGAACGTTATGGAACACAAAAAGAATCCAGATTATCCACATGATTTCTATTGTAGTCTTCAAAAGCTTTATATACAAAACATTGTTGCTTATGAAATTTTGGGGATGCACATTTTGAGAAAACATCAAATGAGAGTAAGATAAACATATGAAAATTTTGGTAGTATAAGATCTGGGCATATATCCTTGAACTAATAATTTTGATATTTGTTTGTTTAGTAAGATCTATGAAATATGAAAAGTTTGGAACTGAGAAGCAAACACAGTGAGGTATCTTGCACTTTTATGAATAAAAGTGAAATAATAGTATCTAAAACTTTATATTCAAAGGCTAATCTTCATACCAAACATCTTTATAGAAAATGATAGTTGAACTCATACCAATAGTCATTCAACCTCATACTTATACCTTTATCGATAGTGATTGTGGACTGTAAACTAAACGTGCCCTTAGATTATCTGTTAATATAGGGTTATATGTGGTTTGCTCAAATTGTTGTGGCTTGAAACTCGTTTCTTTGCCATTTGCATCAGTCACTGTAGCACCAGACCCCTACATTCAAAACAATGACTATAAGGCCTTGTTTCTTATGTTTGAGGTTTGTAACTTTGAGCATAGTTAGATAATAGGTTAGAATAGGGTCGTGTTTACATTTGTTAGGTGTTAGAGTGTTTTGGTGCAAGATTAGATAGCTCATAATCCACACTAGTGCATTAAACATCAGCAGACTTCTTCTATTTGTTAGTAGTTCATATCAACAGATCTAGGGTTTCATTTTTGTGATTCGGACTTTGAAAGTTGGCACATAACTAGGTTTTAGGTTAGTATTTTACCAGAATCAGCAAGAATCTAACGGAAATGTATTCAATAACCCATGTTCTTGATCAAAAACCCAAACAAACTATTTTTATGCTTCCTGTTAAGTTTTTTGTTTACTAACTGGATTGAAGTTGACATTGTAGAAAAAGTCGATCAAATTTGGGATTACATTGTAACAAATTACGGGAAATGGATTACAGTCCACAAACTTGGAGAGTTGTTGATGCTGACGTTTCAAATACATTTTCTTTTCCACGATTCTATAAGAAAGGTATGTAATCATCAAATTATATTTTCATTTTTAGCCTTTTTTTTATAGTTTACATATTTTAGTACCTTTATAAGCGAGTGTTTTTTATTAGTGTAGGAACCATACACTATGAAAAAAAAGAGCGCCTAGTGACTGATCAAATGTGGAAGTGGGGTGTCGCCAAGTATGGTAAACCAAATAAGAATTGGAGTCAAAAGATGTTGGATGAATTTACTGATGGTATGTTCGCTGAATTTGGAGACGATGGCACTGAGTCTTCAACGAAAACCTTTTCTGTTCCAATAATCTTTATCCAAGGTAGCTTGTTAAAACAGTTGGATAGAAGTTTGGACTGTTAGATTTTTAAGTATAATGTCAGATGAAAAGGACTAACTAACTATTATATTTTGGTTTTGTAGAACCTGTTCCTGGATCAGTAAAACTCAGGGATGAAGTTTCGGATTACATTAAGGAAAAGTACGGGTGGTCAGAACAACTTTTTTGGCCACTTTCAAAGTGGATACAAATAGATGATGATGTTTCAAATAAATTCAATATTCCAAAAAAATCAATTATAAAGGTTCCTTTAAACCAGGTATGTAATCATCGATTTTTCTGACCTTATTTTATAAAATGGTAAATCTATTTCAACCAGTGACGGAGCTAGGATTCTAGTTTTGGGTGGTCCAAATAGCAAATTAAGTCTTGACAATAAAAAGTGATATATAAGTTCATCCCAAATTCCCAATCGCTATTGTCATTATAAATGAACTTAAATGTGATCAAAAGAAGGATGACTTAAATAAATTCGTTATAATGAAATAATTGTAATATGAGAATTCTGTGATTTAAAAGCTTAAATTAGAAGTTTTTATAAAGTAATGATTACCTTCTATGTAAATTCGAGGATATCATAAAACTGTCTTTTTAGTTGAAGTAAAATTTACACTATTGTGCCAATTTTTAAGTTAAGACTACTACTTTATGTTGTGGTCTTTGATAGCATGGGTGGGCCAAACACATTGAAACAAATCAATATCTTTAACTGAATACAAATATGTAGTATATCAGAGTAACATTTTAAAAATGTTGGGGTGGGTCATGGCATACCCCAACTAATATGTAGCTTCGTCCCTGGTTTCAACTTAGTTTTCAATATATGTTTATTAGATGACGACCAAGATGATGAACAAGATGAAGATGAACAAGATGAAGATGAACAAGCTGAAGATGAAGAAGACGAGGACGATGACGAGGATTCTGATGATGAGACATGGAATCCCAAAAAAACTAGAAGAACATGCAGTTCCAGTGGATCAAAAATGAAAAAGGTTGTCAAGAGACGTCCACCAGTCAGGCATTGCATTATTGGGTTACCAAGTATCAAACCCATTGATGTCAATGCTAACAATCAGCAGCTTAACAAGGGTAAACGAAAGATACAAGATTAATAATCGTTTATTTTTCTTATCTGTTATCCTTGACACGTTATTCGGTACGATCAAAACAGTGAACCAAAACAGTGACTGTATATATAGTTAGGTGCAGCAACTTGCAACATAGGCAGTTGCAACCTAATCTTTTTTTACACCCTTTATAAAGGGTTTAGATATATCTTAGTTAATTATGTGCAGGTTATATATTTTGACACCCTTTATAAAGGGTTTAGACAGGACTTTTACATTATGTAATATATTATTAATGAATGAATATCTGGGTAAAAGATATTCAATTTTGTAACTGTATATGTTAATTATAATGGCATAAAAAAAGTGAAGCACAAAGACTTACAATAGCTAAAATAATAACAATGAAGAACATATATGTAATCAACCCACGTATATGCAACTAAATAATAACAACAATGAAGAACAAATACTTACAGGAAGAATCTGTTGTTGTAGGTTTTCGTTGTAGGTTTGATCGACTAATATTATGTTGTAGGAAGAATCTGTTGTTGTAGGTTTGATCGACTAAAACTATGTTGTAGGTTTTCGTCGACTAAAATTATATACAGTAGGTAAATATGGTTTATATAAGTTTTACACAAATTATGATTCTTAATTTTTTATGTATTAATGGCCCTTATACTTTAATCACATATATACTTTATAAAGTCTAAAAACGTAATATGTTATAAAAACAAGTATGTACGGTTTAGTCCTTATGATTTTAAGTTTAAAAAAAAATTAACCACAATCTATTAAAATAAACAAGACTGGTTTTTTAAAAGCCAATGTCTTAAAATGTGTAAAAACACTTGTTTTTTATAAAAAATGGTGTCCATAAAACAAAAACATAGAGACATGTTACGTACAAACCAGTGTCTTTACTTTTATAAAAAAGACTGGTTGCATCTTAAAACCGGTTTCTTTGGAATTCACATTATGGAGACTGTTTTTTTTCAAAAAAACCAGTTTCCATGCATTCCCTTCCCACCATTTTTGGTCATAGAGACATGTTTTTTCATAACCAGTCTTTTTATGGGGGTCTCTTTTGCGTTTTGTGTAGTAGTTTTGTTTGAACGATAACTTAGCAAATTGCGGTCACCTTGAGGACGAGCTTGATAGCCTCCCGTGGAAAAGTTACCGTTAGCCGCATACACGTTTTATGGATTGTCATGAGTAGAAGGACAATCGGTGTATGAATGAGAACCACCGCAAATCTCACAAGAAGTTGCTACAGCTTTAGCTTGTTGAAATTGGTTCCTAGCCATGGTTAAGAAGTTTTTGTTCATCTCGGCTATTTGGCGGGTTAGTTCGGTTATCTCGGGGTTTGATGAAGTAGAAGAAACATTGGCCCTCGGGGTATTTCTTGAAGAAGCGGATGAATCCCAATTTTTGTGGTGAGTGTTCATGTTCTCTATAAGCTCTCTACACTCCTCAGGTCTTCTCTTCATGAATGTACCACCGGCGGCAACATTAATCGTATCACGATCACGAAAAGTTAAGCCATTGTAGAAAGTATCAATCAAAGTGACGGGGAGCATATTATGGTTCGGACAACGGTCGATCAAGACATTATAACGTTCCCAAGCATCGAAAAGCGACTCATCAGGTTCTTGAGTGAAACCACTGATTTGATTCCGAAGACTAGTGACCATGGATGGTGGAAAGTAGCGCGACAAAATTTTTTGAGTCATTTCGTCCCATGTATGAATTGATTTTTTGGGAAGATGATCAAACAAGTTTTCGGCATGGTGGGATAAAGTATGTGAAAAAGGTGAAGGCGAAGAAAATCCATGGAAACACCAGGCAATTTCATGCTTTGAGTGACGGTTATGAATTTATCGAGGTGTTTGTTGGCATCATCATCCGGTAATCCGCAAAATGGACACGCGTTTTGAACTTGTTGGATCATGTGATGCTTCAACAAAAATTTGGGATCCGTGATTTGCATCGGCGCAATCGGTCCTCCACGACCGTTCATTGTTGGTTGACATAGCTCCTCCATCGTTCGAAGGTTGGGTGGAGGGACATGGTTGTTACTGTTCAAATAGGGGTGAGGTGGGTTGTTATTATTATTATGCACACTGGCCATATCTAAGTCTCTAAGAGTCTCGGGCTCAGAATAAGACGAAGATCGAGTACGCATACACTAAAATGAAATACAATATTTTTGGTTTTTTATCTTTTTTATTTTTTTAGATTTTTGAAAATTTAATATTTTTTAGGATTTTTTTTTTTGGAAATTTTTATGCTTGAGAATAACGTTCCCAAAAGAACGGATCCCAAAATCCAATTTTTCTCACTAAAACCCTTAATCTTTACGAAAAGAGCCGGCAGCGGCGCCATTTGATTTGATGGTTTTGTGCATATGTGTACTCAATCGTTCTCGGTATCTAATCGAATTGATGACGATTTAGGGTGGAACTATTGGTGTTGGTCACTAAAAGGGGGAGCTTGATTATCTAAGTCTACAAATAACATAAATGTAAAAGCTATTAAAAATAAAGAAGAATGTCTAACCTTGATTGCTTTTCCAGAATGAATGCTGCACAATAGAACTTGGTGAAAGAAACTAAAATTGATTATCTATTTTAAAATAAACGTGAAAAATGTAAATGTCGTAGAGTAAAAATGAAAGCTTTAAAAGTAAATTTGAAACTTAAAACTTTATAAAAATGTAAACCTGATAAAAATAACTTGAAAATTAAAGTGAAAATGTTTAAAAATTAAACTAGGTAATAATTGTCGGGAAAAATTAAAGTTTGAAAATAATTCGGGAAACTAAAAACTGAACATAAGCCGGGAAATGATAAAACCAAACACTCCGGAATCAAAGATTCCAACCTAATTCGGAATCTGTGAAAAACAAATAAGTCGGAATACACGTCCCTAGCCTAATTCAGAATACACCCAATTCCAACCTAATTCAGAATGGTGTCCTGCACTTGATCCGGATTATGGCCAAGTATATAATTCGGAATCCTTGTTGTGCATACTATCCGGAATCCATGATCTCCACTTAATCTGGAATATCTGTCTTAAACGTAGTGCGGGATGCGAAATCCTCACTTTGTTTGGAATATGCAATTCTCACTTAGTTCGGAATCCAAGTCTACATGTAATTCGGGATTGAGGAAATGATATGTAATCCGAAATCCAAATTCCACAGCCAACCCGGAATGTTGCTTCTCTACCTAATTCGGAATCCCAATCCCCAACCTAATCCGGGAAACAAAATCTTCACACAATCCGGGAAAACCAATTTTGCACCTAATTCGGGATATGGAAGTTTGTACTTAATTCGGGAAATGAGATGTTTGTTTTGGAGGGGAAAACAAGGTTAAGTCGGAATAAAGGTTTGTAGTTAATTCGGGATACTGGGGTTTTGAATATAGTTTGGAATAAAAGGGTTTTGAGAACCCGGACTAACCCAAAATAAGCAAAATCATAATAAGCACTTACCAAAACATAAACCAAATCAATTTTTTGAAAAAGCTAATAAGACACAATTTAAAAACTTTTAAAAACACTAAATAATCAAAATATTTAAAAGCACTTTTTATAAAAATAATAATCTACCAAAATCAACTTATTTAAAAACTAACAAACATAAAAATTAAGAAATAAGCACAATAATCTAAAAACCTCAAACACACCAACCCAATAAGCACAATCCAATAAGCAAACCAATCACATTATCAACAAAATTAAACCAACTACATGATTAATTAAGCAAAACAATAGATTATGATTAAGAAAGGTAGAATGAGAATTTATTAAAAAGCTTGATTATATTAAAGATTAAGATTCAAGATTACAAGATTATGGTGAAAGATTTAAAAGCTTGAAAGAAAAGCTAGAGAGAGGAAAAAATAAAAACACACTAATTACCTACTAAAATAAAATAATGACTCAAGACTAATGACATATTAATACACTATTTATAGTGGAAGGGGAAGGTGTTTGTTTCTTCCTCTTTTCTTCTTGTCTTCTCGTCTTTTAAATAACTCGTCTTTCTTGACTTTGTCTCGGGATTAGTTGAATGATAACTTGAACTCGTTTTCTAATTTTCTTCTTTTAGTAGATTTGGTTCTTCGACTTCGTTAAACTTCCGTCTTTAGACTTTTTCTTCGATAAATCTTCAGAATAGGCCTTTGACTTCCATTCTTCTTGCACTTTTGACCTTTTGACTTCGTCTTTTGTCTTTTTCTTCGATAAAAGCCCGTGAAAGCCCGTGTTTTCTTCCTTTTTCATATTTTTGTCCTAAAACACAATAAAAACACAAACCACACATAATTCCGCCTTTTACGAAATTAAATACACGTTTTGGTCTTGTTATTATTAGAAATAAGTTGTAAAAGGATAAGTGTTTTCACACTTATTAATCACTAACGAGTATCTTGTGGCGTTCAATGCACGCTTCTTAGTATGGATACGTACGACGGATTGATCAAGTCCTTTGGTAATGACATCAAGGATGAGTTCTAAGTCCGGCATATCGGTGTTACATGGAGGATTGTCGATACATAATTCCAAGGAATCAATTTTCCATGACTCCGTGAACTGACATTGACCTTCATATGGCACTTTAAGTGCCTTACCGAATTCCTCGAGAGAGTAAGTGATGAGTCCATCATTAATGGTGAACCTAACAAACATTCTATATTCATTATATAGAAGAGAATATGTGCTAAAGAACTCTATAAGGAATTGGGGATAAATAAGATCATCGATGTCTAGCAAGGAATCGAACTTAATTTCACTAAACATGTGTCTAGTATAATCATATCCCTCAATGTCCCTATAGACAACTCTACCCTCATGAAAGTAACGTTTTTTAAGTAAACATAAGTATTACCAAGGGTTACGGATTGACAAGAGTCGGCAAGATTATGCATATAACTCTCATTTTTATGGTGGTCTTGTTGATAAACCGAAGGCATGATTAAGCACCTACATAACATAAAAAAATATGTCCACACTCGCTCTATATTATATAATGAATAAAAATCAAAATCATAAGAATGTGTTCAATCAATTACTTGACTAACCAGAGGATTAATCCTTAACATTTGTCCACAATGTACCAATTTCATCTTTGACAACTACATATGAATTATGTAAAATCAAACATTAAATCGAACATTGGTTTTTCAAAATTCGTTTGTAGGTAAGCATTAACAATGCAATTACCAATGTGTTCAAGGGTTCATATCAATTCCATCATTCAATCAAAATAAATTAGTTAAAATTCGGATTTGTTCTATAGTGGGTTTAATTGAAATCACAAGGAATTCAAACCTAAGGAATCATAGCATTACAACTATGTCAATCCACATTCCTAATTAGGTTCCAGTTTGATTTTAATATTAAAAATCCCCAATTATGAAATTAAGAACCCTAGAACAAATTGATTGAAATTGAATGAAGATACTTACAATTAGTTGATGTTAGATGAAGGATGGGTGAAACGCTTGTCTTGAAACCAGTGTTGTAAAAAACGGCCTAGGCGGCACATAGGCGCTAGGCGGTCATACTCCACCTCGATTAATGGCTAGGTGGTCAATCTAGGCGAAAAAGTCGAAAGGCGGTCAAACAGCTGCCTAGGCGATGGTAGGCGGTCAAAAAAGTTAAGAAAGTCAACAAAAATTCAATATTTTTTTGCAAAAAAATTAAGGGTTTTCCTTCTAATATATAATGCCCATATTTATTTTAATATAACATGTAAAACCCGCTTAAAATACCAAGAATATTTATTACATGAAAACACGAATAAATTAAAGCTTTATTAATTTATTTATATACGACATGAACCATGAATAATTAATTTAAGTATCACGTATATCATTAATTATATTTACACGATATGTATTAACGTATAATATTAAAACACGACAAGATATTACACGAACCTAAAACATGAACATGTACCACGAATAATAAAACACGAGAATGTCAAACACGAAAACCGAATACATACAAATTGGTGTTTGTTTGGCCGTATAAAAGACAAGAACAAGGGCCTTTGGCCCGGCCCATGATTAAAGTGAAAACACAGGGAACAAAAATAATCACTCATTATCATTTTTACAAAAACAGAAAATAAATAAGAAACCCTAATTTACCCTTTGGAGCCGCCGGCCATTTTCAAGAAAATCAAAGGAAGATCCAGTTTTGATTTGGTGTTCGGGTTTGGTATTGTTCGTGTTCGTATTGAATGATCATTCGCGAATCACTAAACCTTATATCCATTTTCATTATTTTAAATCTTATAAAAGTCACGATTTTGATAAGTTACATGATCACATGATGGATAAAAACATGAAATCATAGTCAGGATTGCTTGGTTTTGGCTCAACGTACACAACCGAGAGCCACAAGGCTCTCGGTGCTATTTTGGTCTACATCTGAGACCCCAAGGGTGGGGTTTGGTGGTGCTTTTATTCGGGAAGCAGCAAATTAAGGCCCTCGATGGGGACCTTCGTGCAGTAGTGGGAGCCGGCGTGTTCCGGTGGGTAGATTGGTCACATTAGGGGGAACTGGCGAAGGCCGGTATGAAACGTTAGCCTGCCAGTGGCAACCGACGGCTGGCCAAGGCCACAACCGCTGGCCACCACCACCAGCCGCCAGCTGTGTGGTGGTGTTTGGTGCTCGGTTTGGTGGTCTTGGGTTTCGGGGCTCAAGATACATTTTATTAGCTATTATTTTATTAGTTAATTAATTAAATTAATTTACATGTACTAAATAATTTATTTAATTAAAACCATGACTTAGCTTATTATTAAAATTAATAATAAAGTATAACCTAAGTATTTTTATTTGACTTAATTAAATTAAACCATCACTTAATTTAATTATTTATATAAGTTAAAGTTTATTTAAATTAACCATGATATATTAATAATTAATAAACCATGCATTTTCGTTATTAATTAATAATCACTTTATCCTAAGTATTTAATTTTATAGACTTTACTAATAAATCATCATGACTTATAGCTTATGACTAATAAGCACTAGCTTATATTTTAGACTTATTAATTCAGCTTATTATGAAAACATTCTATTTCAGGAAACTTACTATTTTTTGAAACTTTCTATTTTTAGAAACTAACTTATTTTGGAAACTTTTTATTTTTGGAAACTTTCTATTTTTGGAAAACTACTATTTTTAGAAAGTTACTTATTATGACACTACAAGCATAGTAATACAAGAATACATGAAATACATAATCATAATACATGTAAAACATGAATAAATACAAGATAACACTTAAACAGTAAAACATGATTAGAACATACTAGCAGGGTACCCGCGCAATGCAGTGGCGGATACCTTGTGACTAAATTTTGAGGAAGAAAATGTTGTTCATATATAATGAATATAGCTTGTGTAAAATGGAAGCAAATGTTTGGTTCGATGCTGGTGGAGCGGTTCGGTGGCTGTATGGTGTAACTATGGTTGATGAGAGGTCCATGTGATTGTGGCTTAAATGTGAAGTTGTCCCGATCTTGATGGTGAGGACTAACTCATGAAGTGCTTTGAGGAGATGAGAGGCTTAGGAGGATAGAATGCATTGTATATATATTGGAAAGAAACGTCCACATTTACCTTCTAATTAAAGTCCCAAAGTTTGTTGCTCTCATTTTACTCCCCTTTTAAATGAGTTGAAAAACATACCGGACTAAATTAAAGATTTTAAATGGGTTGAAAAAACTTATACAAAACTTTGACTAAATTAAAGATCTTAAATATCTATATCTATATACTTTATAAAGCATTTAGATCATTCTTTTTTTAAAAGTCTTAAAAAATTCAGCACTAAACATTTCTTTATTAAGAAAGATGTTATAAAGTATAATAAAGAGTACTGGAACATGATTATTTTAGAATATATAACTTTGTAACAGCTTAACATTCATTTAACCCATTTAAGATGATGAATGAGTCAAATTTGAGTCTTGTAACTTGTTAGTATCATAAAGTCTGGAATAAAACCGATTAATTCCTTATTTGTAACAGTCAACCAGATATCAAGCCAAATAACACTATATAAGCAAATATGTATATCAAGGAAGTAGATTCCTTACCCCCGAATTCTCGTGTTATACCCAAGAATCAGATAGATAAATATATCAAAATAACATATATAATTGTGTATCAAAATCCATATGTTTTCACCATGTTGTATACACAAATAAATCGAACCAGAAACATCATATTCTGATAAATTGGAATCTGTATGTTTTACCCATAATCCGGTACACTTACGATTTTAGTGGTGTTTCACCAAACATCCTTAGACGATCGGGTTCACTTGATACAAACCACTTAATCTATAAATCAGTTTTGGCGGCAACAACTAGATCCAACGACGGCTGCAAATGGATCTTTGGGTTTCGAATGGGTAGCCGCGGGATTGGGTTTCTGTGAGGATTCTCTGACGCGTATTTGAAGTGGCAGCAAATATGTTGTTTTGATAATGGAGGCTTCTAACTTTGTTGTTAGTGTGTCCTTAGTGGCAGACCCAGCTTAAAGTGTAAGGTGTTTCCTTTAGGTGAACGCAAAAAAAAAACAAATTTAAAGAACCATGCGGGTCGGATCCAAACAAACAAGAATAATGAGATCTCTCCTAAGTTCTAACTATTTAAGATTCAATGTATTCACTTTCCGTTATAACAATGTAACTTAATATATAAAAATATACATATAAAATAAAAGAAAGAAAAATGATTTGTTGTCATTTTCTTTTACCTCTTTCTTCTCTAAAGTCGTCTTTCACATCTTCTTGATTACAACCATGACATTCTCTAATATTCAATCATGCTATAATTTTATACAAACAAGTTCATGTCTTCACCTTACATAATGACATGCTGTTTGGTGTTTGGAGGGTTGAGGTTGTGAAATAGAGGCTGGGAATTATTAAATTTTTAGGGTTGAGGGTGTTTGGTGTCATGTGTATAATACCTATAATGCTTTTTTGATTTTACATTTAATTTTTAGTTTTTTTAATACGTAAACATCACTTGTTTGAGTTCTTATTTCTAATCTACCGAGGACTCAAAATTTACTATCAAATATTATGTCTTTCTTTGTCAAAATTGTTCTCCACAAAGAATGTCACTGGATACCCGCCGCCGCATTGCGCGGGTATCCTGCTAGTTACTTTATAAAGTATTTAGCACATTCTAAATAAGGAAGTCTTAAAAAATTAAGCCAAAAACATTACTATAAAAAGAAATTAAAAAGTTAAAGGAATATTATTTATTTCGTAATTAAGCGTCTTTATGTTTAGTCCATTTCATAACCGTTCTCATTAACTTTTGTAATGAGATTTAAATATTATCGGTTACGTTTTAACCAAAATCATAATTCTATTTTTAATATAACTTTTGTAACATTTACTTTAATTGAGTATAAAAGCATCATTTGGTTAATGCAAAAAACACAACAATTTCTATTTATCATACTTTTAAAAAATCTTTTTTTATTGGTTTCTTTTGAGCATCTCAGAAAATTTACATACCTTATCAAATTCAAAAAGAATGTTTGGCTTCAACTATTACAACAGTGAACTTATTGTTAGTGTACATGTAACTGCTAAACATGAAAATAAAGATCGAGTATGTGATTTTTATTTTATTTTTTGAATACTATGCAATGTGGCGTGATAATCTTTTCAATATTATGCATCGCATAGGCAATATTGTAGATACGTTATCCTCATAATAAACGTACAAGTGGAGAACATTCAATCGTAAGAAAATTTTGTTACACGGGTACCCACCACTGCAATGCGCGGGTACCTGGCTAGTGTTGAAAAATGTACACAGTCAAAATTTTAAATGGGTGAAAATTGGTAATGGCTTGTATCAATTTCTTATTAAAGAAATGTTTGTGGCTAAAATTTTTAAGACTTAAAATAGAAAGGAGTTAAATGTTTTATAAAGTAGTATATATAAAATAAGTTAAGTACACACAGAACTAGTAACACACTCAGTAATCAGACAACGCATACATGTCCCTTATTTATGTAGTATCCGCGAAGTCGGAGTATATCGTTCAGCTTTCCATTCTAGCTTCACTACTGGACATAAGGTACAGATATTCCGTCCTTCAGTATGGGCACTCTCTTCCTTTATTAGGATTCCCCATTTGCAGCCATCTGTTTTCCCCAAGTTATTTTATATGTTTGAATGCTTATGTTTTATTTTAAATGCCTGAGCTATATACATGCATGCCAGTTCACCTAGTTATGGAGGTACCATAACCATAACACTAGAGGCACTAGTGTTATGACTTCACCACGACGGAGTGATTGCTCGTGACGTCCCTTCATGTTATTGGCCATTTATTATTATCATGTCATGTAGGGCGTATGGGTGCTTTGATATGAGTGAAATCTAATATCAATAATATCACAAATCACCCTAAAACACAAAGCAAAATACCTAATTTTTATTCATAAAAGCAGTATTATGGGTATTTTTGTTGTTTGTGCTTGTGTAGGTAAAAAGATACAATTTTGGAGCAAACAAGTGAATTAAAGCTTTATTTATGAAGAAAAGACAAAAGGAGGATGAAAAGTGACAAGCCTTGCAAAGACAAAGGAGCTTTCTTGGCAACTTTCAAAGATGAAGGACTATAGTTGCAATTATGAGAAAGTCAAGAACAAAGTAAAATTTGGTCAACTCTCAAGTAAAATAGTCAAAGGATGATTATTGAACAAGTTTGAAGTTATAAGGACTAAAAATGACAAAGAAATGAAGATCCTAGCTCAAATTAACATTCTTCCAAAGTCAAGGGGCTAAATATGTCAATTCTCATATAACTTTGTTATATAATTGAGATACACACATGCTGGCCAATAAGAAGAGAGAATGAAGATGACAAGGATTGCCACCACATCCCACTCAGCCACCACCCAATTAAATAAGCAAATCCTAACAGTGCCACGCACTAATGACCCAATGGTAAAAGTTCGTTTCCCAAGGAGGTTTATTGTGTGTGAATAACTTGATATGATTTTGGATTAATATGAGAGAAAGAAAAGATGAGAAATTAGAATGACGGATACGTTAAAATTACACTACGACGATAAAACGTAAAACCGTAAAAAAATGGACAAAATAAAAATTAACTTTAGAAATTACAAAAAAATTACCAAAAATAACTAAAAATGTAATCAGTGTTTACAAATGATCAAAACTTTTTCAAACCTTTTATTTATTTAAATATTAATTTTTAAATGCTAATTAAAGCCCTAAAAATCATAATAATTAATAAAAAGCCCAAATAAAGATTCTTCAATTTGTAAAACTCAAAAATCACTTAATTAAACTAAAAACTATTTTTATAAAATTTAAAACCAATTAAATCTAATTAATATGATTAAAATCTAAAATTAAATATTGAAATAATATTAAGAATTCAAAAATTATAAAAATTTCTAGAAACTTGCAAACTAGTTTATTTTAACCTAAGTAAACAGAAAATGAAACTGAAATTACCAAAATACCCCTATTGGGCCCCCAAATGGGCTAAAAACAAAAAAAAGTCCAATATTAATGGGCTTTTCAGCCCAATTTTCAAAAGAGTCCAATAAGATCCCAAAAAGCACAGTTAAACTCAAAATATTAATTCTAAACACAAAACTCCAAAGGCCCAAAAGCTGATTCTGAGCTTATCATAGATTAAATAGCCAAAAGCTTATTCTTATTGGGCCAATAAGCCCATTAAGCCATAAGCTGGTGCCATAAGCTCTAATTTAACACACAACCTTCTTTGGGATACTAAAGAGATCTATAAAAAGAAAATTTGAAAAAGCTTAACCAATAAGCCAGAAATAAGCCAAAAATGATTTCACTAAAAGACAAAATAGTCGACTTAGAGATTTAGACCATTTTAGAACTTGATTTAACTTTTAAAAGACTCTAAGTGACTTAATTAAGACAAATCAATCAAAAAAAGCCAAATAAGCTAAGCCAAATAAGCTGAATAAGATGATAAGCACTTATGAAAAAGAAAGATGAATTCGTTTTCTAATAAAACCCTAGAATTAAAAGCTTAAAACTCCCAGTCTAGATAAAAAGCTAAGAATATTAAGATCTATAACAAAAAATAAGTTGTGCACGTTTCAAATAAGCTGGAAATGCTTATTTATAACCTGGTGAACAAATAAAACCGTCAGTGGTAACAAGCAGTGGGAAAGGAGTTCCCACTGCTGCCTGAACAGACTTGTTTGGGCTTGAGTTCAAGCCTTGCTTGTTGAATATTTTTGGGAACAAGGGCACCCCAATAATCTTTGGCTTATTGGGATTCAACAGGGACACAATAATCACAAAAGCAACCACAAGAACACACTTAAACATTCGAATCAAAAATCATGCAGACAAAGGCATTTTACTGATGTGTTTGACCAAACAAATGAGATTTGATTTCCAATAAATTGATTAGCAGCCTGTTAAATCACACACCACCACTTCTTATACCTAGATTTACCTTTTATCTATGAGTTAACAAGATTTAACAAGCAAAAACACAAGAATCTGACCACTTAAATCTCCATTTTCATTATCTGAATAGATGACTGTTTTGGTGACAAGTGTAGATCCTTAACTTTTAGACTATGAACAATGATTTTTTATACCCAAACCTAATAACCCCGAACCTAACAAATGATGCATAGTACAACTTAAAACTTGAGAAGGATAACCTTACCCTAGCATGAGCATTCCCAAATACCCCTTATGGTTTCAGTTTAGCAGATTCAGCATACAAATAAGTTTAAAAACCCACAAACCAATTGACAATCAACACAATAAGGTCACAATTTACTTCTACAATTGATAACAAGAAAGAACAGGCATATTCAAACAATATAAATCACCCATTCAAAAATGAAAAGAAAACAAGAAAACTTACCTAGAGGATGCACAATCCACACCCCCTATAATATGAGTTTATGTGCTAGCAATGCACAAGCTTCCAAACCTGCTTAAACACAAACAACCCAAAAGAATCATGGATGACTCCTTGATTCAGTTAGCACACAAATAAAATATCATTGATTATTCTATCAAAGATTTTTTATAAATGAAAACCAACTTTTACAACTATATCAAGCTTATGAAAATAGAAGTAACAACTTAAAAATGGAACTCATATCTTTCTTAGGCTTATACCAACTTTTAAAGAAAACTGAAAGAGATTCACAACTTTTTGCCAAAACAAACTTTCATTAAAATTAAAAATGGATTACAAAAGAAACTACGCAAAAATCTGGAACAAGAGGCGCATCCACAAGTTGGGGCTCTCTTTATAGGCAATGTTATGAGCACTATTAACAAACCCTAAATCTATGAAAATCCCTGAAATGTACCTAATGAAGCTTCCAGAATTGCATCTTGTCGTTGACAGCCTGTTTGGAGATATCTTGGACGTCCATATACTCCTTAGGGAACAAGTAGTGAAGGGATACTATTGATTTGGCCATGTCATCAAAGTTTGCCATGTGGCGTCTTGTGGTTGGTGTAGGGGAGACCTTGTGGGGTCTCACTAGTAGTGGGAATAATGTTTTTAAGGTTGGGATTTGTTTGACGTGATGTGAATTACACGGGGGTAAGACCAATTCCATTTAACCCTTTGTTTTGCTTGAATTCGCACCTGGGTAAAGAAGACTGTGAATAGTAGTAATAATTACTATAGTAATTGTTTGGGGGGAATTTTGAATATTTAGTTTTGCACACATTTGGTCCCTGGTGTTTCTTGTTTCTTTCACTTGGTAATAAAAAACGACCAACTTCCATTTCTTTTGTTAAATAAGTCTTGTGTTCATACTTTTTGCACAAAACTTTTCCAAAAAGATATCAAGGGTTTGTTTTGCTATTTTCTTGATTCTTTGAGGACTGAACTTGAACTTTCTTGATAGTTAAAGGATCTTTCTAGTATGTTTGTCATTAAGGAGGACATTTGTTGACAAATCTTCATTTATGAGGGACTAAACATGCCATTTCTTCAAAGTTGAGGGACCTCTTTGTCATTTTGACAAACTTAAGGTACCAAAATTGTAATTATGAATATACCAGGGTATTAAGTGTCATTTATTCTTTGATAAAGGATCATTCTTGTACATCTTCAAATCTTCAAGGACTTTTCTTTGAGAAATCACAACCTAGGGCCCGGTTCATTATGCGGCTTCAGTTCTCATGTTCGTTTTTCCTTGTTTCTTGTGATCTTTTGTCTTTTTCACAATATCCATACCTAAAATACACAAGTAAACAAACACAAGCATATATATGGTATTTTGATGACATTTTATGCATTTAAAGCGCGAAAAGAACGATGAGATCATGTATAAATGCCATCTCATCACTCCCCCATACTAAACCATTACCATGGCCTCACGCAATGCTAGAATAAAGTATCTAAGCATCTCCAAAATTGAATTTATTACCCTTTATTGAAAAGTAAAACTTGCTATAATACTACGAAGTGTAAAAGACATAATGTATGATATTCATAGAATGTGACTTTTAGGGTCAATGAATAAAAACAATTAAATGTATCATAGAGTAAAGTTCGTCATCCTTGATTGTCATACATTCTATGCTAAGTGCAAAAACAAGATCATTGTTGGTACAAGTCACAATGCTAACACTACTCATACGTCCAAATTGTGTAATACTTTTTCTCCCGCAATCCTAGTTATTATGAAAAAGAAAAGATATCTAGCATTTTTTTTAACTATTTGTCATGGATCACAAGTGATTCATATTGACTTATTTGAGTATTTATTAGTCTGAAAATAAAGTATTACGATTTAATCGATAGTTAGCTAAAGGAAAAAATCTTTTAAAACGGCTTCTCGTAATCTCCTTAAGTTCATATCCTGACATAACTCGTTTCACGATTTGAGACCTTTCTTGGACCGATATTTGGCATGTACTTCATACTTCGAAACGTTCTTGAAATTATGGTCTTCTCTTCATATTTTGGAATTTCTTCCCTTCACGTTTTTTGAGAGATTCTTCATACTTGAACCACGACTTCATCATTTTTCTTCAATCTTTATTTTGGATTTTGATATACAACGATCCACCACCTTTTAGGACTTGGATATATTTATCCTCATACCTTGTTAGGGTCTTTTTGGATAGACTTTCTCCATGATCTTTAGTGGAGTAATTGCTTTTCGTCGTGTGTATCGATCCTTCATATTGATTTTGGAATAATGATTCTTCACATCATCTTGGATCTTTAGAAACAAAAATAGAGCTCCTCATGCCTTGTTAGGGCCGTTTTGGATCTTCACCAATCTTCGCATCCTGCTTCAATAAGTTATGCCTTGGCTATGAACTCTATTCAACCTTTCAAATCGTACGACCTTACTTATTGCAATTAATTTATTCATAATGCATTGATCTTATGGGAGAAAAGTCACAATTAAAAACATATGAGTTTTTGAAAGAACATTTTCATGTTATACGTTTAGCATGATCACTTGTCTAACTCTATCACTTCTCGTTATTCACTATTTAAAGACCTCTAATTAATGAGACTCGTGAATACTTAGCCATGCAAGTCAAAATTAAGCCAAATTTGGATTAGTTAAAAATAAGACTATATTAAATCGAAGTTTTGGGTTTTCAAGTCACCTATAGGATCTTGCACTTTCTTAGACCTTTTAAAGTTTAGAGAATGCATTCTAAAGTTCCCTTGATAAGTGACTTTCTAGGATCAATTATAGGAACTTGCGAAAAGTTCTTGTTCTTAACCCGTATGAGCTAAGACTTTCGCGTTTTAAAGTTCCCTCTATAAAAGTCTAGCAAAACTTGATTCAAGCGGGTTTAGGAATGTAAGGGGCTCCAAATGCCCATCAAGTCAAAAATTAACTCTTATTCTACCCATCGGAAAATATACATTCGTGTCTTAAAAACACTTATGAAAACTAAGAAAAAATTTAAAATTTGGCCATTTTTAGCCTTATTTGCAACAACATAAAGCAAAACGATGAAAGTTGGAAAACGTGAGGGCGTAGCAAGGAAAGTATCTATTCACCTCCCCCCCCCCCCCCCCCATAATAAAATTAAACATTGTCCTCAATGTTTCAAGTCTAAAGGTGGAGCACCCCCATACTAGAGACGAAGAGTCGAATGCTTAGGATCTAGCATGGAAAGGGTGATCAACAATATATCTAAAGCCGTTTATGAATTATGTTAAAAGATAATTGTTAGAACAATAAAGGATATGTCATGGATTCGTGAAAAACTCTTCAAGCAAACGATTGAGGCTCATGTAAACGAACATGAGAGTCTTCAATCGTGGCGATGATGATGATCTAGATAACACATTCACAAACAACCACGAGACAACGAGTTGGAAGGGCATAAATCCTCTCTCATTAACTATATTAGAAAGCAATAATATATACATGGATAAGCATGGGATCTCCCCCACGAGGCACCTCATTTTTTATTACCGAGTCATGAGCTCGACTCGATCCCCTCAATGTTAATTATCATTGGGGAAGGTGACTTGGTCGAGGTCGTCCAAAGAAGGGACTTCCCTATCGAAGTAGTGCTTAAGCCTATGTCCATTCACCTTGAAATTAGGACCATCATTTTGAGATAGCTCGATGGTCCCATAAGGAAACACTTATGTTATGGTGAACGGACCTGACCAACGAGATTTCAATTTCCCGGAAAATATCTTCAAATGAGAGTTAAAAAGTAACACTTGATCACCAACGTTAAAAATCCGGTTTTTAAGCTTTGAATCATGGAAACTTTTTAGTCTTTTCCTTAAAAATTAATGAATTTTCGTAAGCATTATCTGTTAATTCATCCAATTCATTAAGTTGTATTTTCTAGTGATCTCCTGCGGTCTTCAAGTCATAATTGGCATGCTTTAGTGCCCAATATGCCTTGTGTTCCAACTCAATAGGCAAGTGGCAATTCTTTCCATAAACCAACTTATAAGGAGTACAACTGATAGGTGTCTTATAAGAGGTGTGAAAGGCCCATAAAGCGTCATCGAGTTTGTCGGACCATGAAGCACGGTTTTCTCCAATCGACCTCTCTAAAATCCTCTTCAATGCTCGGTTTAAAACCTCGACTTGCCCACTCGTTTACAGGTGATAAGACGTAGAAAGACGATGTGTAACCCCATATTTCTTTAGAACCTTTTCGCTTATAATAGCACGAGGGGTTCCAAACTGAGAGAATAGTTGCTTCAAAAACTTCACTACCACACGAGCATCATTCGTAGGCAAAGCCTTAGCTTCCACCCACTTAGATAGGTAGTCGACAGTGACGAGTATGTACTTGTTACCATGAGACGATGGGAACGGCCCCATAAAGTCAATGCCCCAAATGTCGAAAATCTCACATACTTGAATTATGTTTTGCGGCATTTAATCCTTTCGCGACGATTTTCCTTGGCGTTGGCAAGAATCACACGACTTCACAAGTGCGTGTGCATCACAATAGATCGTAGGCCAAAAGAAGCCGCCATCGAACACTTTCTTAGCCGTGATATTAGCACCGTGGTGAACACCCGTAGGTCCCTCGTGACAAACTCTATGGATGTTAGAAGCTTCGGTACCAAAGACACAACGTCGAACGAGTTGATCCGCACAAACCCGACAGAGATAAGGGTCGTCTAAAAAATAGAACTTTACGTCACGAAATAATTTTCTCTTTTGTTGTGTCGTCATACCCTTGATTATGAAGTTGCCCGCATGGTAATTTGTAGTGTCGGAAAACCATGGGGTGTCGTCCTTAGAATCACTACACCGAGAGTCTCGAGAGGAAATGTTTTGGTGATTTCTTTGTTCTCGAATACATCTTTGTGAGGATCTTCTAAACGAGAGAGATGATCGGCCGCTAGATTCTCGGCTCCTTTTTTGTCAAGTATGGTGACATCAAATTCTTGGAGGAGGAGAATCCAACGAAGCAATCTCGGCTTAGCATCTTGCTTAGCTAAGGGTTACTTGATAGCCGAATGATCCGTATAAACGATGCTTTTTGTCAAGACGAGATAAGGTCGGAATTTCTCAAAAGCATAGACCACGGCAAGGAATTCCTTTTCCGTTGTGGTGTACTTAAGTTGAGCCTCGGTCGTCGTCTTGCTAGCATAATGGATAAGACGGAAGTGCTTTTCATAATGTTGCCCTAAAACAGCCCCAATTGCATATCACTTGCATCACACATGATTTCAAAGGGTAATTCCCAATTAGGAGCAACAAGAATAGGAGCTTCGGTAAGTTTCCTTTTAAGAGTTTCGAAAGCTCTAACACAATCCTCATTGAAGTTAAAAGGAGCATCCTTCTCGAGAAGGTGTGTCATAGGTCGAGTGATTTTTGAAAAGTCTTTGATGAAACGACGATAAAAGCCGCGTGGCCTAGGAAACTCCTAACTCCCTTAACGGTTTTGGGATGAGGTAACTTGGCGATGACGTCTATCTTAGCTTTATCGACCTCAATCCCCTCTTTCGGGGCCTAGTGCCCTAAGACGATTCCTTGTTTACACATAAAATGACATTTTTCCCAAGTAAGCACAAGGTTGGTTTCTTCACAACGTTTTAACATTTTCTCGAGATTGGATAAACACGACGTGAACGAATCACCAAACACCGAAAAGTTATCCATGAATACTTCCATCGAATTCTCGATCATATCATGAAAAATAGCCATCATACACCGTTAAAACGTTCCCGGTGCATTACAAAGTCCGAAAGGCACTCTACGATAAGCAAACGTTCCATATGGACACGTAAACATAGTTTTCTCTTGATCACGAGGGTCGATAGGGATTTGAAAGTAACCGGAAAACCATCTAAAAAGCAATAGAAGTCATTTCCCGCAAGTCGCTCCAACATTTGATCCATGAAGGGCAAGGGAAAGTGGTCTTTACGAGTGGCATCATTTAACTTTCGGTAGTCAATACACACACTCCAACCGGTCACAACACGAGTGGGAACTAACTCGTTGTTTTCATTAGGCACAACGGTCATTCCTCCCTTCTTAGGGACACAATGGATTGGGCTTACCCATGGGCTATCGGAGATAGGATAAATCATTCCCGCGTCAAGAAGTTTTAAGACCTCTTTTTTAATGAGTTCGTGAATTTGGGGTTTACCCTTCTTTGATTTTGAATTGCGGGTTTGTAGTCCTCCTCCATTAAAATCTTTTGGGTACAAAATTTTGGGTCAATACCCTTAATGTCGGTTTCCACGCAATTGCCCCTTTATGAGCCTCTAGAATTTTCAAAAGTGCGGCTTTTTCATCATTGGAATGATCTTTCGCAATAATAATCGGCAACTTATCATCACCTTCTAAGAATGCGTATTCAAGGTGAGATGGAAGATCTTTCAATTCAAGGATTGGCGGTTCCTCGATTGATGTTCAACACTCATAACTTCCATCGGTGGAAGAATTGGTGGAATGAGAGTATCATTACCAATAATCACCTCATCTTCATTGTCGATTTCATTCAAAATAAAATCGCCTCCTTGGAATGGAGTGATATTTGGTGTAGAATTAGCAAGAATCTGATCCATAATAGTGGGATTGCCACTTAACGAACTATCGGAAAAACCTAACACTTCTTGTAAAAACTCATCGCAAACCACATCGACTAAGTCAATATGGTTTATGGAAGCAATTGCATAAACATGAGAAGGTGTAGAGTTTTGAGTAGCATTTATAACAAGTTCCTCTTCATTGAATCTCAAAGTAATTATTCTAGCATGAACATCGATAAGAGATCTCGAGGTGTCCAAAAATGGACGACCCAAAATTAGAGGAACTTGAGGATCCGTGGGGATGTCCACTACGATAAAATCAATGGGATAGTAGAACTTCCCCACTTTAGCGAAAATGTCCTCGGCTACTCCACATGCGAGAATCGTAGAATGATCGGCCATCTCGATAGACATGTTCGATGGAGTAGAGCCAGAAGCGATAGCGACTTCCACATGGAAAAAGGCATCAAATTAATACCCGCGGCAAGATCAGCCAAGGCGAGGCATCCTTCCATTTCTTGAATATCACAAGGAATGAGAAACTTCCCGGGGTCACCAACTTTTTCCGGTATTCGATTAAGATAAACCGAAGAACAATTAGATAGCTTTGAAAGCTTATCCTTATCGTTCATCACACCCTTAAAAGTGGAAACGAAACGAGGCATGTATAAAAACGCGTCGGCTAAACTTACATTAAAATGCACTTGTTGAAACATTTTGATAAAAATCTCAATTTGTTGTTTATTACGTTCTTGTAATTTCTCCTTGTTTCGTCTCGATGGGTAAGGTAAGGGTGGTGTGGGTTGGGGCATAGGCATCGGCCTTGGAATCTCGGGTTCCACAATTGGTATTGGTTCAACCATAGGTGTGATATGAGCGGTACTTCGTGGGCTTGTAAAATGCTCCTTTTCGACCATCACCTCGGGTTCTTTCTCGATTCCCTTCTCCTTAGAAGTAATAGGACGAGAGATTGGTTCCTTGAAAGTTTTACCACTACCAGTAGTAATAACCTTCATTTCTCCCTTCGGGTTTGCAATGGTATCACTAGGAATACCACTAGGAATACCACCCTAGGAAGAGGGTTTACACATGATAGCTTCAAACATACTAGCCATTCGATCTTCAAATTTAGATTGCCTTTTATCCGCTTTTAACAACTCGTGCCTAATCTCATGTTGACCTTGTTCTATATTTTGTTGGTTTTGTTGAAAACGTTGAACGTTTCCTTCCATTTTATTAGCATGAGTTTTCAATTCATTAGCATGTTCGTTTTTAAGCTCGTTTTTCAACTCGGATCTTAAGCTAACCATCTCACGTTGCATGTTATCAAACTTAGCATCATTTTTTTTGCATAATCCAAGAATTCTCCTTGAAGATTTTTAGTGTGAGCATTTTGAAAACCTTGTGTAGTATTTTGAAAATCACGGTTTTGGTTTTGATTTTGCACTTGCCCATTGTTCTCACTTTGGTAATTACCCTTTTTATAGTTACGTTTATTGCCTTGATAACCACCACTTTGATTGTTGTTTTGATAGTTGTTAACATTATGATTTTGGGGAGCTTGATTTGGGCAGGAACCTTGGCCGTTTTTTTTGTAAGTTCCCGTTGCTACGTAAGCACTCGAAGTGTTACCACCAGCGGTAATGCACTCGGAAAAATCATGAGCTCCACCACAAGATATACAACTCTTTTCAACCGCTTTAACCGATGCGGAATTCAAAGCATCTTGTGCTTTCCAATGTGTCATAAGCGTAAAAAATCTATCGAAAAACGATTTTCCCCATTTGCTTCATCATGTAAGGCATTCATGTTACGAGACGATGACGATGAATCCATAGTGGCAACACTCGGTTTGTTAAGAGGGTTATAAACCTTAGATCTATTCTCGATAATCTTTAAAGCTTCATCGGTCGTTTTGCACAAAAAATTACCACCCGCGGCGGCATTCAAATAGTCTCGTTCATGATCGCTAAGCCCATTATAAATAGTATAAATTTGATGCAATTCCGAAAAATCATGTTGAGGACATTCATGTAACATTTCCTTAAATCGTTCCCATGTCATTGAAAAACTTTCATTAGAACGTTGTGTGAACCTTGAAATCTCATTTTTCAAATGTGTCGTTTTAGATGGCGGAAAAAATTGGTTCACAAACTTAGAGACGAGATCATTCCATGTCAAAATCGAATTTGGCGGTTCTTTCTCGAGCCAAATTTTTGCGGGTCCATCTAACGAGTATGGAAACAACATCATCTTAATGGCGTCATGTGGAACATCTTTAAACTTGCTTGTTGCGGTGAGACAATTGAAATTCCGTATGTGATAATGCGGGTTGTCTTTTTCATGTCCATGAAACTTGTTTGCTTGAAACATCGACATTAAACCCGTCTTGATCTCGAAATTCTCCTCAAAGATGGCGGGAATCACAATAGCTTCTCCAAAACCCTCGGTGGGTGCTTGAAGCAACTCCATCATAGTACGATTAGCCATAGTGACTATTGGTTCTACAATGGGTTCGACAATTGGAGGTTCTTCTTCAATCAAATGATCTTGATTTCCTTGGTTTTGACGACGTTTGCGAGCTCGTTTTGCTTGATTACGAGTTTGCATAAACATGACGTAGAACGTGGAGGTGAGCAAAGAAGATTCTTTGGGGTGTTTTTTGTTGATTTTCAATTTTTTGTGTTTTTGCTTGTTTTTAATTTTTTTTGATTTTGTGTGTATTTGTAGACAATAATATACCAAACCTCTCCTCGAATCAAACTCTTGATTAAAGGAACCTCAAATAATAAAAACGATAACGTGGAGTGAACGCCTTCGATTGACTTTAGAACTTTGGTGAAAACCAAATTGTTCAAGAGGGTTTACTCAAAAAGAAACCAAGCAAATATATATGATACATAATAATACTTTGGGCGGCAAAACCCTCGATTAGCTTTCAATATCAAATACTCACAAGTGAACGGGGGGAATGGGTGGCGCGAAGCACTTATGTACCTAGATTCCCTTTAACGGCCTTTTATAGCACGTTGCCAATCTATTCACCTTATAGTTCGTATTTTTCAAAATCGAGCTTCACGAAAGTATTTATCTATTTTTGCCTTTTTCTTTTTGTTTGAGATTCGAATATAATAATTAGGAGATCAAATCCCAATTAAGGTTGTGCTTTCACACTTTTGGATATATTTTGTATTAGTTGTGATACATATACAATATAGAAATAATAATTGACAAAGAAAACGAAAAAACCGATAATACGTGTTAATAGATTTCTATTTAACACAAATACTATTTATTGTTAGATATTAAAAACAAAATTGTTCAAATTAATCACGACACACCTCTCCGGCAGCGGCGCCAAAATGATTGTGGTAAAATACGACCTTTTAGGAAAAATGCGTAAAAGCGGTAAATATTAAGTACGACGGTTTAGGAAAACCGTGCACTAATGACCCAATGGTTAAATTTCGTTTCCCGAGGAGGTTTATTGTGTGTGAATAACTTGATATGATTTTGGATTAATATGAGAGAAATAAAAGATGAGAAATTAGAATGACGGATACGTTAAAATTACACTACGACGATAAAACGTAAAACCGTAAAAAAATGGATAAAATTAAAATTAACTCTAAAAATTCCCAAAAAATTACCAAAAATAACTAAAAATATAATTAGGGTTTACAAATGATCAAAACTTTTTCAAACCTTTTATTTATTTAAATATTAATTTTTAACTGCTAATTAAAGCCCTAAAAATCAAAATAATTAATAAAATGCCCAAATAGAGATTTTTCAATTTGTAAAGCTCTAAAATGACTTAATTAAACTAAAAATATTTTTATTAAATTTAAAACAAATTAAATCTATTTAAAATGATTAAAATCTAAAATTAAATATTAAAATAATATTAAAAATTCAAAAATTTTAAAAATTTCCAAAAAAATTGCAAACTAGTTTATTTTAACCTAAATAAACAGAAAATGAAAGTGAAATTACCAAAATATCCCTATTGGGCCCCCAAATGGGCTAAAAACAAAAATAGTCCAATATTAATGGGCTTTCAGCCTAATTTTCAAAAGTGTCCAATAAGATCCCAAAAAGCACAGTCCAACTCACAATTTAATTCAAAACACAAAACTCTAAAGGCCCAAAAGCTGATTTCGAGCTTATCACAGCTTAAATAGCCAAAAGCTTATTCTTATTGGGCCAATAAGCCCATTAAGCCATAAGCTGGTGTCAGAAGCTCTAATTTAACACAAAACCTTCTTTTGGGATACTAAAGAGATCTGTAAAAAGAAATTTTGAAAAAGCTTAACCAATAAGCCAGAAATAAGCCATGTATGATTTCACTAAAAGACAAAATAAACGACTTAAAGATTTAGACCATTTTAGAATTTGATTTAACTTGTAAAAGACTCTAAATGACTTAATTAAGACAAATCAAACAAGAAAAATCCAATAAGCTAAGCCAAATAAGCTGCATAAGATGATAAGCACTTATGAAAAAGAAAGATGAATTCGTTTT
This sequence comes from Glebionis coronaria, assembly GCA_025667525.1. Taxonomy (NCBI): domain Eukaryota; kingdom Viridiplantae; phylum Streptophyta; class Magnoliopsida; order Asterales; family Asteraceae; genus Glebionis; species Glebionis coronaria. The sequence goes on from CM046881.1 coordinate 319,106,563, forward strand.
CTAATAAAACCCTAGAATTAAAAGCTGAAAACTCCCAGTCTAGATAAAAAGCTAAGAATATTAAGATCTATAACAAAAAAATAAGTTGTGCACGTTTCAAATAAGATGGAAATGCTTATTTATAAGCTGGTGAACAAATAAAACTGTTAGTGGTAACAAGCAGTGGGAAAGGAGTTCCCACTACTGCCTGAACAGACTTGTTTTGGCTTGAGTTTAAGCCTTGCTTGTTGAATATTTTTGGGAACAAGGGCACCCCAATAAATTTGGCTTATTGGGAGTCAACAGGGACACAAAAACCACAAAAGCAAACACAAGAACACACTTAAACAATCGAATCAAAAATTATGCAAACAAAGGCATTTTACTGATGTGTTTGACCAAACAAATGTGATTTGATTTCCAATAAACTGATAAGCAGCCTGTTAAATCACACACCACCACTTCTTATACCTAGATTTACCTTTTATCTATTAGTTAACAAGATTTAACAAGCAAAAACACAAGAATCTGACAACTTAAATCCCCATTTTCATTATCTGAATAGATGACTGTTTTGGTGGCAAGTGTAGATCCTTAACTTTTAGACTATGAACAATGACTTTTTATACCCAAACCCAATAACCCTGAACCTAACAAATGATGTAGAGTACAACTTAAAACTTGAGAAGGATAACCTTACCCTAGCATGAGCATTCCCAAACACCCCTTATGGTTTTAGTTTAGCAGCTTCAGCATACAAATAAGTTTAAAAACCTACAAACCAATTGACAATCAACACAATAAGGTGAAATTCACTTCTACAATTGATAACAAGCAAAAATAGGCAGACTTAAACAATATAAATCACCCAGTCACAAAACCTATTATCTATTGAAAAGGAAACAAGAAAACTTACCTAGAGGATGCACAATCCACACCCCCTATAATATGAGCTTATGTGCTAGCAAAGCACAAGCTTTCAAATATGCTTAAACACAAACAACCCACAAGAATCAAGGCTGACTCCTTGATTCAGTTAGCACACAAATAAACTATCACTGATTATTTTATCAAAGATTTTTTATAAATGAAAACCAACTTTCACAACTATTTCAAGCTTATGAAAATAGAAGTAACAACTTAGAAATGGAACTCAGATCTTTGCTTAGGCTTATGCCAACTTTTAAAGAAAACTAAAAGAGATTCACAACTTTTTGCCAAAACAAACTTTCATTAAAATTAAAAGGGATTACAAAAGAAACTAAGCAAAAATCTAAAACAAGAGGCGCATCCACAAGTTAGGGCTCTCTTTATAGGCAAATTTATGAGCACTATTCACAACCCTAAATCTATGAAAATCCCTAAAATAGCCTTAATGAAGCTTCCAGAATTGCATCTTGTTGTTGACAACCTGTTTGGAGAGATCTTGGTCGTCCATATACTCCTTGGGGAACAAGTAGTGAAGGTATACCATTGATTTGGCCATGTCATCAAAGTTTTCCATGTGGCGTCTTGTGGTTGGTACAAGGGAGACCTTGTTGGGTCGATGAGATTGCTTTTATACATAGTCTCATCGTCCAAAACGGGCTTAAAATGCATTAAATATCATGAAATATGCCAAATATATGCTTGTGTTTGTTCAATGTGTATTTTAGTTACGGATATTGAGATAATGGCAAAAGATCACAAGAAACAAGCAAAAACGAATACGGGAAACGAAGCCGCATAATGAACCAGGCCCTAGAGTTGATTTTCCAAGAATAACGCATGAAGAATTGAAGATTGTACAAGAAGGGTCCTCCAATATTGAATAATTGACACTTTAAACCCTTGTTTATTCATAATTACAAGATTGGTCCTTAAAGTTTGTCAAAATTGCAAAAAGCACCCTCCACTTTGAAAAATTGGCAAGAATGGTCCTTCATTTATAAAGACTTGTCATTTTAGTCCTCCAAGAAGTCAATAATACAAGTCAAGACCTTGAAGATTGAATACATTACAAGATTGGTCCTTCAAATATCATCAAATGGCAAAACAATCCTTGAAATCCCTTTGTAAAACTTTTTGTGGCAAAAGTGTGAAAAACAAAAGTTATTTAAGAAAGGAAATCCGAATTTGCCATTTAAAACAAGAAATGAAAGAAGTATGGAAGAAGAAGGGTGTAAGCTGCCAAGACAAGATTCTTACCTTAACTAGTGAGGGCATGCCACGTGCCCCACTAACTCCATCCAACCAATCACACCACATCATTCAGTCACATCACTATCCCACTCATACCCGTTTTTAACTAACTTAATTAGTTAATTAATAAACGCGGTTAACACTTATTCAAAAACCAAACAAGATTAAAATCCACTGTTCATGGCAAGAACATAAATTGGGTATTTATGTTTAAGCAAAAATTAATCCACCATCTTATCCAGAATTATGATTAGGGTGGTACTAATCATATCCCAAACCATAAACTTGCCACATCACCAACCAAGAAGTCACATGATGAACCCCATGCCCACGTTTGTGGGATAATGCCAAAACCATGCAGAGAATCAACCACACACAAACCTGCTTCAATCCTAAGCTTGTTATGGACCCTAGGATCAATTGGTAACAACTTTACACCTCAACAAAACGCCAAACCATCTTCACATGAGCTTAATATTCAAAATTCAGCAAGGGTATTTTGGGACTTCTACAACTCAGGGTTTCTAGTTTTTAGCTTATGCAGACCATGTACAACATCTATATAAAGGACATAGGGTCCTTCATTTACATTTGCTCTTGGTTTTTCCTTGTTCACAAATCTATAAATCCTATGTTCAATTAATGAAGTAGTTTTTGATAATGTTGATGAAACCTAAGTGCCAATCTTTTTATTCTGTTGTTAGTGATATATGTTTCTGATTTTGAAAGCTCAAAACCTGTTTTCAAATATTGTGCAAGAAATTGCCAATTTTCCTAAAACTTGATATTTTGCTAAGTTCTTGGTTCAAGCCCTTGGAATTTTTGGATTACAAGTGTTCATAACACCCTGATAAGAAGATTATCAAGGTGAAGTGAACTTGTGGTTTGGGGATAATCAAGGAGTGGGAACAAGGTTGCATTAATCAAGCTTTTCTTTGTTATTTTTCATCTTTCTGTTATAACTTGTGCTCTAACCTTGTTGAATCTTAGCAGGGTTGTGTTGGAAGCTTGTGTCTTGTTGGGCTAGACACATCAGCTCTAAAAATCGTGGGTGTGGAAGTACATCCATTAGGTTTGACCCTCTTTTCCTAAAAATCCTTGGTTTTAAGTGATTTTTGATTCTGCTAGTATTTGTATGTTCTTGGTGCTTAGATCTTGTTAATCTTGCATGAGAATGTTGTTTTGATGCTTGTGTATGCATTTGCTAACCTGAATCACACTTTTTCTTTGAAATTTTTGGGTTAAAAAGGTGAAAGGGGTGTTTGGGTCTATTGTTTTAAGTTTCTAGTTTGATTTTGAGTAAGTGCTAGTTGTTTGTTTGTGTTTGTATCTGATATACAAATGCTTGCGTTCTGATATTTGCAAACTTTGCTCTTTAAAACACCAAATCTGATTAAGTGCTATAACTTGTTTGATTTTGCAAATTTTAACCAAAAATATTGGTAACACATAGGGTGTATGCTTGTTTAGGATTAACAATTGCTTAAATCAAGTTTGTATAACCTGTTTAAGAGATTTGAGTGTTTAAAATTGGGCTTGTGGTCAAATACATCAGCAACCTCACTTGTGTTCATCTGTTTGTTCATCAGTAACTTTGATTTGCTTGAATCTTTGTCTAATCTTTAATCCAGTGTATGAAACAAGTTTATTTGTGTTCATTTAAATTATTTATAGCTTGTGTATGCATTTGGTGAAATTTGGTTGGCTTAATCTTGCTAAATCTGCTTATCTTGTTCATAACTGCTTATGTTCATGTCTGTATCATGTCTGGTGCTTAATTGAATTAACTATATCAATTGGCTGTGAGAATTTGTGTTTATTTGAATGGGAATAACTCCTTATAACCCACTGGTTATAAGGGTGCTTTGTGTGCCTTGAATCCAACAAAAATCCACAAAAGACAAAAATTCAAGTTGGTCAAGCAGTGGCAACTTTTCCCACTGTTGGACACCCAAAACTAGCCCCCTGCTAGTGTTAATTTTCAATCAGCTTATTCATAAGCTATTCTAGCTTATTCAGACTTGCAACAACTTTGTTTTTGTAATCAATCTTCTTTATTTGACCCATTTGACTAATTTGGAGCTTTTTATGGTTTGACTAGAAAACCAACTAAGTTGACTTTTATCATAAGTGCTTATTGCTTATTCCAGCTTATTCATTGTGCTTTTTGGAAATCTTTTTGATTATTAAGCTTAGTTTTGTCATTTTAAATCTTTTGCAACAAGAATCAGCCCTTGAATTGGTCTAGAACTCAAAAACGACTATTTTGTCGTTTTTTGTAGAGAGCTTTTGCTTATTTCAGGCTTATTTCTTGGGTTTTTTAAAATTTCTTTTCACAGATCTCTTAAGTATCCCAAAAGAAGCTTGTGTGTCAAATTAGAGCTTATGGCATTAGCTTATGTGTAACACCCCATTTTGGAAATGGAAATATCACAGTAATTATGGCGTGTCATCAAAGCATACAAGGTAAAATGTCTAAACATTACTTGACCATATAAAGGAAAATACCGGAATCAAACATCGGTAGTCCAAAAGTAAAGCTCATCACACACAAACATAGTATAGTAAAGGAAAAGGACGAAACAATGTCCAAAGCATAAGTATCATAAGGAAAGGAAATGCATAATGTAAAGAAGGCTAGACAGCTTCCAGTCCATATGCACGTACTCTTAGTGTCTACGAGCGTCCCTGAGTACCTGCCGTTTTGGGAACATAGAAAAGGAAAATGGCTGAGCAATACGCTCAGTGCACGGATGTATAATAAAGCATGAATAGGATAAGCATATTACATAATAACAGCGGAAGAAACTAAGTCCCGAGTAACCTGGTTAAGTCTTAATAAAACTGGTTTTATAGTTTGAAAGTCTTATGTTTATCTTATAAAAACAGTTTGTCATATTTTACCATTTAGCCAATATAGGTCATGAATATCCACCGTGCATGAATAATTGGAGGGGTGACCTCATCATGCAAATTAGAGGGGCTGCCTCTAATTTAATATACTGGTTTTATGGGTAGGAGGGATCAGCTCCTTGTGAAGGATGCAAGGCACACACCACATTCACCATGTAATCCTGAATAAAACGTGTAACTAGGATGCACCCATACGCCCCACATGATAATATAAATAAATGGCCAAAAGCTGAAGGGATGCCACGAGCAATCACTCCGCCGTGGTGAAGTCATAACATCAGTGCCTCTAATGTTATGGTTATGGTACCTCCATAACTAGGTGAAACTGGTCATGCATGTATATGGCTATAGGTAATCATATTAAACATAAGCAATCAAACTCATACTTATACTACGGGAAAACAGTTGGCTGCATACGGGGAAATCCTAATAAGGAAAGAATGTCCATACTCAAAGGACGGGAATCCGTACCTTATGTCCAGTGAACGAGAACGATGAACTGCGAGAATCCTACTTTTGAATCACTAACGCTACATAAATACGTACATGAAATAAGTATCTGCTTACTACATACATAGCTGGTTTTATATCATGTCTTAGCTTATTTATGTGTTCTTACCATTTACACTGTTTAAAGCCTTAAATTGTGTTAAATCCTATATTCTGTTCATTCTGATTAAGTATTTCTGATATTTCATGTGTTATTATACTTACTGTGTAATATTAAGTAACTTTCCAAAAATAGCAGGTTTCCTTAAATAGAAAGTTTCCAAAAATAGAAAGTTTCCAAAAATAGAAAGTTTCCAAAAATAGAAAGTTTCCAAAAATAGAAAGTTACCAAAAAAAGAAAGTTTCCAAAAATAGAAAGTTTCCAAAAATAAAAAGTTTCCGAAAATAGAAAGTTTCCAAAAATAGATTTACTGCTTAAAATAGATAAGTTTCTAAAAATAGAAAGTTTCCATAAATAGATTAGCTGCCTTAATTAAATAAGTTTCCATAAATAGCTGGTTTCCATAAATAAAATAGCTGCCTTATTTAATTAAGTTTCTAAAAATAGAAAGTTTCCATAATTAGAAATAAGCTGGTTATATAAGCTAAGTAAATAAGCCTACGTATTTTCATGATTATTTTCTAAGTCATATGATATATTATATAGTTTAATAATTATTTCATGTAATTTAATTAAACTATAGGTTATAATATTTAATTAAAGTATGACATGTTTTTAATTAAATATACTAAATACTTAGGTTAAAATATGTATTATTAAATAGTAATAATATAACCTAAGTCATGTTTTAATTAATTAATTATATCCATGGTTTTAAAATAATTAATTAATTATAAGTCTTAATAATAAAAATACTTAGGTTAAAATAATTCATGTTTATAATAATTAGTTAACCTAAGTTCATGTTATTAAATTAATTACATCTTATTAATTTAATTCTTAACCTAAGTTTATAACATAAACATTTAACATAATCATGATCCGGATCTAGGCTTAAAAACATGCACCAGATCTTAACAAACACCGTACCCCGAACCAATTCGGGGTACCCCCTTGCTGCCGTGGGACCCACACGCACCACCAAGACCCAAAAAGGTCTTGGTGGTGGTCGGTTAGAACAAACCGAACCCCCTTGGGGTCGGTTGTTCCTGCGGCCCAAAACAAACACCCCATAGATCGATCCCATTGATTAATTAATGACCATAACATGTTATATCTAGGTTTAATTAATATGTTTTTAAGAAAAACAACACGTGTTCTTAATTAATACAAGATTAATTAAAAAAAGAAAACAAGTAAAAAGGTTTTACCGTATTCGTGGATCAAAAGGGTGAAGAACAAACACGAACAATTACTAGATCCACAAGATTCAAGATCAAAATCACCCCCTTATGGTGATTAGTAGGTGGCGGCACACAAGAAGAAGGAGGAAGGGTTTTAGGTTTTCTTGAAAATCCTCTGTAAAGTAAATCTAAGTAGTGAAAATTAATTAACCCCCTTAAGTAAAATTAAGAATGGGCTTGGCCCATTGTTTCTTGTTTGGCCGCGGGTAGGGACTCCCTTGTGGGGGTCCCGTACCTCGTTTCGTGTCTTGTAATTTCGTACACGTTTACGTTTAATTTAGTTCGTGTTTTAAAAGTTCTCGTTACGTAAATATCCTACACCTATATATTTAATTACGCTCATATTAAATATATATACGTAATTAATAATATCTCGTGTTTTAATTACGCTCGTGATCTCGTGATCGTATGTTCGTGAATAATTGTTACTAAATAATTATTACGTGATCGTGCACATAAAATACTTATCGTGTTCTAACACGTACGTAATACATAAACTCCTAATACATAATCGTAACCATGCTATATTAGGAAAGTTTTTAACTAGTACGTACGAACTTACGGTAATATGCATGGTAAAAGCATGCGGGTTTTACAACTCTTCCCCCCTAAAAAGAATAATTCGTCCCCGAATTATAGATAAAGTAACTGGAAAAGAAGAACATACCCAAATTCAAAATATGAAATGAGGGTAAGAAGTCCGGATAGACTCCTCTGTTTCCCAAGTGGCTTCCCGCTCGATATGATCCCTCCATAGAATTTTGACGAATGGAATCGTCTTCTTTCTCATGACTCGTTCTTGCCTGTCAAGAACTCGTTCGGGTTCTTCTATAAAAGTGAGATCTTCACGAATCTGTTCCAGTGGATACTGAACCATGTGAAGGGGATGATATTGGTACCCTCTGAGTAAGGACACATGAAACACATTGTGCACATGCGAAAGCTGCGGAGGTAACGCCAATCGGTAAGATACTTCACCGACTCGTTCAATGATATCAAACGGTCTGATGAAACGAGGACTGAGCTTCCCTTTAATCCCGAAGCGTCTAACACCACGTGCCGGCGAAACCTTAAGGAAGACGTGATCTCCTACGTTGAAGTGTAAATCCCTACGATGCTTGTCGGCGTAACTCTTTTGACGTGACCGTGCCTCCTGAATCTTCTGCCTTGCTACTGCGATCTTCTCGTTTGTCATCTCTATGATTTCTGGTCCTTCGAGTGTTCGCTCGCCAACCTGATCCCAGCAGATTGGGGCGCGACACTTTCTACCATACAACATCTCAAATGGAGCACACTTGATGCTCGCGTGCCAGCTGTTGTTGTATGCAAACTCCACCAAACAGATGTATTCGTCCCAATCACCCGTCCATTCCAACGCACATGCCCTCAACATATCTTCCAATGTCTGAATGGTTCGCTCCGACTGTCCGTCCGTTTGAGGATGGAAGGACGTGCTAAGCTTAAGTTGTGTTCCCCAAGCTTTCTGCAAACTTTTCCAAAAGCGCGAAGTGAATCGAGGATCTCTGTTTGAGACGATGTTGGATGGTGCACCGTTTAGTCTCATGATCTCTCGTCTGTACGTATCTGGGAGTTTACTTACCGGATCTTCCTTGCGGATCGGTAAGAAATGAGCTGATATGGTAAGTCGATCAACGATAACCCAAATTGCATCGTGCTTCCTTTTGGTAGGCGGAAGACCAGTAACAAAATCCATGGTGATTTTGTCCCACTTCCACTCTGGAATATCTAACGGTTGAAGGAGACCGCCAGATCGCTGATGCTCGATCTTAACCTGCTGGCAGGTAAGACATTTGGAGACGTAAGTTGCTACATCCTGTTTCATACCACTCCACCAAAAGTACTGTTTGATGTCATGGTACATTTTGGTTGAACCGGGATGTATCGAGAATGGGGAGCTATGAGCTTCTGCTAGCAAAGCTTCCCGGAGTTCTTGGTCATCAGGAACACAAAGTCTAGTGCCCTGCCATACGATACCGTCTGCATCTACTCTGAATTCCGTCTGCTTCTCCAAATTATGTATTATCGCCCATATTTCTCCGTCATCCTTCTGAGCTTCCTTGATCTTAGATAGTAACTCGGGTTCTACTCTAAGATTAGCCCAGTAACCGTGCTGTCCACGTACCATGATCTTGATGTCTAGTCGCTCCAAGTCTCTTATGATTTCCTCTTCGATTCTAATGTTGTTGATCATTCCGGACTTCCTGCTAAGGGCATCTGCTACTACATTTGCCTTTCCGGGATGATACTGAAGATTAATGTCATAATCCTTCAACAGCTCTAACCATCTCCTCTGCCTCATGTTCAGTTCACGTTGAGTGAAGATATACTTCAAGCTCATGTGGTCCGTGAAAATGTCACATGATTCTCCATATAAGTAGTGTCTCCATATCTTCAATGCAAACACGACTACAGCAAGTTCCAGATCGTGCGTGGGGTAATTCTCTTCATAAGGCTTAAGCTGCCGTGAAGCGTACGCGATCACTTTCCCATGTTACATGAGAGCACAGCCAAGTCCCTTCCCCGATGCATCGCTGTAGATTTGAAATCCACCCGTACCAGATGGTAGAGTAAGAATAGGTGCAGATACTAGCTTCTACTTTAGGTCTTCAAAGCTCTTCTCTCGATCTTCAGTCCAGACGAATTTCTCCCCTTTTCCGCATCAGTTTGGTCAATGGTAGTGCTAAACGGGAAAAGTTCTCCACGAACCTACGGTAATAGCCAGCTAAGCCTAAGAAACTACGGACTTCCGTCGCTGATGTCGGCCTTGGCCACTTAGTGATGGCCTCAACCTTCGCTGGATCCATAGTGATTCCTTCTGCTGATACAATGTGACCTAGGAAAGCCACCTTGTCTAACCAGAACTCACACTTGGAGAATTTAGCATACAGCTGCTTCTGGCGAAGAATCTGTAGTATTGTACGAAGATGGTCTTCGTGTTCCTCCTTGGACTTAGAGAAAATCAGGATGTCATCGATGAAAACAATGGCGAATTTGTCCAAAAATTCATGGAAGATTCTGTTCATCGGATCCATGAACACTGCTGGAGCATTTGTCAGGCCAAATGGCATAGCTACAAACTCGTAGTGGCCATAACGAGTACGAAAGGCAGTCTTAGCAATATCCTGCTCCTTGACTCGTAACTGGTGATAGCCTGACCTAAGATCGATCTTGGAGAAGTGTTTGGCCCCTTGGAGTTGGTCAAACAGATCGTCAATGCGTGGCAGTGGATATCTATTCCGAATAGTAATCTTGTTGAGCTCGCGATAGTCTATGCAAAGACGCATACTGCCGTACTTCTTCTTAACAAACAAAATCGGTGCGCCCCATGGAGATGCGCTCGGTCGAATGAAGCCTCGTTCGAGAAGTTCTTGTAGTTGATCCTTCAGCTCCTTCAGCTCTATGGGAGCCATGCGATAAGGAGCTTTGGAGATTGGTTCAGCTCCTGGAACCAGTTCGATACTGAATTCCACTTCTCGTGCAGGTGGTATGCCCGGAAGTTCTGCTGGAAACACGTCTTGGAATTCCGACACTATAGGTTGATCCTGAATCGATGGAGATTCAGCTTCCATGTCGTGAACCGTAGCTAGATAACCCTCGCAGCCATGTGACAGTAGTGCACGCGCTTGCAGGGTAGATATGATTTGTACAGACCGTCCGGGTATGAACCCATTATGAATGTACTCTGGTGCATTGACATCACCGAAGATAACCCGATATGAATGGCAGTCTACGATAGCATGATACTTGGATAGCCAATCCATGCCCAAAATCATGTCGAAGTCATTCATGTCCAGCGGAAGTGCGTCGACAAGTCGAACCTTATCATCAAATTCTAGGGAAAGACTCTTGTATACATGAGTGATTAATACAGAGTCCCTCAAAGGCGTGGAAATAGTAAGCCTATTTTCTAGTGGCAAGGGAGGCATCCTAATGTTCTTAGCATAAGCAGTAGAAATAACCGAGTGAGTAGCACCCGTATCGAAAAGAACACATGCAGCGCGACCATACATATACAAGATTCCAGTGATGGTACCTGTAGACTTATTGGCCTGGTCTCGAGATGTCGTGTAGACACGCCCGGCAGTAGGAGGCGGCTTGGTATCAGCATGTCCCGATGTACCCTCCATCTCGCCCTTACGGCAATCCTTCATAATATGGCCAGGAAGACCACACTTGAAGCACGCATCAGTATTTCGGCGACATGGTCCTGGGTACCTACGGTGGCAAGTAGAGAAAAGAGGATGAGTGTATCCTCTAGCAGGTGCTCTGGCTGGCTGAGGACCTGATAGAACATTTTACATGAGACATAATAGTTGGGTACAAAGGACAAAGCGGATAATCGTAAGAGTGGATACCAGTGATAGCTGGACGGCTAGGCTGCGAACCTCTCTGGTTCTGGTCCCTACCGTTTCCATGGTTCCTGGTAGAAGTTTGCTTAAAGTGTCAGAATATGAGTTATAACATAAAACATAAGGAATTTCGTAAGTATTAGGACCTGCTGTTGCTGGATTGTCTGGCGTTGTTACGGTAATTGTCATTACCGCCACGCCTATCCGTAGCAGATCGGTCATTAGTCTGACCATTTCCCTTGGGCTGATGAGGCTGCTGCTGAGTAGCCGGCTAAGACCGGTCCCCAGTTTTCTGTCTGGAAGATACATTTAAAGAGATGAATAATTTGACATATGAAAGATATACGGATTGATCACCGCTTGAATATGAAGGTTTTACCTCTTGTCGGGTCTTTCAGCTTCCCCGAACTCATCTATCTCCTGCAGCATCTCCAGTTTCCGTGCTGCATCGACCACTTGTGCTACAGTATTGAACGTAGCACACACCAGATTGTTTGCGACCGATGTGCGAAGAGCCCATCTGAAGTGATGTGCCTGCTCTTCTGGAGTACCTGCTGCCGCACCAAGGAAACCAGCCAAGCGAAGAAAGCGCTGCATAAACTCGTTGCTATTCTCCCCAGCTCTCTGACGGATCCCATGGTACTCTCTCTTGAGCTTGTCCTGCTCAGCCTTGGGAAAGAACTGCTCCATCACCCTGTCCTTGAACTGAGCCCAAGTCAAACCAGCAACCCACTCATCACCACCTTCAGATTGCATCAAAGCTAACCACCAGTTGAGTACATCGCCTTCGAACCGATAGCATGCCAACCTCGCCTTGTATGCGGGGTCACAGCCCATAGCGTTGAAGATCTTCTCGATGTGAGCCAACCAGCTTTTAGCATCGCTGGGGCTATCTGTCTTTTCAAAAGCTCGAGGGCGGAGCTTGTTGAATCTCTCCAGCCATACTGCTAATGTCACTGGAGGAGGAGGAGGAGGTGGCTGATTGTGCTGCTGCTGATTGTTGGCAGCTTGAACTTCAGCCCGGATGTCATTCCTCAGTTGAGGAAGCAAGGCTTGCATGGCAGCCTGAATTGCATCATTGAGCTGCTCCTGCTCGCGTGTGAGAACCATCTGACAGTATAACATAAAACATATGATTAACAGTTCATAAAATATAACATATATACATGAAAAAAAAATTATACTAAAAATTTCACGAGAAAAATTTTTATGCAAGAAAATTTTTGTATGAATGCATGATGCAGTTTTATGAAAACTTTTGATGCTCGAGAGTGAACGCCTCTGGTCAGTTCACCCAAAACAAAAGACATATCGAGGGGACGCCTATGGGTCAGTCCCAAATCTAAAAGTTTCGATAAAACACATGCGACTAAATAGGGCCAGTCCTGTACCAACCATTACTTAGTTAAAAACCCTATAACAATGACATATATATGTATGCTTAAAAATGATGGATGCATGAAAACAACTGTCAGTTCTAGGAAGACCGTAATGACTACCCACTAATCACAGGTCATATTTGAGAGCCTACAGGTCGAAGTCTTGGCTCTGATACCATAATTGTAACACCCCATTTTGGAAATGGAAATATCACAGTAATTATGGCGTGTCATCAAAGCATACAAGGTAAAATGTCTAAACATTACTTGACCATATAAAGGAAAATACCGGAATCAAACATCGGTAGTCCAAAAGTAAAGCTCATCACACACAAACATAGTATAGTAAAGGAAAAGGACGAAACAATGTCCAAAGCATAAGTATCATAAGGAAAGGAAATGCATAATGTAAAGAAGGCTAGACAGCTTCCAGTCCATATGCACGTACTCTTAGTGTCTACGAGCGTCCCTGAGTACCTGCCGTTTTGGGAACATAGAAAAGGAAAACGGCTGAGCAATACGCTCAGTGCACGGATGTACAATAAAGCATGAATAGGATAAGCATATAACATAATAACAGCGGAAGAAACTAAGTCCTGAGTAACCTGGTTAAGTCTTAATAAAACTCGTTTTATAGTTTGAAAGTCTTATGTTTATCTTATAAAAACTGTTTGTCATATTTTACCATTTAGCCAATATAGGTCATGAATATCCACCGTGCATGAATAATTGGAGGGGTGACCTCATCATGCAAATTAGAGGGGCTGCCTCTAATTTAATATACTGGTTTTATGGGTAGGAGGGATCAGCTCCTTGTGAAGGATGTAAGGCACACACCATATTCACCATGTAATCCTGAATAAAACGTGTAACTAGGATGCACCCATACGCCCCACATGATAATATAAATAAATGGCCAAAAGCTGAAGGGACGCCACGAGCAATCACTCCGCCGTGGTGAAGTCATAACATCCGTGCCTCTAATGTTATGGTTATGGTACCTCCATAACTAGGTGAAACTGGTCATGCATGTATATGGCTATAGGTAATCATATTAAACATAAGCAATCAAACTCATACTTATACTACGGGAAAACAGTTGGCTGCATACGGGGAAATCCTAATAAGGAAAGAATGTCCATACTCAAAGGACGGGAATCCGTACCTTATGTCCAGTGAACGAGAACGATGAACTACGAGAATCCTACTTCTGAATCACTAACGCTACATAAATACGTACATGAAATAAGTATATGCTTACTACATACATAGCTGGTTTTATATCATGTCTTAGCTTATTTATGTGTTCTTACCATTTACACTGTTTAAAGCCTTAAACTGTGTTAAATCCTATATTCTGTTCATTCTGATTAAGTATTTCTGATATTTCATGTGTTATTATACTTACTGTGTAATATTAAGTAACTTTCCAAAAATAGCAGGTTTCCTTAAATAGAAAGTTTCCAAAAATAGAAAGTTTCCAAAAATAGAAAGTTTCCAAAAATAGAAAGTTTCCAAAATAGAAAGTTACCAAAAATAGAAAGTTTCCAAAAATAGAAAGTTTCCAAAAATAGAAAGTTTCCGAAAATAGAAAGTTTCCAAAAATAGATTTACTGCTTAAAATAGATAAGTTTCTAAAAATAGAAAGTTTCCATAAATAGATTAGCTGCCTTAATTAAATAAGTTTCCATAAATAGCTGGTTTCCATAAATAAAATAACTGCCTTATTTAATTAAGTTTCTAAAAATAGAAAGTTTCCATAATTAGAAATAAGCTGGTTAAATAAGCTAAGTAAATAAGCCTACGTATTTTCATGATTATTTTCTAAGTCATATGATATATTATATAGTTTAATAATTATTTCATGTAATTTAATTAAACTATAGGTTATAATATTTAATTAAAGTATGACATGTTTTTAATTAAATATACTAAATACTTAGGTTAAAATATGTATTATTAAATACTAATAATATAACCTAAGTCATGTTTTAATTAATTAATTATATCCATGGTTTTAAAATAATTAATTAATTATACGTCTTAATAATAAAAATACTTAGGTTAAAATAATTCATATTTATAATAATTAGTTAACCTAAGTTCATGTTATTAAATTAATCACATCTTATTAATTTAATTCTTAACCTAAGTTTATAACATAAACATTTAACATAATCATGATCCGGATCTAGGCTTAAAAACATGCACCGGATCTTAACAAACACCGTACCCCGAACCAATTCGAGGTACCCCCTTGCTGCCGTGGGACCCACACGCACCAACCAAGACCCAAAAAGGTCTTGGTGGTGGTCGGTTAGAACAAACCGAACCCCCTTGGGGTCGGTTGTTCCTGCGGCCCAAAACAAACACCCCATAGATCGATCCCATTGATTAATTAATGACCATAACATGTTAGATATAGGTTTAATTAATATGTTTTTAAGAAAAACAACACGTGTTCTTAATTAATACAAGATTAATTAAAAAAAGAAAACAAGTAAAAAGGTTTTACCGTATTCGTGGATCAAAAGGGTGAAGAACAAACACGAACAATTACTAGAGCCACAAGATTCAAGATCAAAATCACCCCCTTATGGTGATTAGTAGGTGGCGGCACACAAGAAGAAGGAGGAAGGGGTTTTAGGTTTTCTTGAAAATCCTCTGTAAAGTAAATCTAAGTAGTGAAAATTAATTAACCACCCTTAAGTAAAATTAACAATGGGCTTGGCCCATTGTTTCTTGTTTGGCCGCGGGTAGGGACTCCCTTGTGGGGGTCCCGTACCTCGTTTCGTGTCTTATAATTTCCTACACGTTTACGTTTAATTTAGTTCGTGTTTTAAAAGTTCTCGTTACGTAAATATCCTACACCTATATATTTAGTTACGCTCGTATTAAATATATATACGTAATTAATAATATCTCGTGTTTTAATTACGCTCGTGATCTCGTGATCGTATGTTCGTGAATAATTATTACTAAATAATTATTACGTGATCGTGCACATAAAATACTTATCGTGTTCTAACACGTACGTAATACATAAACTCCTAATACGTAATCGTAACCATGCTATATTAGGAAAGTTTTTAACTAGTACGTACGAACTTACGGTAATATGCATGGTAAAAGCATGCGGGTTTTACATTATGGCTTAATGGGCCAAAAAGCCCATTAAGAATAAGTTGTAGACTATTAAGCTGTGATAAGCTCACTTTCAGCTTTTGGGCCTTTAGACTTTTGTTCTTAAAATCAAATTTTTAGTTAGATAGGAGATTTTGGGCTTATTTGGTGAACTTTTTCTTATTGGGCCTATTTTCAGCCAATTAAGGGCCTGTTTTGCTATTTATCCCATTTGGAGGCCCAATAGGGGTAGTTTTGTCATTTCAATTTCATTTCTGTGTTATTTAGGTTAAAATAAACTAGTTTGCAACTTTTTAGGATTTTTTATAAATTTTGGATTTTTAATATTATTTTATTATTATTTTATTATTAAAAATTAAATTTAAGATTTTTGCAACTTTTTCATTTTTCCTAGGTTAAATACATTAAGTTAGGATTTTTAAAAGTTTTAGATTAATTTACTTGTCATTTAAATAATATTTAGAATTATTTTAAGGTTTTCATCATTTTTAATCATTTTAAATAGTTTTAATTAATTTTAAATTTTACATAAATAATTTTTAATTTAGTTAAGTCATTTTAGAGGTTTACAAAGTGAAAAATATCATTTTGGGATTTTTGTTGATTAAATTGATTTTTTGGGTTTTAATTAGCATTAAAAAATTATTATTTAATTAAATAAAAGGTTTGAGTGATTTTTGATTTTTTGTAAACTCTAATTACATTTTTTTAGGATTTATTGCAATTTTATTAGAATTTTTAGGTTAATTTTTAAATTTCGTCATATTTTACGATTTTACGTGCACGACTTTTCGTCTTAGTTTAGTTTAGAATCGTAACCGTCATCCTTTTCTATTTTCTTTTCTCATAATCATAATCACACATTTAATCATCTCTTTACACAACACACTAGCCTCCTTGAGAACGAACTCACTCATTGGGTCATTTACAAGTGGTTTTCCTAAACCGTTTGTTTAATACTTACCCTAATTACCTCGTTTTCCTAAACGAGTGTGAATTTACAACTATCATTTTGGCGCCGCTGCCGAGGAGGCGTGTTGTGTTTTGATTTCAACAATTGTTGTTTTTATATTATCCATACGTATAATTGTGTTAGTAGAACTCTACTAATACGTATTATTGGTTTTTCGTTTTTTGTGTGAATATTATTACTATATTGTATACGTAAAACAATAAATTCACATGTACTCCAAAAGTGTGAAAACACAACAATCCGGGATTTCATCACTCGATCATTGTATTCGAATCTCAAACAAAGAAAAAAGGCAAAATAGATAATTACTTTCGTGAACCTTAATTTTGAAAAACACAAACTATAAGGTGGGTATAAGGCGGGTATTATAAAATATACCCTAAAGAAAAAGGCTCTTATGTGCTTCGCGCCGCCTCGTTTCTCCGCTTGCTTGTGCGTGTTTAGATAAAAAGGGCTAATCGAGGGTTTGCCAAAGTATTATCTACATATCATATATATTTTCTTGGTTTCAATTGATTAAACACTCTTGAACGTTTTGGTGTTCCACCTACGTTCTAAAGTCATCGAAGGCGTTCACTTCACGTGATCGTTTTCATTCCTTGAGGCTCCTTTAATCAAGAGATTTGATTTGAGGAGAGATTTGTAGTTTTTTGTCTACGTTATCACCAAAATCCAAAAAAAGTAAAAATAATCAAAAACCACAAAAAAATTAAAAAAGTAAAAACACCAAAAAAGAATCTTCTTTGCTCATCCCCACGTTGTACGTGACATTTATGCAAACTCGCAACCAAGCTAGACGTGTACGTAAACGAAGAAACCGAAAGGAAACCACACCTAACCTTTCAAGTGAGGAGTCTCCTATTGATGAACCAATCGTAGAACAAGAAGCAACCATGGCTAATCGAACTATGATGAAGTTACTTCAAACACCCACCGAGGGTTATGGAGAGGCTATTGTGATTCCCGCCATCCTTGCGGAGAATTTTGAAATTAAGACGGGTTTGTTGTCGATGATCCAAAACAACAAATTTTATGGTGATGAAAAGGACAACCTGCACAACCATATCCGCCAATTCAATCGTCTTACCGCCACTTGCAAGTTTAAGGACGTTGCCAATGACTCGATTAAGATGATGCTTTTTCTGTATTCCTTAGCGGGGCTCGCTAAAATTTGGGTAGAGAAAGAGCCACCCAATTCTATATTGACGTGGAAGGATCTCGTTTCAAAATTTGTGAACCAATTTTTCCTGCCCTCTAAGACTACGCATTTGAAAAATGAGATTTCAAAATTTTCACAAGAATTTAATGAGAGTTTTTCTACGGCTTGGAATTTGTTTAAGGAAATGTTGCACGAGTGTCCTCATCATGGTTTTTCCGACTTGCATCAAATTGACACGTTTTACAATGGATTGAACGATCATGAGAGAGATTATCTTAATGCCGTCGCGGATGGTAATTTTTTGTGTAAAACCGTCGAAGAAGCGTTGTTGATTATTGAGAATAGGTGTAAGGTCTATAGTCCTCGTAACACATCGAGTGTTCGTAAGGCTTCGTCTTCAGCTTCACCTTCATTGTCCAATACCATCGATGCTTGCCAAATTAAGGCAAATTTGGAGAACAAAATCTTTGATAAGCTTAAGGGTCTTTTGATTTAGTTTAAAGTTGGTGAACAAAGTACTCCCGCTAAGGCTAAAGCGGTTGAGGTTTCTTGCATGTATTGTGGTGGGGGTCATGATTTCTCCGAGTGCATTACCAACGGTGGTAACACTTCGAGTGCCTACGCGGCCACGGGAACTTACAACCAAAACGGTCAAGTTACCCGCTCTAATCAAATGACTCTACCGGCTTTTGAACCCAATAAAAATGCTAACACTATCGAAACAATAAAGTTGGTTACAAAAACAATTACAAGGGTAACAACTATGGGAATCAAGGGGCTAATAACCAAGTTTCAAACAAAAATCAAACCAATGATTTTCAAAACAACAACAAGAGTTTGCAAAACTTGAAAGATCTTCCAAATGAATTTATTGAATACGCAAATGGAAATGATGCTAGGTTTGATAATATACAAACGGACATCATTAGCCTAAGATCCGAGTTTAAGAATGACTTGAAAAAGGAGTTGAAAAAGGAGTTAGCAAATGAGCTTAAGATTCATACCAACAAAATGGAGGGTAATGTGACTAGATTACAACAAAACCAACAAAAGATGGAGCAAGGGCAACATGAAATAAAACAAGAGATACTTAAGGCCGATAAGAGGCAATCTATGTTTAAGGATAAAATTTCATCCATGTTTGAGGCTATAATTTGTAAACCGTCTTCGAGTAGTCTTCCTAGTAACACCATATCGAACCCTAAGGGAGAGATGAAAGTGATTACCACACGAAGTGGTAAGACACTTAAGGAACCAACTCCTCAACCAATTACTCTAACAATGGAGGAAATTGAGGAAGAATCCGAGGTGGTGGTCGAAAAGGAGCATATCCCAATCCCAGAAGTACCGCTCATGCCACACCTACGGTTGAATCATTACCACAATTGGAACCCGAGATTCCAAAGACTATGCCTATGCCTCAACCCACACCACCTTTGCCCTACCCATTGAGACTTCGTATGGAGAAACGTCAAGAGCGCGACAATTACCAATTTGAGCTTTTTATGAAAATGTTTCGTGATGTGCATTTCAATGTAAGTTTTGTCGATGCTTTGGTCATGATGCCTCAATTTGCCGCGAACTTTAAGAGTATGTTAAACAACAAGCAGAAATTGCAACAATTGTCTAGTTGTTCATCGGTTTATCTTAACCGTATACCTAAAAAAGTCGGTGATCCCGGGAAATTCTTGATTCCATGTGCAATTCAAGATTTGGAAGAATGATATGCCTTGGCTGATATTGGTGCTAGTATTAACTTGATGCCACTTGCAATCTTCAAGTCGCTCAGTCTTCCTAATCTTACTCCTTCACTAATGTCTATCGAATTGGCCGATCATTCCACGATTCTCGCATGTGGATTGGCCGAAGACGTTTTTGTGAAAGTGGGAAAGTTGTATTATCCAGTAGACTTTATCGTTGTCGATATTCCAACGGATCCTCAAGTTCCTCTTATTTTAGGTCGTTCGTTTTTGGATACGTCAATGGCGTTGATTGATGTGCATGCTATAAAAATCATCTTACATTTCAACGATGAGGAACTTGTTATAAACGCAACACAAAAGTCTCCAATTTCTCATGTTTATTCCGTCGCGACCATAAACCTCGTTGATATGATCGACGTCGTTTGCGAGGAATTTTCACAAGAAGTTTTAGGTTTTGGTAATGATGAAAATAGTTGAAATCCCACTATGCTTGATCCTATTCTTGATAATTCGACACCATCCTTCACTCCATTTGAAGGTGGTGGTTTTACGTTGGAAGAATTTGATTTTCCTCGTACTTGTAACGAAGACTTCGACAACGATGAGGACTTCTCGATTATCAAGGATTTTCTCAACGATTTCCCATTTCCTCCACCAGAGGAGGTTATGAGTATCGAGCCCAAATCTTTAATTGAGGAACCACCAATCCTCAAGTTGAAAGATTTACCTCCTCATCTTGAATACGTATTCTTGGAAGGAGATGATAAGTTGCCGGTTATTATTGCGAAAAATCTTTTGAATGATGAAAAAACTGCACTTATCGATGTTCTAAAGGACCACAAAGGGGCAATTGCGTGGAAATTATCCGACATTAAGAGGATTGATCCTAAATTTTGTACCCATAAAATCTTAATGGAGGAGGACAACAAACCCGCAATCCAACGCCAAAGGAGGGTGAGCCCCAAAATTCATGACGTCATCAAAAAGGAAGTCCTTAAACTCCTTGACGAGGGAATGATTTACCCTATTTTTGATAGCCCTTGGGTGAGTCCTATTCATTGTGTCCCTAATAAGAGAGGAATGACCGTTGTGCCAAATGATGCCAACGAGTTATTTCCAACTCGACTCGTGATCGGTTGGAGGGTGTGTATCGACTATCGTAAGTTGAATGACGCCACTCATAAAGACCATTTTCCCTTTCCCTTCATGGACCAAATGTTGGAGCGTCTTGCGGGAAACGATTTCTATTGCTTTTTAGATGGTTTTTTCGGTTACTTCCAAATCCCCATCAATCCTCGTGATCAAGAAAAAACTACGTTTACGTGTCCATATGAAACGTTTGCCTATCGTAGAATGCCATTCGAACTATGCAATGAACCGAGAACCTTTCAAAGGTGCATGGTGGCTATTTTTCATGACATGATCGAGAAGACGATGGAAGTCTTTATGGATGATTTTTCCGTGTTTGGTTAATCGTTCATTTCGTGTTTGTCGAATCTTGAGAGAATGTTAAAACGTTGTGAGGAAACCAACCTTGTGCTCAATTGGGAAAAATGTCATTTCATGGTTAAGGAAGGAATCGTCTTAGGGCACAAGGTCTCGAAAGCGGGGATTAAGGTAGACAAAGCTAAGGTAGACGTGATCGCCAAATTACCTCATCCCAAAAGCGTTAAGGGAGTTAGGAGTTTCCTAGGCCACGCGGGCTTCTATCGTCGATTCATCAAGGATTTTTCAAAGATTTCTCGACCTATTACACATCTCCTCGAAAAAGATGCTCATTTTGTCCTTAACGAAGATTGTGTACGAGCCTTTGAAATCCTTAAGAGGAAACTTACCGAAGCTCCCATTCTTGTTTCTCCCAATTAGAACCTTCCCTTTGAGCTTATGTGTGATGCAAATGATTACGCCATTGGGGCCGTTTTGGGACAACGTCATGAAAAGCACTTCTTGCCTATCCACTATGCTAGCAAGACGATGACCGAGGCTCAACTTAAGTACACCACAACGGAAAAGGAATTCTTTGTCATGGTGTATGCATTTGAGAAATTCTGACCTTACCTCCTCTTGACCTAATGCATAGTGTATATGGATCACTCGGAAATCAAGTATCTCATGGCTAAACAAGATGCAAAGCCGAGATTGCTTCGTTGGATTTTCCTCCTACAAGAATTTGATGTTGAAATCCTTGACAAAAAAGGAGACGAGAATCTAGCGGCCGATCATCTTTCTCGTTTGGAAGATCCTCACCAAAGTGTGTACGAGAATAAGGAAATCACCGAAACATTTCCTCTCGAGACACTTAGTGTAGTGAATTCTAAGCTTGATTCATCTACCCCATGGTTTGTGGACATCGCAAATTACCATGCGGGCGACTTCATCATTAAGGGTATGACGACTCAACAAAAACAAAAATTCTTTTGTGACGTCAAGTTCTACTTTGGAACGACCCTTACCTCTTTCGGACTTGCGCGGATCAAATCATTCGACGTTGTGTTTTTGGCAGCAAAGCTTCTAATATCCTTAGAGCTTATCACGGGGGACCCACGGGTGGTCACCATGGTGCTAATCTCATGGCAAACAAGGTCTTTGATGCCGGTTTCTTTTGGCCTACTATTTACCGAGATGCACACGCACTTGTGAAGTCGTGTGACTCATGCCAACGACAAGGAAAAGCCTCACAAAACGATGAAATGCCACAAAACATCATCCAAGTGTGTGAGATCTTTGACGTTTTGGGAATTGATTTTATGGGGCCGTTCCCATCATCTCGTGGTAATAAGTACATTCTTGTCCCCGTTGACTACCTATCTAAGTGGGTGGAAGCTAAGGCTTTGCCCACAAACGATGCTCGTGTGGCAGTCAAGTTTTTGAAGAGTTTGTTTTCTCGGTTTGGAACCCCTCGTGCGATCATAAGCGATCGTGGAACTCATTTTTGGAATGACCAATTCGAAAGGGTCCTAAGGAAATATGGGGTTACACATCGTCTTTCTACGGCTTATCACCCACAAACGAGTGGGCATATCTAGGTTTCAAACTGAGCGTTGAAGAGGATCTTGGAGAGATCGATTGGAGATAACTGACAATCGTGGTCGGATAAGTTGGACGATGCTTTATGGGCCTTTCGTACCGCTCATAAGACGCCCATCGGGTGCACTCCTTACAAGCTCATGTACGGGAAGAATTGTCACTTGCCAATTGAACTCGAACACAAAGCTTATTGGGCCTTTAAGCATTGCAATGATGACATTGAGACCGCAGGAAAACACCGAAAAATGCAATTAAATGAACTGGATGAATTGAGAGACATTGCTTATGAAAATTCATTGATTTACAAGAAAAAAAATAAAAAGTTTCATGATTCTAAAATTAAAAACAGGGTTTTTAACATTGGAGATCAAGTGTTTCTTTTTAACTCACGTTTGAAAATATTTTCTGGCAAGTTGAAATCCCGTTGGTCGGGTCCATTCACTGTTACCCAAGTTTTTTCTTACGGGACCATCGAGCTAGCTCAAAATGATGGAACTAGTTTCAAGGTGAATGGACATAGGTTGAAGCACTGCTTTGGCAGGGAAGTTACCTCTTTGAACTACCTCGACCAAGTCACCTTCCCCAATGATAATTAGTATTGAGGGGATCGAGTCGAGCTCATGACTCGGTAAACAAAAACGAGGTGCCTCGTAGGGGAGTCCCATGCTTATCCATGTACATATTATCGCTTTCTAATGTAGTAACGTGAGGGGATTTGTGCCCTTCCAACCTTTGTTCCATGGTTGTTTGTGCATTGTGGTTTTTAGATGATCATAATCTTCACGATTGGAGCCTCTCGTGTTCGTTTTATGGGAGCACTCGATCGTTTGCTTTGAAGAATTTCTCGATATCCACAAATGATATATCCTCTTATCTTCTAACCTAGGGTTTATAGCACACTTCATAAACGTCTTTAAATTTAATGGTTCCACCCTTTCCACGCTAGATTAAGAATTCGACTTCATCTCTAGTATGGGGGTATCCTACCCTTAGACTCGAAACATTGAGGACAATGTTTAACTTTAGTATGGGGGTGAATAGATACTTGCCTTGCCAAACCTTTACGCTTTCCAAAGTTTATCTTTTTGTTTATCGTTTTGTTGCAAAATAAGGCTAAAAATGGTCAAATTTTAAAAAATTTATCATGTTTTAAAAGTGTTTGAAGACACGAATGTAGATTTTCCGATGGCGAGAATAAGAGTAATTTTTTCATCGACCGTGTGTGTTGAGCACTTAGCTTCGATTCTTTAACTTTATATATTAGGCTAAGTCTCTTAAATGAGGACTAGAAATGATAGATTTAATTATAAGTTACTATGCTAAACGTAGAGTACTCGTATTCTTTCAAAAACTCATGTGTTCTCGTTGTTTGCTTATTCTCCCATCGCTTGTATATATATTTTGCTTAATAAGTATTGGCTTAGCGGTTTAGTCTTGATTGTTGGTTTCTAGTCTTTTCTATTAGCTTCCATGTAATTAAATTGGGAAGACATTAAGGTATCGCCAGCGTCACGGTTTTGAGGTATTGGCAACCCGAATAATCGAAAGCTTCACCTAATAATAAGATTTCAAGTGATCACCTAAATCAAGCAAACAATTTGAAGCTCACAAGGTCGAAAAATCTATGCTAAATTGAAAGTGAATTATGCCTTAATCTTTGAAGCTTTAAAGATCCTAAATTCGCTTTTAGCATGAGGATATACGTCTTTGGCCATAATAAACACCTCATGTCGAGGTTAAATAAAAGGCAAGGCAAGACAGAAGTCATAATAAAAGCTTCATGGCGAAGTTGAATAAAAGATGGAGGTAAACCTATGATAATAAGGCCCATCCGTTAGAGGGCGTATAAAATTCTTGGTAATAAGTCTCATGTTCAAAACCGTTATAAAATCGTGTTTATCGATCCTTCTTGTTGACTTAATTTTTTGACATCGTTGTCTATTAGGGGGGTTATTAATTTGATGGTCTTGGTTACATCGTTATGACTCTATTTAGACCTAAATTTCTATCATCGCATAAGTCAAACAATGTATCCTCGTGAAACATTCAAGACAAAAAAAAATATAAGAGATACCACTTAGGAAAATAGGAGTCTAAGTACGTGATTAGGGCATATGAGTAGTGTTAGCATTACTAACTTTTAATGACAATGATCTCGTTGCACGCTTGGCATGGAATTGGGGTGAAAATCTAGGACGAAAAAATTATTTCTAATGAAGCATTCACGTGTTCTTGTTCTATGAACCTAAACGTCCCATTTTGCGATGAAAATCCTACATTATTGTTGGAAACTCACTTTATGTGACAACATTTAAGAATTCCCATTAGTTATCATAGTCACACACGTTTAGACTAGACTAGGTTCGTTGTATAGTTTATGTTGTGTGTGTGACTATATATACCCCTCCTCAGCTTCCAAGGAGAGGTGTTGCTTGTGTTTATTTCACTTTTAATACATTTACATCTTTCACACATTCAACCTCTCTTCTCTCTCTCTTTCAACAATGGCTTCCACCACCATATTCCACCATGTTAGACCACCGGATCATAAATAGCAAATCCACATTTGGTATCAGAGCCTTGGTACATTCCTTGGATCATGTTTTTGTTTCGATTTGGTGGTCTAAACATTTTTAGTGTCTCGTTATATAATTTTTGGTCCGTATGTCACGTTTTTTGTCACAATGGTTGTTATGATTTCATTTTTTTAATGGAAACATTGCATTAACTGTTTGTCACATTCATTGTACCAATACCCAATGTCTTTGTCTCACAGTCCATTTCTACTTTCCTCAAAATCACACCTTTTTCACAACTTGTTTTTTTTGTCCCTGGTTTCACCCACAATTTCATTTCTATGTCCCTAGATTTACGGTTTCAAATTGGGAGAAATCTTTACTGTTTCTGAATTTATTCGTTATATAATATCATTTTTTCTGGGTTTGTTATTGTTCATTATGAAGATGTAGCTACCCAGAAAAGTGGACAGATTCAAATTTCCGGTTTTTCAGGAAAAAGGACAGTATTTTTTGGATAAGATTTTTGAGATGGTAACATTCAGATCGGAATATTGCGATCGCAAAAACCTTTGGTTTCTACATTGCGATCGAACATTCCGATGGAACACATTCCGACGGATGCATTCCGACGGATGCACTCCGACGGATGCATTCCGATGGGGTGTAGAAGAGAGGACATTCCGATGGATTTTTTTTAACACATTGCGATGGAAAAACACATGTAAACATTGCGATGAAAACAAATTCCGATGGGTTGTTCTTTTAGACATTCCGATGGACTGTTTTCTTTTAAAAGCAGTGGACCAAAAATGTGATCAAAACCAAATCCATCGCAACCGAGTCAACTCGGTAATTACCGAGTTGACTCAGTTAACTCACTGAGTCGACTCAACTGCCAACCTTTTTACTCCTCAACACCATAACTAACTTAGTCCCATCGTCACCTAACCCATCTAAATCAGAACATGACTCAAACAGAAACTCGAATATGATCTCAGATTCAGTTTCGGTTACATCTTTTAAGATGAGTCAAGATCTTAGTTGATCTACCCAACTCGAAACAGCAATCATCATAGATCTATATTTATGGTAACACCACTTCTATATTCTAAATCATGATGTGATTTATAACGTGATTGTTATAATCAATTTATTTGATTTCGGTATCAACTCAAAACGAAAACCATCCAACATGCAATTGACTTCCACCTTACCTGAGATCATTAGATGATCTTGAAGCCTATGTCAACGTCATATATTATTTATTCAATGATTCGATCATAAGATCATTAAAAGGAATGATTTCGTGGCTATGTATGGTTTGGTTCGATCATAAGATCATATGTATGGCTTGATTTCGTGGCTATGATGGGATTAGATACTTTTTAATGGATCAAGTGATTTGGATGTGGGAGTTGGGATTTAGGAGGGTTTGCAGTTTTGGTGGCTGAGATGGGGAGAGAAAAGGATGAGACGGAAGTTACGAAGTGGGTTTGGTTTGAGTTTGTTTTTATGTGAGATATTAGGGGTGACTAGTTTATATCACAATTAAATGTTGCCAGCCTCTCATACACGTGGAGGCTCCTCACGGGCGTACTTTACAATGTGGCGGAGGAATCTAGACAACAGGTGGAGTTTGGTGTGATTACACATTCCATCTCTTGAAAGTTGTAATGCTTTTGTGGTTTACACGTGGGATGCACCTCAAAATCACTTTACTTTGGTGGAGTTCATTTAGTTAATCCCATAGAAACCGGACATAGGATGTCAAATGGGCCATACATATGTTTTTCATGGGCCTAGTTTGAAATCTTATTGGGCTGAATATACCTATGTAATGGGCTGCGCATTTGTTTAAGATCTTGGCCTGTTACATTTGGTCATTAATTGACGGGGATTTGGTATGAGAGGAAAGACAAGTATCGAGACAACGTGACAAATTTATTTGACGAGACCAAGAAATTTGGCATTTTTTTTAGTGGCTACGGATTCGTTTGATCGGGTATTAATTACGGGACGTTGAAGACGGATTTTTCGAAGGCGTGTATTTATTTTATCTTTTAAAAGATAACTTGCTCGTGCTTAATCCTAGAATGAAGACTTGGTTATCTGGTTTCCGGGTTCGGGGTGGATGGTTGATGACTCGGATAACTATCACTTAAAGGGGTTACATTGTTGTACTCAGTGTCACGCGCTTAGTCGACGTGGATAATTTCAAGAGGTGTTGTGCTTATAGACTTCTTCAGTGATGCATTGAGTAGTTAGAGATTTCTCCACCGTTCTTTATTCAACAATAGTGCAAGCTTAAGTCACAAGATCGAAGGATCTTTATTCAGCTTCACGTTTGATGTATCTGGTTCATTCTTTCAGTGGTCACTTCAAATTGCTTTCGCGTGGGTTGGTAAAGGTGGCCATGGATAGTTTATGAGAAGAGATTTTTGATCAACAGCTGATTCTCACTGAATATAATTCAGCTTATTTATTATTCTCACGAGATTTCAGGTTCATGTGCGTACAATTTATTGATGGTTCCGACTTTCGAAACCATCAAGGGGAAGAAGAAGACACATTGAACGTACAACGAGTACACGTGATGAACTTCATACCTTCTTTTGATTTGAAGACATTCCGGGATGACTTTTGTCATAGCCGCAGAGAATATCAGTGTTTTAACTCGTGGCGTTATCAATCTCTAAACGGTACACTACTGATTCGAGGTTTAATTGTTTGATTGTTGCAATTAAACATCATCATTATCCTATATGCATTCCCGGGACTTAATTGACTCTAGTGCATCTCCGGAAGAAGATATGTGCTTTTAGGGGACTTAATTGACTCTGGTGTTACGATGTCAACTTCATGAATGGGATAAAGTGTCCACTTCAGTATTTGAGCTTCATAATTGGGATTGATTTACTTTCTTCAACTTTATGGGGGAAGAAATGTCTTGATTCTTTCTGGTATGCATAACTTAAACTCTCAGGGGGAAGAAAAATTCAGAAGAATTATTCAAGCGTGAGAAGAAAAGTTGTTGATCTACTTGGTGTACCCCTTACTTTTAATTCCTCTTAGCAACGTTATCATGTTATATGATGGGATTTGCTTGTTAGATTCCGCTGTGCGCTTAATCATTCTAAGCTTTATTGAAAGCTTTGAAGTTGCTTACGAGGATTGTCAGTTTAGGGGGAAGCTATTTTAAAGCTTCTACA
The DNA here is from genome assembly GCA_025667525.1 of Glebionis coronaria. Lineage (NCBI taxonomy): Eukaryota > Viridiplantae > Streptophyta > Magnoliopsida > Asterales > Asteraceae > Glebionis > Glebionis coronaria. Next base: position 319,134,973 of record CM046881.1, read on the forward strand.
GCAAGTTTATGTGACATGAATTAGGGGGAAGCTAATTCAGAAGCTTCTCCTTAACCAGAAGTGTATGGGTTACTTAGCTCGTGCCGTTACAGTATTTCTTCTACAAGTTACTTTAAAGATGAGTCGTTTTGAAGAAGAAGGCCTCAGAAGACTTCATCAGCCTTGGACGCTTCATGAAAGCTTTTGTTCTTAATCATTTTGTACTTGTTAGGAAGAATATTGTAAGGAATTCTACACGTCGTCCCATGGGGGAAGATTGTTGGAAACTCACTTTATGTGACGACATTTAAGAATTCTCATTAGTTATCATAGTCACACACGTTTAGACTAGACTAGGTTCGTTGTATAGTTTATGTTGTGTGTGTGACTATATATACCCCTCCTTAGCTTCCAAGGAGGGGTGTTGCTTGTGTTTATTTCACTTTTAATACATTTACATCTTTCACACATTCAACCTCTCTTCTCTCTCTCTTTCAACAATGGCTTCCACCACCATATTCCACCATGTTAGACCACCGGATCATAAATAGCAAATCTACAATTATGTCTAAAACGCAAGTAGTAGTAGTAGTAGTAGTAGAAGTGTAGCAAGTTTATCATTCAATAAAGTGCATAAAAATGTATTTTGGAGGTGCCAATATACTTTATTCTAGCATTGCGTGAGGGCACGACAATGGTTTAGTATAGGGGAGTGATGAGACTGCTTTTATACATAGTCTCATCGTCCAAAACGGGCTTAAAATGCACTAAATATCATGAAATATGCCAAATATATGCTTGTGTTTGTTCAATGTGTATTTTATGTACGGATATTGAGAAAATGGCAAAATATCACAAGAAACAAGCAAAAACGAACACGGGAAACGGAACCGCACAATGAACCGGGCCCTAGAGTTGATTTTCCAAGAATAACCCTTGAAGAATTGAAGATTGTACAAGAAGGGTCCTCCAATATTGAAGAATTGACACTTTAAAACCTTGTTTATTCATAATTACAAGATTAGTCCTTAAAGTTTGTCAAAATTGTAAAAAGGACCCTCCACTTTGAAGAATTGGCAAGAATGGTCCCTCATTTATGAAGACTTTTCATTTTTAGTCCTCCAAGAAGTTAACAATACAAGTCAAGACCTTGAAGATTGAATACATTACAAGATTGGTCCTTCAAATATCATCAAATGGCAAAACTAGTCCTTAAAATCCCTTTGTAAAACTTTTTGTGGCAAAAGTGGGAAAAAAAAGTTATTTAACAAAGGAAATCCAAATTTGCCATTTAAAATAAGAAATGAAAGAAGTATGGAAGAAGAAGGGTCTAAGCTGCCAAGATGAGATTCTTACCTTAACCAGTGAGAGCATGCCACGTGCCCCACTAACTCCATCCAACCAATCACACCACACTATTCAGCCACATCACCATCCCACTCATACCCGTTTTTAACTAACTTAATTAGTTAATTAATAAACGCGGTTAACACTTATTCAAAAACCAAACAAGATTAAACTCCACTGTTCATGGCAAGAACACAAACTGGGTATTTGTGTTTAAGCAAAAATTAATCCACCATCTTATCCAGAATTATGATTAGGGTGGTACTAATCATATCCCAAACCTTAAACTTGCCACATCACCAACCAAGAAGTCACATGATGAACCCCACGCACACGTTTTTGGGGATAATGCCAAAACCATGCAAAGAATCAACCACTCACAAACCTGTTCCAATCCTAAGCTTGTTATGACCCTAGGATCAATTGGTAACAACTTTACACCTCAACATAACACCAAACCATCTTTACATGAGCTCAATATTCAAAATTTAGCAAGGGTATTTTGGGAATTCTACAACTTAGGGTTTCTAGTTTTTAGCTTATACAGACCATGTACACCCTCTATATAAAGGGTATAGGGTCCTTCATTTACATTTGCTCTTGGTTTTTCCTTGTTCACAAATCTGTAAATCCTATGTTCATTTAATGAAATAGTGTTTGATATTGTTGATGAAACCCAAGTGCCAATCATTTTATTCTGTTGTTAGTGATATATGTTTGTGATTTTGAAAGCTCAAAACCTATTTTCAAAGATTGTGCAAGAAATTGCCAATTTTCCAAAAACTTGATATTTTGCTAAGTTCTTGGTTCAAGCCCTTGGAATTTTTGGATTACAAGTGTTCATAACACCCTGATAAGAAGATTATCAAGGTGTAGCGAACTTGTGGTTTGGGGATAATCAAGGAGTGGGAACAAGGTTGCATTAATCAAGCTTTTCTTTGTTATTTTTCATCTTTCTGTTATAACTTGTGCTCTAACCTTGTTTAATCTTAGCAGGGTTGTGTTGGAAGCTCGTGTCTTGTTGGGCTAGACACATCAGCTCTAAAAATCATGGGTGTGGAAGTACATCCATGAGGTTTGACCCTCTTTTCCTAAAAATCCTTGGTTTTAAGTGATTTGTGATTCTTCTAGTGTTTGTATTGTGACACCCCCAAATCAGGTTTGCAGCGGAATAGTAATTGGGTGTCAGTAAGTGGATCACAGAACAAACGGCAAACAAAGCATTGATCATAATTACATGATTTGAAATACAATTGATACAAATATGGTTTTAGTACAATCAGTTGAAGTGTTAAATATCAGTTGTTACAAATATCCCAGTGAAAACAGATCCCCTAATTATTATGATACTCCTAAATGATGCTCAATCCATGCTCAAATAATCCAGCTTAATTTCCTGAGAAAAACATGCTTAAAATAGTCAACATAAAGTTGGTGAATTCATAGAGTTTTGTAAAATCATTGTTCAGGACAGTAAGTTGTCCTACATAGTGTTGCACAAAGTTTGATATAAAAACCAAGTGTAGGATCGCAAATATCCCATATAGTATTTCATAAGGTTTGATAATAATCAAGTTCAGGTATATCAGTATGTTCCATGTATTAATTTACCAAATAATAAAAGGTCAAGTTTAGAATCGCAAACATCACAAACATAGTATCGCACAAAGCCAAATACTATAAGGTAATTACATTCCCATATTGCCCGAAACTGAAACTTGACAGTTAAGCCCTTAACAAATAAGGGCCCTTCGCCTTATCATTATCAAAGCACCCATAAATAATAATGTACTGACATGTGAAACATCTGTTGTCCTGGCCTAGGCACAGTGAGCATGACTCACCCAGATGGGGACGGTCAATCCCAAATAGATCTATTTATAACATTCAGGCAATTCAAAAATTCTAACAGTTTCGGATGCACGGGTCATGCGGGTTAATCTACAATAGGCAATCGTAATTAAGGGTAACAGTTCAGTTTGCGTTTCCTCGATCAACAATTTATTAAATATAAGATATCAAAATCATATAGTCAAAACAAGTTATAGCATGTCTCCCCCTCGCGGGTTAGTAAAAACACAAAAAGTAGTGAAAGACGAGGCTATGAACTCACCTGAATAGCAGTGCCCGGATAATATCAAAGATAGTCCAAATAGTATGCTCACGATACAGTTAATTACCTAAGTAATTAATTGGGTCTCAGTATATGTACAAATATAATGCACATATAAATGCAGTTGATGAAAATGCATGATCACGGATTTAATAAGTTGTCATCGTTTTCAGTGTTAAACTTATTGTAAGTTATCGTAACATGTACACTTTTAATTTAATAAAGTGTAGTTAACCCGTTCGAATTGTAACAGTTCGAATGAATTAAATAAAATGATTTATTTAATTAGGACTTATATAATATTTCATAAAAGTCCTAGAAGTTTCAAATGTTCGTAATTAGTCCTCCACGTTTGACGAATTACAATATAGCCCTTAAAGTTTATTCTATAAATATTATTAATAAAACTTAAGTTAAATTGCTGATGAGTCCTTGGTTTTAATATATGAGTCCTTGACAATGTAAAATAATGTACATTGTTTTTAGGCATTTAATCCTTTTAAGTATTATATGTAAATATGTACATATAAAAATAATTCAAGTACTTAATAAATTAAGTAAGGTTACAATTTTATCTCAAATAGGTACTGAGTTGATGAATTTCATTATTCAATCAAGTGGCCAGTCAATTTCCAAGGTAGTCAATAATGACTAAAGGTTCATATATTGTTCAATCAAGTGGACAGTCAATTGCCAAGGTAGTCAATAAATGACTAAAGGTTCATATATTATTTAAAATAAATATGAAAGGTAGTATGACAATAGGTATATGATAATTAATAAGTCATATAAAAGTGAACTTATATAAATTCCAAATATAAATAGTACTACAGTTGACAAAGTCAATGAGGGTAAAAACAGAGGTTTACGTACCAAATTATAAGCGAGAGAAATTAGATGTTGACGCGCGATAACGTGCGCAAGAATACGTATCAAACAAGGAATGCATATATACAATATAATGATACATTACAATCATAAGTATAGGCGTTGTATCATATAGTTCCTTCTAGTAAGGTATATATACCTATATACACATAATAGCAAGTTCGAACATCTAATAAAAGGTAATACACGGGATAACGCTCCCTAGTCTGTTTTTAAATATTCCAGTATGTACGGTTGTTATAAATCCGTTCCTATTATGTGGACAGTCAGTTTTCGAAGTAGTCAAAGTAGACTAACCGGTTTATAGTTATCAATTAGTTATAAGCAATAATCAGCGTATATGAAATGATTAGCGTATAAGCTTAAGCTTGATACAAAATCAATCATGGAGGATTTAAAAAAAATCTTAGTATATGATTTTCAGGATTTATTTGGATCTCATTATAATACCAACTCGTTTTTAGGTAATCCATTTATGTTACTGTATTTTAGTTAAATACATCGTTGTACAAGTATTAATAACTTCCATTTAAATTAAAAGTATTTTACTTACCATTGTTGTATTTTACTTTTATAATCTACGTACATTAGATTTCATAATTTTTATGAACAATTATAAAAGTAATAACACTTTATAACATTTAATTTAATGTCCCCAAAGTTTTCGCAAGTTAAATAATAACCCTTTGTTTACAAGTTTAAGAAAATGATGGTTCTAGTCCATTTAGTTTAGGATTCGCTCAAGTTTTAATACATTAAATGAAATAAGAGGGTCTAGGGTTTGCTTAAGTTTCGGTTATTGGCATTTATTACCCCCTAGACTTTCAAATATTTGCAATATTTGTAATTAATGTTTTATCAAAACAAGTTTCAATGTCACGATTTTAATCCATGAGTTTAATGAATTGACATTTTTAGTCCAAAAATTTTTATAGGATATATTTTTGGTATAAAAACTTTGTTTAAGTAGATATCACTAAGTGGGCTTATTAAATGTGCCAAAAGAGCTAATGGGCTTCCCAAACCCTTATTGAGCTTACAAGATCCATTAACAATTTTTTTTTTGTGAGCTAAGGATTTCTTAATGGGCCTAATTATATTTTAGTCAATTAATAATACTTAACCATTTATCCAGGTGTGAAGTTTATGAAACCTTACAAGATTATTACTGGTTTGAAATGGTTAAGTCTAGATCTCTAGATAGAGAGTAAAAACCTACGATATTTTTTTTTATTTCCGGGTTTTAAATGAAATTTCAAGTTGGTTACAAGTTTGCATATTAATTATAAGCTTTACAATATTCAAGATAAAAGTCTAATCTTGTTTTATGTTTACATTTAATTTACGAGGTACCAAAAAAATTAAGATTTAGGGTTTATTATAAGTTCACAAGTTTATTATAAGTTTTAAAATAAATCAGATAGCCCAAGCTATATTTCTTTTCCATGTGTGTTCATTATGAAATCTAGGTTTATTACTTCAAAAGTAAATTTTAAAATCCATACATGAGATCTAAGTTTCTACAAGTTTGTTATAAGTTCAACAGGATTTAATCAAGGTCTCAAACAAAAATAATCAAATTTTTGATTTTTCTCAAGATATATAAAAGTCTAGTTAAGTTTACCAAAGATGTGGTAAGGATTTTCAAAGATGCATTAAGATAAAAAAAGATCTAATTTAAATTTTTTCCAAAATTTAATTAAGTTCTTCCAAAATACAATTATTCAAGAAAAGATTTCCAAAATCCTTTTATTTTATTATTTGTTTCTTTGCTAAGTTATATATAAAAATCTATTCCAAATTTTTCAAGATTTTCAAAAATCGATTTTTGATTTTCCAAAGATTTTCCAAGATCTATTTTAGATTTTTCAAAGATTTTACAAAATCCTTTTTAGATTTTCCAAAATTTTCCAAGATTTATAAAATCAAATTTGAATCTTCCAAAGATTTCCAAAGATTTTATTTGGATTTCCAAATATTTCCAAAGATTTCATTTAGGTATCATTTAGATATTTCCAAAGGTTTGTTATGTATTAGGTTGTTTGTGGTTACAATGCATTGTTCGGGCCATCATACTTCAGAAGCCATTCTATAAACGTTTGAGGAGCGAGGGCACTTTAAATCGTAAACCCAACCACCCAGTCAAAACGTAATATCGAGATGGAACATCTTTAGTATGAAGCTCCCTACTAACATGGCATGTTTATAAGTTTCATTAAATACGTTAAGTATTTTAATATTTTAATATCTTCATAACGATATTAAACAGTCGTATTACGTAAAGTACGTAAAGGGTTAGCATCTAGTACTACCATAAATATAAATGCATAGGATAATGAATTGCATTTAAATCATATAGTTATGCATGCTCTCTATGCTATATGCTCTCTAAGTATGTCCCGTCAAAAACCCAGTTTTTGAAATCTAAGTTTTTGAAAATTTTGTCCGGTTATAGTTCAGTTAATAAAATAGAAAAACAATTTTATTTTTGATCTGATTCTCTATAACCATTCGCTCTGATACCATTCTGTGACACCCCCAAATCAGGTTTGCAGCGGAATAGTAATTGGGTGTCAGTAAGTGGATCACAGAACAAACGACATACAAAGCATTGATCATAATTACATGATTTGAAATAAAATTGATACAAATATGGATTTAGTACAATCAGTTGAAGTGTTAAATATCAGTTGTAACAAATATCCCAGTGAAAATAGATCCCCTAATTATTATGATACTCCTAAATGATGCTCAATCCATGCTCAAATAATCCAGCTTAATTTCCTGAGAAAAACATGCTTAAAACAGTCAACATAAAGTTGGTGAATTCATAGAGTTTTGTAAAATCATTGTTCAGGACAGTAAGTTGTCCTACATAGTGTTGCACAAAGTTTGATATAAAAACCAAGTGTAGGATCGCAAATATCCCATATAGTATTTCATAAGGTTTGATAATAATCAAGTTCAGGTATATCAGTATGTTCCATGTATTAATTTACCAAATAATAAAAGGTCAAGTTTAGAATCGCAAACATCACAAACATAGTATCGCACAAAGCCAAATACTATAAGGTAATTACATTCCCATATTGCCCGAAACTGAAACTTGACAGTTAAGCCCTTAACAAATAAGGGCCCTTCGCCTTATCATTATCAAAGCACCCATAAATAATAATGTACTGACATGTGAAACATCTGTTGTCCTGGCCTAGGCACAGTGAGCATGACTCACCCAGATGGGGACGGTCAATCCCAAATAGATCTATTTATAACATTCAGGCAATTAAAAAATTCTAACAGTTTCGGATGCACGGGTCATGCGGGTTAATCTACAATAGGCAATCGTAATTAAGGGTAACAGTTCAGTTTGCGTTTCCTCGATCAACAATTTATTAAATATAAGATATCAAAATCATATAGTCAAAACAAGTTATAGCATGTCTCCCCCTCGCGGGTTAGTAAAAACACAAAAAGTAGTGAAAGACGAGGCTATGAACTCACCTGAATAGCAGTGCCCGGATAATATCAAAGATAGTCCAAATAGTATGCTCACGATACAGTTAATTACCTAAGTAATTAATTGGGTCTCAGTATATGTACAAATATAATGCACATATAAATGCAGTTGATGAAAATGCATGATCACGGATTTAATAAGTTGTCATCGTTTTCAGTGTTAAACTTATTGTAAGTTATCGTAACATGTACACTTTTAATTTAATAAAGTGTAGTTAACCCGTTCGAATTGTAACAGTTCGAATGAATTAAATAAAATGATTTATTTAATTAGGACTTATATAATATTTCATAAAAGTCCTAGAAGTTTCAAATGTTCGTAATTAGTCCTCCACGTTTGACGAATTACAATATAGCCCTTAAAGTTTATTAAATAAATATTATTAATAAAACTTAAGTTAAATTGTTGATGAGTCCTTGGTTTTAATATAGTTACCAAAACAGCCCCTAGGGCTTGCTAAACTTTCATAAAATGGCAATATTAGTCCTTGTGCTTCAAGTGTTTTATGTTATAATTCTTGATTTTTGAAAATTAATTACGGGTTCGTTACTTAGCCATAAAACAAACGGGGAACATATTTGTATTCTCGGACACGCCGTCTAAAAGTTTCGTTCTTTAAGTTTTGCTTGAAAACGGCTCTAAAATGGGTAAAAACGGGTTCAAAGTAGGCCGGTTAGAATGACTAAATTTTCATCAGCTTTAAAAGTGTGCGAGGTAGATTTTTAAAGGGCTGTAACTTATTCGTTACTTGACCGTTTTCAGTGTTCTTGGTGTCTACGGAAAGGTAGCCAGGAGATCTATAAAATCCTAGTTGGTGTCGGGTTCCAGATCTAACTCTAACTCGTTCAAAAACGCAGCCAAAGTCGGCTGGTCAGCCTATTGTACATGCTGTCAGCTTTTTATCCAAGTGCTGACAGCTTTTAGTGTTCAAACGCAGGTTTTCAAAGTCAGTTTCCCGATTCGTTATAGCTCCGTTTTGGGTGATTCAAAAGGCTGTGGAAAGCTGGCTAGGTGATCTACGAAATGCCCCCATAAACAGATCTATAGTCGGGGTGCTACTGGGTCTAAACAGGGCCTAAAGTGGGCTGCTCGGGCTAGTTTTTCACCTAAAATAACGCGTATGGTTAATTCGTTTAACCTAGCAAACGTAGTCCGTTTGCGTTCAAATTTGACATGGGTACTAACTAAGGCATGACTTAAGACCTAGCATTCACGTTTCAGCCTAGCTCGTATTTTATGTACACGTTTCCCTATGGCGTCTTTACTACATCAGGAGGTTTGCTTTAGATTTCTAAATGAATGATGCAATTAAGGAAAAGCAAATAAGATTAAGGCGTAGATCTTACGAGGCTAATCTAAGTCGTGGTACGATGAGTGACACGTGAGAGCAACCACCCATACTAGCTTTTGCTTGAATGTTTGATGCAACCCGATGCCATAAACTCGATTTATAGTCCGAGTCCTAGCTCGAATCTACCCCGGCTCGTCCTTCACCCGAACCAAACGCACCTGCTGCTGATACGCAGCGAACTAAACACACCCTTATGACTGTTCTACAGTCCCAAACAGTCCCTTTCTGCTGCGTCTTAACAACAGATCCAAACGCTCCCCCTGCTGCTGCTAATCAGCAGATTCAAACACACCTTACTGCTGTGTTATTGAACCGAGTGCTCCCCTACTGTCCTAAACGCGGATCTGAACGCCCTTGAGGCTGTTGTACTTATAACACGCAACCCGAACATCCTTAATGGGTTAAACCAACGAGACAAATGCACCCCGAACACCACCTGATTTGGTGTCTCGGTGGTAGCAGAAATCAGCAACATAACACCCCTCTAATAATACTGACCAAAGCAAACACTCCTGCGATGGTAGATTTGGAACGAATAAAGCTGGTCGTGGTTTTATGGATCAGTGGTGTAGCTTTCGACAGTGGCTGTATATAACCAAACCAAACACCCTCGGTTATATAATGGAAATGTGTGACGGTGACAGTTGAGATAACAGTGGTTCCATATGTTGACCACGACGATGGTTAGACCTTCGTGTGGTGGTGACAACCAAACACTCTTGGTTATTTAATGGTGGATCGTGGTAGTGTACAACGAATGGTGGTGTGTGATTATAACATGTCTTTCCATGGTTTTGGTTGAATGCTTTCTTCTCGGCAGAAAAAGAGAGAAGGGAGGTGGAAGTGTGTGAGATATGGAATTGTGGTGGTGGTTTTATACACGAGTGAGAGAGTGAGATCAAATGAGATATCCAAGTAAATCTTGGTTTAGATTGTGATGTTACACTTCCTAGATTGTGTAATATATTGTAATTTGATTTTGATTTGGTATGTGTTGCTCTTGGTAGAAAAGGAAGAAGATGATGGATATGGGTGTTGTTGTACACGGCTAGGAGAGATCCTTGCATAGATTTGAGTAAAATCTTAGGAAATCTTGCAAGTAATAAGTAAATCTAGGGAGGATTTGGTTGGATTTGGTTTCGATTTGCTAGATATTATGAAACGTGTAAAATAGGGAGGATTTCAAGGAAAGAGTAGCTAGCTTAGGGATTTGGCTAAGTATAAGGAATATGTGAAATAAAAAGGATCCACGGTAATTGAAGGTATCGACTTTATATAATTTGTGATATTTGTTTGATTTTTAAACAAGTCGTGGTTAAATGTACTAACGATTCGCGTTTTAAAAAAATTAATTTACATAGTTTCAAGTTTATATCGATATGAAATCTTTTAGATAGTTATTATAATTATAATTTAATTATGAATCTAGTTATAAGTTGTATTTTAAATATGACGATTATTAAGGTAAAGTGTTTAGATAATATTATTTCACTGTCTTCATGTACTAAAATGATGATCTTGTACGTAATGACTCTTGTGATGATATATTGTAAAGGTGATCGGTAAAAATAATATATGATGAACGATAATAATAATAAAGCCAGTGACGTGTCAAAAGCCCAAAATTTGGGGTTTTACAGCACCTACCCGTTATTTTAGCTTTGTCCTCAAAGCTTAAGATGAAGTTATTCGTCCAGGGAACAAGTGAGGACACTTTTTCTTGAACGTGCAATCTTGTGAACTCAAGTTTAGACTCATAGGTGATATTTTAGAAGGTAGTTATTGATTGTATGCTTCCGATGAGCACATTCTAATAAACATGGTAACTTGTCTTTTAGGTTTTGATAATCTACACATTTGGTCCTTCAATTTTTATAATGTGACCCTTAGTGCACAATTAGTTTTTCCAATGAAAATAACTTAGGGCTCAAAATATGTTTCAAAACTGGCAAAATCAACCTATAGGGTTTTTAATCCGTGTTAAATCAACTAGGGATTGTTTCAGGTTTGTTAATGTCTACGTTTTAGCCCTTAAAACTTTCGTCTCAATATTCTAGGGCTTATAATGCGTTTCACAAAGGGCAAAATAAGTCTCCGATAGCTCTAAAATTCAAGTTTAGCCCAAAAGAGTTAGTAAAAGGTTCATTAAATCATATTCGAGTTCTAATAAGTTTACAAGGTTGGATAGAGAAGGACATGTTCGTTTTAAGTCTTAGTTTTTATTTAAATGAGCTTCATGGGCCCTATTGGGCCTCGAATGCATAGATAAGGCTTGTTAGACATTGGTACTGTCGAACTAATTGGATCCAAATAGGAAGAAGATTGTCCAAAAGTATGGGACATCAATTACCTCTTTCTGGAGGTGACAAACATAACCCTACAATATACACCCATTGTGAGTTGGGCACGTCTTTTATGCTTGGGTTTGTTTTCCTCGTCGATTTGAGAAATGTGAGCTTAGAAGATAAGGCATCCTCTTACCAAGTATTTCGGGGCTTCGATACAAGAGGTGACACTAAGTCTAGTGTCGATAAGGTCTGTGTTACTGTCGCCTCGAATGATCGAGGTTTCATTTCCTCATGGTAGATGTAACAGCTTAAATTCTCTATGACACCCCAAAGGGGTCAATTGAAACGGAAGTCGGCACCCCAAAAAGGGTTTAAAATGCAGCAGAAATGGACACTCCCAATGGAGTCAAATGAAACAAAAGTGGACATCCCCTAGATGGGGTCGAATGCAGCGGAAGTGGTATTTGGGGTTAAGGATAAGCCAAAAGTCAAGAGCACAATGCTTTGATCTAAAAGAGATGAACACGAATCTTCCTAAGTTTTCGGGTGAGGATGTAATGACATCAGATATAAGTTATCTTAATGATAAGATATTACTGGAGGAAATCGTGAGTAAAAAAAAAAACGATTACATCCCATAACTGGATAAAATAACATCAATTATGAGTCATGTCGAATATATTTAAGCTCATGTGATTATAAATTTCTGTTTACATCGATAAGCGTCCTCATCCATGTAAAGTAAGATTCATAACTCCATTCGGTGACCTATGATTTCTTTATTCAAACGAAAAAGCGTCCAAATTCGTTTCAATAAGGATTTCATAGCCCACCTTACCTAAATATTTCCGGCAAGGCTTATTATTTGGAATAATTATAATATCTAAGATAATAGATATAATTAAGATACTTTACAGCCCGTTTGCTTATAACCTTTGTCTTCAGACGTCCATAACATCTTAATACGAAATTATAAATAAACTTCTGGTCCGGTGGCTTAAGATACTAAAATTATTTTACTTAATTAAAGTAAACAAGTGACAATGTAAAATAATGTACATTGTTTTTAGGCATTTAATCCTTTTAAGTATTATATGTAAATATGTACATATAAAAATAATTCAAGTACTTAATAAATTAAGTAAGGTTACAATTTTATCTCAAATAGGTACTGAGTTGATGAATTTCATTATTCAATCAAGTGGCCAGTCAATTTCCAAGGTAGTCAATAATGACTAAAGGTTCATATATTGTTCAATCAAGTGGACAGTCAATTGCCAAGGTAGTCAATAAATGACTAAAGGTTCATATATTATTTAAAATAAATATGAAAGGTAGTATGACAATAGGTATATGATAATTAATAAGTCATATAAAAGTGAACTTATATAAATTCCAAATATAAATAGTACTACAGTTGACAAAGTCAATGAGGGTAAAAACAGAGGTTTACGTACCAAATTATAAGCGAGAGAAATTAGATGTTGACGCGCGATAACGTGCGCAAGAATACGTATCAAACAAGGAATGCATATATACAATATAATGATACATTACAATCATAAGTATAGGCGTTGTATCATATAGTTCCTTCTAGTAAGGTATATATACCTATATACACATAATAGCAAGTTCGAACATCTAATAAAAGGTAATACACGGGATAACGCTCCCTAGTCTGTTTTTAAATATTCCAGTATGTACGGTTGTTATAAATCCGTTCCTATTATGTGGACAGTCAGTTTTCGAAGTAGTCAAAGTAGACTAACCGGTTTATAGTTATCAATTAGTTATAAGCAATAATCAGCGTATATGAAATGATTAGCGTATAAGCTTAAGCTTGATACAAAATCAATCATGGAGGATTTAAAAAAAATCTTAGTATATGATTTTCAGGATTTATTTGGATCTCATTATAATACCAACTCGTTTTTAGGTAATCCATTTATGTTACTGTATTTTAGTTAAATACATCGTTGTACAAGTATTAATAACTTCCATTTAAATTAAAAGTATTTTACTTACCATTGTTGTATTTTACTTTTATAATCTACGTACATTAGATTTCATAATTTTTATGAACAATTATAAAAGTAATAACACTTTATAACATTTAATTTAATGTCCCCAAAGTTTTCGCAAGTTAAATAATAACCCTTTGTTTACAAGTTTAAGAAAATGATGGTTCTAGTCCATTTAGTTTAGGATTCGCTCAAGTTTTAATACATTAAATGAAATAAGAGGGTCTAGGGTTTGCTTAAGTTTCGGTTATTGGCATTACCCCCTAGACTTTCAAATATTTGCAATATTTGTAATTAATGTTTTATCAAAACAAGTTTCAATGTCACGATTTTAATCCATGAGTTTAATGAATTGACATTTTTAGTCCAAAATTTTTTATAGGATATATTTTTGGTATAAAAACTTTGTTTAAGTAGATATTACTAAGTGGGCTTATTAAATGTGCCAAAAGAGCTAATGGGCTTCCCAAACCCTTATTGAGCTTACAAGATCCATTAACAATTTTTTTTTTGTGAGCTAAGGATTTCTTAATGGGACTAATTATATTTTAGTCAATTAATAATACTTAACCATTTATCCAGGTGTGAAGTTTATGAAACCTTACAAGATTATTACTGGTTTGAAATGGTTAAGTCTAGATCTCTAGATAGAGAGTAAAAACCTACGATATTTTTTTTTTATTTCCGGGTTTTAAATGAAATTTCAAGTTGGTTACAAGTTTGCATATTAATTATAAGCTTTACAATATTCAAGATAAAAGTCTAATCTTGTTTTATGTTTACATTTAATTTACGAGGTACCAAAAAAATTAAGATTTAGGGTTTATTATAAGTTCACAAGTTTATTATAAGTTTTAAAATAAATCAGATAGCCCAAGCTATATTTCTTTTCCATGTGTGTTCATTATGAAATCTAGGTTTATTACTTCAAAAGTAAATTTTAAAATCCATACATGAGATCTAAGTTTCTACAAGTTTGTTATAAGTTCAACAGGATTTAATCAAGGTCTCAAACAAAAATAATCAAATTTTTGATTTTTCTCAAGATATATAAAAGTCTAGTTAAGTTTACCAAAGATGTGGTAAGGATTTTCAAAGATGCATTAAGATAAAAAAAGATCTAATTTAAATTTTTTCCAAAATTTAATTAAGTTCTTCCAAAATACAATTATTCAAGAAAAGATTTCCAAAATCCTTTTATTTTATTATGTGTTTCTTTGCTAAGTTATATATAAAAATCTATTCCAAATTTTTCAAGATTTTCAAAAATCGATTTTTGATTTTCCAAAGATTTTCCAAGATCTATTTTAGATTTTTCAAAGATTTTACAAAATCCTTTTTAGATTTTCCAAAATTTTCCAAGATTTATAAAATCAAATTTGAATCTTCCAAAGATTTCCAAAGATTTTATTTGGATTTCCAAATATTTCCAAAGATTTCATTTAGGTATCATTTAGATATTTCCAAAGGTTTGTTATGTATTAGGTTGTTTGTGGTTACAATGCATTGTTCGGGCCATCATACTTCAGAAGCCATTCTATAAACGTTTGAGGAGCGAGGGCACTTTAAATCGTAAACCCAACCACCCAGTCAAAACGTAATATCGAGATGGAACATCTTTAGTATGAAGCTCCCTACTAACATGGCATGTTTATAAGTTTCATTAAATACGTTAAGTATTTTAATATTTTAATATCTTCATAACGATATTAAACAGTCGTATTACGTAAAGTACGTAAAGGGTTAGCATCTAGTACTACCATAAATATAAATGCATAGGATAATGAATTGCATTTAAATCATATAGTTATGCATGCTCTCTATGCTATATGCTCTCTAAGTATGTCCCGTCAAAAACCCAGTTTTTGAAATCTAAGTTTTTGAAAATTTTGTCCGGTTATAGTTCAGTTAATAAAATAGAAAAACAATTTTATTTTTGATCTGATTCTCTATAACCATTCGCTCTGATACCATTCTGTGACACCCCCAAATCAGGTTTGCAGCGGAATAGTAATTGGGTGTCAGTAAGTGGATCACAGAACAAACGACATACAAAGCATTGATCATAATTACATGATTTGAAATAAAATTGATACAAATATGGATTTAGTACAATCAGTTGAAGTGTTAAATATCAGTTGTAACAAATATCCCAGTGAAAATAGATCCCCTAATTATTATGATACTCCTAAATGATGCTCAATCCATGCTCAAATAATCCAGCTTAATTTCCTGAGAAAAACATGCTTAAAACAGTCAACATAAAGTTGGTGAATTCATAGAGTTTTGTAAAATCATTGTTCAGGACAGTAAGTTGTCCTACATAGTGTTGCACAAAGTTTGATATAAAAACCAAGTGTAGGATCGCAAATATCCCATATAGTATTTCATAAGGTTTGATAATAATCAAGTTCAGGTATATCAGTATGTTCCATGTATTAATTTACCAAATAATAAAAGGTCAAGTTTAGAATCGCAAACATCACAAACATAGTATCGCACAAAGCCAAATACTATAAGGTAATTACATTCCCATATTGCCCGAAACTGAAACTTGACAGTTAAGCCCTTAACAAATAAGGGCCCTTCGCCTTATCATTATCAAAGCACCCATAAATAATAATGTACTGACATGTGAAACATCTGTTGTCCTGGCCTAGGCACAGTGAGCATGACTCACCCAGATGGGGACGGTCAATCCCAAATAGATCTATTTATAACATTCAGGCAATTCAAAAATTCTAACAGTTTCGGATGCACGGGTCATGCGGGTTAATCTACAATAGGCAATCGTAATTAAGGGTAACAGTTCAGTTTGCGTTTCCTCGATCAACAATTTATTAAATATAAGATATCAAAATCATATAGTCAAAACAAGTTATAGCATGTCTCCCCCTCGCGGGTTAGTAAAAACACAAAAAGTAGTGAAAGACGAGGCTATGAACTCACCTGAATAGCAGTGCCCGGATAATATCAAAGATAGTCCAAATAGTATGCTCACGATACAGTTAATTACCTAAGTAATTAATTGGGTCTCAGTATATGTACAAATATAATGCACATATAAATGCAGTTGATGAAAATGCATGATCACGGATTTAATAAGTTGTCATCGTTTTCAGTGTTAAACTTATTGTAAGTTATCGTAACATGTACACTTTTAATTTAATAAAGTGTAGTTAACCCGTTCGAATTGTAACAGTTCGAATGAATTAAATAAAATGATTTATTTAATTAGGACTTATATAATATTTCATAAAAGTCCTAGAAGTTTCAAATGTTCGTAATTAGTCCTCCACGTTTGACGAATTACAATATAGCCCTTAAAGTTTATTCTATAAATATTATTAATAAAACTTAAGTTAAATTGCTGATGAGTCCTTGGTTTTAATATAGTTACCAAAACAGCCCCTAGGGCTTGCTAAACTTTCATAAAATGGCAATATTAGTCCTTGTGCTTCAAGTGTTTTATGTTATAATTCTTGATTTTTGAAGATTAATTACGGGTTCGTTACTTAGCCATAAAACAAACGGGGAACATATTTGTATTCTCGGACACGCCGTCTAAAAGTTTCGTTCTTTAAGTTTTGCTTGAAAACGGCTCTAAAATGGGTAAAAACGGGTTCAAAGTAGGCAGGTTAGAATGACTAAATTTTCATCAGCTTTAAAAGTGTGCGAGGTAGATTTTTAAAGGGCTGTAACTTATTCGTTACTTGACCGTTTTCAGTGTTCTTGGTGTCTACGGAAAGGTAGCCAGGAGATCTATAAAATCCTAGTTGGTGTCGGGTTCCAGATCTAACTCTAACTCGTTCAAAAACGCAGCCAAAGTCGGCTGGTCAGCCTATTGTACATGCTGTCAGCTTTTTATCCAAGTGCTGACAGCTTTTAGTGTTCAAACGCAGGTTTTCAAAGTCAGTTTCCCGATTCGTTATAGCTCCGTTTTGGGTGATTCAAAAGGCTGTGGAAAGCTGGCTAGGTGATCTACGAAATGCCCCCATAAATAGATCTATAGTCGGGGTGCTACTGGGTCTAAACAGGGCCTAAAGTGGGCTGCTCGGGCTAGTTTTTCACCTAAAATAACGCGTATGGTTAATTCGTTTAACCTAGCAAACGTAGTCCGTTTGCGTTCAAATTTGACATGGGTACTAACTAAGGCATGACTTAAGACCTAGCATTCACGTTTCAGCCTAGCTCGTATTTTATGTACACGTTTCCCTATGGCGTCTTTACTACATCAGGAGGTTTGCTTTAGATTTCTAAATGAATGATGCAATTAAGGAAAAGCAAATAAGATTAAGGCGTAGATCTTACGAGGCTAATGTAAGTCGTGGTACGATGAGTGACACGTGAGAGCAACCACCCATACTAGCTTTTGCTTGAATGTTTGATGCAACCCGATGCCATAAACTCGATTTATAGTCCGAGTCCTAGCTCGAATCTACCCCGGCTCGTCCTTCACCCGAACCAAACGCACCTGCTGCTGATACGCAGCGAACTAAACACACCCTTATGACTGTTCTACAGTCCCAAACAGTCCCTTTCTGCTGCGTCTTAACAACAGATCCAAACGCTCCCCCTGCTGCTGCTAATCAGCAGATTCAAACACACCTTACTGCTGTGTTATTGAACCGAGTGCTCCCCTACTGTCCTAAACGCGGATCTGAACGCCCTTGAGGCTGTTGTACTTATAACACGCAACCCGAACATCCTTAATGGGTTAAACCAGCGAGACAAATGCACCCCGAACACCACCTGATTTGGTGTCTCGGTGGTAGCAGAAATCAGCAACATAACACCCCTCTAATAATACTGACCAAAGCAAACACTCCTGCGATGGTAGATTTGGAACGAATAAAGTTGGTCGTGGTTTTATGGATCAGTGGTGTAGCTTTCGACAGTGGCTGTATATAACCAAACCAAACACCCTCGGTTATATAATGGAAATGTGTGACGGTGACAGTTGAGATAACAGTGGTTCCATATGTTGACCACGACGATGGTTAGACCTTCGTGTGGTGGTGACAACCAAACACTCTTGGTTATTTAATGGTGGATCGTGGTAGTGTACAACGAATGGTGGTGTGTGATTATAACATGTCTTTCCATGGTTTTGGTTGAATGCTTTCTTCTCGGCAGAAAAAGAGAGAAGGGAGGTGGAAGTGTGTGAGATATGGAATTGTGGTGGTGGTTTTATACACGAGTGAGAGAGTGAGATCAAATGAGATATCCAAGTAAATCTTGGTTTAGATTGTGATGGTACACTTCCTAGATTGTGTAATATATTGTAATTTGATTTTGATTTGGTATGTGTTGCTCTTGGTAGAAAAGGAAGAAGATGATGGATATGGGTGTTGTTGTACACGGCTAGGAGAGATCCTTGCATAGATTTGAGTAAAATCTTAGGAAATCTTGCAAGTAATAAGTAAATCTAGGGAGGATTTGGTTGGATTTGGTTTCGATTTGCTAGATACTATGAAACGTGTAAAATAGGGAGGATTTCAAGGAAAGAGTAGCTAGCTTAGGGATTTGGCTAAGTATAAGGAATATGTGAAATAAAAAGGATCCACGGTAATTGAAGGTATCGACTTTATATAATTTGTGATATTTGTTTGATTTTTAAACAAGTCGTGGTTAAATGTACTAACGATTCGCGTTTTAAAAAAAATTAATTTACCTAGTTTCAAGTTTATATCGATATGAAATCTTTTAGATAGTTATTATAATTATAATTTAATTATGAATCTAGTTATAAGTTGTATTTTAAATATGACGATTATTAAGGTAAAGTTTTTAGATAATATTATTTCACTGTCTTCATGTACTAAAATGATGATCTTGTACGTAATGACTCTTGTGATGATATTTTGTAAAGGTGATCGGTAAAAATAATATATGATGAACGATAATAATAATAAAGCCAGTGACGTGTCAAAAGCCCAAAATTTGGGGTTTTACATGTATGTTCTTGGTGCTTAGATCTTGTTAATCTTGCATGAGAATGTTGTTTTGATGCTTTTGTATGCATTTGCTAACCTAAATCACACTTTTTCTTTGAAATTTTTGTGTTAAAAGGTGAAAGGGTGTTTGGGTCTACTGTTTTAAGTTTCTAGTTTGATTTTGAGTAAGTGCTAGTTGTTTTTTTTTGTGTTTGTATCTGATATACAAGTGCTTGTGTTCTGATATTTGCAAACTTTGCTCTTCAAAATACCAAATCTGATTAAGTTCTATAACTTGTTTGATTTTGCAAATTTTGATCTAAAATCTTGGTAACACATAGGGTGTATGCATGCTTAGGATTAACAATTTCTTAAATCAAGTTTGTTTAACCTGTTTAAGAGATTTGAGTGTTTAAAATTGGGCTTGTGGTCAAATACATCAGCAACCTCACTTGTGTTCATCTGTTTGTTCACCAGTAACTTTGATTTGCTTGAATCTTTGTCTAATCTTTATCCAGTGTATGAAACAAGTTTATTTGTGTTCATTTGAATTATATATAGCTTGTGTATGCATTTGGTGAAATTTGGTTTGCTTAATCTTTCTAAATTTGCTTATCTTGTTCATAACTGCGTATGTTCATGTCTGTATCACGTCTGGTGCTTAATTGAATTAACTGTATCAATTGGCTGTGAGAATTTGTGTTTATTTGATTGTGATTGACTCCTTATAACCCACTGGTTATAAGGGTGCCTTTGTGTGCCTTGAATCCAACAAAAATCCACAAAAGACAAAAAGTCAAGTTGGTCAAGCAGTGGCAACTTTTCCCACTTCTGGACACCCAAAACAAGCCCTTGCTAGTGTTAATTTTCAATCAGCTTATTCATAAGCTATTCTAGCTTATTCAGACTTGCAACAACTTTGTTTTTGTAATCAATCTTCCTTATTTGACCCATTTGACTAATCTGGAGCTTTTTAGGGTTTTACTTTTAGGTTTGACTAGAAAACCAACTAAGTTGACTTTTATCATAAGTGCTTATTGCTTATGCAAGCTTATTCATTGTGCTTTTTGGAAATCTTTTTGATTATTAAGCTTAGCTTTGTCATTTGAAATCTTTTGCAACAAGAAATCAGCCCTTGAATTGCTCTAGAACTCAAAAACGACTATTTTGTCGTTTTCTGTAGAGAGCTTTTGCTTCTTTCAGGCTTATTTCTTGGGTTTTTTCAAAATTTCTTTTCACAGATCTCTTAAGTATCCCAAAAGAAGCTTTTGTGTCAAATTAGAGCTTATGGCATTAGATTATGGCTTAATGGGTCAAAAAGCCCATTAAGAATAAGTTGTTGACTATTTTTCTGTGATAAGCTTACTTTCAACTTTTGGGCCTTTAAACTTTTGTTCTTAAAATCAAATTTTGAGTCATATAGGAGATTTTTGGCTTATTTGGTGAACTTTTTCTTATTGGGCCTATTTTCAGCCCATTAAGGGCCTGTTTTGCTATTTAGCACATTTGGAGGCCCAATAGGGGTTAGTTTTGTCATTTCAAGTTCATTTATGTGTTATTTAGGTTAAAATAAACTAGTTTGCGACTTTTTAGAATTTTCTATAAATTTTGGATTTTTAATATTATTTTATTATTATTTTATTATTAAAAATTAAATTTAAGATTTTTGCAACTTTTTCATTTTTCCTAGGTAAAATACATTAAGTTAGGATTTTTAAAAGTTTTAGATTAATTTACTTGTCATTTAAATAATTTTTAGAATTATTTTAGGGTTTTCATAGTTTTTAATCATTTTTAAATAGTTTTAATTAATTTTAAATTTTTCAAAAATAGTTTTTAATTTAGTTAAGTCATTTTAGAGGTTTATAAAGTGAAAAATATCAATTTGGGCTTTTTGTTGATTAAATTGATTTTTTTGGGCTTTAATTAGCATTAAAAAATTATTATTTTAATTATGTAAAATCCACGATTTTACCATGATAAAAATGTAATAAAAGTCTACCCGATGATACCAGAACATTTCTCAACCTAGTAATGCTAATCGAGTTTCAAGGACAAAACTCAAGATGGTATGTGGATGGTGTAAAACCCAAGATTTTTTGTTCATTAAATAATAAATAAGTATGTTTCAAAACCCTTTTTGAACAATACAAAAGTCGTACAACCCGCGTACCGACAATTTAATAATTTAAGTACATAAATTATTGTCGAGAGATACTTAATAAACGATTTGATTTAAATTGTTTAATATTTCATTTATCTACGGAGAGATTAAATGAGAAGTATCTTCATTAAAACGATACTTATTCTTATTTAAAATGATATACGACAAATAATCGTCGTTTAAACGAATGCACACATTATTTATATTATAAGACATATAAATAATACATTTTATTGGAAAAGTCATTTTAAGATTAGTAACGCGGTTTTCGTAAAACGAAACTAATTTTATAAAATGTAAACGAACCCCGAACCGTATATTAACGAAAGTTATAATATAAATTAAACCTTAAGCCCTTACAAAATAATTGCAACATTAGCCCTAAACTATAAGGAGCTTGGAAAAATGTTTTTATAACTTTTGATGGGTATATATATAGGTGCATTAGGGTTTCCCCTCATTTCATACCCTAACCATAAACTTGAACACACACACACATATCCCTCTAATGTAGCAGTCGCCACTTTTCCGGTGGGTAAATTCCGGCCACCATAAAAATTTTGCCGCCACCTTTTATTCATAGATCCTATAGATCTACATGTGTGTACACCATCAGAACCATTTTGTCACTTCATCCGCCAGCCGCCGCTATAGTAGGCCGCCACCACCACAGCCATGGTGATCATCTTGATGTCCTCTACCACCAGCCGCCACCCTCATGGCCGCTGCCACCACCATTTCGTGGCTCCTAGCCATGCAGCCGCCACCATTCTCACTGCCATCACCACCAGCAGCCTTGTCATCGTCATCACAGCAACCACCATGCGTGGCCATCTACCATCAGCCGTCACATCTTCAAAACAGTGGCTCAGCCGCCACTATTGAGATCATCACACCACCACCAGCCCTCTACCCACTAATCACCACCAGCATGCCCATCTACATCCTCCAGCCACCTTTTTCATGACATCATCACCACCAGATCCGGTGGCCATGAAACACCACCACTATAGATCCGAACTGGGGTGTTTGTTTGTTGCTGTAAATCAGCAAAGAGATGTTGTCTTTCGGCTTATTATATACCCATAGGGTACATTTGGTCTTAACAACACCACCACCATTAGGTGTACGTGTTTACAGCAACAACGTAGGCTACATCCGGTTCATGGGCAGCAGTGGGGGTGTTTGGAACTGCTGGTAAGACCAGCAGTGGGTGTGTTTGGATCTGCGGTTTATAACATGAAGTAGGGGGCGTTTGGATATATGGATAACAGCAAGAAGGGGGTTGTTTGGATCTGTATATTACGACAACATGCAGGGGCTGTTTGGATCTGATGTTGGAGTAACATGCATGGCGTCTATATTGGATATTGGAGTCGAGAGTGTCTAGATCTGCTGTTTGAGGTGCGTTTGGGACTACATGAAGCCTAAGGGGCTATTTGGGATTAACAACACGCTTAGGGGACGTTTGGGACTGCTGATGACGAGTGCTCGAAAGGCTACTGAGATGTATATAGCGTTAGGGGTATGCCTATGTTGTAATATAAACTTGCATGTAGTATATTCCCACCGATAGCGTAATATTTCCACTGTTAGTTGTAATATTACCACTGACCTCTTCATGATTGCCACTGTTAATGTTATACAAACTAACTTACCACTGTTAACTTTAAGGTTCCCACTAGTAGCTTTAAAGTTACCACTGAAAGCCTTAACCTAGCCACTGTTTTCATACTTGTACCCACTGAATTTATAAGATAACCACTATTTTCAATAAAGTAACCACTGTTAGCTTTATTAGCCACGGTTGGTACACAAAAACTATTTTTAATAGTTTTAGAATAAAAATATTACATTTTTATCAACAGAAGATATTTTGTAAGTCAATATTTAATTAATAATAGTTTATTAATTATTTTTGGAACACAATAAATTATTAAATAAATTTAATAATTTATTTTTAAGGACAACAATATCATACATGTTTTGTAAACATCGGGAATACAAAGAAATAGTGAATAAACAACATGCACACTTAACAATCATCATAACAGTATTAATTAAATATACTGTGATAATGATAGGTGTGTAAACACCCATCCTTTTACCACTTAATTCGGGCTAAAACGAGACCAAAACACGTATTTAATATCATTTGTTTGGAATTATGCGTGGTTTTTGTGTTTGTTGTGTTTTCATAGACAACCGGATAAATATTGAAGAAAACATGGGATTGCACGGGTTTTACTGAAGAAAAAAACTCAAGATAAAGTCTATTGTCCAAGAGATGCAAAAGATTTGAAGTCGCTGGGCCTATTCGAAGATTTATCGAAGAAAAGGACCAAAGATGGAAGATTTATATAAGTCGAAGAAACTCAAGTCTATTAAACGAAGAAATTAAAAGACGAGTTGAATTTAATCGACAACAAATCCCGAATCAGAATCGAAAACGGAAGCTTTTCTGAAAAGACGAAAAGACACGAAGAACGGGAGAAAGCCCACTCACCAACCAAAGGAAACACCTATAAATAGGCCATCCCACACACATTTTAGGGAGCTAGCTAGTTTTTCTTTCTTCCTCCCTTTTCTTTCTCCTGGTTCGTAGAACACCATCACCACTAGGGTGATTGGTGATTTTTATCTTTAGTTCTTTAATCTTGTAATTTTAATCTTTGTTTCATCTTGTCAAAACATCAATCTTTCAATACCAAGTTCTTGTTTGATCTATCATTTCATCTTGTTCATCATCATCTTTATCTTCAAGTTCTTAAGTTTTTATTTTCTTGATTTGATCTTCAAAAGTTGTTTGGATTTGTGTTTTTATTGATGGGATTTGTTGCTTATGGTGTCTAAATGATTTGTGTTTAATTTGGTAAATCCTTTTTAAGTATTTGATTTGATTTTGATAAAAATTTGTATCCCGTGTTCTTCGTATACTGTTACTGTAACTGGGTTCCCAGATCTTCCGAATCAGCCAAAAAGTTCCGAATGAGTCCTTCATTCGGAAACTTCCGAACCAAGCATTAAAGTTCCGCATCAAGAGAAAACTTCCGAATCAAGCTTTCATCCGGAAAGTTCCGGATCAGTCATAAAGTTCCGAACCAATCCTTCATTCGGAAGTTTCCAAACTTCCGAATCAACACCCTTCATTCGGAAAGTTCCGCATGAGCAAGTTCCGGATGAGTATGTTCCGAATGAGCAAGTTCCGGATGAGTGAATAGTATGTTCCGAATGAGTATGTTCCGGATGAGTGAATAGTATGTTCCGGATCAGTTAGTTCCGAATCAAGGTTTAAAGTTCCGGATCAGTTATTTTTTTTAGTATTGTTACTGTTTTACTTACTGTTTCTTCACTCATATTTCACAATTTATTTGTTAACTTTAATTTTAATTTGATTTTATTTTGAACTTTAAATTTTCAGCCAAGTTTTTGTTAATCTTAATTAAAGTAATTGCCTTTAATTTAAACTTTCATTTCCACTTTCTATTAGACTAGAAAACCCAACCCCTTTATTTAGTAACCAAGAACAATCATTCCACTTAAGACCTAGATCAATTCGAGAGGATATCGAGAGAAAAATAGAACCCATTGAAAACCAGTGTATCAAATGGCGCCGCTGCCGGCTCTTCTCGTTAAGATCAAAAGTTTTTTGTAGAACTTGGATTTTGGGATCCGTTCCCTGTGAACGTTACTTTTTCAAGAAAATTTTCAAAAACAACTAAAAAATATAAAATTTTCAAAAATCCTAAAAAGTAAAAAACAATAAAAACCAAAAATATTTTTGCTTTGTTTTTCCTTGTTCGTTCTTTTGCAGGTGTATGCGCACTCGATCCACGTCCTATCAAGAGCCCGAGCCTCTCGATAACTTAGACATGGCTGGTGTACAAAACAACAATAACATACCACCTCCGAACAACAATAATAACAATAACAATCCACCTTTCAACAACATGAATAACAACAACAATGAGCACCTTCCGGATAATCGCCCAATGATTGAATTGCTGCAAGCTCATGTTGATGGCAACACGGATCCAATCGTCATCCCTCCAATTGCCGCCAACAATTTCGAGCTCAAGTCAGGCTTTATCCAGATGGTCTCAGCTCAACCGTTCTTGGGACGAACCATTGATGATCCACACGACCACATCAAGAGATTTCTACAACTCACTAACACGGTCAAATTCAATGGAGTTTCCCAAGAAGTGATAAGGTTACAACTTTTTCCCTTTTCTTTAGAGGGACAAGCCCGGCATTGGCTTGCTAAGGAACCGCCACAGAGTATTCTCTCGTGGACGGATTTGGAAACAAAGTTTATCAATTACTTTTTTCCACCCTCTCGTACTACCGCTTTGCGGAATGAGATTATAAACTTTGAACAAAAGTACGATGAGTCATTCAGTGAATCTTGGGATCGTTTTAAAGATCTTTTAAGAAAATGCCCACAACATGGTTTTACCAAAGTACATCAAATAAATACTTTTTACAATGGTTTAAGCATGAGTGACCAAGATTCACTGAATAGTGCCTCAGGGGGTAATTTATTGGCTAAAACTTCCAATGCTGCTTGGGATATCATTGAGAACAAGTCTCGTGTGCAAACCAAGAGCGTTAGGACCAATGTTGCTAGTGCTAGCACTAATGACAGCGACAAGCGATTAGACAAAATCACCACACTTCTTGAATCGCTTGTCACCCACACCGTCAGCAACAACAACAGCAACAACGCCAAAAATGCACAAGTGAACGCTGTCAGCCAACCTTGTGAGATATGCGGTGGTCCCCATTCTTACACAACTTGTACTGCCACCCAAGATTACCCTGCTGAGAATGTGAATGCGGCATATGGCACCTACCAACAACCTGCTTATCAAGCTAGACCTCAAGGTGACCGTAACTTGCTTAGCTACCGCAGCAACAACTATCTTTCACCACCTGGCTTTCCTCCTACCAACCCAAACCAACAACAAAACCTTAACCGCCCTGCTCAACAACAACAACAACCTCGACAACCATACGTCCCACCTCACAAGCAACAACCACCTCAACGTAACAATCAAGTATACCAACAACCTGCTTACCAACCACCTGCATACAATGCTCCTTCAAACCAAGCCACCACTGCATTACACCAAGAGGTCGCCACCTATATGAGGACCAATGATGTGATAGTGGGAAATCTCCAAGAAGAAGTGCGCAACTTGAAGGCAGATTTGGTCAAGCAAGGAAATGATTTGAGAGCTGACATGAGAAAAACGTTGGATAGCCAGACTAATGATCTGAGGAACATGATGGCTAGTTTCTTCCAAAGTAGTCAACCCTCTTCTTCGGGTACTCTTCCGAGTAACACCGTTGCGAACCCAAGAGGGGAGATGAAAGCAATCACCACTCGAAGTGGTAAAGGTACCAAGGAACCCGAGCTTCCTATACCCCCACCGGTGGTTGTGACTAAGGAGAACGAGTCACCTGCTCCCATTCCTCATCCTTCTCCTTCCCCAATTTCTCCTCCTCTTCTTTCTACCCCTCCTCCACCCGTGGTTGTGAGTGATCCTATACTCCCAAAGCCTTCCTCCTCTTCCAATATACCTTATCCTTCTAGGTTGAGGAAAGAGAAGCAAAAGAGCAAGGATGATATTCAGGTTTCGAATTTCCTTAAAATGTTCAAACAACTGAATTTCAATATCTCCTTCGCTGAGGCTCTCGCTCACATGCCCAAATACGCCAAAATGTTTAAAGACCTTCTGAGCGACAAGGAAAAGCTCCTCGACATTGCCAACACCCAACTTAATGAGAACTGCTCTGCAGTGCTCTTAAGGAAATTGCCAATCAAGCTTGGTGATCCGGGTCGTTTTCTTATCCCTTGCAATTTCCCGGGAGTAGAGAATTGCATGGCCCTAGCCGATCTAGGTGCCAGTATCAATCTCATGCCTCTAAGTGTTTGGAAGCAATTATCTCTCCCAGAGCTAGTCCCCACTAAAATGACTTTGGAATTGGCCAACCGTACGGTTGCTTATCCAGTGGGGATAGCCGAAGATGTCATTGTAGGAGTCGACAAATTCACTTTCCCTGCTGATTTTGTTGTCGTCGACTACGAGATGGACCCCCGTGTGCCACTTATTGTTGGTCGTCCATTCTTGAGGACCGGTCGCACTCTTATTGATGTTGAAGCCGGAGAGCTTATCATGAGAGTGGGTGACGACAAAGTAGTCTTCAACATGGGAAAGTTGTCCAAACAGCCTTATTCGTATGAGAGCGTTAATTGTATTGACGTTCTTGATGAGGCTTGTGAAGAACACTTTAATGATGCTTGCAAAAGTATTCCTACCTCTCTTCCCACTGTTGAGACCGTGTCCTCCATTGATTCATCGTTGTCTCTATTTGGAGATAGTGATTTATTCTGGAACAATCTTGAAGATGCCATGGGAGATGCGAATTTAGCTACTAATGATTCTCCCACCGAGGGGGATGAAGATATGAGTTTCTTTGACAATCTTCTCACCGAAGACAATCCTTCGCCCCCATCTCCCACGGTTATTGCTATCGATGCCACGACTTTGAAAACGCCTCCCGTCGAAAATCCTCCGGATTTGGAACTTAAGGAGTTGCCGCCTCATCTCGAGTACGTGTTCCTTGACGACAACAAGAAGTCGCCCGTCATTATTGTAAAGGATTTGAAAGATGAAGAGAAGACTCGCCTCGTTGCTGTGTTGAAAGCTCACAGGAAGGCTATTGCGTGGAAAATCTCGGATATTCGTGGAATTGATCCTCACTTCTGCACGCACAAAATTCTCATGGAGGACGACTATAAGCCCACTATTCAAAGCCAACGAAGGGTGAATCCAAAAATACATGAAGTCATCAAAACAGAGGTTATCAAACTTCTTGATGCGGGTATGATTTACCCTATTTCAGATTCACCGTGGGTTAGTCCAATCCATTGTGTGCCCAAGAAGGGCGGAATAACCGTTGTTCCCAATGAACACAACGAGTTGATTCCCACTCGTCTCGTTACTGGGTGGAGAGTTTGTATAGACTACCGCAAGCTCAATGATGCCACGAGAAAGGATCATTTCCCTCTACCTTTCATGGACCAAATGCTTGAACGATTAGCTGGTAATGAATATTACTGCTTTCTTGATGGTTTCTCGGGTTATTTTCAAATACCCATCGATCCCCAAGATCAAGAGAAGACTACATTCACTTGTCCCTATGGCACTTTCGCTTACAAAAGAATGCCTTTTGGCTTATGTAATGCGCCCGGGACTTTCCAAAGGTGTATGTTAGCTATCTTCCATGACATGGTTGAACAAACCATGGAAGTCTTCATGGATGATTTCTCGGTCTTCGGGGATTCCTTCTCTGCTTGCCTTGCCAATTTAGAACGTATGCTAAAGCGGTGCGAAGACACTCGCCTTGTTCTAAATTGGGAAAAATGCCATTTTATGGTAAAAGAAGGCTTCGTGCTTGGACATAAGATTTCGAAAGCCGGTCTTGAAGTAGACCGTGCTAAAGTTGATGTTATAGCAAAGTTGCCTCCACCTTCCACTGTGAAGGGTGTGAGAAGTTTCTTGGGTCATGCGGGCTTCTACCGTCGATTTATCAAAGATTTTTCTCAAATCGCTCGCCCGATGACCCACCTCTTGGAAAAAGATACTCCCTTTATCTTTTCCAAAGAGTGCCTTGAAGCCTTCAACTCGCTTAAGGATAAGCTAACTAAGGCACCCGTCTTGGTTACCCCTAATTGGGAGCTTCCTTTTGAATTGATGTGCGATGCTAGTGATTTTGCTATTGGAGCGGTTCTTGGACAAAGAGTGAACAAACACTTCCAACCGATCCATTACGCTAGCAAGACAATGACTGGGGCACAATTGCATTATACGACAACCGAAAAAGAGCTTTTAGCTGTTGTCTATGCTTTTGAAAAATTCCGCCCCTATCTTGTCCTTTCCACCACCAT
This sequence comes from Glebionis coronaria, assembly GCA_025667525.1. NCBI lineage: Eukaryota > Viridiplantae > Streptophyta > Magnoliopsida > Asterales > Asteraceae > Glebionis > Glebionis coronaria. Next base: position 319,164,534 of record CM046881.1, read on the forward strand.
TGTGTACACCGATCATTCCGCGTTGAAGTACTTGTTGACAAAGCAAGATTCCAAACCAAGACTTCTTCGCTGGGTTTTACTGCTCCAGGAATTTAAAATCGACATCCGCGATAAAAAAGGAGCAGAAAACCTAGCCGCGGACCATCTTAGTAGACTTGAGGATCCATACCAAGGGGATCATCCGACCAAAGAAATCAATGATTCTTTTCCCTTGGAGACCTTAATGTCTATAAACTCGAAGTCGAATGAAACCCCGTGGTTTGCAGACTTTGCAAACTACTTGGCGGGTGGAATTCTCAAGGAAGGGTTGACGTCCCAGCAAAAGAAGAAGTTCTTTAACGACATAAAGACTTACTTTTGGGACGACCCTCACCTATTCAAACAATGTGCTGATTTGATAATTCGCCGATGTGTTGATGGACCGGCAGCGTCGGACATCCTTGATGCTTGCCACAAAGGACCCACCGGTGGTCACTTTGGTCCCAACTACACCGCTAAAAAAGTGTTTGATTCGGGATTTTATTGGCCCTCCATATACCGTGATGCTCACGATATGGTCAAAAGATGTGATGTTTGCCAAAAGCAAGGCAAAATCACACATAAAGACGAGATGCCTCAGAATTTCATTCAAGAGTGTGAAATTTTTGATGTTTGGGGTATCGACTTTATGGGGCCATTCCCTTCATCTAAAGGAAACAAATACATCCTTGTAGCCGTTGACTACGTTTCGAAGTGGGTTGAAGCCAAAGCTTTGCCTACTAATGACGCAAGGGTGGTTTGTCACTTTTTGAAAGCTCTATTCGCTAGATTCGGTGTGCCTCGCGCCATTATTAGTGACCGTGGGACTCATTTCTGCAATGATCAATTTGCTCGAGTCATGGCTAAGTACGGTGTAAATCATCGTCTTTCCACAGCCTACCACCCACAAACTAATGGCCAGGCTGAAATATCCAACCGAGGGCTGAAGCGAATTCTTGAACGAACCGTGGGAGAGCATCGTGCCGCATGGGCTGATAAACTCGATGATGCTTTGTGGGCTTTCCGTACTGCTTACAAGACCCCGATCGGCTGTACGCCTTATCGTCTTGTGTACGGGAAAGCGTGCCACCTCCCCATTGAGTTGGAGCACAAGGCTTATTGGGCCTTGAAGTGGGCCAATTTTGATATAAACAAAGCCGGTGACCTACGCAAGATCCAACTCAATGAGCTCAATGAACTTCGGAATGAGGCTTATGAAAATTCTTTGATCTATAAGGAAAGAACTAAGCTCATTCACGACTCTAAGATCAAAAACCGAGAGTTCCATGTTGGAGACAAAGTCTTACTTTTTAACTCTCGGTTGAAAATCTTTTCGGGAAAGCTCAAATCTCGTTGGTCCGGCCCATTCACCATTACCCAAATTTTTCCATATGGTACTCTCGAGCTCGCTCAACCTAATGGACCTAATTTTAAGGTGAATGGCCAACGAGTGAAGTTGTACTTTGGTGAGGACACCTCTCAAGAGGTGATTCCATCCCTCACCACGTTCCCCATGAACTAATTTTGGGTCGAGTCAGGCTCGTGACTCGGTTATCAAAAACAAGCGCTCCTCGGGAGGCAGCCCGAGTATCTATCCTTATATGTTTTAATCCCCTAAGTGTAGGGGGGGGACTTCTATATGTGTTTGCCTTTGTGTGGTGATGTGATTACAGGGATAAGTGCACTCTTGGAATCTTTGAAGAACCGTGCTCCCGTGTTTATCCGAAATCCGGTTCTATCTCTCAACTATCGTGATTCAATTTTCTTCATACTCACATTTGAAATTGATCACTTTAGTCGTCCCTTCCTTAACTTGAGTTAACCAACGTGCACAATGTCATAAGTGTAGGGGAACCTTTTCCCACATGCTTAAACATTGAGGACAATGTTTATCTTAAGTGTAGGGGAGACTTCTATCGAAGTTTTAAGTGGACTTTTCCATGAAAATGCCTTCAATTAACCGGAAAATCCTATTTTTCAGCATTTTTCAAATTCTTTATTAACTTTGGCCATTTAGTCGTAATTTTTAAATTTTTATCGTTGCTTTCATATATATATATTCCGCAATAAAGTCAAAAATATTAATAAAGTGGTGTAGCTAGTTTAGAAGTCTTTGACATATTAGGCCCGTTGCGTTTATTTTGACTCAACCCGAATAGACTTATCTAAGTTTATTCTAGCTAGTATCCTTAACCATATAGACCTTAATTGGTTTATTAGGCTAAGTATCCATGAGTCTCATTACTTGAGATTTTAAATTGTGGAGGACGAGAAATGATAGAGTCAATTATAAGTCGGTATTCTTGCGCAAGCTCACTTGGTGTAATTATTTGCCTATTCTCCCATCGCTTGCTAATAATTTATCTGCAATAAGTAAGGTCTTACGATTTGAAAAGTTACTTAGCTTCTAGCCCAAGATCGTTTAAAAGTTGCTCGGTAATGATAAGAGTTCATAGCCAAGGCATAACTTATGAAGCGGGGCGCGAAGATTGGCGAGTCCGAAAAGGCCCTAACAAGGCATGAGGATTCCATTTTATTGTTGAAGATCCAAAGTGATGTGAAAAAGCATTATTCCTAAAGTCAATATGAAGGATCAAGACTCACGACGAAAAGCAATCAACTCCCATAAAGATCATGGAGAAGTCTATCCGAAAAGACCCTAACAAGGTATGAGGATAAATAGATCCAAGTCCGAAAAGGAGGCGGATCGTTGTATCTCAAAATCCCAATTAGAGATTGAAGAAATAATCATGAAGTCGTGGTCAACAAAGTTGGAGAACCCCTCAAAAGTCTCCAAGTGAAGAAAATCTATTATGATGAGAAGACCATTATCTCAAGAACGTCTCTCGAAGATATGAAGTATGAAGTACATGCCAAATATCAGCCCGAGAAAGGTCTCAAATCGTGAACCAAGTTATGCCAAGATATGAACTTTTTGATATCCCGAGAAGCAGTTTTAAGAGATTTTGTCCTTTAGCTAACTATTGATCAAATCGTCCTACTTTGCTTTCTGCCCTAATAAACTATCGAAATAAGTCCAAAAATGCATCTTCATGATCATTCTAAGACAAAAATAAAATATAAGAGATACACCTAGGAATAAGGGAGTTTAAGCATTTAATTAAGCCATGTGTGTAAGTGTTTGAATTGCTAACTTATAATAACAATGATCTCGTTTTTAAGCTTAGTTTGGGGAACGTGAAACTTGAGGGTGATAAATCTTCGCAGCACCAAAGCCCTAATGTAAGTCATCGATTTCTTTGCAAGTTATTTCCATGTAGCTATTTTCAAGTGAAAATGGTTTTCTATCCCTTTGTTATCTTTGAAGTTTTATCTCTTTAATTTTTGTTCAGTAAGAATTTTAAATAAGGCCAAGGTTGATTAATTATGAGAAAAGTGTAAACTTGCTTTATCACTAAGCATTGCATGAGGGCATGGCAATGGTTAAGTGTAGGGGATTTGATAGGTGTGTAAACACCCATCCTTTTACCACTTAATTCGGGCTATAACGAGACCAAAACACGTATTTAATATCATTTGTTTGGAATTATGCGTGGTTTTTGTGTTTTGTTGTGTTTTCAGAGACAACCGGATAAATATTGAAGAAAACATGGGATTGCACGGGTTTTACTGAAGAAAAAAACTCAAGATAAAGTCTATTGTCCAAGAGATGCAAAAGATTTGAAGTCGCTGGGCCTATTCGAAGATTTATCGAAGAAAAGGACCAAAGATGGAAGATTTATATAAGTCGAAGAAACTCAAGTCTATTAAACGAAGAAATTAAAAGACGAGTTGAATTTAATCGACAACAAATCCCGAATCAGAATCGAAAACGGAAGCTTTTCTGAAAAGACGAAAAGACACGAAGAACGGGAGAAAGCCCACTCACCAACCAAAGGAAACACCTATAAATAGGCCATCCCACACACATTTTAGGGAGCTAGCTAGTTTTTCTTTCTTCCTCCCTTTTCTTTCTCCTGGTTCGTAGAACACCATCACCACTAGGGTGATTGGTGATTTTTATCTTTAGTTCTTTAATCTTGTAATTTTAATCTTTGTTTCATCTTGTCAAAACATCAATCTTTCAATACCAAGTTCTTGTTTGATCTATCATTTCATCTTGTTCATCATCATCTTTATCTTCAAGTTCTTAAGTTTTTATTTTCTTGATTTGATCTTCAAAAGTTGTTTAGATTTGTGTTTTTATTGATGGGATTTGTTGCTTATGGTGTCTAAATGATTTGTGTTTAATTTGGTAAATCCTTTTTAAGTATTTGATTTGATTTTGATAAAAATTTGTATCCCGTGTTCTTCGTATACTGTTACTGTAACTGGGTTCCCAGATCTTCCGAATCAGCCAAAAAGTTCCGAATGAGTCCTTCATTGGGAAACTTCCGAACCAAGCATTAAAGTTCCGCATCAAGAGAAAACTTCCGAATCAAGCTTTCATCCGGAAAGTTCCGGATCAGTCATAAAGTTCCGAACCAATCCTTCATTCGGAAGTTTCCAAACTTCCGAATCAACACCCTTCATTCGGAAAGTTCCGCATGAGCAAGTTCCGGATGAGTATGTTCCGAATGAGCAAGTTCCGGATGAGTGAATAGTATGTTCCGAATGAGTATGTTCCGGATGAGTGAATAGTATGTTCCGGATCAGTTAGTTCCGAATCAAGGTTTAAAGTTCCGGATCAGTTATTTTTTTTAGTATTGTTACTGTTTTACTTACTGTTTCTTCACTCATATTTCACAATTTATTTGTTAACTTTAATTTTAATTTGATTTTATTTTGAACTTTAAATTTTCAGCCAAGTTTTTGTTAATCTTAATTAAAGTAATTGCCTTTAATTTAAACTTTCATTTCCACTTTCTATTAGACTAGAAAACCCAACCCCTTTATTTAGTAACCAAGAACAATCATTCCACTTAAGACCTAGATCAATTCGAGAGGATATCGAGAGAAAAATAGAACCCATTGAAAACCAGTGTATCAGATAACAAGAATAAACGTACGACCAATTAAACTGCATGCATTTATTGTTTATGCATATACTGAGTCGTACTTAATTACTTAGGTATTCGATGTACTATGTGCTTTGTGATTGTATACTTGATCATCATCGAGATGTATTATACAGGTGAGTTCATAGCCTCGCATTTTAAATCTTTTTATGATTTTTCAAACCCGCGAGGGGGAGACATGCTATTAAATAACTGCAACTTGTTTGACAAATATGATTATAATTTAATTCATAGAATACCAATTGAACTGTAACCTGTTTTGATAGTATGATTGATGGATATTTAGTTTATAGAACATAAATTGAACTGTAATCTGTTTAAACAATAGGATAGATATTTATTCTATAAAACGCAAATTGAATGGTACTCTTAATTACGATTGCCTATTGTAGAAACTGTTAAATTGTGGGAAATTGCCCGAACGTTATAAATAGATCTATTTGGGATTGACCATCCCCATTTGGGTAAGTCATGCTCACTGTGCCTTGGCCGGGCCAACAGATGTATAGCATGTTGGAACTAGGTTTGGGTGTCTTTTTGTAGGACACTACGTTCTCATCTGTTGAGAACTATGGGAGGTTAAGCTCCAGTTTCGAGTAATAGAAAATGTAATTATCTTTTGTATAAATGCTTTGTGCATTGCTACTATCTATAAGGTTTGCGTTACTAAACTTAATCATATACCACCTAGCAAATACTGTGATGGAAATATTGGAAATATTAAACTTGATTATTTTACTCTATTTACTGTGATGGAAGTATTAGATATACTAAACTTGATTATTTTACACTATTTAGTAAAATACTGTAATGGAAGTATTAGATATACTAAACTTGATTATTTTACACTATTTAGTAAAATACTGTAATGGAAATATTGGATATGCTAAACTTGATTATTTTACAACTGCTTAGTAAAATACTGAAATGGAAATATAGGAGATACTAGACTTAATCTTGCACTGCTTAATAAAACTTACTGAATTTGATTTTATACTGCTTGGTACATTAAGGAATGAAATAATTGGAAACTTTGAATTTGACTTTTATATCAAATACTGAACAACACCATGTAGGACAACTTAAAATCCTAAACTATGATTTTACAAAACTCTATTAATTCAACAACTTTATGTTGACTGTTTTAAGCATGTTTTTCCCAGGTTATTAAACAAGATTATATGAGCATGGACTGAGCATCATTTAGGAGCATAAAAATGACGGGGGATTTTCCTTTTATTGGGATATTTATAACAAATGATATTCAACGATTTGAACGATTGTACCAAATTAATGTTTATATCAATTGTATTTCAAAAATCATATAATTATGATATGTGCTTTGTAAGCTATTTGCTCATCGATCCACGACTGTGATACCCGCTTTATGGGGGTGTTACAGAGAATGGTATCAGAGCTTTAGTTATAGCGAACCAAATAAATTTTAAAATAAAATAAGAATAAAAATATTTTTCTTTTATTTAAAAGCTGGACTATAACTTTACAAAAATCTTTTTGGGATTTTTTTTTGGGACATACTTAGAAAGCATATAGCATAAAGAGCATGAATAACTATATGATTTAAGTGCACATTCATTATTATATGCATTGATATTCGTTGATTGTATTAGATGATAACTCTGTACATATTTACGTATTATGACTATTTAATATTTATTATAGAAATATTAAATACTCAAGTTACTTAATGAAACAAATGAACATGCCATGTTAAGTAGGGAGCTTTATACTAAAGATGTTCCATCTACATATTACGTTTTGACTGAGTGGTTGGGTTTGCGATTTAAAGTTCCCTCGCTCCTCAAACGTTTATAGAATGACTTCTGAAGTATGATGGCCCGAACAATGCATCATAACCATGAACAATCTAATACATTACGAAACCTTGGAAATATTTAAATGAAAATTTAAATAAAATCTTTGAAAACATTTGGAAATCTAACAGAATCTCTAGAACTCGTTAGAAAATCTAAGAAGATTTTTAAGTCTCTAAAATCTAAATAGATCTATCTATTTTACACAATCTTGGAAAATTAAAATTGATTTTATAAAATCTAACTGAATATAATGCATCTTGCAAAATCTTGGGAAATCTAAAGTAGATTTTATAAATCTCGAGAAATCTAACCAAATCTTTTGGAACTCTTAGGAAATCTTTAGTAAACCTAATTAGATTTTATAAATATTGAAAAATCTAATAAAATGTTGGGGAAAATCTAAAATTAGATTTTATAAATTTTTCTTTGGAGATCTTAACTTAATCTTTATAAACCAGTAATAAGCTTGTAAGGCCACGTAATTCTGATATTTTTCAGTTAATATAATGTATTTGTCTGTGTTTTGAGTGGTTTTTGGATCATAATTGATGAGTGTTTTCACACTTATCAACTCCCCTTCACTTGACCATTGCCATGGCCTCTTGCAATGCAGCATTTTAAAGCTCTAGAATGCACTTTTCTCATAATTAACCAACCTTGGCCATTTTATGATTTAATAAACTAAACTATACTACATGATGAATGATTTTGAATATTTACAATGCAATGCAAAGAAAACAATCTTATTTATATATTTTTGGATTTTTCATAAATAGTCTTGATGGAAATAACTCATAAAGAAATCAATGACTTGGATTAGGGCTTTGTTACCATGGATACTTATCACCCTCAAGTTTCACTTTCCCCATACCAAGCTTAAAAATGGGATCATTATATTCACAAGTAAAAAGTGCATCAACTTATTCATGACAATTAAATGTGGAACCGGTTATTATTTGAGCAAATTGCTTGAAGGCAAATTTTTCATTATTTGAAGCGTGAAATATAAGAAATGTAAAATCCAAAAATAAGGAAGCACGCTTTTAATCCTAAGTAATCCTCTCATCCATTACTTGAAAAAACCTCACAATTAATATAAGTCCGTTTCAAGAGTAATAAGTCATTCGCCTTATGTGTAAAATCCTTATGTCATGCATTAATAAGTAGCTACACACTCGCTAAGGAAAGAAAAATAAAACTCACGCAATAATTTACATCCGCCATCTTTTTGAGACTTTGGATCTTCAACCCCGCAACCCGTCAAGGTAATATTGGATTGGAGCAACTATTAAATCCCCGCAACCCGTCAAGGTAATATTGGAATCTAATAGTTACTATAATTAACACTTCACTGCCCCTCTTGGGAGTCTTGTATAATTATTTTTTTTCTTTTCTTTTTTTTTCTAGCCACTCATTTTTTTTTCATAAACCGCTCTTATTTTTCTTTATTCCTCACTAAGAAAGTTTAAAAGAATAAAAGGAAAAACACCTGCTAAATATTAAGCAAGACATAAGTCTTGTACACATAAAACGTTCTAACTTAGAATCTTAAGACGTACTTATATAAACCATAAATGATTAGTCAGAAATGCATAAGAGATTACAAACCGATTCAAACCGTTCTTGATTATTTATTAACATATATACATGCGAAGAAAATAGAGTTTAAGAAGAGAAGGGTTTAGCCACAAGTAATTATCATGAAGTTTATCTATCCCTTTTATACTTGCTTCAACTCTATCATTTCCCATTCTCCCCCAAATTTAAAATCTCAAATAATGAGATTGGTGGATGCTTAGCCTAATAGACCAATGAAGGACTACATGGTGAAGGATACTAGCTAGAGAGTGCTAAGATAAGCAAACTCGGGTTGAGTCAAAATATCCATGGCGGGCTTAATATGTCAAAGAAGTCTAAATTTGTTAAAACCATGTTCTTATTATATTTTTTATATATTTTTGATGAAAAATAAAAGAAGAAATATATACAATGCAAATGTGTTATGCAAATGAAAAAATGATTAATGCAAAAATTATGAATGAATATTTTTGGTGGCCAAAGTAGATCAAAAATTTGAAAAATGTTTGAAAAATTAATTTTCCATGTTATCATGAAATTAAGGCAATGGTTTAGGTAAGGTCACTTCGATAGAAGTCTCCCCTACACTTAAGATAAAAATTGTCCTCAATGTTTAAGAGTATTGGAGTGAACTCCCCTACACTTATGACATTGATAACTTTGTTTAACTCAAGTTAAGGAAGAGACAACTAAAGGGTATTCATTTTAAGCACAAGTGTTTTGAATATCACAATAGCAAAAACTTATCAAAGTGAACCAGATACACGGGCCTCCTCCATAAGCTCCAAGCATGAAATGTGAGAGAGCAACCCTTGAAACAAACACGAAAAGACGAAGAAAGGCACCCCTCCACTTCAACTCTACTATAACATCCTTTTAATTAAACCTAACCTATTAAAAATCTACTCTACGTTTTCTAACCTAGTTATTCAATGCTTGAGTTTTTTTTAACCCTAAGTCGCTAGCTCGACTCGGCCCCGAATTAGGTCTTCCTTGGGGAAACCATCATGGAGAATAAAGGATATCCACTTTGAAGCACATCTCGCATGATACACTCAAACTTAGCACGTTGCCATTTACTATAAGATTTACAAAATCCGCCTCGATAAATGGAACGGTCCAACGTGTCTCAAGTTTGTCCAACATATAAAATCTCTCAAATAGGAAGCACACTAGGATCAAATACAAAGTTTCCATCTCTACACGTGAACAACTCCAAAGTAGGTAGCATCACCAAAGTAAGCTCATACAAAAATTCCATCTCAATAGAAGTCACACTCTTAAGTGGAGTAGATGAAAACCAAGGTGTTTCAAATTTACGTATCCCAGGATCAAAAATCTTTCCCTTCATGGGAAAATAAAAAGATGAACTCGTATCAACCATATAAGATTCCCCCTTAGTTATCAAAGCATCATGAGACAATGAAGGTGTAGGTATCAAAACATTCATAACTATTATATCCATATTGGGCTCCTCATCATCATCAAAAGGTGGGTAATCTTCCATAGAAGGCATAGAAAAAGGAGGATCAAGAGTAATAGTGTCTTGTGAAGGAGGTGTAAGTTCTAAGTTCCCAAAAAGCATGTTCTCACTAAGACGAATCTCCTCTTCCCAATTAGAATCACTATCATCAACCTCAATATCAATATTAGCAAGATAAGCCTCTATGGTGGTATCAATATCCATATGAGAATCCATATCAAAGGTTTTGGGTTCTAAAGGTGCCATAGGTGAAAAAAGATCAATCTCTAAGAGTATAGGATCTTCATCAATAACCAACTTCAAGGGTGGAAGGGTGGGAATAAAAGACTCAAAAGAAGGTGTATTAATGAGAGAATCACTCAAAGGGGTCATCATAAAAGTCAATAGGTGCAACCTCAAAAACCGGTGAAGAAATGTCAATGAAAGGTTCTTCGTCTATGGAATCATCATTATGGTTTTCATTCAATGCTTCAATCGAGGAGATAAGATTATAAACGTTTGATAAAACCTCACGAATATGAACATCTTCCACTTGTTCTATAGGATCAACATCATTATCCAAATTAAGAATGTCATCTTGACATGAAAAGTCCTCAGATGATATATCATAAGATGCCTCACTAGAATCACAATCATCATCCTCTATTCGTGGCAAATCTTGCATAAACTCTTCCTCAATCTCATTATCCTTTTCTTTAAACAATTCATCAAGATCGAAATCACCAAAATCACTAGTAGTAGCATGAATGTCAACATGTGATGAAATCTCAATGTGATCATGAGGAGAAGTATAATACAAAGCTCGTCACATGGTTCATTGGAAACACCCTCAAGCTCTCTTTGGATTGGGATAAGGTTCTCAACACTAGAAGAGGTTAATTCATCCAAATCGGTGTTTATATTAGTGCTAAGAGGCTCGTCCCCCATGGTTAAAGAGTCGGTGGATTCCACGTGAGGTGAATGTGATGAAGGTGTGTCATCATTAAATGTCATACAAATCGGAGGATCGTCATCATCGTCATATAAGCATTGTTTAAGCAAACGAGCACGATTAGCAAAAAATTGTTCTTCTTCTTCTTTTTTATCAATCTTAAAGAGGAAATCATTTAAATATATCCTGAGGCAACAAGAAAATTTGTTCAACGATTCACGATACAAATCACCGATCTCCTTGTCATCATATTGCCAAGACTTAATTTCCTCTTCCTCAGTAGACTTAATTCTTTTCTTTAACCATCGATGCGTGTCTTTCATTTCCTCGAGGCTCATGTCTTACATACTATCAAGCATCTTATAAACGTCATCGTTCGACTTGTTTGTTGTCTCAAGTAAAGAATGAAACTTCTTGACAAGATTATGGACATAGGATGGCGGATCCCTCGGTCTACAATCATAACCATAATGGGAAGCGTTTCCACAAAACTCACATGAATAAGTCGAAGAACATGGTGGAGGTGGATTTCCATAATTAGGTGAATTATAGGTTTGAAAAGAGTCTTGATTATGAAAGTTCTCATGATTGTAACCTTGAAATTTTCCTTCATTTTGAAAACCCTCATAATGTGAAAATCCTTGATTTTGAAAAGTATCTTGATTATAGCCTTGAAAATTATCATCATTTTGAAAACCTCCATAATTAGAAAGTCCTTGGTTTTGGTATGGCTCATTAGGTTTGATCATGAAATGATGGTGGATTTTGAGATGCAAAACCGGAACATCCCATATAGTCATTACAAGTATAGTCCATTTGAAGGTTAGGTTGAAAATTAGGGTTCTCGGTTCCATTATAATCATATCCCTCCCCATAATAGCCATTGTTTTGATCACATAAATAATTATCGTGTGGACCTCCACAAGTCGAACAAGTCGAATAATTAGCGTTGGCGGATCGTTGTTGCAAAATCTCCAACATGGAACGAGTATCCATGTTTAGCAAGGTGGCCGAATGTATATACAAGTAAAATGACGTTTAAAAGCTTCCTCGGGGAAGGAAGTAATACACCAAAGGTGGTATGGTTACACGTGTGCGAGTACACGTGTAAATAAACTCGAGGAATGAGAGAGAAGCTCTCGGTTGACTTTTGAAGGAGAAGAGATTATCTCCCTCGAGGTTCGATATGAAATATCCACAAGAAAGTATAATATATGTAATTACTACTTGGGTGCAAGACCCCCAATAAAGCCTTCCTTCTTAGAATACGCACTAGTGAACGGGGGGTTAGGTGGCGCGAAGCACTTAAGTACCTATTGACCCTTAGATGGAATTTTATAGCACATCGCCTTTCTATTCACTTTGTAGTTTGTATTCTTCGCATTGTTGCCAATTGGAAGTAACTATCTATTCTTGCTTAATTAAATTTGATCGATACACGTGTCTAGGACCGGAACGCCCCCTAACACGGTGTATTGCCTCAGCAATACTTATGGAAATAGATGTATTGGTTGTTCGTATCTACGTATACTTATTTACATATAATAATATATCAAAAATATTTTTGTATTTATTTGATTTTTTAAGAAAAATACTATATGTACGTAAAAACGATGAAAACCGATATAATATATATTTTTGGGTGTAATCTTTTAGGAAAAAGATTACTTTTTGGATTTTTTTATTTTTTTGGTTCAATTCTTTAGGAAAAGAATTTATTTTTGTGATTTTTTATTTTTTTGTATTTTTATCTTTTTTATTTTTTTTATGTTTTTGATTTATAATACGTAAAAATAACGTTCACAAAGTGAACGGATCCCAAAATCCAATCGTCTCACTCGAAAACGTTAATCTTCACGATAAGAACCGGCAGCGGCGCAATTTAATAATTTCGTTTTTTAGTATAGTTGTCTCTCGGTCTTATCGAATTGATATAACAATTTTAAGCTTGACTTAATTGTTTTTGGTGGTAAAATCTTGATTGGTAATCTATATCTAATTGGCACAAAGTATTTAAAAAATGTAAAATATTACTATATTACCTACGTATACGTACTAACTAAAACACATTGCAAATACCACTTTTAAATGCACACAAAATTATAAAAACATGAAAGACACATTTTAACTACAAATGAAAATACAAATTACAAAGTTTAAAATAGAAAAATAAAAATGTAAAACAACTTTTATATTGAAAATCTAATAATACTACAATTTGAAATTACGTCTATATTAAGCTAAAACAAAACATCCCAATTCAAATACAAAGTCAGGCCCAAAATGAAACTAAGCCCAACACCTACTAACTGACTAACTGGTTAATTATAACGGTACAGGACTGAATATGAAAAGAAGCTTTACACATTAAGGGACCTAAACCGTATTCTGCAGAACTTGTACAAAACTAAAAATCAGTCAAATAAACTAACGGGGTAAAGAGGCAATGAACAACTATGTAACCAACTTAAGACCTACTACTAGAATCAATCAACTCACTGTTTATACAACCTAATGAGAAAATCAAACTTACACTAGCTTATCTAAGCAAACTCATGCTATTAAGGTTGAGCAAATAACTACTGACCTATAATGCATCAAAAATAGAAAATCTATAACGCTAAGAATCTCAAAGTTAATAAACAAAATGTAGGCAAATTCTTTATTCGAAGACAATAGCAGACTAACTAAATTCTTGAAGAAATTAAACAAATCTCAACATTATAAAGCAAGTCAAAAGAAGAACATTTTGTAGGTACGAACTTAAGCTAAAACACGCAGAACATTAAAACAAGAGTAACCTTTTATGTTCACGCTAGTCTGACCTCTATATCGGATTATCTAAACACTTAATACTATATCACACAACTTCTATTCAAAAAAATAACAACCTCAAATCAAGTGCAGAATTATCCCAAAACGACTAACTCCAAACAAACTGATATCTACTATTATGAAAATGCAAACTTAAAAGTCATACAAGTCTAGGCTATAACAGAACATGAACATATCTAATATAACAACTCAACCAAATTCCAAGCAAATGAAGCCTACACTCCTAACAACATTCAAACAAGAAAATGTAAAAACTACAATAAAATCAGATAGCACGAGCAGAAACTTGACAAAAAAGTATACAAGCAAACATATCGAACTAGTTTCGTAGAGATTAATGCCACAACTAAGCTACAGGTAGATCACGCTAATTATTCGCAGAAAAGTAAAAGATATGACCTACGCATCTAGGCCTAGTCCGTTTATGTCGAAGTATGGCGCTGAGCCAACTTTTCGATCACGAGCTAGTCTTTCTGAACTACCAATCTCAACCAACTATCACAGCTATCAAAACCAAATATTGATTTTGAAAACGACAACCTGCAAAAGATTAAGAAAAGATAGAATATCGAACAAGCAATATAGACTTGCTGAACGGATATCCACAATAGAGTACTGTCGAGGATGAGCACTGCTGCAAACGAATTAGAACCCTGCTGAAACTGACTTAAATTCTTCTCATGAAAACTTGATAAAAACGAACTCACATAGCCGAAACTGTGTATTAATGAAAATCTACCACTTGCATTTGAACAAAAGAACAAATAAACGTTTTTAGAAAATCTAACTATAACCCAAGTTTTATCAAATTGAGAGAAAGAAAATTGAACAACCTCTAATCTGTTTATACTAAAAGCATTTAACAACTCTCTTGAACAGATTATTAGAAAAGAAAAGGGGATCGATAACTCGATTCTCAACTACCTAAACACACTTCTACTATTGCGTGAACAGTAACAACGACTTACAGGTTTCACTTCTAACAGTAATTCATCACGTGAACAGTAACAATTCTTTTAAAAAAACAGAAAAATAAAGGATACTTAAGAAAGCTTGAAGAATCTATAATGAATTTCATTAATGTCAGAACTGTATCTCAATCTTGACTAACTCACAACAGAACAAACTAACAACATCTAAACAGTTTAGAAGAAAGAATATTAAGAAGGTTAAAGCTTTCATTAATGGGGACTTCATAACAAAATCGAACTAAATTGTAACAGTATATCATACTAGTCTATAAGATTCGTAGAGACAAAATGAGAAATCAAAAAGCTTCATTTATCATTAATGGCAGAAAGAGTGACGGTTACAACAAGATTAACTAATTCAGTTACAAAAGCTTAACAAGAAAAGATAAGAGACAATTAAACTAACTAACTAATTATCCTAACTACTATGTGTTTCTACTCCTAAGCTAACCGTCTTCAAATGGGGTCTTGATCTTCTATTTATAGGCGTCTGAAGAGAAGGAGTGACGTGTCTTGACCAATCCAGTGAAGACACGTGTTTAATACGAGGATAAGCTCGTTCTTCATTCTTCATCCCATTTGGGGGTTTCTTCGATATTGAGTCTTGATCTAATTAATTTGTATCTTCGTATAGGGGAAATGAAGCTGATCATTTTTGTAGTTGGAAGCTTTGGCTGATTCTTCTTGGATTGTTCTTGATTTGATCTTGTAGGTTTGTGGTGGGAAGAGATGAAGTCGTCTGTTTTATTTCTTTCTCTCTCTTCTCGTTTGAGAAGAAGATGATATGAGACGCGTGTGTAAGTGTTGACTGTGACTTGGTCATTGACCAAGTTTATGTAACTTTTCACAATGTTATTGTTTTAGTCCCTCCTTTTACTTCTTTAATCAAAAGTGTATAAAAACTTTTAAACAATTTCCTTTTTCATCCTTTGATTTATGAGAAATTGCAACTTAAGCCCTCAATTTTGGTAAATCTGGCAAGTAAAGTCCTTGAAAGCTTCTTTTGTCCTTTTCTTCGTCTTTTTGTCAGATAAATCCTTGAAAACGCTTGTTTGCTCAAAATTGTATCTCCTTACCTGAAAACACATCAAACACAAATACCCACGTAATTCTGATATTTTTCAGTTAATATAATGTATTTGACTGTGTTTTGAGTGGTTTTTGGATCATAATTGATGAGTGTTTTCACACTTATCAGGTTACCAAAATTTCACACCTAGATAAATGATTAATATTATTAATGGACTAGTAAAGACCATGTAACAAAAGCCCAAAACTTGAATAGGCCCATTTAGCGCCTTGTGAGCCCAATTAGCAAATCTTGAAATATTAACGGATCTAAAAATGTAATTAGGCCCATTAAGAAGTCCTTAGCTCAAAAATTGTTAATGGATCATGTAAGCTCAATAAGGGTTTGGGAAGCCCATTAGCCCTCTTGGTACACTTAATAAGCTCACTTAGTGCTTTTATACTTGGATAAAGTTTTTATACCAGAAAGAATTTATAAAACTTTTAGACTAAGAAAGTTAGTTTATAAGACTTATGGGTTAAACCGTAACACTTGAAACTTGTCTTGATAAAACATAAATTACAAGGATTAATATTGTAAATATTTGAAAGTCTAGGGATTATTAAATACCATTTGTGATTTATTGAACCTTAAGGATCACTTTTGTAAATTCTTGGAAGTTAAATTGTCATTCTATGACTCTAAGAACTAATGGTGAAATCAGCCGAAACATTTAGGAGCCCAAGGGATTATTCTCGCCACTAAATGAAAGATATAAAACCTAGTTTTAACTAGAGAGACTATTTTTGTCGTATCCCGAAAATGATAGAAACCCTAAGGACTAAAACTGTTAAGAACCGGAAAGTATACATTTGGTAAAATATAGAGGGACTTGTTTTGCCAATAACCGAAACATAAGAAAACCCTAGAATCCTTATTTCATTTAATGTAATAAAACTAGAGCGAATCCTAAACTAAATGGACTAGAACCGTCATTTTCTGAAACTTGTAAACAAAGGGTTATTATTTAAACATGCTAAAACTTTGGGGATATTAAAGTAAATGAAATAAAGTATTATTATTTTTATAAACTGTTCATATAAATTGTATATGAAACTTAATGTACATAGATTATAAAAGTAAAATACTATAATTATAAGTAAAATACTTTTACTTAAACAATATTATTAATAACAAATTTAAATGGAAGCTATTAATACTTGTAAAACGATGTATTTAAATAAAATACAGTAACGTAAAGGAACTGCCTAAAAACGAGTGGATATCGTAATAAAATCCAAATAAGTCCTAAAAATCTTATACTAAGGTTTTTAAAATCATACACGGTCGATGGTAAATCAGTTTAAGCTTGTATGCTGATTGTTTTCTTATAAGTTAACTGATAACTATTATAATATTGCCTTACACTATAAGTCCCCGATTGAACCGTTTTGGTTTTATAAACCATTGTACACAATGACTATAGAAAATAATTATTACTACCTTCGTATAATTTCACTAAATGTTATTTCCTACTTAGGCATACTATCTTTACATAGTTATTTGATGAATAGGAACAGGTTAGTCTATTTTGACTACTAGGATAACTAACGGGCCACTCAATGAAAACGGATTTACAACAACAGTACATGTTGGATCATTTAACAACATACTAGGGAGCATTATCTCGTGCACTACATTTTATTAAATGTTTGAACTTGTTGTTATGTGTATATATATATATATATATACATATTTATATATACATTATTAGAAGGAATTGTATGATACAATGCCTATGCTTATGATTGTAATATATCATTATATTATGTTATATATGAACTCCTTGTTTGATGCGTACTCTTGCACATGTTATCGCGCGTCAACATTTATTTTCTACCGCTTATGATTTTATACGTATATCTACGGAACACGACTTATTAACGACTCATATACGTTGCTCTTAATAATATCATGTGGTACTATTTAGATAAGTTTGCATCTTTAAATGATGCAGTGGAACCCAAAATCAAGGTACTTATGATCCTATATTTTACATATGGGACCTGAGTCTCTTGATCCTAAGTTAATTATGATTCAAGACGGTATGGGACGTCTAAAGGTGAAACCATAAGTCACCGGACCACAAGTTTATTTATAATTTCGTATTAAGATGTTATGGGACGTCTGAAGATGAGGGATTATAAATAAACGGGCTGTAAAGTATCTTAATAATATCTATTATCTTAGATGTTATGTTGGGAATTATTTGTTAAGTGTCAAGTACCGTTAGTATATTCCAAGTACTGTTAGTGTTATGTAAGTACCGTTAGTGTTAACGTGGTACATAGTAAGTACTGCTACTTATAAAGTAAGTACTGCTATGATGATTAGGACTAATATATCTTTGTATAAGATATGTCATAGTTATAGTTAGAGTATATCTTATGTGATATACCTAAATAGTTAGAATATTGATAATATATCGTCTGTGATATAATTATCTTTATAGAATATTTTAAGGTTTCTAGGGTTCCTTACTCTATAAAAGGAACATAGGTACAATGTCTTTCATGTACCTCATACAAGTCGATTAATAAGAGAATCGAATAGTTAAAAGTAATTATGTTCTTCTGTGCTTTATAAGTTAGATTCCGCATAACTTATTTAGTGTTAGTAAGAGTTGTCAAAGTGTTTTAGTTTGATTACAAACTATTATACTAATTCTTAACAGAATATAGATCCAACCAAAGGGATCAACAAGTGGTATCAGAGCTTGTTGAGAAACTCTGAAAAAGAAGAACACGTCCCTAAACACTCCACACATCTCAAAACTTAATGTCTCAACCAGATGGTGATGATGCTCACTTGAATGATGCTCAGATCCCTGATCCTATTCCACAGGGACAACCACAAGTTGTGCATCCTGCACCAGCACAAGGTGCTCAAGTCGTGAATGTTGTAGCTACCTCTACACCAACACCTTCTCATACTCTGTCTGCTGTTAAACTCCCAGTTCTCAAAGGTGACAATTATGAGACTTAGGCTATGCAGATGGAACATTACTTGAATCATACAGATCATATTGTGTGGCAAGTTATCAAGAATGGGAACACACCAAAGAAGCTACATTGGTTGCCAGATGGTACATGCTATGCTCTACCTGCTGTGACTGCTGAGGAGATACAAGCAGAGATCAGAGGAAGAAAAGCCAGAACTGCTTTGGCTATGGCTCTTTTTGAAGATATTCTACCAAGCTTTCATCATTATAAAGATGCCAAAGCTATGTAGGATGCTATAAAACTTAGATTTGGAGGCAATGACAAATCTAAGAAAATTAAGAAGATTGTTCTTAAGCAAGAATTTGATAACTTCTCAATTACCAGTATTGAGGGAATACATGGTGGATATGGAAGGTTCAGCAAGTTGCTTATTCAGTTAGCAGTTTATGGACAAGTAATTCCTAATGAAGAAGCAAATCTAAAATTCTTAAGAAGTGTTCCACCAGAGTGGAAAGCAATGGCTATGCACTTCATCACAAGAGATGATTTGGAAACAATTCCGTTTGATTATCTCTACAACAATCTTAGAGCATATGAGATGGATGTGAAAGGCACTGAAGTAAAGACAACAACTACTTCAAAGTCTAACTTGGCTTTTTTGTCAGATGGAAACAACGGTACTTACTTTCAAAATACCGCTAGTGGATCTAGCAGCGGTACATACTTCACAAATACCGCTGGAGGACTTACAAGCAGTACTTACCCACAAAGTATTGAAGGCAGTCCAATGGTCTCTCAAAATCCACATGGAAGGTCTTCACCATTGTTTAGTGACAATGATGACTTCTCATTCTTTGCTGGACAAGACAACAGGCCAAGATTAACTCTCAATGACTTGTTCCAAATGGATAATGCTGATGTTGAAGAGATGGATCTTAAATGGCAAGCTGCCATGGTGTCAGTAAGATCTAATAGATTCTTCAAGAAGACTGGAAGAAAAATGACTGTTGATCCTAATGAGCCATTAGGATATGACAAGTCCAAAGTTGAATGCTATAACTGTGGAAGGAATGTACACTTTGCAAGAGAATGATCTAGAGATAAAGTTGAGACTAGCAATCAGAAGTCTAAAAACAGCTATAGAACCAGTCCAAGAATAACTGAAAGCTTTCCAAAAGGAAACAACAGGAGTCCTAAAGGAACCAAAGCATTGGTTACTTTAGATGGAGTGGTGAATTGGGCAGAAGAAGAAGAAGAAGAGCTTGGATTAATGGCTCTCTCACATGAAGATACTGAGGTACATCCTTGTTCTAAAGATTGTATTCTTAAATTTAATATTCTAAAAGTAGAACTAGAGGAACAGTATCAAAAGGTTAACACATGCACTATAGAAGTAAAAGCTTTCAAACAAGGTGTTGTTAAATTAGAAGAAAATATAGTTTTGTACAAAAAGGCTCAACAAAACTATGAAGAGAAAATAAGGATTTTGACTCTTTAAATGAGGGAAAAAGATGTGGAAATAAAAGTGATGTAGAGTTTTTACTACCCTTTAGGAAAAGAGTACCAAAATAATGGCAAGCGTTAAGCGTCGGTTTAGGAAAACCGAGCACTAATGACCAAATAAGTTCAAGTTCGTTTCCCAAGAAGGCAAGTGCGTTGTGTAATGAATTGATTAATGGTTTGTGATTATATTCAGTAAAAGAAAGTAAATAGAAATGGGGTAAGAAGAGAATGACGGTTACGAAGACGGATTAAACTAAGACGAAAAGGTCGATCACGTAAAACCGTAAAAAGCTACAAATTAAAAATTTTAAACCTAAAATTAATTAATAGTTAAAAGTAAGTCTAAAATAATATAAATAAGAATAAAAACCCAACAAAAATATTTTAAAACCTTTTATTAATTAAATATTCAATTTTAAATGCTAATTAAAGCCCTAAAATTAAATATAATTAACAAAATGTCCAAAATATTATTTTATTGAACAAATAACTTACTTATATTATCTAAAGACTAAAAAGTATTTTTCCTAAATTTTAAAAACTATTTTTCTATTTTTAAAACACTAAAAACTATTTTTAAACTAAAATAATTATAAAAAATAATAAAATAAGGCCAAAAATAATTTGACAATTTTAAAAATCCTAAATTACTCTAAAGAACAGTAGAAAAATGAAAAAGTTTGAAAAATATAAAATTTTTCACTAAAAGACAAAACAGTTAATAAATAAAACCCTAATTAAACTAAATTAATTCTAAAAATTAAATAAAAAGTGAACAGTGAAAACTTTTAGAACTAAAAATCTTAAAACAATTTTCTAAGTCTATGAAAATTTTTGAAACTGAAAAATAATTAATTTTACCACTAAAAGACAAAAATCAGAAATTAAAAAGTTTATTAAAAATAGCAATTAAACCTAAAAAATAGCAAATGAACAGTAACAGAAAACTTAATTAAACTGAAAAATCAGAAATAAAATTAGAAAAATATTAAAACTGGTTTCAAGTCCTAATTCTTGTTTTTGATCACTAAAGACAAAAAAACAAATTGACTGAAAGTGACATGTGCTAGGACTTTGTCCTTTTGCAGAGCAGTGGTAACTATTGTGCAAGCAGGGGGAACTTTGTTCCCACTGTTAGTGTTAAAGTTTGGGTCAGTTGACCAATAAGCTTAGGGAAGCTTATTTGAGCTTTTTCTTGGGGCAATAAGGCACTCCCACAACCAGTTGGGTTGTGGGAAGTCAAATAAACAAGAAAATCACACAATCACTTCACAAAATCAATCACGAAATTGCAAAGAAAGTTACTGATGAAGCCTAATGGGGTTCTGATGAACAGTTGCTGAACAAACTTGCACAAAAATGGATTTCAATTAGCCAAAACTTGCATACAAGCTAATCCAATGACATAAAACTGATTGCAAACCCTACTTTATCCTATCATCTAACAATGAACAAGATTTAAAGGCAAAATTCACTCTAAAACAAACTAACAAGGCAGTTACTGATTTTAGGCCAAAATACCTATTTTTTTCACATGTAATCTGTTTAAAGACCTATCCAAACTGAAAATGAACTAACATACACCCTATTGCTAACCTAAGGAGTGTGTTAAACCAGTTTATAACCCAAGAATCTTTCACCAAACTCAGTTAAATACTAGATCCAAAGACCCCTATAATTTTCTTAAAATGATTTTTACAAACAAAATTCATTCACCAATCATCCAAACTGATTAACAAAGACCTAAACATGCATAAACACATCAATTGAGTAACATCAAATCATCAAACAAACACATGAACACATTCTTCACAAAATCACATGAATCACAAATTTTGAAAACTGAAATTAAAGTTCAAGCAAGGTTACCTTGTGGGACCTACAATCCAGGTCCCACAATGGCTGAAAAGCCACCTCCAAACAAGCTCGGGCTTGTGCAGATTTTGTTGATGTGGGGAATGCCAAAGTATATCTTCAGTCAAAAAATGAAATGGGGTGAGCTTGCTTACCCTTGTTGTTCCTGCACAATCACAACAAACAAGGCAAGACACTTCAAGTAACAAGAGCTCTTCAAGAGCTTTTGTTACAGTAAAATCAGTAATAGAAAAGAAAGATTTTTAGACAAATCTTGGACGAATTTTTGAAATTTCTGAAAATATAAAACCCTTTTTTATAACTTTTTGAAAACTGAAACTCAAAACGTTTTACCAAATCACAATGGAACTCAGATCAATCTCAAGTAACTACCAACTTTTAAACTATAAAAGGAATTATATTTCAACAAAATACCAACTTTATAAATCTTAAAAAGGGATTTCAAAACTTGAGAAAAAAATATGGAAAAAAAAATAAAATGAGACCTACACGTCCTTATATAATGGACTACAGAACAATCTAGAATCAAAACAAGCTAAACCCTAATGCTTCATGAAATTCCTAACATGCCCTTGGACGAATCTTCAAATCTTGGTCAAATATTGTCTTCATGTGATTTCCAGTTGGAATGGATGTACTTGTGATGATCTTGGCCACTTATTAAGTCTTTGGGAGCAAGAAATGAAGCTGGGACGTTGGATGTGTCTTTTTGGGGTTTTGTTGTGAAAGTGATGGAGCAGGGGTGGGACGAATGGGGACCCACAATCATGTGAGGCTGTTTCTGGGTGTGGGGTTTTGTTAATATGGTGGTTAATTACCATTCTGGAAATGATCAAACAAAAACCCTTTGTATTTAAGTTAATTGAATCTGGGTTTAGCTAGGGTTCTTGGGGTGTTTAAGCTTGGGTTTAATCTGATTTGGGGCTTGGTTTATTTAAAAAAAGCGTTTTGGTGGGAATTAAAAAGGGGTTTGACTGGGTTTGACCCAGTTTTATAAATAAATTGGGTAAGTGGAAAGTGACGTGGATGGGAGGATGAGGTGGTGGCTTGTGAGTGGAGGAGGAGGGTGACGTGTGGGGTTGATTGGCTGTGGTGGGTTTGTTTGTCTTGGCATATTTGGCCCCCAAAGTTTCTTCATTCTTTCACTTCCCATTAAACAGCCAAAAATCTTTTCCCTTTGTTAATAAGTTTGCTCTTCTTGTCAAATTTGGCACAACACATTTTCAAACTTTAAACAAGGACTTCTTTGGTAATTTCTTCATTCTCCAAGGACTAAACTTGTACATACTTGATATTTTAGGGACCCATAAGTAATTTTGAGGATTTATAGGGGAATAAAATGACAAGTCTTCAAACTTTGAGGGACCAATCTTGTATTTCTTCAATTCTTCAAGGGTTGTTTTGGAAATTCTTGATTCGGGTCCGGTTCATTGTGCGGCTTCGTTTCCCGTGTTCGTTTTTGATTGATTCTTGTGATCTTTTTTTCATTTCCTCAATATCCATACCTAAAATACACAAGCAACAAACACGAGCATATATTTGGCAGTTTTAATGATATTTAATGCATTTTAAGCCTGATTTGGACGATGAGACTATGTATAAAAGCAGTCTCATCAAAAAGCTTTTGAAAAACAACTTTTAAAAAGAAATTCTGAAAATGAAGCTTTAAAAACCAGTCTTTGTAATGAAAGGGAAGTGATTAGTCATTGGCAACAATCCTCTAAGGGATTGGGAAAATTTATTAATTCACAAATCGATAAACACGGTTTTATAACGGTTTTGAACATGAGACTTATTACGAAGACTTTTATACGCCCCCTAACGGAAGGGCCTTATTATCTTTGGTTTACCTCCATCTTTATTCAACTTCGCCATGAAGCTTTTATTATGACTTCTGTTTTGCCTTGCCTTTTATTATCCGCCTCATCGGTGGTTTTATTAGCCAAAGACATATATCCTCACGCTAAGGCGAATTTTGGATCTTTAAAGCTTCGAAGATTAAGGCTTGATTCACTTTTAATTTTGCATAGATTTTTCGGCCTTGTGGGGCTTCAAATTGTTTGCTAGATTTAGGTGAGCACTTGAAATCTTATTATTGGGTGAAGCTTTTGATTATTGGGGTGCCAATACTTCAAAACCGTGACGTTGGCGATACCTTAATGTCTTCCCAATTTAATTACACGGAAGCTACTAGAAAAGACTAGAAACCCAACAATCCTAACTAAACCGCTAAGTCAATATTTATTAAGCAAAAAATATTTACATGCGAAGGGAGAATAAGCAAATAACGAGAACACATGAGTTTTTGAAAGAATACGAGTACTCTACGTTTAGCATAGTAACTTATAATTAACCCTATCATTTCTCGTCCTCATTTAAGAGACTTAGCCTAATGTGAAGTTAAGGAACCAAAGCTAAGTGCTCAACACACACGATCGAGTCAAAAATTACTCTTATTCTCGCCATCGGAAAACCTACATTCGTGTCTTCAAACACTTATAAAACATGAGAAAAATTTTAAAATTTGGCCATTTTTAGCCTTATTTTGCATCAAAACGATAACAAAAAGATAAACTTTGGAAAGCGTGAAGGTTTGGCAAGGCAAGTATCTATTCACCCCCCCCCATACTAAAGTTAAACATTGTCCTCAATGTTTCGAGTCTAGGGGTGCAAACACCCTCATACTAGAGACGTAGTCGAATGCCTAATCTAGCATGGAAAGGGTGCAACCAATAAATTAATAGCCGTTTATGAAGTGTGCTAATAACCTAAGGTTAGAACATCAAAGGATATATCATGGATATTGAGAAAGTCTTCAAAGAAAACGTTCGAGTGCTCCCATAAAATGAACACGAGAGGCTCCAATCGTGAAGATCATGATCTAAAAACCACAATGCACAAACAACCACGGAACAAAGGTAGGAAGGGCACAAATCCCCTCACATTAAACTAATTAGAAAGCAATAATATGTACATGGATAAGCATGGGACTCCCCCTACGAGGCACCTTGTTTTTGATAACCGAGTCAAATGTTCGACTCGAATCCCCATAAATGTGATCATTTAGGGATTATCTTGGTATGGTCAATTCTTAGTGGGGATTACATGATAAACAATGCCCAAAAACAACCGGTATTAAGGACTAAGTCCTTTGATGGTGCAAAATACCGGGATCGAAGATGGCGTTCTCGTCTTCATTGGAAAAACAAATCAACGCCACTTCATCATGTGTCAACACAAACCCAAAGGGTTTCAAGAAAATAGAGGAGAAGAAATAGAAGGGTGGGACAATGGGTAAGTCATAAAAATCATGAGCTACTCGAGTTAGACTCGCACCAATCAAATAGAAAGATTTTCCATTTATTGCATCGGTGGAAGACCGAGATTTCCCTTTATAAGCAATTCTGGGATCAAATATCTCGTCCTCGGTAGAGAAAGGTGAGGGAACATAAGGGGCTTCCCCCACACTAAGCCCACACAAAGCATCATCAAAAGGAGAAGACGAGCTTGTAGCACTCAAAACACGTGGTGATGACGGAGTTAGAATTGTGGAAAAATCTTTTAAATCCAATTTAAAATCTTTCCCTTTTTCATCTTTTAAACTCTCCTTAAGAAAACCCGACTTAATTATGTCAAAAATATTTGGTGTTTCTAAAGCAATGTTAGTCACACTAAAAATTCTCACATTTGAAAACCGTTTTGGTTTAGGTGGTGGTAAGTTCTCAAAACGTTTGTCAACAAAGAAAACTTCCCCATCGGGATCAACATATTCATCATTCGAAGAATCATTCGTGATTGGAAACGTAGGCTTAACACTCTTAACCTCCACCGGCGGAGGGGACGGAAAATCGTTTTATCATCAACTCCTAAAACTCTTTTTGAAATCCTTTTACAAATGTTTTTGATGGGACTAACATTGTTCAAAGACGTGATAGAATACACATGAGAAAGTGTGGAGTTTTGAGTTGCATTTATGACGAGTTCTTCCTCATTGAAACGAAGAGTGATTTTCCTAGCATGCACATCGATAAGTGCTCTCGAGGTATCCAAAAATGATCTACCTAAAATTAGAGGAACTTTAGGATCGATGGGAATATCAACAACAATAAAGTCCACGGGATAGTAGAACTTTCCAACTTTCACAAAGACGTCCTCGGCTACTCCACAAGCTATAATCGTAGAATGATCGGCCATCTCGATTGACATTCTTGAAGGAGTGAGATTTGGAAGATTGAGCGACTTAAAAAGTTCAAGAGGCATCAAATTAATACTAGCACCAAGATCGGCCAAGGCGTAGCATTCCTCCATATCTTGTATAGCACATGGGATTAAAAACTTGCCAGGATCACCGACTTTTTGAGGTATGCGGCTAAGAAAAACCGACGAACAACTAGACGATTTTTGCAATTTCTCTTTGTTATTCAACATACTTTTGAAGTTCGCGGCAAATCGAGGCATCGTGACCAAGGCGTCGGCAAAACTTATATTAAAATGCAAGTCACGAAACATTTTCATAAAAAGTTCAAATTGATAATTATTTCGTTCTTGTGCCTTTTCCTTGTTTCGTCTTGAAGGGTAAGGTAAGGGTGGTGTGGGTTGGGGCATAGGCATCGGCCTTGGAATCTCGGGTTCCACTATTGGCATTGGTTCAACCGTAGGTGTGGTTTGAGCGGTACTTCGTGGGCTTGGAATTTGCTCCTTTTCTACCACCACCTCGGGTTCTTTCTCTTTTTCCTTCTCCGTAGAAGTACTTGGACGAGAAATGGGCTCTTTGAAAGTTTTACCACTACGAGTAGTAATAACCTTAAATTCTCCTTTCGGGTTCACGATGGTATCACTAGGAAGACCACCCGAAGAAGAAGGTTTACACATGATAGCTTCAAACATTTTACCCATTCGATCTTCAAACTTAGATTGCCTAGCATCCGCTTTTAACAACTCTTGCTTAATCTCATGTTGACCTTGCTCCATTTTTTGTTGATTTTGTTGGAGACGTTGAACATTTCCTTCCATTTTATTAGCATGAGTCTTGAGTTCATTAGCAAGTTCGTTTTTAAGCTCGTTTTTGAACCCAGATCTTAAGCTAACCATTTCACGTTGCATATTGTCAAACTTAGCATCGTTTGCCTTAGCATAATTCAAAAATTCTCCTTGAAGATATTTGGTGTGATCATTTTGAAAACCTTGAGTGGTAGTTTGAAAATCACGGTTTTGGTTTTGGTTTGAAATTTGCCCATTTCCACTTTGATAATTACCCTTGTTGTAGTTACGTTGATTGCCTTGATAATTACCACCTTGATTGTTGTTTAGATAGTTATTAGCATTTTGATTTGGTGGAGCTTGATTTTGGCGGGAACCTTGACCGTTTTGGTTGTAAGTTCCCGTTGCTACATAAGCACTCGAAGTGTTACCATCCGCGGTAATACACTCGGAAATATCATGAACTCCACCACAAGACAAACAACTCTTAGCAACCGCTTTAACCGAAGCGGAATTTGAAGCTTCTTGAGCTTTCCAATGGGACATAAGAGTCGAAAACCTATCGAAAAACCGATTCTCCTCATTTGCTTCATCTTGTAAGGCATTAATGCTACGAGACGATGATGACGATGATGAACCCAATTTGGCAACACTCGGTGTGTTACGAGGGCTATAAACCTTAGACCTATTCTTAATTATCACCAAAGCTTCTTCAACCGTTTTACACAAAAAATTACCACCCGCGGCGGCATTTAAATAATCCCTTTCATGATCATTAAGTCCATTGTAAAACATGTCAATTTGATGCAAGTCGGAAAAACCGTGATGAGGACATTCATGTAACATCTCCTTAAACCTATTCCAAGCCGTTGAAAAACTTTCATTTAATTCTTGTGAAAATTTTGAAATATCGTTTTTCAAGTGCGTAGTCTTAGAGGGCGGAAAAAATTGGTTCACGAATTTTGAAACGAGATCCTTCCACGTCAATATAGAATTGGGTGACTCTTTCTCTAACCAAATTTTAGCGGGCCCCGCTAAGGAATACGGAAAAAGCATCATCTTAATCGAGTCATTCGAGACATCCTTAAATTTGCAAGTGGCGGTAAGACGATTGAATTGGCGGATATGGTTGTGTGGATTGTCCTTCTCATCACCACGAAATTTGTTGTTTTGGATCATCGACAACAAACCCATTTTCACCTCAAAATTCTCCGCAAGGATAGCGGGAATCATAATAGCCTATCCATAACCCTCGGTGGGTGCTTGAAGTAACTCCATCATAGTTCGATTCACCATGGTTGGTGCTTCTCTTACAATGGGTTCGTCAATAGGAGACTCCTCACTAGAAAGATTGGGAGTGGGAGTTTTGTTCTTGCGTTTACGTGCACGTCTTGCTTGATTACGAGTTAGCATAAACGTCACGTACAACGAGGGGACGAGCAAAGATGATTCTTTTTGGTGTTTTGTATTTTTCAATTTTTTTGTGGTTTTTGATTGTATTAACCTTTTTGGAATTTGGTGAATGTATTTAGTAGACACAAATCTACAAATCTCCTCCTTAATCAAATCTCTCGATTAAAGAAGCCTCAAGGAATGAAAACGATCACGTGAAGTGAACGCCTTCGATGACTTTAGAACGTTGGTGGAACACCAAAACGTTCAAGAGGGTTTAATCAATGGAAACCAAGAAAATATATATGATACTTAGTAATACTTTGGGCGGCAAAACCCTCGATTAGCTTTCAATCTCAAAATACGCACAAGCAAGCGGAGGAAACGAGGCGGCGCGAAGCACTTAAGATCCTTTTTCCTTTAGGTCGTGAAATACAACCGCCTTATACCCACCTTATAGTTTGTATTTTTCAAAATCGAGCTTCACGAAAGTATTTATCTATTTTTGCCTTTTTCTTTGGTTTGAGATTCGAATACAATGATTGGGTAATGACCTCCCAAGTCAAGGTTGTGATTTCTCACGTATTTGGAGTACTTGTGAATTTATTGTTCTACGTATACAATATAGTAATAGTATTCACACAAAAACCGAAAACGATAATACGTATTAGTAGAGTGCTACTAATACAAATACTATTTATGGTTAGTATATAAAAACAACAATTCCAATCAAAACACAACACGCCTCCCCGGCAGCGGCGCCAAAAATTGATGTAGAGTTTTTACTACCCTTTAGGAAAAGAGTACCAAAATAGTGGCAAGCGTTAAGTGTCGGTTTAGGAAAACCGAGCACTAATGACCAAATAAGTTCAAGTTCGTTTCCCAAGGAGGCAAGTGCGTTGTGTAATGAATTGATTAATGGTTTGTGATTATATTCAGTAAAAGAAAGTAAATAGAAATGGGGTAAGAAGAGAATGACGGTTACGAAGACGGATTAAACTAAGACGAAAAGGTCGATCACATAAAACCGTAAAAAGCTACAAATTAAAAATTTTAAACCTAAAATTAATTCATAGTTAAAGTAAGTCTAAAATAATATAAATAAGAATAAAAACCCAACAAAAATATTTTAAAACCTTTTATTAATTAAATATTTAATTTTAAATGCTAATTAAAGCCCTAAATATAAATATAATTAACAAAATGTCCAAAATATTATTTTATTGAACAAATAACTTACTTATATTATCTAAAGACTAAAAAGTATTTTTCCTAAATTTTAAAAACTATTTTTCTATTTTTAAAACACTAAAAACTATTTTTAAACTAAAATAATTATAAAAAATAATAAAATAATGCCAAAAATAATTTGACAATTTTAAAAATCCTAAATTACTCTAAAGAACAGTAGAAAAATGAAAAAGTTTGAAAAATATAAAATTTTTCACTAAAAGACAAAACAGTTAATAAATAAAACCCTAATTAAACTAAATTAATTCTAAAAATTATATAAAAAGTGAACAGTGAAAACTTTTTGAACTAAAAATCTTAAAACAATTTTCTAAGTCTATGAAAATTTTTGAAACTGAAAAATAATTAATTTTACCACTAAAAGACAAAAATCAGAAATTAAAAAGTTAATTAAAAATAGCAATTAAACCTAAAAAATAGCAAATGAACAATAACAGAAAACTTAAATAAACTGAAAAATCAGAATTAAAATTAGAAAAATATTAAAACTGGTTTCAAGTCCTAATTCTTGTTTTTGATCACTAAAGACAAAAAAACAAATTGACTGAAAGTGACATGTGCTAGGACTTTGTCCTTTTGTTGAGCAGTGGTAACAATTGTGCAAGCAGGGGGAACTTTGTTCCCACTGTTAGTGTTAAGATTTGGGTCAGTTGACCAATAAGCTTAGGGAAGCTTATTTGAGCTTTTTCTTGGGGCAATAAGGCACTCCCACAACCAGTTGGGTTGTGGGAAGTCAAATAAACAAGAAAATCACACAATCACTTCACAAAATCAATTACAAAATTGCAAAGAAAGTTACTGATGAAGCCTAATGGGGTTCTGATGAACAATTGCTGAACAAACTTACACAAAAATGGATTTCAATTAGAAAAACTTGCATACAAGCTAATCCAATGACATAAAACTGATTGCAAACCCTACTTTATCCTATCATCTAACAATGAACAAGATTTAAAGGCAAAATTCACTCTAAAACAAACTAACAAGGCAGTTACCGATTTTAGGCCAAAATACCTATTTTTTCACATGTAATCTGTTTAAAGACCTATCCAAACTGAAAATGAACTAACATACACCCTATTGCTAACCTAAGGAGTGTGTTAAACCAGTTTATAACCCAAGAATCTTTCACCAAACTCAGTTAAATACCAGATCCAAACACCCCAATAATTTTCTTTAAATGATTTTTACAAACAAAATTCATTCACCAATCATCCAAACTGATTAACAAAGACCTAAACATGCATAAACACATCAATTGAGTAACATCAAATCATCAAACAAGCACATGAACACATTCTTCACAAAATCACATGAATCACAAATTTTGAAAACTGAAATCAAAGTTCAAGCAAGGTTACCTTGTGGGACCTACAATCCAGGTCCCACAATGGCTGAAAAGCCACCTCCAAACAAGCCCGGGCTTGTGCAGATTTTGTTGATGTGGGGAATGCCAAAGTATATCTTCAATCAAAAAATTAAATGGGGTGAGCTTGCTTACCCTTGTTGTTCCTGCACAATCACAACAAACAAGGCAAGACACTTCAAGTAACAAGAGCTCTTCAAGAGCTTTTGTTACAGTAAAATCAGTAATAGAAAAGAAAGATTTTTGGACAAATCTTGGACGAATTTTTGAAATTTCTGAAAATATAAAACCCTTTTTATAACTTTTTGAAAACTGAAACTCAAAATGTTTTACCAAATCACAATGGAACTCAGATCAATCTCAAGTAACTACCAACTTTTAAACTATAAAAGTAATAATATTTCAACAAAATACCAACTTTATAAATCTTAAAAAGGGATTACAAAACTTGAGAAAAATCTGGAACAAAAAATAAAATGAGACCTACACGTCCTTATATAATGGACTACAGAACAATCTAGAATCAAAACAAGCTAAACCCTAATGCTTCATGAAATTCCTAATATGCCCTTGGACGAATCTTCAAATCTTGGTCAAATATTGTCTTCACGTGATTGCCAGTTGGAATGGATGTACTTGTGATGATCTTGGCCACTTATTAAGTCTTTGGGAGCAAGAAATGAAGCTGGGACATTGGATGTGTCTTTTTGGGGTTTTGTTGTGAAAGTGATGGAGCAGGGGTGGGACGAATGGGGACCCACAGTCATGTGAGGTTGTTTCTGGGTGTGGGGTTTTGTTAATATGGTGGTTAATTACCATTCTGGAAATGATCAAACAAAAACCCTTTGTATTTAAGTTAATTGAATCTGGGTTTAGCTAGGGTTCTTGGGGTGTTTAAGCTTGGGTTTAATCTGATTTGGGGCTTGGTTTATTTAAAAAAGGCGTTTTGGTGGGAATTAAAAAGGGGTTTGACTGGGTTTGACCCAGTTTAATAAATAAACTGGGTAAATGGAAAGTGACGTGGATGGGAGGATGAGGTGGTGGCTTGTGAGTGGAGGAGGAGGGTGACGTGTGGGGTTGATTGGCTGTGGTGGGTTTGTTTGTCTTGGCTGATTTGGCCCCCAAAGTTTCTTCATTCTTTCACTTCCCATTAAACAGCCAAAAATCTTTTCCTTTTGTTAATAAGTTTGCTCTTCTTGTCAAATTTGGCACAACACATTTTCAAACTTTAAACAAGGACTTCTTTGGTAATTTCTTCATTCTCCAAGGACTAAACTTGTACATACTTGATATTTTAGGGACCCATAAGTAATTTTGAGAATTTATAGGGGTATAAAATGACAAGTCTTCAAACATTGAGGGACCAATCTTGTATTTCTTCAATTCTTCAAGGGTTGTTTTGGAAATTCTTGATTCGGGTCCGGTTCATTGTGCGGCTTCGTTTCCCTTGTTCGTTTTTGATTGATTCTTGTGATCTTTTTGTCATTTCCTCAATATCCGTACCTAAAATACACAAGCAACAAATACGAGCATATATTTGGCAGTTTTAATGATATTTAATGCATTTTAAGCCCGATTTGGACGATGAGACTATGTATAAAAGCAGTCTCATCAAAAAGCTTTTGAAAAACAACTTTTAAAAATAAATTCTGAAAATGAAGCTTTAAAAACCAGTCTTTGGAATAAAAGGGAAGTGATTAGTCATTGGAAACAATCCTCTAAGGGATTGGGAAAATTGATTAATTCACAAATGGGGTATTATTATAAAACAGGCCTAGGATATATTGAGGATCAACCTGGGATGACCTTAACTAACAACGACTTATCAAAAGGGATTTTTGATAGCTCTAGTGAGGTAGATAATACACCTGAAAATGATAGATATGCTGAAGGAATGAAGGCAGTTCCTCCACCAGTATCAGGAATTTTGATGCCCTCTTGTAATGATACTAGTATAGAGTCAGAAAAACCTAAGATTGATAATGTCTTTTACTCTAGTACCGTGTCTCAAGAAAATACTGATGTGACCAAGAATATTGTTTATCCACCTCTAATGAACAACTTTATTTCTGAGGAATCTAAGACTAGTTATGCTCCCAAGCAGGTAAAAACTCCTAGCAAGATATTGGAAAACAATGTACAACATAATAAAGTCAAAAGGGGTTGGATAGGTTTTGAAAAAGTAAAATCAAAACAACCTTTTGGGTCTTCTTTAAGAAGAAAAGGATGTTATGTTTGTGGTAGTCTAAATCATTTTATCAAAGACTGTACATTACATGAAGATAAAATTGTGAAACAAAAGGCTACACAAAGGGTCATGAAAAACAGTAATGAGAAAAATGCACAGGGTTATAGGAAATAGAAACTTAAAGATGACAAACCTAAGTTTGATCACACAAGGGTAGTTAAACAGATAAAAAATAATCCTACCAAAAGTTTTGTTCCTAGGGCAGTACTTATGAAGCAAGGACTTGTATCCTTAAAGTCTGGTAAACCAAGTACCGGAAAGTCTAAACCTACAAGTACTGCTAGACCAAACTCAAGTACTGTTGGTTTAAAGTTTGTAAAACCAATATTCTCCAAGACTTATAAGAAAGTTTTTGAAAAAAGTTAAAATACCTAGAAGTAAGGACAAGAACAAACCAATACAAATGTGGGTTCCTAAAATAGATATACCATGTGTTAAAGCAAGTACCGCTAAAGCAGTACTTAAGTCAAAGAAGTCAGAGCACATAGAGTCACCCTATGAATTTGACTACATAAATGAAACCATAAAGTATAAGAGTAAAAGTAGCATTACTGGAAATGCTTCAGTACAAACTCTTAAATGTGTAGGTCCCATAAGATCCGAGCCAAATGTGGCTTGGGTCCCTGTTAAAAACTAATGAGTTTTATTTGTGTGAAGGGGCATCTCATTGATGAATTAAATGACAAAGGAATTGTAGATAGTGGATGCTCAAGACACATGACAGGAAACAAAGATTTTCTTGCTGAATTTAAAGAATTTAGAGGAGGTACAGTAGCCTTTGGGGGTAGCAAAGGTAGAATCATTGGCAAAGGGAAAATAAACACAGGAAAGTTGGAGTTTGAATATGTTTTCTCTGTAAAAGAATTGAATGAGTTCAATCTCTTTTCTGTATCACAAATGTGTGATAAGTAGAACAAGGTGCTATTCACAAACAAAGACTGCTTGGTGTTGTCCAAAGACTTTGCGATGCCTAAGGAATCTCAAATACTGCTTAAAGTACCCAGGCAAGAAAATATGTACACCTTTAATCTTCATACTATTACTCCAACATGTGGTATTACATGTTTGCTAGCTAAGCCTTCTTTAGTTGAGTCAAACTTATGGCATAGAAGGTTAGGTCATGTGAATTTCAAGAATCTTAATAGATTGGTAAAAAGGAATTTGGTTAGAGTTCTACCTAACAAATCTTTTCAAAATGATTTCACATGTGCTGCTTGTAAAAAAGGTAAACAACATAGAGCCTCTTGTAAGACCAACACTGTAAACACTGGGACAAAACCTTTGCATCTCTTGCATATGGATTTATTTGGTCCAGTTTCTATCAGAAGCATTAGTCATAAGACCTTTTGTCTAGTCATAACTGATGATTATAGTAGATTCAGTTGGGTTTTCTTTTTAGCCCTTAAAAGTGAAACAAGTTAATTACTAAAGGATTTTATCACTTTAGTTGAAAAGCAGTTCACTAAACAGGTTTTAATCATTAGGACTGATAATGGAACAGAATTTAAGAATGCTGAATTCTGTAGGTATAAAGGAAATAAGAGACAATTTAGTAATCCTAGAACTCCACAACAGAATGGAGTAGCTGAAAGGAAAAATAGGACATTAATTGAGGCTGCTAGAACTATGTTAGTTGATTCACTTTTGCCAAATACCTTTTGGGCAGAAGCAATCAATACTGCATGTTATGTGTTAAATAGAGTCCTAGTAACTAAGCCTCAAAACAAAACACCTTATGAACTCTTGACTAATGTAAAGCCTAACATAAGTCATTTAAAACCTTTTGGGTGTCATGTGTCCATACTAAATACACTTGATTATTTGGGAAAGTTTGATGGAAAGCCTGATCCAGGATATCTTGTAGGATATTCATTGCAAAGTAAAGCATATAGGGTTTACAATTTGGCAACTAAGAAAGTTGAAGAAAATGCTCATGTCAATTTCTTAGAAAATAAACCCAATGTTCCAGGAATAGGATATGCTTGGATGTTTGATTTAGATTATCTAACTAACTCCATGGATTACTACTCTTTGCAAAAGGATTGTAAAACTAACAATGCAGGTGAGGAGTCAAGTGCAACTAATGCAGGTACTCAAGAAGATGTTTCTTCATCAGATGATGATATTCATATCTATGTGCCCAACATGCCTACTGTTACTCCCATGTCTGCAACTCCCCAGAAGCAAACCATGCCATCAAATGATGACCAAGCCTCCCAGGAGCTACAGAGGCTTCAAGATCAAGAAAAGAATGCTACATCTGCTAATAAGCATTCAGGAGAAGAATCTTTTGAGTCACAACACTCAGCAGTACATACTATACCTAGCGGTACTTCATCTACAAAAACTGCTAAGTCAAAATCTGCCAACTCTGTTCTCACTAGAAGAGATTTTGCAAGCATTGGACGATGAAGACTTATATGCCAGTCCAGCTGAAGGAATCTTCTCCAAAGCTTCCTATGATGAGCAGGGTGCAGTAACTGATTTCAACAATTTGGAAACAGAAATTCCAGTCAGTTCTATTCCCACTCATAAAGTCAACAACAACTATCCTACTACACAGATTATTGGTGATCCAAAATCTGTTGTACAAACTAGAAGACAACTGCAAACCAATATTAAAACTCATGCACTAGTGAGTTATGTCAAACAACAACAGAGAACAAATCATAAAGATACTCAGCATTGTTTGTTTGCCTGTTTCTTATCTCAAGTAGAGCCCAAAAACATCTCTCAGGCTCTTGATGAAGAAAGTTGGGTAGATGCCATGCAAGAAGAATTAACACGCGTTGAGCTACAAAAAGTTTGGATTCTTATGGATCTTCCCTCAGGTAAAAGAGTAATTGGTACTAGATGGGTCTTCAGGAACAAGAAGGATGAAAGAGGGGTTGTTGTGAGGAACAAGGCAAGACTTGTTGCTCAAGGCTATAGACAGGAAGAAGGGATAAACTATGATGAGGTTTTTGCACCAGTGGCAATGATAGAATCCATTAGGTTATTTTTGGCCTTTGCATCATATATGTGATTTATAGTCTATCAAATGGATGTGAAAAGTGCCTTTCTATATGGTACTATTTCAGAGGAGGTATATGTCTCACAACCTCTAGGTTTTGTAGATCTTAAATTCCTCAATAGAGTCTACAAAGTTATCAAAACACTTTATGGTCTACATCAAGCTCCAAGAGCCTGGTATGCAACTTTATCCAACTTTCTACTTGAACATGGATATAGGAGAGGAACCATTGACAAAACTCTGTTCATCAAGAAAAATGCCAAAGACATCATTCTAGTTCAAGTCTATGTTGATGACATTATTTTTGGTTCTACCAAGAAGACATGGTGTGAAGAGTTTGATGCTTTGATGAAAGGAAGATTTCAAATGAGTTATATGGGAGAACTAACTTTCTTTTTGGGACTGCAAGTCAAACAAAGGAAAGATGGAATATTTATCAGCCAAGATAAATATGTTGCTTAAATCTTAAAGAAATTTTCATGTATGGATACAAGGAGTACAAGCACACCTTTTGAAGCCAAGAAATATTTATCAAAAGATGAACATGGTGAAGATTTTGACATTCATCTCTATAGATCAATGATTGGTTCATTAATGTATCTTACTACTACAAGACCATATATAATGTTTGCTGTGTGTGCCTGTTCAAGATTCCAAGTTCATCCAAAGGTGTCGCATCTACATGCTGTGAAGAAGATTTTTAAATATCTTAAAAGTCAACCTAATTTAGGATTATGGTATCCTAGAGATTCCACCTTTGAATTGGAAGCTTAGTCAGATAGTGATTATGCTGGAGCAAATCATGATAGGAAATCCACAACAGGAGGTTGTCAATTCCTAGGCAGAAGACTCATATCATGGCACTGTAAGAAGAAACCATTGTTACTACTTCTACAACAGAAGCTGAATATGTAGCTGCTGCTCATTGCTGTGGACAAGTACTTTGGATTCAAAATCAATTGTTGGACTATGGGTTTAACTTCATGAACACCAAGATATACATTGATAATGAAAGTACTATATGCATTGTCAAGAATCCAGTATTTCACTCCAAGACTAAGCATATTGAAATAAGACATCACTTTATAAGAGATGCTTATGACAAAAAGCTTATTCAAGTCTTAAAGATTCATACAGACAACAATGTAGCTGATTTGTTGACCAAGGCATTTGATGCAAAGAGATTCGAATTCTTGGTGACATACATTGGTATGCTCAACCAATAACATGCTGCATATGTTGAGGGGAGGTAATAGCTATACAAATTTTTCTTTTTTTTGTATAGTCTATGTTTTGTGTTTTTGATGTTATTGCAGGTTTATAGAAAAAGCTAAAAGAGGTTACATGTCTAGTGGAAAGCATGAACTGGGCAAAATTGTGAGGTACCGTTGTCACTCCAAGTACCGCTAGCACAAAACCAAGTACCGCTTATGTTCCATGTACCGTTACATGTCCGTTGTATCGTTAAGGGTCTCTTTTGTAACTTTGGCGGTTTCTTCGCGCTTGGGTTTGTGATTTACTTAAATACTTACCCCAATTACACAATTGATTCACCTAATCTTTTATTTTTATCTCTTGATTCTATAACCTTCTCTCTAATCTTTCGATCATCAAAAATACTAATGGTTGCTTTAAAAGTAATCTCTAAGCATAATTTGGTTGTGAATCTTTCTACGGATGATGACTCTCTTGGTTTCCATGAGATGCTTGGTTTCCTATCTCGAAGTCATGTTCGCTTTGCACTCACTATAAGTCCAGTTGTCTCTATACCCATTGTTGAACAATTTTGGGATACTGTTGTGTTAGGTACTCGTTTTGATCAACCTTGCATTAAGGCTAGGGTGAATCATAGGAATATATATGTCACTGAGGTACTGCTACGAGTAAGTTTGAGACTAAATGACGAAAATGGACTTAGTATGCTTAATAATACAGAGATTCATGATGGCCTTGCAGCGATGGGCTATAGGGGTGGTAGGGAAAGTCTTACTTTCTTTAAAGCATTATTTTCACCTCAATGGAAATCGCTTTTTCATGCTATTATTCACTGTTTAAGTTCAAAAAGTACATCTTTTGATCAAATACCTGCTGCATTGGCATCTGCTGGTATTTGTCTAGCAAATAACAGGGTTTTTAATTTTTCAAAATTAATTTTTGAAGGCGTGACTAGGAATTTGGAAGGGACTAAGAAGTTCTTAATGTATCCTAGATTCATTTAGACTTTAGTTAGTGACCAAATACCTAACCTACCAGAATTAACTGATACATGGGATGTTCCTTCATTCACAAAGAGAACTTTCTCTTTCTTGACCAAACAAGGCAATGCCTTTACAGGAACAGTAACACCATTATTTGCTCATATGTTAGCCCAACCTGCCAATCAAGAAGGTGAGGAACCTAGCAAAGCTAGTGCTTCTCAACAAACTCCTTCTCACCAGAGCTCCCACTCTCTAGAAGATTCACAATCTTCTTCTCACAATGTTGTTGTTCCACCAAACACTGATGAGATGATCCACACACCTACTGCTTCTATTGCTGCTAGTGGTTCACCACAAGCACAAGCACCAGAGGTGGTGGATGTTGCAAACTTAACTGCTTTGTGTACAAGTTTTTCCCAACAGGTACAGGTATTGCAGAAAGAAAAGCTTGTTCAAGACAAGAAAATTGCTGAATTGGAAGCTAGCCTACTCAAGTTAAGGAACAAAGTGTCATCTTGGATGAGGCAATATAGATCTGTTCAGAAATCTGCAATCAAGAAGCAAAGATTCAGGAACCACAAGAAAAGGCAACTGAATGCAACCAAACAGGAGAGGAATAATGAAGAACAACCACCTTCTTCTGATAATCAGACAAGGATCTCTGGAAATGACATCAATTTTGAATTGGATGAAGATGTCATGGGGACTTATAAAGATGGAACTGGTTTAGAGACTGGTGTGGATGGACCTTCAGATATGGAGATTCAACAGCAAGAACCACAACCTACTCCAAAGGAACCACAAGTTCAAGAAATGTTGGTAACTCAGCCAGAGGAACCACAAGTTCAAGAAAAGTTGGTAAATCAGCCAGAGGAGCCACAAGTTGCAGAAACATTGGCAACTCAGCCAGAACCATCAATTCAATCACCACTTTAAGCTAATTGGAGTGCTTTCTATGAGAAGTTGGAGGAAATTTCTATTCAGTTTCCTGCTCCATCACCACAAAGCAATAAATCAGATAAGACTGAAGAAGTGCAAGTTAATATGATGGCTTCTATGGAAGAAAGAGTATTTGGGGATACACAAGTGATTGAAGAAACAAGTGTGTCTAATACTGGTGAAGTCAACATTGTTGAAGATCTAAGTACTGCTAAGCCAACTAAGCTGACTACAAGTACTACTGACATTGTTGATGACCCAAGTACTGCTAAGCCAACTAAGCCGATTGCAAGTACCGCTGGTGACCATCCTTCACTAGAAAGTCAAACTTCTTTTGGAGAAAATGAGACTTTAGCCCAATTACTGCTTGATTTAAAGAAGAATTTAGTTGAGAAGATTAAGCAAGCAGAAGTAGAGAAAAAGACACAACAAGAAGTTCTTGCCAAAAAGGATAAAATTCAAGGTAAGAAAGTTCAAGCTTCACACCCTACAAAAGGTATAGTCATTCAACAGCTAGCTAATGAAGAAGTAGCTGTCAAGCTGAAGAAGAAGCTACCTAAGATTAATCCAAAGGATAAGTGGAAGAAGCAATTATTGTCATAATCTGAAGATGAAAGTGATTCAGATGATGATATAAACAAAGTCATGTACAGATTTAATCAAATAGACCATGATGAGGAAATTTCTTATAGAATGCAAGCACAAATTGGTAAAAATGAATTGCAGGAAGAACTTGCAGCAAAGCAAGATTTGCTAGAAGCTAAAAGGATACAGCAAGAATGGAACATACAAGAGTATGACAGGATTCGAGCTGAGATACATGCTAGTGAGCTTCTTGCAGACTCATTGATAGCTGAAGAGAGAGATGCATATGATAAAGAAGAGAAAACAAAATTGATTGATGAGCTGGTAAGGGAGCAACAAAGATTCTTTGCTAAAAAGAGAAGGAAAGAAAAGATTAAGCCTCCAACTACTATGCAGATTAGAAATCAGATGATGAACTTTCTAAAGAAAGTTAAAGGATTTACTCATATTCAGCTGGTCAAGAAGAATTTTGAAGAAATCAAGACTTTGTATGAGCAAAGTAAGAGGACTGAATTGAATTTTGTTGAGATTGGATCTTAAGTAGACAAGAAAGCTGTTGAAGAACTCAAGAAACATCTGCAACAACAAAGACAATTTGGTAGTACTCCTAGAATTGAGCCAAGTACTGCTGAACCTACAAGTACATATACACCTATCAAGACCACTTATGTGAGGAAGAATAGAAAGGAGAAAGTAAGTACAAAGGAGGAAGAGATTGCTCAAAGAATAAATACAGGAGTTGAAACTCAAGGTATTGCTCAGACTGAAAATGTACAATCAGTACATACACAGTCAACAGTACATACAACAGTACATATTGAGGAAACGGTACATACAAGCTTGGAAAAGGGTTCAATAGAACTTGAGGGAATTTCCAACAGTGTTAAAAGGAAAAGGTCAACAAAGCTAAAGAAGAAAGCTAAGAGAGCTAAAACAACAGCAGAAGATAGTGATGATGATGAGAGCTTAAAGAAGTACTTGAAGATTGTGAAATTTGAAGATCAATGTATTGATACAGAGATTTATGGAAAAAGAGCATCCATTGCTAAGTGGATTTACTCTACAGATCAAGGACTTCAAGCTCATGGAATTAAGAGAACTAATGGTACAATAAGAGTATTCAAACTTTTGGAAGATATTCTTCACATTCTTTACAGACAAGATATTCATGATCTTTTAAGGTTAGTTCAAGAAGCCAGTGCAGGTAAAACTGAAGTATCACTATTATATAGGGAATTTCTCTTTATGTATGAGCCACACAACTGTGATCAAGAAATGTTGAAGGTATTAGAGGATCAGGTTCCTAGTTACTGGAGATATTACAGGTCCTGTGGATTGCATATTTTGGATGTAGATGATGTTACATACTATATGCTGCAAGAGAAAACTTACCCCTTCAAAAGAAAATTGTTGGAAAGGATGTTAGACTAACAATTAGAAGTAACAGAAGAGTCTGCTGATGCTTTGGAGTTGATCAGAATGGTTAAACAACAAATCAAGGATTTGAAAGATGAGGAAGAAGCTGAGAAAGAATCTTAAGTGTTTGACTTTCAGTCATACTTCACAAATGGTTCTTAGTTCACCATGTCTAACACACATAAGGACTGGCTAGTCCATAAGCAAACGGTTTGTGGTAAAGACTTATCAAATCCATTGAAAGCTGATAGTTTGCTAAAAACTATATGGTTCTAACTCACCTTGTTTCGAGACAAAGAGTTGGCTAGTCCTAGACAAACGGTACTAGGTAAAGACTTAATCAACTCTGTTGATGGTTGACAATTTACCAAAAAGTTTAAGGTTTTCATTACACCTTATTCTTTGTGAATAAAGTATTGGCTATTCCAGAGTGTACGGCTAACTAGTAAAGAATTTATCAAATCCGTTGATAGCTGGTGATTTGCTAAAAATCATGAAGCCAATACAGATTGGTGTTTGTTGTTAACTGTTTTATTTCAGGTATCAAGATTGCAGGTAAAGAAGTATTTAAAAAAAATGATACTTAGAAGGTTTTGTTATCATCAAATCAAGACAAATATTTATGATTAAGAGTTCAAGGACTA
Source organism: Glebionis coronaria (assembly GCA_025667525.1). Classification (NCBI taxonomy): domain Eukaryota; kingdom Viridiplantae; phylum Streptophyta; class Magnoliopsida; order Asterales; family Asteraceae; genus Glebionis; species Glebionis coronaria. Next base: position 319,206,627 of record CM046881.1, read on the forward strand.
AACTCAAGAAGATAATAACTGATGCTGCAAAGATGAATGAATGTTTAGAATACACAAGAAGATCATAGTTTGAAGGCAAAGATGATACTCATGATGTTTGAAGATTATCTTATCAGAAGAAGATCTACATTTGAAGTGTTTGGCTACATTCAGTTGGATACAAATACAAATTACCAAGTTCAATCCAAGGATGAAGGAAAGACTGAAGACATGTATTTTTAATACATCCAGTACAAGAGAAACAAGAAGACAACAAGTTATCATTTCTTGTTTAGGGGAGGAATGTTGGGAATTATTTGTTAAGTGTCAAGTACCGTTAGTATATTCCAAGTACTGTTAGTGTTATGTAAGTACCGTTAGTGTTAACGCGGTACATAGTAAGTACTGCTACTTATAAAGTAAGTACTTCTATGATGATTAGGACGAATATATCTTTGTATAAGATATGTCATAGTTATAGTTAGAGTATATCTTATGTGATATACCTAAATAGTTAGAATATTGATAATATATCGTCTGTGATATAATTATCTTTATAGAATATTCTAAGGTTTCTAGGGTTCCTTACTCTATAAAAGGAACATAGGTACAATGTCTTTCATGTACCTCATACAAGTCGATTAATAATATAATCCAATAGTTAAAAGTAATTCTGTTCTTCTGTGCTTTATAAGTTAGATTCCGCATAACTTATTTAGTGTTAGTAAGAGTTCTCAAAGTGTTTTAGTTTGATTACAAACTATTATACTAATTCTTAACAGAATATAGATCCAACCAAAGGGATCAACATGTTATATTTATCCTAAATAATAAGACTTGCCGGGAATATTTAGGTAAGGTGGGCTATGAAATCGTTATTGAAACGAGTAAGGACGCTTGTTCGTTTGAATAAAGAAATCATAGGTCACCGGATGGAGTTATAAATTTTACCTTACACGGATGAGGACGCTTGACGATGTAAATAAAATTTATAATCACATGGGCTTAAATGTATTCGACATGACTCATTATTGATATTATATTATTTATCTCGCTTTGTAACGTATCCCTTTTGACTCGCGATTTCCTCCAGTAGTATCTTATCATTAAGATATTTCATAATTGATGTTATTACATCACCATCTAGAAACCTAAGGAAGATTAGTGTTCATCTCTTTTGGATCATAGTATTTTGCTCGTGATTTTGGCCTATCCTTAACCTATATATCATTTCCGCTGCAGTTGACCCCGTAGGAGGTGTCCATTTTCCACTGCATTCGACCATTGAGGGTGTCCACTTACTTTGCATTTGACTCCTTTGGGAGTGTCCATTTCCGCTGCATTTGAACCTTTTGAGGGTCTACTTTCCGCTGCATCTGACCCCTTTCTAGAAGAGTTCTTTTCCGCTGCATTTTAAACCCTTATTGGGGAGTCCACTTCCGTTTTTATTTGACCCCTTTTTGGGGTGTCACAAAAAAAAAAACTGGTTTATCTGCCATGGAAAAATGAAACTTCTATCATTCAAGGAAACGGTAACATAGACTTTATCGACACTACACTTAGTTTCATTTCATGTACCGAAGCCCAGAAATACTTGGTAAGAGGATGCCCTATCTTCCTAGCTCACATTTCTCATAATCGACGAGGAAGACAAACCCAAGCATAAAAGACATGCCCAACTCTCAATGGGTGTATTTTGTAGGGTTATGTTTGTCATCACCCAAAAAGCGATATTTGATGTCCTATACTTTTGGACAATCTTCTTCCTATTCGGATCCCATTAGTTCGACAATACCATTTTCCAACAAGCCTTGAAATGAATGATTTCCCTCTTTTAGAAGTCGGAATTTGTGCAAATTTTGGAACCACCAACAATAGATGCATGACCCTTTCAGCATCTCACCAGGGATGCACACTTCCTTATCCTTGGTATCTTCTTTGATCTCCATCATTTGAAGTACTTTTTCTCTACGTAACTTATGCCCCAGCTCAGCCACAAATGAAGCAGATTCTTTGCAACTTCCTACCCAAGCAACATCAAATATAATCTTAACCATTTAGCTGAGTGAAGCTTTGGTGTCAAACTAATGTTTTCTTTCCACAGGCTAGAAATATATCGGAAAGCCCTTCGCGTGAAAATTGTTGACGCAAGAGCGGTACCAGCCAAAACTATTTTTCTAACTCGACATCGTAAGCCTATTAAATTTTTATTGACTTAAAAATATCTTGAAGAACTATTAGAAACATTAATGAACTGTTATCTATGCTCATCAAGACACACTGGGGCCCCGGAGGCACATCTAAGAAAAAGCAAGACTTAAGACGAGTTTGTCCTAGTCAACCGAACCTTGTAAACTTAAAACTTGAGTTCACAAGATTACACGCTCGAGAAAAAGTGCCCTCACTTGTTCCCTGAACAAGTAACTTCATCTTTAGCTTCAAGAACGAAACTAAAATAACGGGGTGGTGTAAAACCCCTAAAATTTAGGGTTTTACACGCTTTACCAATTTCATCATTATTATTGTTGATGCAAAAGTTGGGTGATCCTTGCTAGACCCGAATTAGGCTTAATTCGGGTTGGCTGGGCTCCGGCTCCTGCACCAAGTGAACTGTTTGGTTGGGATCCTGCACACTAAACAACACGCGTTAGGCTTACCGTGGGAATGTTTCCCACGATTAGACTCCGGCGTGAGAGTAAGTAATCGGTCAGGGTTTTATGTGAGTTGAGAGTATAGAACGTGATACCTTTGTGGAACCCTTGGGGTTCCTTTTATAGGCAGTGGAACCCTAGTGGGATGCCACTGATACTTCGGCCCCAAGGAAAGGATAAGTACCAGAATAAGAATGATTGTTATCTTCTAATTATGGTGAGTGAATATCCTCTTCTTTGGGGTAAACCTATTCGTAGACATAATATGATTCTGTCTAACCCTGTGCCGCCCGCGCCGGGCCGTGGGCCGCAAACGTGTGTGCGGTTACTGTTCATCCAAGAACATAAGCTTAAATGACATTATTCCCACCCATCTGTGATGGGCCGGATACGGGTAGTACCCGTGGCCGGGTTCCTGACCCTGCTGGGGACTATACGTCATCATGTCCCCCCAGTCTAGTTGTTACAGCCGTAGGTGTAACCTCTAGACTATCAAGATGCTCTCCGGACATGCCAAGAGAAGACCTAGGGAATGAAAAATACAGAAAATTTTGCTATGGCCGCACGTGGCTGCCCGCATTAGGAATATTATTCTAATAGCACCTCAGCCGCACGTAACGGTCGAGACAAATTTAATGTAGCATTGAATATGGTCTTACGTAAGACCGCATAACCCGACACAAGAATAAATGCATTAATGATAGTCAACTGATCAGCCGCACTTCTGCAAAAGTGCACCATTAATGCCCACCATTGAGCCACGTAAAACTGCCAAGAAGTGACCTGTGGGCCCTTTCTGATTTTGCAGAAGTGTCAGAAATCCCATCCGTTGGATAGGCGTGGTGGCCTACACGTGTCGAACATCCACGCTACCTCGGAAACCGAGGCAACCCTATATAAAAGTTGGTGTGTGTGTTTGTTACACACACAATTCACCCTTCCTTCCGCCATTGTTATTTTCAAGCTTCTACCTCCAAAACTTTGCGTTTGATTCCACGGATTTCTTCCGCCGCAGGTTAGATCATCACGCCTTTCAAAACCTTTATTTAAAACATGGTAAAGGACGATCCTATTATCACGGATGTCCTTAACGTGATGTCGGCTGAAAAATACATCGACTTTCTGTCGAAGTATTACATACCCGAAAGCGTACACCCCACCTATCCAGGTGAAGGTGAGGCAATTACGGATGCACCGACGGGGAAAATAGGCGTGTACACGCGCCTATTTGATTCGGCCAACTACCGTATCCCCCTGTCCAAATTTTTGGTAGATCTGCTATTGTAATACGACTTCCACATAACCCAACTCCACTGCATAGGGGCGTGTAAAATCAATCAATTTGAAATTACATGCCATACCTGCGGAGTAACTCCAACCGTGAACCTTTTTAGGGCTTTTTACTTCCCCCATTTAGTGAACGGGTGGCTATCGTTTAAAAAGCGACCCGGGAATGCCCCCATGACGTATAGGAAGCCTTTAGATTCCCTTAAGAACTGGTACGACCATTACTTCTTTGTTGATGAGAAGGTATTCCCTACCCCTTTCGTACTCAAAACCAAAGCACCCAAAGACTTTCCGCCCAAAGCCAAAGACTATAGTAGCAAAGACTTAAAAATACTAGATACCCACCGCACAGAATTCCATAGGGGGTTGCCGGAACACTTTCTGTGCTTAGTAGGAATAAGTCGCCGCTACTTTGGGAAGGATGTCTTATATCCGTGCTTCCTGACGGAACAGGGAGAGGGTAAGTTTACTTATACCTTGTAAAATTGAAATGTCATGCGTATTTGTAGAACCGTACTAATCCGTATACTTTATAAATGTCAGCAGAAATGAACCTACACGGATTAATACGCCAGGGCGACCCAATGAAGGTGCCCGAAGGGTTCCGCCCTCTGAAGGAGAATGAGCTCCCCCTGCTGGAGGCGACCGCGGACCGCACCATGCCTCTCGAAGAGACGTCCGATCCCAAATCAGATGAATGGGAGCCCATCATTGAGAAGTCCCCATTGGACTTACATAATGAAGATGGTGGAGAACTACTGCTGGAGGGGACCACGACCCATCAGGAAGATGAAAATGATTCCCTCAATGCAGACACCACTCAAGCCTCCGGGTCCGCCCCGCTCACATCTAGGAAGAGAAAGACCACCAGGAGGGTGGCAAAGAAGATAGGGGATGAGGCCGGGGCCGTGATTACTCCCCCAAAGAAACTGAGGAAGGACCATCCGCAATACCAAGAGGGGAGTGGTACTGCGACTGCTCAGGCCGACTCTACCCTGCACATGGGAGAGCCAGTCTGGCGAGCTACACCCGTGAGCGCCGTAGCTCCTACTGGCCCAGAACCTGCCATTGATACCACGTAAGTATCCTTCGAATATTAGTCGTGTCACTAAACTTGTGAAATATATAATGCTTAGACAAAATTTGTCATGTCAATAACAGGGCGAATCCGTCGGCCGTAGCACAAGAGGAAGAAGTGGAGAGGAATCCATCCCCCGCACCAACTAACAGACCCCCCCTCTCCTGCCGCGACACATACCGAGGAACCACACCACGAAGGGCTAGAAAATAGCCTGTGCCTAGCATGGAACCTCTCAAGTCTGACAAGGTTGGAAGCGGAATCTGAATGCTCAGAATTCATCGAACACATCACCCCACCAGCCCTTGCACAAGACTTAGATGAGCTGGATCATGAATCCCTTCTATAGCAATTTGATGTGTCGTCTGCGCATCAAGTGACGGTGGGAGCCGCTCTAAGACGCCGCTTGATCAAGGCCCTTGCTAATGTGAAGCGGACAGATAAGAAGATAGCTCGTCGTGAGGCAATGGTCGTGAAGAACGAGAAGACCATCGCGTCCTTGCAAGCAGCGCTGGTGACAGCCGAGGCTACGGTAAAAGAGCAAGCTCATCACGCCGACACCCGAGAATAGCGCATTGTCGAGCTCGAAGCCCTTGTAGCCGCATCAAATGAGAACGTACACTTTCGAAACTTTTGTACATATACTTTTGCCTTGATTATTTATTCGACCCAAGAAAAAAAAGTATATTATCCTTGTGATAACTCAAAGTTCTATATGCAGGTGTCTGCGGCCGAAGCTTCTACCAAGGCCGTGACCGTACAATCCTTCAACATCGCCCAAGAGCGTGATGCGCTGAAGGATGAGCTGACACAGGCGCGGGCCAATTTGGAAGAGCAAGCTGCCACAGCAGAGGAGGAGCTGAGCAAGATGGCCGTAAGTTGTGCTGAAAGACTATGTCCTCCCCTGCTATCCGCCATAGTTGGACGCAGGTGGATGATTGAGCAAGGGATGCGACTTGCCGTAAGCAAGGCCCTGGAAGCTCCGCACCTACTGCAGGCATTTGCCGGGGTCGTATCCGATGGAATCGACCGTGGTAGACATGAGGGTTTGGTCAAAGCTGCAGAACTGATAGGTAAAAATGAAGACATCATGCAGCATCCATACCATAATCCCTCAGCTGCGGATAGTATGACCGCGTCGATGAATGCCTTGGCGGAAATCCAACACCCTCTTCTGGATGAGCTTGAGGCACTTAGAGACGCTCCAAACGAGGCAATAATGTCCCAGCTTACTGCGGATCCCATCCCTTTGACCTTGGCCACTTATGATCCCGCATAAAAAACGATGAAAGGTGAAAAGCTGCTTGTGGAAGCATTGGATGCGACTGCGGTCAAGGCACAGGATGGGAAGGATGCTCATGGGGAGGCCCTCCGTGCTCTGATTGAGGAAGGAAAGCAGGACATAGGGGAATTCCTACCCCCTTGTAATTTATCAGTTGTAAACATTTGTGATTTTTATTCGTCCGTGCATGTACACGGCTAAGACATATGCGAAATGATTGTCTTTTGTATGTAAGTCCGTGATGACCACGGCCATTTTGTTATTTATTTTAAAACTTGTGTATTTTTATTTTGTTTGAACATTGTATGCCAATACTGCATGACATGTCACGTCTTACACAAAAAAGAAAATACATACAAGCCTACAATTTACTAGACATGCGACGTGCGTCTTTACTATGCGGAGCACTGCGTGAGTACGGCATACGAAACTTACCAAAACGTCTTGTGAGTAAGGTGTCTAGTAAGGATACATGATCCGTGCTGCTGGGGTTGCATCCCTCTTACGCGGCAAGTTGAATTAGTAGGTTCACTTAATCCTCTTACCCCGCCTGGAGGCGTATAGTACATGTACGGTGTTTGAATGAATGCATATGAATGAAACATGGCCTATTATAGCAATAATTAAAAATCTTATGACTAACAAAATCTTAAGAAATAATTTGCACAAAACAAGCCGTGGAGCTAGCTAGGCACCACGGCATTTTATTAGAACGTTTACATTTTTTGTTTGAACAAGAATGACAAGTCCTAAGAAACAAAAAAAGGAACCTAGACAAAACATAAGAAGCAAAACAGATAGAGTGCACGGATCTTCTTTAAAGCCACATATGGCGAAGTACCCTTGCGGAAGCCGGAGCTTTCAAAGATAACACCTTTTGAGGTTGGAGATGTTCCATGTGCGCTCCAGGTCGCGGCCATCCATGTCACGTAACTTGTACGCACCTCGTCCCAAGGCTTCCGTGACCTCATACGGTCCTTCCCACTTAGGGCCCAGCTTTCCTGTATTCTCTGCTCGACTTGCTTCGTTAGCACGATAGATATAATCCCCCGGTCGGAAGGAAACACCTTTAACCTTAGCGTCGTAATAAGCCTTCATTTTAGCCTTGGATTTAGCCTCATTAATGGCTGTTATCTCCCTTTTTCTTCCAACAGATCTAGGTTGATTCGCAGCTGTTCGTCGTTCGTGACAACATTAACCTCCGCCGTGCGGATGGTAGGCATTCATATTTCTGCTGGTATAACAGCTTCAGTGCCGTAAGCCAATGCAAATGGAGTGTCTCAGTTGGCCGTTTTGATCATAGTCCTATGTGCCCATAGAACATGTGGTAGCTCATCCACCCATTTGGCACTTCGCTCATCCAAACGTGCCTTGATGCCGTTTCCCAAGCTTCTATTTGCTCGTTCCACAAGGCCATTTGTCTGCGGATGCTTAACAGACGCGAAGCACCGCTTGATATTCAATGATGCACACCAGTCCTTGAATGGATTGTCCGCGAACTGTTTACTGTTATCCGAGATGATTTCTCCTGGTAGGCCAAAACGGCACGCAATATGCTCCCAAACAAACTTTTTAACTTGTTTGCCTGTGATGGATTTGACTGCCTTGGCCTCAATCCATCGTGTGAAGTAGTCCATCGCGACAATCAAGAACTTAACTCCCCCCGCAGCTACAGGAAATGGTCCTGCAATGTCGATTCCCCATTTATAGAATGGCCATGGGAACGTGATAGGTGTAAGCTCCTGTTGCGGGTGCTGCGGCACTGGTCTATGCACTTGGCAATCACTACACTTGCGAATCATGTCGCACGCGTCCTTGTGCATGGTAGGCCAGTAATATCCTGTCCGTAAGGCTCTAGCTACCACAGATCGTGGACCTGCGTGCATGCCGCACAACCCTTCATGTATTTCACTGATTACATAGGTAGCCTGCCGTGGTCCAACACACCGCAACCATGGCTGCAAGAAAGAGCGCTTATAAAGAATACCTTCTCGGAGTTCGAAGTGTTGCGACTTCCTTCTGATGCGCCGTGCTACTTTTTCCTCGTCCGGAAGGGTCTCACTAGTCAAATAGTTGATAATCGGGGTCATCCATGTAGGTCCATCCTCTTCAACTATGGTAGCAACCTCCCATTCTGTTATAGACTTCTCCTTGAGTATTTCCACCAAGACTTGCTTGGACAAGTGGGCGAAGCTTGTGGATGCGATCTTGCTAAGAGCGTCCGCCTTCTTGTTCTCACCTCTTGGCACCTGCTTGATGGAAAACTTGTTGAAAGCCGCGATGAGTGACTTGACTTTCTCCAAATATCAGACCATGTTGTCCTCCTTAGCCACGTATCCACCTAGAATGTGGTTCGCAACAAGCCGTGAGTCCACGTAGGCCTCAAGGTTGCGAACTCCCATTCTAGCGGCGATTTTTAAACCCGCAATTAATGCTTCATATTCCGCTTCGTTGTTGGTGGCCATGAACTCAAAACGGAGGGCGTATGTAAACTCCATTCCTTTCGGATTTGTGAGGATGAGGCCAGCTCCGGACCCATCCGTACACGAAGATCCGTCCGTAAATAACACCCATGGTTCTGTTGGAGTCTCGTCTTGTTTAACGATTGATCCTTCCTCATCCGGCTTCTCTATCAAGAAATCTGCCAAGATCTGGCCTTTAACAGCCGTCCTTGGCCTATAAGATATATTATGCTCCCCCAATAGGATGCTCCATTTTTGTAGCCTCCCTGCCACATCCGGTCTAGAGATGACTTGCTTTATTGGTTGGTCCGTAATGACTACAATTGGGTGCGCCTGAAAGTATCGGCGCAACCGCTTTGTAGCAAACACTAGTGCCAAAACCAATTTTTCCATAGAGGAGTAATTCAACTTCGGCCCTTGCAATGTTCTACTTATAAAGTAGACCGGAGTTTGTACCGTATCCCTATCTGTCATGAGTACTGCACTTATTGCGCCATGAGTGGCTGAGAGATACATAATGAGCTCCTCCTTTGGCCAGGGAGCTACTAGCATAGGGAGAGATGCCAGGTGCTGCTTGAGTTGGCCAAAAGCTTCCTCGGCTTCCTTTGTCCACCGGAAGTCTCCCTTCCTAATGCACTTCTTGAGTGTCTTAAATAGGGGTAATGACTTCTCTACGGATTTGGATAGGAACCTATTTAACCCGGCCAGCTTCCCATTTAAGAATTGCACCTCCTTCCGTGTCTGAGGGGATGGCAGCTGTATTACGGCGTCCGTTTTCTCTGGGCAAGGTTTGATACCATTTGGATCAATCATGTATCCAAGGAACATTCCCTCCGTTGCCCCAAACGTGCATTTCTTTAGATTTAGCTTCATGTTAATCCTCCTCTGTGTGTCGAATGTCTCTTGGACATCCCGGAGAAGTGCATCCTCCGTATGACTTTTTATGACTAAGTCATCCACATAAACTTCCAGGTTGCGGCCTATCTGTGATTCAAAAGCTTTGTCCACGAGCCGTTGGTATGTAGCACCGGCGTTCTTTAGTCCAAACGGCATTTTCGTATAGCAATATACGCCCTGACTCGTATGGAACGCCGTTTTTTCTGCATCCTCCTCCGCCATCTGGATCTGGTGGTATCCTTTATATGCGTCTAAGAAGCACTTAAAGGGATATCCACATAGGGATTCCACCTTCCAGTCAATCTCCGGTAACGGGTAACAATCCTATGGACAGGCTTTGTTCAGATCCGTGAAATCCACACACATGCGCCAACTTCCGTCATGTTTTTTGACCATGACCGGATTGGATAACCACTCGTGGTAGTATACCTCGCGCATGATACCTGCATCCACTAGTTTCCGTACTTCCTCCAATATCACTTGGTTGCGCTCAGGCGCCTGGCCGCGCTTCTTTTGCTTGATGGGTTGGTACCCCTGGCGAATCTGGAGCTTATGTTCTGCTATCGTGCGTGGCACGCCTGTCATATGCTTTGGCTCCCATGCGAATATATCTAGGTTTGCATTTAAAAGAGAGCACATGGCCCTTTTTCCGCTATCCGAGAGCGCCCCTCCTATGTATCTCCTGTTCCAGGTAGTCAGGATGGATTGCCACCTTCCAATTGGGAGGTGGTGATCCATCCTTAGGTGGAATAGGTGGAGCCGGTGTTGTCATAGTATGACACTCGGATGCTGGTACGATTGTGTTGTAAATGGTGACGATTCCTCCCTCAACAGGGAACTTGATCATTCCGTGTGCCGTGGAGGGTACCGCCCGTATAGCCAAAATACCTGGTCTGCCTATGATCCCATTGTACGGAGAATGTGAGCGTATCACCATGAAGTTCATCCACGCCGTAGTGGAGTGTTCCTCATTCCCAATGGTTACAAGTAGACGCAGTTGCCCTATCGGCCAGATAGTGTCTCCACTAAAGCCAGTGAGCGGCGCCGTGGCCGGTACTAATTGGCTTCTTGTTTCTGGTCGTAACTGCACAAAACAGTGTTCGTACAGTACTTCTACTGACGACCCTCCATCCACATACATGCGACGAACATTGTGTGTTCCAATGCTTATCTCAATAGTGAGAGGCGCATCAATCACATCGCTTGCTGTGATGAGAGGGAATGAGATTTCCCTGCCGCGTGAAAAATTTTGGCCAATTTTCTGCCTCGTGCGGTAATAAGTGTGAAAACACTTATCCTTTTACCACTTATTTCCAATAATAACAAGACCAAAACGTGTAATTTATGTCGTAAAAGTCGGAATTATGCGTGGTTTGTGTTTTTATTGTGTTTTAGGACCAAAAGATGAAAAAGGAAGAAAACACGGCCTTTTACGGGATTTTATCGAAGAAAACGGGAAAAAACGAAGTCAAAAGATCAAGAGTGTAAAAAGAACGGAAGTCCAAGGCCTATTCTGAAGATTTATCGAAGAAAAAGTCTAAAGACGGAAGTTTAATGAAGTCGAAGAACTCAAGTCTAAATTAAAGAAGAAAAATTTCAAGACAAGTTCAAATCCCGAGACGACGTCGAGAAAAGACAAAGAATTAAATCGAGTCGAGAAGACGTGAAGAAAAAAAGAAAGAAGAGGCAACACATGCACTCCTTCCACTTTTCCTATAAATACCCTCCTAATACACATTAGGAGGGTGGTTAGTCTTTAGTTTAAGTTTTCATTTTTCACTTTTCTTTCTAGTTTTTAGAGAGAGAAAGTTCTAAACTTTCTCTCACTAAGTTTTCATCTTTCTTTCTTTTAATATTTCAAGATTAAACATTTATGTATTGCTTATTTCATTAATCAAGTTCTAGTTCAGCTTTTAATCCTTAATCTCATTCTACCTTTCTTTGATTTTAGATTGATTTTGGTGCGAATTTCATATGATCCGTGTTGTTCTTAATGATTTCGTGCTTAAAAAGTTAATCTTTTTATCATTCCTTAAGTTTTCATACGAATAAGCTTTGAGATCTTTGTGCTTATTGGCTTATTTTTATTTTTAGCTTATTTACTTATAAAAAGTTTTCCTAAAAAGTTTACATTTTTATTGTTTGATTTGAAAGTTTGCTTATTTTTGAGTTAGTAAAAGTTGTTATTAGTGCTTATTTGATCCATTTCACTTTTGATTCGTGGTAGTTTTGGGTATTAGCTTATTTAATATAGCTTATTACCTAGCTTATTTCGGATCCCATAAAAATCGGAAAGGGTCTAAACCCCTTTCCGATCAGCTTATTCCGACCAACACACCATCCCCTCTTTCCGATTGTCAAATCGGAAAAGGGTTTCTGCATATTCCGATTAGCATCCCCAATATTCCGATCCATCATATCGGATTATGGTTTTTAGGCTTATTCCGATTTGAGTTGTTCTCAACATTCCGATCGGAATCCTTTGTTTATTATTCCGACGGGTAAATTAGTGATATTCCGATTGAGGTAATTTTGTGATATTCCGATTGGGGAAACTTTAACACATTCCGATTTGATTTGTTTCCAACTATTCCGATTAGTCTCTTTTGCTACATTCCGATTGCTCCAGTTACGTTACTCCGATCAGTACTTTCCGATCATTATATTCCGACCAATATTCCGATTAATGCATTTTGAACATTCCGATTTGGCTGTAATTGTTTGTTTTCCAATGGTTTAGTTTCTTGTTTTTACAAAGTTTCTAAGTGTTAGTTTTATTTAGTGTGCTAGTATTTTTCTAATATTGTCTTTAAGTTTCCAAGCATTTATTTTAACTCATCCTTTTAGTATTAATCTTTAAACTTCTACTTTATTCAACGACATTTAAATTACTTGCTAATAGTTTAAAACAGATAATCAACCAAACCATTCTCTTGATCACCAAAAGATAATTGAGTCACACTCTAGATCGATAATCAATTCGAAAAGACTTGGGATTACGAATTTTGATACTTGGGGTAAAAGCCGAGTATTAAATGGCGTCGCTGCCGGGGAGTACTTTTATGAAAAGGAGACCAGAGGAGTGTAGAGAATTGATTGAAAACATGACTACTCACCACAAGAATTGGGATTCATCCGCATCCTCAAGATCTAACTCGAGAGTCAATGTTTCTTCTACTACTTTCAATCCTGAGATGACTGAAATTTCTCGACAACTCGCTGAGATGAACAAGAATTTCATGACCATGGCCACAAACCACTTTCAACAAGCTAAAGCCGTTGCTATTTCTTGTGACATGTATGGTGGTCCTCATTCTTACAATGATTGTCCTTCTACCCAATGTAATTTTTTTGAAAACGTTAACGCGACTTACGGTACTTATCCCACGGGAGGCTATCAAGCTCGTCCGCAAGGAGACCGTAGCTTGCTAAGTTATCGTTCAAATAACTATCTTGCTCCACACGGTTTCCCTCCTACAAACCAAAACCAACGACAAAGCTATAACTGAAACAATCAATCACAACCTCGTGCTACCAATCAATATCAATCCCAAAGAAACCCATAACCAACTCAAGGAAATTCTCAAGCTTACCAAGCTCCACCTCTCAATCAACCGATGGCATTAAATCAAGACGTCGAGACGTTCATGAAGACTAATCGGGAGATGGTGACGAATCTTCAGAGTCAAGTCATCAACTTGAAGGGAGAAATGGCAAAACAAGGGAGCGATATTCGAGCCGAGCTAAGGAATGACATGGCAAAACAAAGCAAAGAAATTCGTGCAGACATCAGAGATTCTTTCAGCACTCAAGCGCTTAACATACGTGATATGATCGGTTAGCTCATCCAAGGTAATCAACCCTCTTCTTCGGGTACTCTTCCGAGTAACACCGTTGCGAATCCAAGAGGGGAGATGAAAGCAATCACCACTCGTAGTGGAAAAGGTTATACGGAACCCGGGCTTCCTACACCTCCACCCGTGATTATGAACAAGGAAAAAGAGCAACTTTCCTCACCTCCTTCACCTTCTATCCCCCATTTCCCCAGCACCCGTGGTTGTGAGTGATCCTATTTCCCTAAAGCCTTCTTCTTCATCCAATATACCTTATCCTTCAAGGTTGAGGAAAGAGAAGCAAAAGAGCAAGGATGATATTCAAGTTTCAAACTTTCTCAAAATGTTTAAACAATTGAATTTTAACATCTCCTTTGCCGAGGATCTCGCTCACATGCCCAAATACGCTAAGATGTTTAAAGATCTTCTAAGTGACAAGGAGAAGCTTCTTGACATTGCTCAGACCCAACTTAATGAGAACTACTCCGCAGTGCTCTTAAGGAAATTGCCCACCAAACTTGGTGATCCGGGTCGCTTCTTGATTCCGTGCAACTTCCCGGGAGTAGAGAATTGCATGGCCCTAGCCGATCTAGGTGCCAGTATAAACTTAATGCCTTTAAGTGTTTGGAAGCAATTATCTCTCCCCGAGCTAGTCCCCACCAAAATGACTTTGGAATTAGCCAACCGTACGGTTGCTTATCCAGTGGGGATAGCCGAAGATGTCTTTGTTGGCGTTGACAAATTCACCTTCCCGGCGGATTTTGTTGTCGTTGACTACGAGATGGACCCTCGTGTTCTATTAATCGTTGGACGTCCCTTCCTAAGGACCGGTCGCACTCTCATTGATGTAGCCGCGGGTGAAATAATCATGAGAGTTGGTGACGATAAAATTGTCTTCAACATGGGTAAGATTTCTAAACAACCTTATTCATATGAGAGTGTTAATGCTATTGATGTTCTCGATGAGGCTTGTGAAGAACATTTTCATGATGCTTGCAAAAGTACTCTCTCTTCTCTACCCAATGTTGAGACCGTTGCCTCAATTGCTCCGACATTGACTCCTTTTGGAGAAAGTGACTTGGATGATTTCGAAGCTAGCTTGGGTCCTCTCGATATTAAGTATGATAATTCGTCCACCGATTGGGATGAAGACATTCTTACTATTGAGAGACTTCTTAATGAAGACCCGTCTTCTCCTCCTTCTCCTAAAGAGGTGACTAATGATGATCCATCGTTAGTTTCACCATCTATTGAGGATCCTCCCACTCTTGAGCTTAAGGACCTACCTCCTCATCATGAGTACGTTTTCCTTGAAGACAACAAGAAGTTATCGGTCATCATCGCAAAGGACCTGAAAGAAGAAGAAAAATCCCGACTTATCACCGTGTTGAAGAAGCATAAAAGAGCTATCGCTTGGAAAATCTCCGACATTCGCGGAATTGATCCTCACTTTTGCACACATAAAATTCTCATGGAGGACGACTTTAAGCCCACAATTCAAAGCCAACGAAGGGTGAATCCTAAAATCCATGAAGTCATCAAAAAAGAGGTTATCAAACTTCTTGATGCGGGTATGATTTACCCTATTTCAGATTCACCATGGGTTAGTCCAGTCCATTGTGTGCCTAAGAAAGGTGGAATCACCGTTGTGCCCAATGCCAACAACGAGTTAACTCCTACCCGTCTCGTTACTGGGTGGAGAGTTTGTATAGACTACCACAAACTCAATGATGCCACGAGAAAGGATCATTTCCCTCTACCTTTTATGGACCAAATGCTTGAACGTTTAGCGGGTAATGAATATTACTGCTTTCTTGATGGTTTCTCGGGTTATTTCCAAATACCCATCGATCCCCAAGATCAAGAGAAGACAACATTCACTTGTCCCTATGGCACATTTGCCTACAAAAGGATGCCTTTTGGCTTATGCAATGCCCCCGGGACATTCCAAAGGTGCATGTTGGCTATCTTCCATGACATGGTTGAGCAAACCATGGAAGTCTTCATGGATGATTTCTCGGTCTTTGGGGATTCCTTCTCTTCTTGCCTTGCCAATTTGGAACGTATGCTTAAGCGGTGCGAAGACACTCGCCTTGTTCTGAATTGGGAAAAATGCCATTTTATGGTAAAAGAAGGCATTGTGCTAGGACACAAAATCTCTAAAGCCGGTCTGGAAGTCGACCGTGCTAAATTAGATGTCATAGCCAAATTACCTCCACCTTCAACCGTGAAGGGTGTGAGAAGTTTTCTGGGTCATGCGGGCTTCTATCGTCGATTCATTCAGGATTTGTCTAAAATCGCTCGCCCGATGACCCACCTCTTGGAAAAAGATAATCCTTTTATCTTTTCTAAAGAGTGTATCGAAGCCTTCAATCTTCTTAAGGATAAGCTAACTAAGGCATCGGTCTTGGTTACCCCTAATTGGGAGCTACCCTTTGAATTGATGTGTGATGCTAGCGACTTTGCTATTGGAGCGGTTTTGGGTCAAAGAGTGAATAAACACTTCCAACCAATCCACTATGCTAGCAAAACAATGAAGGGGGCTCAATTGCATTATACGACAACCGAAAAAGAGCTTTTAGCTGTTGTCTATGCTTTTGAAAAATTTCGCCCCTATCTTGTTTTATCCACCATAATCGTATACACGGACCATTCCGCGTTGAAGTACTTGATGACTAAGCACGACTCTAAGCCAAGACTTCTTCGCTGGGTTTTACTCCTTCAAGAATTCAACATTGAAATTCGTGAAAAGAAGGGTGCCGAAAACCTAGCCGCGGATCATCTGAGTCGACTTGAGGATCCATATCAAGGGGATCATCCGAACAAAGAGATCAATGAATCTATCCCCCTTGAGACCTTAATGTCTATAAATCTCAATCTTGATGACACCCCGTGGTTTGCCGACATTGCAAACTACTTAGCGGGTGGTGTTCTCATCAAAGGGCTAACATCCCAACAAAAGAAGAAGTTCTTGAATGATGTCAAGACTTACTTTTGGGATGACCCTTTTCTATTCAAACAATGTGCTGGTCTGATCATTCGTCGATGTGTTGACGGACCGGAAGCTTTTGACATTCTCCAGGCTTGCCACAAAGGACCCACCGGTGGTCACTTTGGTCCCAACTACACCGCTAAGGAAGTGTTTGATTCTGGATTCTATTGGCCCACCATTTATCGTGACGCTCACGAAATGGTTAAGGATTCTGATGCTTGCCAACGCCAAGGCAAGATCACACATAAAGATGAGATGCCTCAAAATTTCATGCAAGAATGTGAAATCTTTGACGTATGGGGCATCGACTTTATGGGGCCATTTCCATCCTCAAAAGGGAACAAGTACATCCTCATCGCCGTCGACTATGTTTCTAAATGGGTTGAACCTAAGGCTCTCCCTACGAATGATGCGAGGGTGGTTGTGAACTTTTTAAAGTAGCTGTTTGCTCGATTCGACGTTCCTCGTGCTATTATCAGTGACCGCGGGACTCATTTTTACAACGATCAATTTGCAAGAGTCATGGCTAAGTATGGTGTTAATCACCGTCTTTCCACCGCCTCTCATCCCCAAACCAATGGGCAAGCCGAGATTTCCAACCGTGGATTGAAGCGAATTCTGGAGCGTACTGTGGGAGAGTATCGCGCCGCGTGGGCCGATAAGTTAGATGATGCTCTGTGGGCTGTCTGTACTGCTTATAAGACCCCGATCGGTTGTACACCTTATCGTCTTGTGTACGGGAAAGCATGCCACCTCCCCATCGAGCTGGAACATAAGGCGCACTGGGCCTTGAAGTGGGCTAACTTCGACATCAACAAAGCCGGTGATCATCGCAAGATTCAACTCAACGAGCTAAATGAACTAAGGAATGAAGCATATGAGAACTCGCTGATCTACAAGGAGAAGAACAAGATCATCCACGATGCTAGAATTAAGAACCGAGAGTTCCATGTTGGAGATCAAGTCTTACTTTTTAACTCTCGGTTGAAGATCTTCTCGGGCAAGTTGAAGAGCCGCTGGTCTGGTCCATTCACCATCGCCAAAGTCTTTCCATATGGGACCATTGAGCTTTCTCAGCCAAATGGGCCCAATTTCAAGGTGAATGGCCAGCGTTTGAAGCTGTACTTTGGTGAGGACATCTCTCAAGAGATGATTCCATCCCTCACCACGTTTCCCATGAACTAAATTGGGTCGAGTCCGGCTCGTAACTTGGTGAACAAAAACAAGCGCTTCTCGGGAGGCAACCCGTGATCTATCCTTTACTGCTTTCATAATAAGTGTAGGGGGAGCCCCGTATGTGTTTGTTGTCTTGTTTCTTGTGTTGTGCAGGGATTAAAGCTTCAAAGATCCACCTTGATGATTTTTGACGAACCGTGATACCGTGTTCCCATCTTCCCGGTTCTATCCTAAACTCTTGTGATTCAATATTTCATATCTTATATGTTCACATTGAATTCACTTTAGTTGTCCTTTCCTTAGCAAGATTTAAACAAAGTGCACAATGTCCTAAATGTAGGGGAGTTTACTCCCACATGCTTAAACATTGAGGATAATGTTTATCTCAAGTGTAGGGGGGACTTCTATCGAAGTAAGTGGTCTTTTCCATGAATTTGCCCTCAATTTAACCGGAAAACTTGATTTTTCGACATTTTTCAAAAATTATAATCTATTTTGGCCTAGTTGTATAGTTATATCTTCCTTTGTTATGTTTATTTTCTTTCCATTGCTAGAATAAATTTTCAATAAAGTGGTTTTTAAATTTTTCTTAGTCGTGAACATTTTGACTCAACCCGAGTTTACTTATCTAAGTTTACTCTAGCTAGTATCCTTAACGTGTTTAAGTCAAGTTTTGCTAGGCTTTTATATAGGGAGCTATAAAACGTGAAAGTCTTAACTCTCACGGGTTAAGAACAAGAACTTTTCGCAAGTTCCTATAATTGATCCTAGAGAGTTGTTTATCAAGGGAACTTTAAAATGCGATTTCTAAACTTGAAAAGGTCTAAGAATTTGCAAGATCCTATAGATGACTCGAAAACGAAAAACTTTGATTTAATAGGCTAAGCATCCACAAGTCTCATTCCTTGAGATTTTATACTGTGGAGGACGATAGATGATAGAGTCAATTATAAGTTTCGTATTCTTTCGTGAATTTATGTGAGTTATTTATAAGCCTATTCTCCCTTCGCTTGTTAATAAATTTATCTGCAATAAATAAGGTTGTACGATTTAAAAGGTTACTTAGCTTATAGCCCAAGATCGTTTAAAAGTTGCTCGGTACGGATTAGAGTTCATAGCCAAGGCATAACATATTGAAGCGGGATGCGAAGATTGGCGAGTCCGAAAAGGCCCTAACAAGGCATGAGGGCTACAGTTTGTTGCTAAAGATCCAAAAGTGATGTGAAGACTCATTTATCGAAAATCAATATGAAGGATCGAGACACACGACGAAAAGCAAATACTCCCCAAAAGATTATGGAGAAGTCTATCCAAAAAGACCCTAACAAGGTATGAGGATAAATAGATCCAAGACCTAAAAGGAGGCGGATCGTTGTATATCAAAGTCCAAAATAAAGATTGGAGAAAAATGAAGAAGTCGTGGTCCAAAGATGAAGAATCTCTTAAAACTTCAAGTGAAGAAATTCCTATTATGAAGAGAAGGCCACTATTTCATGAACGTCTCTCAAAGATTCGAAGTATGAAGTCGCTGCCAAATATCGGTCCGAGAAAGGTCTCAAATCGTGAAGCGAGTTATGCCAAGATATGAACTTTATGAGGTCCCGAGAAGCAGTTTTAAAAGATTTTGTCCTTTAGCTAACTATTGATTAAATCGTTCACTTTATTTTCGGCCTAAATAACTATCGAAATAAGTCGAACAATGCATCCTCGTGATCATTCAAGACAAAAATAAAATATAAGAGATACACCTAGGAATAAGGGAGTCTAAGTGAATAATTGGCCCACATGAATTCGTGTTAGTCTGCTAACTTATAATAACAATGATCTCATTTTTAAGCTTGGTATGGGGAACGTGAAACTTGAGGATGATAAACGTCCATGACTGCCAAAACCCAATGTAAGTTTTTAATTTCTTTACTTGTGTTTATCTTTTTATATTTAGTATTTAATAAAGGCCAAGGTGGGTTATTTATGATGGAAAATGTAAACCGTGCTTTAAAATTATTGCATTGCATGAGGGCATTGCAATGGTCAAGTGTAGGGGATTTAATAAGTGTGAAAACACTTATCCTTTTACCACTTATTTCGAATAATAACAAGACCAAAACGTGTAATTTATGTCGTAAAAGTCGGAATTATGCGTGGTTTGTGTTTTATTGTGTTTTAGGACCAAAAGATGAAAAAGGAAGAAAACACGGGCTTTCACGGGCTTTTATCGAAGAAAACGGGAAAAGACGAAGTCAAAAGATCAAGAGTGTCAAAAGATCAAGTCTAAAGACGGAAGTTTAATGAAGTCGAAGAACTCAAGTCTAAATTAAAGAAGAAAATTTTCAAGACAAGTTCAAATCCCGAGACGACGTCGAGAAAAGACAAAGAATTAAATCGAGTCGAGAAGACGTGAAGAAAAAAAGAAAGAAGAGGCAACACATGCACTCCTTCCACTTTTCCTATAAATACCCTCCTAATACACATTAGGAGGGTGGTTAGTCTTTAGTTTAAGTTTTCATTTTTCACTTTTCTTTCTAGTTTTTAGAGAGAGAAAGTTCTAAAATTTCTCTCACTAAGTTTTCATCTTTCTTTCTTTTAATCTTTCAAGATTAAACATTTATGTATTGCTTATTTCTTTAATCAAGTTCTAGTTAAGCTTTTAATCCTTAATCTCATTCTACCTTTCTTTGATTTTAGATTGATTTTGGTGCGAATTTCATATGATCCGTGTTGTTCTTAATGATTTCGTGCTTAAAAAGTTAATCTTTATATCATTCCTTAAGTTTTCATACGAATAAGCTTTGAGATCTTTGTGCTTATTGGCTTATTTTTATTTTTAGCTTATTTACTTATAAAAAGTTTTCCTAAAAAGTTTACATTTCTATTGTTTGATTTGAAAGTTTGCTTATTTTTGAGTTAGTAAAAGTTGTTATTAGTGCTTATTTGATCCATTTCACTTTTGATTCGTGGTAGTTTTGGGTATTAGCTTATTCACTATAGCTAATTACCTAGCTTATTTCGGATCCCATAAAAATCGGAAAGGGTCTAAACCCCTTTCCGATCAGCTTATTCCGACCAACACACCATCCCCTCTTTCCGATTGTCAAATCGGAAAAGGGTTTCTACATATTCCGATTAGCATCCCCAATATTCCGATCCATCAGATCGGATTAGGGTTTTGGGCTTATTTCGATTTGAGTTGTTCTCAACATTCTGATCGGAATCCTTTGTTTATTATTCCGACGGGTAAATTAGTGATATTCCGATTGAGGTAATTTTGTGATATTCCGATTGGGGAAACTTTAACACATTCCAATTTGATTTGTTTCCAACTATTCCAATTAGTCTCTTTTGCTACATTCCAATTGCTCCAGTTATGTTATTCCGATCAGTACTTTCCGATCATTATATTCCGACCAATATTCCGGTTAATGCATTTTGAACATTCCGATTTGGCTGTAATTGTTTGTTTTCCAATGGTTTAGTTTATTGTTTTTACAAAGTTTCTAAGTGTTAGTTTTATTTAGTGTGCTAGTATTTTTCTAATATTGCCTTTAAGTTTCCAATCATTTATTTTAACTCGTCATTTTAGTATTAATCTTTAAACTTCTACTTTATTCAACGACACTTAAATTACTTGCTAATAGTTTAAAATAGATAATCACCAAACCATTCTCTTGATCACCAAAAGACAATTGAGTCGCACTCTAGATCGATAGTCAATTCGAAAAGACTTGGGATTACGAATTTTGATACTTGGGGTAAAAGGCGAGTATTATGCGGCGTTGTCTGGATTGGATCATGTATATGGTCGAAGGTTTGTCCTTTTGGGGATCCTTCTTGTCATACTTTTTGTTGTCTTTTCCATCCTTCCAATCCATAACCAAGTGCTTGAGTTTACCTGATTTGATCAGTGACTCAATGTGCTTCTTGAGCTGGATACACTCCCCCGTACCATGGCCCTTGTCATTATGGAACTCGCAGAAGTGATTTCCTTGCCGACGGTCCGGTGGAGTTGTCATTGGGGGAGGCCTCGGAAAATTTTCCCCTTCCGTCAGCAAGATCTCTCGGTAGGACATCTTTAGGGGGGTAAACTTATCGTCCGGCCGTCCTCCTTTGTTTTGGCTCTTATAGTCTGAGCCCCTGCTATTGTTCTGATTGTTTTGACCGCCCGATTGCCTCCTGGACTGGTCGTTTGACCGGTAGCCGTTTCCTTTTGAAGGGTAAGCCGCGGCCACCGCCGTTTCTCCTTCTATGAAGTTTCTGACTCTCTCCATGAGGTCATCATACCTCTCTGGACGCTTGTCATTGAGACGCCTGATCAGCTCCCTATCTGTTATGGCGTGCATGTAGTCAGAGATTTTCAGGAGTTCCGGCATTGTCTTTTTGCGCGTGCACTCATCATTGAAGCGTTCACTGAAGGCTTCCGTGGAATCCCCCGGCCGTTGTTTGACAGTTGCCAATGAGACCGGATCCCTATTATACTTCTTCCTCTGAGTATAATTATTCTTGAATGCAGTGCGTAGTTCCGTGAAGCTATCAATGCTTCGTGGAGGGAGTCCCTCAAACCAGTCACGGGCATTGCCGATCAAAGTCGAATTGAACATTTGGCACCATATAGGCATGGGCCATCGCTTAATTTTAGCCTGCGTATCGAATATTTTAAGGTGATCATCCGGATCACCAGTTCCATCATAGGTCTTGACACACGCCGGCATGCGACGTTTGGTGTCCTCGGAATAGTTCCGTATGCGGAGAGTGAATGGGTCTTCCTTGGGATCCGCCCATGGACGGGTGAGCCTAGGGTCATCCCATGGGTCACACCACGGGCGGGAAAGATCCTCCGCTTTTGCATCTCGATAATAAGGGCCACCATAATACTTATCATTGTTTGGTGGTGGTGGAGGGGTACGCCTAGGTCGGCGACGCTTGGGCGGATGGTCGTCTGAGTCCTATCCTGATCGATCTGGAGACGGGGGTGGTGCCCCATCCCTTGGGTGAGGAACACTTTTTTGAGACGAGCCAGGAGCCTTTTTCCCAGTGTCCATCCTATCCCACACGCTTGTGCGGCGAGCAGCTCTGGCCAGCTCTCGATCTGGTCGCTCGGGTGAACTGTCGGACTTATCTCCCTGATAGGTGTGTAAACACCCATCCTTTTACCACTTAATTCGGGCTAAAACAAGACCAAAACACGTATTTAATATCATTTGTTTGGAATTATGCGTGGTTTTTGTGTTTATTGTGTTTTCAGAGCTAACCGGATGAATATTAAAGAAAACATGGGATTGCACGGGCTTTATCAAGGAAAAAGACTAAAGACGAAGTCTATTGTCCAAGAGATGCAAAAGATTTGAAGTCAATGGGCCGATTCGAAGATTTATCAAAGAAAAGGACCAAAGACGGAAGATTTACATAAGTCGAAGAAACTCAAGTCTATTTAACGAAGAAATTAAAAGACGAGTTGGATTTAATCGACGACAAATCCCGAATCAGAATCGAAAACGTCAACTTTTCTGAAAAGACGATAAGACAAGAAGAAAGGGAGAAAGCCCACTCACCAACCAACCACTAGGACTATAAATAGATCTCTCCCTTCACAATTTAAGAGGGAGTTCATTTTTTCTTTTTCCCAGTTCTAGGTTCGTAGCATCACAAACACCATTAGGGTGTTTGGTGATTTTTCATTTTCTTTTTCAATCTTGTAATCCTTAATCATTACCCTTGTTACTCTTCCATTAATCTATCAATTCCATCTTTTCATTCATCTTGTTCATCTCCATTTTTATTGCAAGTTTTTAAGTTCTTATTTGATTCAAGTTTGATTTTAAAAAGTAGTTGATTTAGTGTTTTTATTGGTGGGATTTGTTTCTTATGGTATTTGAATGATTTGTGTTTGATTTGGTAAAACCTTTTTGATTATTTGGTTTGATTCTGATAAAAAACGTGTTACTGCTATTGTTACTGTTCTTCCTGATCTGTCATTCCGTATAGACCAATTCCCAGTTCCCTTACTCGGAATATTTTAAATATTCCGATTAGAGCCTTTTATTCCGAGTAGCCCTGTTTACTTTACCTCCTATTCGGAATATTAGTTATTTCGAATAGCCATAACTTTCCGCATAGATATTTTTATTCCGCGTAAGGCAATATTATTCCGCATGACACAATTTTTCCGAATAGGACATTTTTTTCCGCATAGGCTATATTTTCCGAATAAGCAAGGTTTTTCCGAATAGAGTATTACATTCCGCATAAGCCATGTTTTCCGCATAAAGGTAATTTTTCCGAATGGGACTTTATTTTCCGCATAGGCATTTATATTCCGAATAGGATGTTTTTCCGCATAAGCCAATTTTCCGTTTAAGAGCTTTACATTCCGAATAGAGGAACTTTCCGAATAGCACTTTATTCCGTTTAGACTTACATTCCGCATAGGTCATTTTCAGTAAGGGTATTTTTCTGCTTTATCATTTAAATGTTTTTGATCTACTGTTTCTGGCTTTAATCTTTATTTACTTCATTCATTTAGAATAGAAAACCAAATCCACTTTTTGTCACCAAGAACAATCATTCCACTTTAAACTGAGATCAATTCGAGAGGATTCCGAGAAAAATATTTTGAACCCATTGCAAAACCTTGTATCAAATGGCGCCGCTGCCGGCTCTTCTCGTTAAGATCAAAAGTTTTTTGTGAGAATTTGGATTTTGGGATCCGTTCCCTGTGAACGTTACTTTTTCACAAACATTTTCAAAAACAACAAAAAAATATAAAATTTTCAAAAATCCTAAAAATTAAAAAACAATAAAAACCAAAAATATTTTTGTTTTGTTTTTCTTTGTTCATTCTTTTGCAGGTGTATGCGCACTCGATCCACGTCTTATCAAGAGCCCGAGCCTCTCGATCACTTAGACATGGCCGGTGTACCACCTCCAAACAATAATAACAACAACAACCCGCCTTTCAACAACATGAACAATAACAACAACAATGAGCCCCTTCCAGATAATCGCCCGATGATTGAACTGCTGCAAGCTCATGTTGATGGCAACACGGATCCAATTGTCATCCCTCCAATTGCCGCCAACAATTTCGAGCTCAAGTCAGGCTTTATCCAGATGGTCTCTGCTCAACCATTCTTGGGACGCCCCATTGATGATCCACACGACCACATCAAGAGATTTCTACAACTCACCAACACGGTCAAGTTCAATGGAGTTCCACAAGAAGTTATAAGGTTACAACTTTTTCCCTTTTCTTTAGAGGGACAAGCCCGACATTGGCTTGCTAAGGAACCGCCACAGAGTATTCTCTCGTGGACGGATTTGGAAACAAAGTTTATCAATTACTTTTTTCCACCCTCTCGTACTACCGCTTTGCGGAATGAAATTATAAACTTTGAACAAAAGTACGATGAGTCGTTCAGTGAATCTTGGGATCGTTTTAAAGATCTTTTAAGAAAAGGCCCACAACATGGTTTTACCAAAGTACATCAAATCAATACTTTTTACAATGGTTTAAGCATGAGTGACCAAGATTCACTGAACAGTGCCTCGGGGGGTAATCTATTGGCTAAGACTTCCAATGCTGCTTAGGACATCATTGAGAATAAATCTCGTGTGCAAACCAAGAGTGTTCGGACCAATGTTGCTAGTGCTAGCACTAATGACAGCGACAAGCGACTTGACAAAATCACCACGCTTCTTGAATCGCTTGTCACACACACCGTCAGCAACAACAACAGCAACAACGCCAAAAACGCTCAAGTAAACGCTGTTAGCCAACCTTGTGAGATATGTGGTGGTCCTCACTCGTACACCACTTGTACCGCCACCCAAGATTACCCTGCTGAGAATGTGAATGCGGCATATGGCACCTACCAACAACCTGCTTATCAAGCTAGACCTTAAGGTGACCGTAATTTGCTAAGCTACCACAGCAACAACTATCTTTCACCACCTGGTTTCCCTCCTACCAACCCAAACCAACAACAAAACCTTAACCGCCCTCCTCAACAACAACAACAACCTCGACAACCTTACATCCCTCCTCACAAGCAACAAAAACCACCTCAAAGAAACAATCAAGTCTACCAACAACCTGCTTACCAACCACCTGCATACAATGCTCCTCCCAACCAACCCACCGCTCTTCACCAAGAAGTGGAAACTTCTATGAGGACTAACGATGCGATAGTGGGAAATCTTCAGAGAGAGGTGCTCAACCTGAAAGCAGACTTGGTCAAGCAAGGAAACGATTTGAGAGCAGATATGAGAAATACGTTGGATAGCCAAACTAATGATCTGAGGAACATGATGGCTAGTTTCTTCCAAAGTAGTCAAACCTCTTCTTCGGGTACTCTTCCGAGTAACACCGTTGCGAATCCAAGAGGGGAGATGAAAGCAATCACCACTCGAAGTGGTAAAGGTACCAAGGAACCCGAGCTTCCTATACCTCCACCGGTGGTTGTGACTAAGGAGAACGAGTCGTCTGCTCCTATTCCTCATCCTTCTCCTTCCCCAATTTCTCCACCTCTTCCTTCTACCCCTCCTCCACCCGTGGTTGTGAGTGACCCTATTCCTCTAAAGCCTTCCTCTTCTTCCAATATACCTTATCCTTCAAGGTTGAGGAAAGAGAAGCAAAAGAGCAAGGATGATATTCAGGTTTCGAATTTCCTTAAAATGTTCAAAAAACTGAATTTCAATATCTCCTTCGCTGAGGCTCTCGCTCACATGCCCAAGTATGCCAAAATGTTTAAAGATCTTCTGAGCGACAAGGAAAAGCTCCTCGATATTGCCAACACCCAACTTAATGAGAACTGCTCTGTAGTGCTCTTAAGGAAATTGCCAACCAAGCTTGGTGATCCGGGTCGTTTTCTTATCCCTTGCAATTTCCCGGGAGTAGAGAATTGCATGGCCCTAGCCGATCTAGGTGCCAGTATTAATCTCATGCCTCTAAGTGTTTGGAAGCAATTATCTCTCCCAGAGCTAGTCCCCACCAAAATGACTTTGGAATTAGCTAACCGTACGGTTGCTTATCCAGTGGGGATACCCGAAGACGTCATTGTAGGAGTCGACAAATTCACCTTCCCTGCTGATTTTGTTGTCGTCGACTACGAGATGGACCCCCGTGTGCCACTCATTGTTGGTCGTCCATTCTTGAGGACCGGTCGCACTCTCATCGATGTTGAAGCCGGTGAGCTTATCATGAGAGTGGGTGACGATAAAGTAGTCTTCAACATGGGAAAGCTTTCTAAACAGCCTTATTCCTACGAGAGTGTTAATTGTATTGACGTTCTTGATGAGGCTTGTGAAGAACACTTCAAGGATGCTTGTAAAAATATTCCTACCTGTCTTCCCAATGTTGAGACCGTTTCCTCTATCGACTCATCACTATCTCTCTTTGGAGAAAGTGATTTCCTTTGGAAAGATTTGGAAGCCACCCTGGAAGATGTGAAGCAAGACAATGACGATTCTACTGCCAATTGGGATGACGATCTTAGTTTCATTGCAAATATCCTCAGAGAAGACAATCCTTCCCCTCCATCTCCCACTGTTATTGCTATCGAGACTCCGACTTCGAATACGCCTCCCGTCGAAAATCCTCCGGATTTGGAACTTAAGGAGTTGCCGCCCCATCTTGAGTATGTATTCCTCGAAGAAGAGAAGAAGTCGCCAGTCATCATTGCTAAGGATTTGAAGGATGAAGAGAAAGCTCGACTCGTCGCCGTGTTGAAAGATCACAAGAAGGCTATTGCTTGGAAGATTTCCGATATTCGTGGAGTTGATCCTCACTTCTGCACACACAAAATTCTCATGGAGGACGACGTTAAGCCCACAATTCAAAGCCAACGAAGAGTGAATCCAAAAATCCATGAAGTCATCAAAACAGAGGTTCTCAAACTTCTTGATGCGGGTATGATTTACCCTATTTCGGATTCCCCATGGGTTAGTCCAATCCATTGTGTGCCCAAGAAGGGCGGAATAACCGTTGTTCCCAATGAACACAACGAGTTGATTCCCACTCGTCTCGTTACTGGGTGGAGAGTTTGTATAGACTACCGCAAACTCAATGATGCCACGAGAAAGGATCATTTCCCTCTACCTTTTATGGACCAAATGCTTGAACGCTTAGCAGGAAATGAATATTACTGCTTTCTTGATGGTTTCTCAGGTTATTTTCAAATACCCATCGATCCCCAAGATCAAGAGAAGACTACATTCACTTGTCCCTATGGCACTTTCGCTTACAAAAGAATGCCTTTTGGCTTATGTAATGCGCCCGGGACTTTCCAAAGGTGTATGTTAGCTATCTTCCATGACATGGTTGAACAAACCATGGAAGTCTTTATGGATGATTTCTCGGTCTTCGGGGATTCCTTCTCTTCTTGCCTTGCCAATTTGGAACGTATGCTCAAGCGGTGCGAAGACACTCGCCTTGTTCTAAATTGGGAAAAATGCCATTTCATGGTAAAAGAAGGCGTCGTGCTTGGACATAAGATCTCGAAAGCCGGTCTTGAAGTTGACCGTGCTAGAGTCGATGTTATCGCAAAGTTGCCTCCACCTTCAACTGTGAAGGGTGTGAGAAGTTTCCTGGGTCATGCGGGCTTCTACCGTCGATTCATCAAAGATTTCTCTCAAATCGCTCGCCCGATGACCCACCTCTTGGAAAAAGATACTCCTTTTATCTTCTCCAAAGAGTGTCTTGAAGCCTTCAACTCGCTTAAGGATAAGCTAACTAAGGCACCCGTCTTAGTTACCCCTAATTGGGAGCTGCCTTTTTAGTTGATGTGCGATGCTAGTGATTTTGCTATTGGAGCGGTTCTTGGACAAAGAGTGAACAAACACTTCCAACCGATCCATTACGCTAGCAAGACAATGACTGGGGCACAATTGCATTATACGACAACCGAAAAAGAGCTTTTAGCTGTTGTCTATGCTTTTGAAAAGTTCCGCCCCTATCTTGTCCTTTCCACCACCATCGTGTATACCGATCATTCCGCGCTGAAGTACTTGTTGACAAAGCAAGATTCCAAACCAAGACTTCTTCGCTGGGTTTTGCTGCTCCAGGAATTTAAAATCGAAATTCGCGATAAAAAAGGAGCAGAAAACTTAGCCGCGGATCATCTTAGCAGACTTGAGGATCCTTACCAAGGGGATCATCCGAACAAAGAAATCAATGATTCTTTTCCCTTGGAGACCTTAATGTCTATAAACTCGAAGCCGAATGAAACCCCGTGGTTTGCGGACTTTGCAAACTACTTGGCGGGTGGAATTCTCAAGGAAGGGTTGACGTCTCAGCAAAAGAAAAAGTTCTTCACCGACATTAAGACTTACTTTTGGGACGACCCTTACCTATTCAAACAATGTGCCGACCTGATTATCCGTCGATGTGTTGATGGACCGGCAGCGTCTGAAATTCTTGATGCTTGCCACAAAGGACCCACCGGTGGTCACTTTGGTCCCAACTACACCGTAAAGAAAGTGTTTGATTCGGGATTTTATTGGCCCTCCATATATCGTGACGCTCACGATATGGTTAAAAGATGTGATGTTTGCCAAAAGCAAGGCAAAATCACACATAAAGACGAGATGCCTCAGAATTTCATTCAAGAGTGTGAAATTTTTGATGTTTGGGGTATCGACTTTATGGGGCCATCCCTCACCATGTTCCCCTTGAACTAATTTTGGGTCGAGTCAGGCTCGTGACTCGGTTATCAAAAACAAGCGCTCCTCGAGAGGCAGCCCGAGTATCTATCCATTTAACCCCCTAAGTGTAGGGGAGGACCTATTTTGGTCGTTCGTGTTTGTGTGGTGATGTGATTACAGGGATAACTGCAATCTTGGAAATCTTTGAAGAACCGTGCTCCCGTGATATCCGAAATCCGGTTCTATCTCTCAAATATCGTGATTCAATTTTCTTCATACTCACATTTGAAATTGATCACTTTAGTCGTCTCTTCCTTAACTCGAGTTAACCAACGTGCACAATGTCATAAGTGTAGGGGAGACTTTTCCCACATGCTTAAACATTGAGGACAATGTTTATCTTAAGTGTAGGGGGGACTTCTATCGAAGTTTTAAGTGGACTTTTCCATGAAAATGCCTTCATTTAACCGGAAAATCCTATTTTTCAACATTTTTCAAAATTTTTATTAACTTTGGCCATTTAGTCGTAATTTTTAAATTTTTATCGTTGCTTTCATATGAATATATTCCGCAATAAAGTCAAAAATATTATTAAAGTGGTATAGCTAGTTTAGAAGTCTTTGATCTATTAGGCCCGTTGCGTTTATTTTGACTCAACCCGAATAGACTTATCCAAGTTTATTCTAGCTAGTATCCTTAACCATGTAGACCTTAATTGGTTTATTAGGCTAAGTGTCCACGAGTCTCATTACTTGAGATTTTAAATTGTGGAGAACGAGAAATGATAGAGTCAATTATAAGTCGGTATTCTTGCGCAAGCTCACTTGGTGTAATTATTTGCCTATTCTCCCATCACTTGCTAATAATTTATCTGCAATAAGTAAGGTCTTACGATTCGAAAAGTTACTTAGCTTCTAGCCCAAGATCGTTTAAAAGTTGCTCGGTAATGATAAGAGTTCATAGCCAAGGCATAACTTATGAAGCGGGGCGCGAAGATTGGCGAGTCTGAAATGGCCCTAACAAGGCATGAGGATTCCATTTTATTGCTGAAGATCCAAAGTGATGTGAAAAGCATTATTCCTAAAGTCAATATGAAGGATCAAGACTCACGACGAAAAGCAATCAACTCCCATAAAGATCATGGAGAAGTCTATCCGAAAAGACCCTAACAAGGTATGAGGATAAATAGATCCAAGTCCGAAAAGGAGGCGGATCGTTGTATCTCAAAATCCCAATTAGAGATTGAAGAAATAATCATGAAGTCGTGGTCAACAAAGTTGGAGTACCCCTCAAAAGTCTCCAAGTGAAGAAACTCTATTATGATGAGAAGACCATTATCTCAAGAACGTCTCTCGAAGATATGAAGTATGAAGTACATGCCAAATATCGGCCCGAGAAAGGTCTCAAATCGTGAACCATGTTATGCCAAGATATGAACTTTTTGATATCCCGAGAAGCAGTTTTAAGAGATTTTGTCCTTTAGCTAACTATTGATCAAATCGTCCTACTTTGCTTTCAGCTTTAATAAACTATCGAAATAAGTCCAAAAATGCATCTTCATGATCATTCTAAGACAAAAATAAAATATAAGAGATACACCTAGGAATAAGGGAGTTTAAGCATTTAATTAAGCCATGTGTGTAAGTGTTTGATTTACTAACTTATAATAACAATGATCTCGTTTTTAAGCTTAGTTTGGGGAACGTGAAACTTGAGGGTGATAAATCTTCGCAACACCAAAGCCCTAATGTAAGTCCTTAATTTCTTTACAAGTTATTTCCATCTTTTTGTTTATTTTAAAGTTTTAAGTTCTCTTAGTATTTTAATTGTTGTTTAGTAGAATTTAAATAAGGCCAAGGTTGATTGATTATGAGAAAAATGTAAAATTGCTTTATCACTAAGCATTGCATGAGGGCATGGCAATGGTTAAGTGTAGGGGATTTGATAGGTGTGTAAACACCCATCCTTTTACCACTTAATTCGGGCTAAAACGAGACCAAAACACGTATTTAATATCATTTGTTTGGAATTATGCGTGGTTTTTGTGTTTATTGTGTTTTCAGAGCTAACCGGATGAATATTAAAGAAAACATGGGATTGCACGGGCTTTATCAAGGAAAAAGACTAAAGACGAAGTCTATTGTCCAAGAGATGCAAAAGATTTGAAGTCAATGGGCCGATTCGAAGATTTATCGAAGAAAAGGACCAAAGACGGAAGATTTACATAAGTCGAAGAAACTCAAGTCTATTTAATGAAGAAATTAAAAGACGAGTTGGATTTAATCGACGACAAATCCCGAATCAGAATCGAAAACGTCAACTTTTCTGAGAAGACGAGAAGACAAGAAGAAAGGGAGAAAGCCCACTCACCAACCAACCACTAGGACTATAAATAGATCTCTCCCTTCACAATTTAAGAGGGAGTTCATTTTTTCTTTTTCCCAGTTCTAGGTTCGTAGCATCACAAACACCATTATGGTGTTTGGTGATTTTTCATTTTCTTTTTCAATCTTGTAATCCTTAATCATTACCCTTGTTACTCTTCCATTAATCTATCAATTCCATCTTTTCATTCATCTTGTTCATCTCCATTTTTATTGCAAGTTTTTAAGTTCTTATTTGATTCAAGTTTGATTTTAAAAAGTTGTTGATTTAGTGTTTTTATTGGTGGGATTTGTTTCTTATGGTATTTAAATGATTTGTGTTTGATTTGGTAAAACCTTTTTGATTATTTGGTTTGATTCTGATAAAAAACGTGTTACTGCTATTGTTACTGTTCTTCCTGATCTGTCATTCCGTATAGACCAATTCCCAGTTCCCTTACTCGGAATATTTTAAATATTCCGATTAGAGCCTTTTATTCCGAGTAACCCTGTTTACATTACCTCCTATTCGGAATATTAGTTATTCCGAATAGCCATAACTTTCCGCATAGATATTTTTATTCCGCGTAAGGCAATATTATTCCGCATGACACAATTTTTCCGAATAGGACATTTTTTTCCGCATAGGCTATATTTTCCGAATAAGCAAGGTTTTTCCGAATAGAGTATTACATTCCGCATAAGCCATGTTTTCCGCATAAAGGTAATTTTTCCGAATGGGACTTTATTTTCCGCATAGGCATTTATATTCCGAATAGGATGTTTTTCCGCATAAGCCAATTTTCCGTTTAAGAGCTTTACATTCCGAATAGAGGAACTTTCCGAATAGCACTTTATTCCGTTTAGACTTACATTCCGCATAGGTCATTTTCAGTAAGGGTATTTTTCTGCTTTATCATTTAAATGTTTTTGATCTACTGTTTCTGGCTTTAATCTTTATTTACTTCATTCATTTAGAATAGAAAACCAAATCCACTTTTTGTCACCAAGAACAATCATTCCACTTTAAACTGAGATCAATTCGAGAGGATTCCGAGAAAAATATTTTGAACCCATTGCAAAACCTTGTATCACTCCCCCTTCTCGAGACTGCGTTAGTTCCTGTATGAGGCGATCTCCTATGCGCTCGAACACATTCCTAGGTTGAGGAGTTTCCTCAAAGATGCTCTGCTCCTGGGGCTGGGCTTTCCTTTTCTATGATTTTGGGAAGAGGTGATTGGTCTGGTATTGCCAAAGTTGAGTCTACATTGGAGGTTCCTCCCTAGATTCAACCTTGATGCAATCCCTGGGACGATCCTATCAAAGTTCTGCGTGAGAACTCGAGTGAGATCCTCCTCGCTGAGTGGTTGGACTTCTACTTCCTCCTCAATCGATGGTCTGCGCGGCTCCTTGTTAGGAGGAGTGGGCGCACTCCCTGGATCAGGGTTATCCAGAGTTGAAGTAGGTGGGGTGTTATGGAGATCGTGCTCGTCACCCCCATGGGCTGAAAACCACCACAGTTACCAGGTCCGCCCGCAGGGCGGCTAGGAGATTGGTTGGGGATGAGTATCCCTTCCCCTTGGGACTTCTGATTTCCAGGATTTGTGTTCCTGGGATTAGCTTGTGGATGCCCCTTCGTCATTGGAAATTCAAGATGAGGTTTTGCTCTAGCTTAGTGTTATGGGTCCCACGGATGGCGCCAACTTGTTGATGCAAAAGTTGGGTGATCCTTGCTAGACCCGAATTAGGCTTAATTCGGGTTGGCTGGGCTCCGGCTCCTTCACCAAGTGAACTGTTTGGTTGGGATCCTGCACACTAAACAACACGCGTTAGGCTTACCGTGGGAATGTTTCCCACAATTAGACTCTGGCGTGAGAGTAAGTAATCGGTCAGGGTTTTATTTGAGTTGAGAGTATAGAACGTGATACCTTTGTGGAACCCTTGGGGGTTCCTTTTATAGGCAGTGGAACCCTAGTGGGCTGCCACTGATACTTCGGCCTCAAGGAAAGGATAAGTACCAGAATTAGAATTATTGTTATCTTCTAATTATGGTGAGTGAATATCCTCTTCTTTGGGGTAAACCTATTCCTAGACAGAATATGATTCTGTCTAACCCTGTGCCGCCCGCGCCGGGCCGTGGGCCGCACACGTGTGTGCGGTTACTGTTCATCCAAGCCCATAAGCTTAAATGACATATTCCCACCCATCTGTGATGGGCCGGATACGGGTAGTACCCGTGGGCCGGGTTCCTGACCCGGCTGGGGACTATACGTCATCAATTATCATTCATCATACCATATTGTAACAGACTACCTTTACAATGTATCATCACAAGACTTATTATATTTTGACGAATGATTTCTTAAACTCCAAATGACTCGTGAATTGTGCATAATAGCTGGAATACAAGCCGAAAGTTTATCATGATGTACAAAAGATCTAGTACATCTACTCAAATCCTGCCTAGCAGGTCTACTGGATGGGGCTGGTAATGGTAGGGCTGGTAAGACTGCATGTGCCGACAGGGTACTCTGCGATGCCTGTTTAAGCCAATCAGGACTCCTTAAGCAAACTGAGTACAATCAGCAACTGGGACCGTAGTCTGCCAACGAATCCTCGAAGGTAGGCAGTCTCTGATGTCACTCAATCGTGACGAACAGTTGCAAGATCAAAGAAGGTGGACAAGGAATGCCCTTGTGCAGTAAGAGAAGAGTGGGTCTTATGTTGAAGACCCCCTCCAAGGTGTGAATATGCAAATGGAGGAAGTAGTTCTCCTCCAACAACCTCTGTAAGGCCTCGTCAGTCGTGGCCCAAAGACCTCGTGCTATATGGGTATCTGCCCATATGTTCCAAGAGAGAGAGAGAGTCTATGTGCTCATGCATGACAGTATGCCCGCCTGGCCTGCTATCAACAGGCTGCGGACGTCCGTCATGTCCTGCTCTTGGCTCATGGCCAGAGCAGCAATCCGAACTTGAACAGGATCAGTATGTCTAGTTCTGGAACCCTCTCCGACCTTAAATCTCGGCTTGTAGGTTTTCCAAATGAACATCTACCGTCGTGAGCTTAACCAACTAAGTGTAGTTGACCCTACATCGACTTTTCCTAGTTGACAACTTCCTAGTTTGTCCTCTCTTAATTATTAGTAATCGTTCCGCGAGCTTCTATCGCTTTGTCGGATTGAAGGTCAAACCTTCATATAATACTATCCATCCATAGTAGTAGCAGCATCCAAATACTGCTCAATCGGATGTATAGTGCTAAACGGATAAAGATATCTTTGCATCGCTTTCTATCCATCCATAGTAGTAGCAGCATCCAAATACTGCTCATTCGGATGTTTAGAGCGACCCGGGTAAAGATCTCTTTGCGCTGCTTTCCGTTCATCCGTAATGAAAGCAGCGCCCAATTACTGCTCAATCGGACTTATAGAGCGATCCGGATAACTATCTTTTTACATTGTTGGCACCATTCGTTTCTGAGCATGTCTAAAACGAACCTTTAGAACTATGACATCTATACACAAACAGATGGCAAAGTTTTTAATAGCTTCGAGGACAATGCTAAAATAACGGGGTAGTGCTGTAAAATCCACGATTTTACCATGTTAAAAATGTAATAAAAGTCTACCCGATGATACCAGAACATTTCTCAACCTAGTAAAACCCAAGATTTTTTGTTTATTAAATAATAATGAAGTATGTTTCAAAACCCTTTTTTAACAATACAAAAGTTATTTGAATTGAAAACAAGACAAAAGTCGTACAACCCGCGTACCGACAATTTAATAATTTAAGTACATAAATTATTGTCGAGAGATACTTGATAAACGATTTGATTTAAATTGTTTAATATTTCATTTATCTACGGAGAGATTAAATGAGAAGTATCTTCATTAAAACGATACTTATTCTTATTTAAAACGATATACGACAAATAATCGTCGTTTAAACGAACGCACACATTATTTATATTATAAGACATATCAATAATACATTTTATTGGAAAAGTCATTTTAAGATTAGTAACGCGGTTTTCTTAAAACGAAACTAATTTTATAAAATGTAAACGAGCCCCGAACAGTGTATTAACGAAAGTTATAATATAAATTACACCTTAAGCCCTTACAAAATAATTGCAACATTAGCCCTAAACTATAAGGAGCTTGGCAAATTGTTTTTATAACTTTTGATGGGTATATATAGGTGCATTAGGGTTTCCCCTCATTTCATACCCTAATACTAAACTTGAACACACACAAACATATCCCTCTAATGTGGCAGCCGCCACTTTTCCGGTGGGTAAATTTCGGCCACCATAAAAATTTTGCCGCCACCTTTTATTCATAGATCCTATAGATCTACATGTATGTACACCATCCAAACCATTTTGTCACTTCATCCGCCAGTCGCCGCTATTGTAGGCCTCCACCACCACAGCCCTGGTGATCATCTTGATGTCCTCCACCACCAGCCGCCACCCTCATCGCCGCTGCCCCACCATTTCGTGGCTCCTAGCCATGCAGCCGCCACCATTCTCACTGCCATCACCACCAGCAGCCTTTTCATCATCATCACAGCAACCACCATGTGTGGCCATCTACCATCAGCCGTCACATCTTCCAAACAGTGGCTCAGCCACCGCTGTTGAGATCATCACGCCACCACCAGCCCTCCACCCACTAATCACCGCCACCATGCCCATCTACATCCTCCAGCCACCTTTTTCGTGACATCATCACCACCAGATCCGGTGGCCATGAAACACCACCACTATAGATCCGAACGGGGGTGTTTGTTTGTTGCTGTAAATCAGCAAAGAGATGTTGTCTTTCGGCTTATTATATACCCATGGGTACATTGGGTCTTAGCAACACCACCATCATCAGGTGTACGTGTTTACAGCAACAACGTAGGCTACATCCGGTTCATGGGCAGCAGCGGGGGTGTTTGGAACTACTGGTAAGACGAGCAGTGGGTGTATTTGGATCTGTGGTTTATAACAGGAAGAAGGGGGCGTTTGGATATATGGATAACAGCAAGAAGGGGGGGCTGTTTGGATCTATGGGTTACGAAAACATGCAGGGGCTGTTTGGATCTGCTGTTGGAGTAACATGCATGGCGTCTATATTGGATATTGGAGTCGAGAGTGTCTAGATCTGCTGTTTGAGGTGCGTTTGGGACTACATGAAGCCTAAGGGGCTATTTGGGATTAACAACACGCTTAGGGGACGTTTGGGACTGCTGATGACGAGTGCTCGAAAGGCTGCTGAGATGTATATAGCGTTAGGGGTATGCCTATGTTGTAATATAAACTTGCATGTAGTATATTCCCACCGATAGTGTAATATTTCCACTGTTAGTTGTAATATTATCACTGACCTCTTCATGATTGCCACTGTTAATGTTATACAAACTAACTTACCACTGTTAACTTTAAGGTTCCCACTGGTACCTTTAAAGTTACCACTGGTAGCCTTAACCTAGCCACTGTTTTCATACTTGTACCCACTGATTTTATAAGATAACCACTGTTTTCAATAAAGTAACCACTGTTAGCTTTATTAGCCACGGTTGGTACACAAAAACTATTTTAATAGTTTTAGAATAAAAATATTAAATTTTTATCAACATAAAATATTTTGTAAGTCAATATTTAATTAATAATAGTTTATTAATTATTTTTGGAACATAATAAATTATCAAATAAATTTAATAATTTATTTTTAAGGACAACAATATCATACATGTTTTGTGAACATCGGGAATATACGGAAACAGTGAATAAACAACATCCACACTTAACAATCATCATAACAGTATTAATTAAATATACTGTGATAACAAAAATAAACGTATGACCAATTAAACTGCATGCATTTATTATTTATGCATATACTGAGACGTACTTAATTACTTAGGTATTCGATGTACTATGTGCTTTGTGATTGTATACTTAATCATCCTCGAGTTGTATTATACAGGTGAGTTCATAGCCTCGCATTTTAAATCTTTTTATAATTTTTCAAACCCGCGAGGGGGAGACATGCTATTAAATAACTGTAACTTGTTTGACAAATATGATTATAATTTAATTCATAGAATACCAATTGAACTGTAACCTGTTTTGACAGTATGATTGATGGATATTTAGTTTATAGAAAGTAAATTAAACGATAATCTGTTTAAACAATAGGATAGATATTTATTCTATAAAACGCAAATTGAATGGTACTCCTAATTACGGTTGCCTATTGTAGAAACTGTTAAATTGTGGGAAATTTCCCGAATGTTATAAATAGATCTATTTGGGATTGACCATCCCCATCTGGGTGAGTCATGCTCACTGTGCCTTGGTCGGGCCAACAGATGTATACCATGTTGGAACTAGGTTTGGGTGTCTTTTTGTAGGACACTACGTTCTCATCTTTTGAGAACTATGGAAGGTTAAGCTTCAGTCTCGAGTAATAGAAAATGTAATTATCTTTTGTATAAATGCTTTGTGCATTGCTACTATCTATAAGGTTTGCGTTACTAAACTTAATAATATACCACTTAGCAAATACTGTGATGGAAATATTGGAAATATTAAACTTGATTATTTTACACTATTTACTGTAATGGAAGTATTAGATATGCTAAACTTGATTATTTTACACTATTTAGTAAAATACTGTAATGGAAGTATTAGATATACTAAACATGATTATTTTACACTACTTAGTAAAATACTGTAATGGAAGTATTAGATATACTAAACTTGATTATTTTACACTATTTAGTAAAATACTGTAATGGAAATATTGGATATGATAAACTTGATTATTTTACAACTGCTTAGTAAAATACTGAAATGGAAATATAGGAGATACTAGACTTAATCTTTCACTGCTTAATAAAACTTACTGAACTTGATTTTATACTGCTTAGTACATTAAGGAATGGAATAATTGTAAACTTTGAATTTGTCTTTTATATCAAATATTGAACAACACCATGTAGGACAACTTAAAATCCTAAACTATGATTTTACAAAACTCTATGTATTCACCAACTTTATGTTGACTGTTTTAAGCATGTTTTTCCCAGGTTATTAAGCAAGATTATATGAGCATGGACTGAGAATCATTTAGGAGCATAAAAATGACGGGGGATTTTCCTTTTATTCTGATATTTATAACAAATGATATTCAACGATTTGAACGATTGTACCAAATTAATGTTTATATCAATTGTATTTCAAAAATCATATAATTATGATATGTGCTTTGTAAGCTATTTCATCATCGATCCACCACTGTGATACCTGCTCTATGGGGGTGTTACAAATTAAATAAAAGGTTTGAGTGATTTTTGATTTTTTGCAAATCCTAATTACATTTTTTAGGATTGATTGCAATTATCTAGGAATTTTTAGGTTAATTTTTAAATTTCGTCATACTTTACGGTTTTACGTGCACGACTTTTCGTCTTAGTTTAATTTAGAACCGTAATCGTCATCCTTTTCTATTTTCTTTTCTCATAATCATAATCACACATTTAATCATCTCTTTATACAACACACTAGCCTCCTTGAGAACGAACTTACTCATTGGGTCATTTACAAGTGGTTTTCCTAAACCATTTGTTTAATACTTATCCTAATTACCTCGTTTTCCTAAACGAGTGTGAATTTAAAACTATCAGGTCTCACTGGTAGTGGGAATAATTTTTTTAAGGTTGGGATTTGTTTGACGTGATGTGAATCACTTGGGGGTAAGACCAATTTCACTTAACCCTTTGTTTTGCTTGAATTCGCAACTGGGTAAAGAAGACTATGAATAGTAGTAATAATTACTACAGTAATTGTTTGGAGGGAATTATGAATGTTTGGTTTTGCACACATTTGGTCCCTGGTGTTTCTTGTTTCTTTCACTTGGTAATAAAAAACGACCAACTTCCATTTCCTTTGTTAAATAAGTCTTTTTTTTCATACTTTTGGCACAAAACTTTTCCAAAAAGATTTCAAGGGTTTCTTTTGCTATTTTCTTGATTCTTTGAGGACTGAAATTGAACTTTCTTGATAATTGAAGGATCTTTCTTGTATGTTTGTCATTGAGGAGGACATTTGTTGATAAATCTTCATTTATGAGGGACTAAACATGCCAATTCTTCAAAGTTGAGGGGCCTCTTTGTCATTTTGACAAACTTAAGGGACCAAACTTATAATTATGAATATACAAGGGTATTAAGTATAATTTCTTCTTTGATAAAAGATCATTCTTGTACATCTTCAAATCTTCAAGGACTTTTCTTTAAGAAATCACAAACTAGGGCCCGGTTCATTGTGCTGCTTCGTTTCTCGTGTTCGTTTTTCCTTGTTTCTTGTGAACTTTTTTCTTTTTCACGATATCCATATCTAAAATACAAAAGTAAACAAACACAAGCATATATATGGTATTTTAATGACATTTTATGCATTTAAAGCCCGAAAAGAACAATGTATAAATGCCATCTCATCAGTGTTCTACATCAAAGCTGCTCAAAATCATGAGACGAGTACACTCCAAGCACCCAATTAGCCTGAAATCAACACAATCAAAAAGCCCCAATCTAGTTCATCAACGGATAACTTCAATTAACAGAATCAGGCCACGTGGAAGAAGGAGATTGGTTGGAACACGTCACCTACCTCCAACAAACTTCATCCCAGCTTCTATAAATACCCCAGTAGTTCTTCGTTTTCAGATGTACTTAGTGTGTGTGATTTTCACACACTTCTTAAATTTCTCTCAAGTTTCAATTAGCAAGTTAGTTAAATACTACTCTCAAGTGATTGACAACCACTTGAGAGTTAGTTAGACTTTATAACCAACTTTGTAACCACTTTCTTTCATCAATAAAAATTCAGTTCACCTCATATCTCATTCTTACTTGTAACACCCCACTTTGATAAGTGGACCGTTATGCAAGGTAATATGTAGTAAAACATACATGACCATAGGGAAAACTGGAATCAAACATCGGTTCCCAAATATAAGCCCAAAATTTAAATAAAGTAAATGAACTAGGAAAGACTAGACAAGCATAAGTATATGGCAAAAAGGAGAAGAAGTCTATGGCAGCTTCCATCCTATGCACTTCCTCCAAATGCTTGAGTCCGTCCTTGGGTACCTTCCGTTTTGGGATATGGAAAGGAAAGTAACGGCTAAGCATAACGCTCAGTGCACTGATATACAACATAGTATGAATGGCTGAAACATAAATAAGAGTGATAGCAGCGGAATAAAATCAGTTCTAAGCAATTTGGATTCATGTTCATGGAAGATATTGCTTTTATACATAGTCTCATCGTCCAAAATGGGCATAAAATGCATTAAATATCATGAAAAATGCCAAATATAGGCTTGTGTTTGTTACATGTGTACTTTAGGTACGGATATTGAGAAAATGACAAAAGATCACAAGAAACAAGCAAAAACAAACACAGGAAACGAAGCCGCACAATAAACCAAGCCCTAATGGTGATTTTCCAAGAATAACCCTTGAAGATTTGAAGATTATACAAGAAGGGTACTCCAATATTGAATAATTGACACATTAAACCCTTGTATATTCATAATTACAAGTTCGATCCTTAAAGTTTGTCAAAATTACAAAAAGGCCCCTCTACTTTAAAGAATTGGCAAGAATGGTCCCTAAAAAATGAAGACTTGTCAATGTTAGTCCTCCAAGAAGTCAACAATACAAGTCAAGACCATCAAGTTTGAAGAAAATGCCAAAACACCCCTTCAACTATCATGAATTTACAAGAAATACCCTTGAAAATACTTTTGGAAACTATTTGGGGCAAAAGTGTGAAAACTGAAAGTTTATTTACAAAGGAAATCAGTTTTCATGCTACTAAAAACAAAGTGGAAGAAAGAAGAAAAGAAGGGGGTGTGTTTTGCCAAGACAAGAAAGTTACATAGACCACTCAGCAGCTGCCAAGTGTCCCACTCACTCTCTTTAACCAATCACAACACCCCTACACTCCACATCAACTTTCCACTTGGCCGGTTTAATAACTAATTTTAATTAGTTATTAACTTGGGGCTAAACACCAAGGATTAAACACAAAACAAGATTAAACCGTGCACTATTCACCTATGAACATGATTTGGGCATTTCTTAATCCCATGTAATTAAGCCCTATCAACCACCAGATTTAAGATTAAGCTATCCCTAATCATAACCCAACCCTCACTTTGCATGCCACATCATCTCACAAGCTCACATGTTTGATACCATGCACACGTTTTTGGGAACAAGCCAAAAGGTGACAGCCGTCCAACGAATTACATTCAGCTTGGTATCTAAGCATCCCTTGGAGCCCTTAGATCAAATTCCAACCTTTACACCTCACATAAACTGCCAAGATAACTTCACATGATATGAAGATTTTCAAAACCCTCAAGGGCAATTCATGGACCTCACAACATTAGGGTTTACGTTTTTATTCTTTCTAGTTCATCCATGTAGCCTATATAAGGCATAGGACCTGCTTCATTTACTTTTGCTCTTGGTTTTCCTTTGGTCAACAAAACAGTAAATCCTTGTTCAATCTTAATGAAAACTCTTTGATATTGTGTGACGAATTCCAAGTGCTAACCTTATTACTTGCTTGTCTATTAAAACCTATTTTTAAATCTTGTGCAAGAAATTAGCAAGTTTTCTCAAAACTTGATTTTTTCTAAGACTTTGGTACACCCTTGGAATTTTTGGATTACAAGTGATCTAAATACCCTGATAAGAAGATTATCAAGGTATTGGGAGCTTGTGGGTTGGGGATAATCAAGGAGTGGGTACAAAGGTTGCATTAATCAAGCTTTTTCCACTTTTCCGTTTTATATATTTGTGCTCTAACCTTGTTGAATCTTAGCAGCTTTGTTGTAGAAGCTTGTGCCTTGTTTTTCTAGGCACATAAGCTCAAAAATTCGTGAGTGTGGATGTACTCTAACACCCCCAATTTACATTGCGCAGCGGAGATAAACAATTGGGTGCTAGACACAAGCATCATCACACAAGGTATATTGAACGACTCAAAATAGAGACGTTTACACAAAATATAAACAAGATTTTCGTAATTGGTCTAAAACATAAATTTCATCCCATAAGTGTACTGACACGACACCAGAGTAAAGCGTTTAGTCCCCATGGATCACGACCAACAACCAACAAGTTTAGTACAGTACATTAACATAAAGTAAATTGTTCAACAATAAAGGGTAGAAACAGTTTTTAGACCAACATTCTTCCAAAAGCCAAGCCACAACCTCCACAGCAAAGCTCAATGCTCCATCACTTCCTATTACCTGAAATACATGCATAAAACGAGTCAAAAATAATGTTGAGCGAGTCTATAGGTTTATCAAATCACATTTGAACACAAGAAGAAAATCAGTCATAATCATTTATAGAATTATCGTACACACAATCTATATTCAAGGCAATAATAATAATGATAATAAACAAACATTGTATTTAAGCTCATAACACCGACCCCTTAACCAAACAGTCACCCACGCCAAATGCCGGGATGACTAGAATAAAACCATTACCCCTCTAGGGTATCAGTTGCTAGAATACCACAATCTTATTCACGTAAAATTATCCTTCCCAGCGGGTTACTCAACATAATGCCCTGGTCTCAGATAGGGTGGTCAACCCAATAGTACTATCATTAGAATAAGCGGCTATTCCCTCACGGGTATAAAATATTTAGTAGTTAGCATAAAAAGCGAGGCTACAGACTCACCTTAGTATAAGAGATATAGCGAGATGATCGTCGATGAATATGGATGCCTTTCAAACACGAGAACCGCTACCTATCAAATAAGGCGCGTTCATTAATAATGACTCGAGAAATAAATCATACATAACAACATCAAACTCAAACTCATAAAGTTACAATAAACTCAAGAGAAAATGATATAAATAACTTCATTATACTTTACTACACATTTACTTTACCATTTTATACTTTTAATAAAATCCGCCGGTACATACTACATGTACTAGCTTATTTACCCCTTTTAAACTTGTTAATCTTTTATGAAATGACTTGATAAACTAACTTACTATATATAGAAAGTCTTTCTACAAGTTTATAAAATGAAATTACTTTTAAAGTCCTTTACCCGACTCATTTTCAAACTACAAAATCCCGACAGATTTACGTTAATTATTCATACAACCGTTTTAACTTCTTTAAACGACTCCGTTTACAAAACAGACACTCGGGTTTCAAAGTAAACTCAACCTATAAAGTAGAACTCTCATTATCAGTAGGTTACATATTTCAATAGAGTCCCCGAGATTCGATCCAAATATCGACAACAACTATATGTAGTGCCGATACTCGTCTCCCGGTACACGATCATTCAAAATATCATAACTTCGCGC
This sequence comes from Glebionis coronaria, assembly GCA_025667525.1. Taxonomy (NCBI): domain Eukaryota; kingdom Viridiplantae; phylum Streptophyta; class Magnoliopsida; order Asterales; family Asteraceae; genus Glebionis; species Glebionis coronaria. The sequence goes on from CM046881.1 coordinate 319,250,681, forward strand.
TCGTTTGGAGCTAGAAGCTCCACCTTATATCAAATCGAAGATAATAAAATTATATACAACCCTAGACTATAAGTTAAGCCATTTTCAAAACATAAAAATTCGGATTTTGCTGTTTACTTACTGGTATAAAATGACTACCAAAATCTTGTACAAAATCAACTTTTTGATCAAAACCAACCATATAAATGATCATTTCTATACCCTAACATCATCATACATCAACCATAACATCTAAATCATCATCAAAATTAAAACCTTTAGATCAAAATGAAGTTTTTAACAAAGATTCTTGCAAGAACCACCATTGATCATGCTAAAAACACCATGCATGATCATGGTTTCTACCTACCAACATCAAGAAAACAAAAATGCCTTGCATGTGTAAAATTCTTACACCAATGTGATCCTTGATCAATTATAAGAGTGGGTCTATGATTAGTTTAGCTTAATTCATCCTCAAATTTGAGTTAATTTGAAAATTGTATGTGTTTGTGTAGGTGGTGGATGTTTCGGCAAAATAGAGAGAGAGAGAGATAGAAGATGGTGAAAATTTTGAGTGGTGAAATGGTGTGTGTCTGTTTGTTTAAGCTTTATATATAGTGGAGGAGGGACCTTGGTTGCAATTTGGCAATAGTTGTGGCTAAAAATGAAAATAGTTAGCTAAAAAGCGGGAAATAACTATTAGTCAATTTTCAAAATATTTACGGGGCTCGGGTTTCATAAAGATACTTTTAAAATTTTAAAACGTACCTCAAAAATAATAATATCGACTCTCGACTCGACTTAACACGTCATTTTAGATAAAACTTCAAAAATGATAAAAATCGAACAACCGACAATAAGACGTAAAATATTTGGCATCCATCGACATCACGCTTGCTAATACTCCTTATACTTAATAAATATTAAATATAGACCTTCCAACATTGGTTTAAACTTAAACCTCCAAAAATAAATATCGTTCAAACTCATCCAAAAATTTCAAAAATAATCGTAAAATAAGATTAAGCAATGACCTGTGTTTTGGGTTGTCACATGTACATTCATGAGGTATGAGTCCTATTACCCAAAATCTGATAAAAGTCTTGATTTTTGGTGATTTTATGTTCTGCTGTTGTTCTTGTTGTTATTGTGGCTTATAATTGCTTGATACTGCATAATATTGTTGTTATTGTGTTAGATTGGGCTTGGGTAACACTAAATCACACATTTACTTTATTAAATCTTGGATTTAAAAAGTTAAGGGGTGTTTGGGTTTACCTGTTTAAGTTTACAAATTGGAATTGAGTTATTGTTTGTTGTTTATTTGTGTTGGTATCTGATATAAACTTGGTTGAGTGCTATTTGCTGCAAGTTTTTTGCTTTTGAACATCAAATTCTTAATTGTGCGATAAGAAGTTGAAATCTGCTTGTTTTGACCTAAGATCTTGGTAACACTTAGTTTGTATGCATGTTAAGGGATAACAAGTGATTAAACATAGTTATTATAACCTGTTAAGAAGATTTGAGGGTTTGAATCTGGTCTTGTGGTCAAATATATCAGTAAAGTATCAAATCTGCTTGTTCTTGTTCATTAGTAACTTTTATTGGCTTGAATCTTTGTCTAAACTTTAAATCATTACATGAAACCTGTTTATTTATGTTCATTTGAATTAATATAAGCTGTTGTGTGCATTTGGTTCAATTTGGGTGGCTTAATCATGTTAAAATTGCTTATTTGTTGAAAATTGCTTACTGTTCATGTCTGGTGCATATATGTGGATCTTTTTATTAATCTATGCTAATTGGCTTGTTGTAGTTGTGATATTATTGTTGTTATTGACTCCTTGTGATCCACTGATTACTTGGGTGCCTTTGCTTAACCTGGGTCCAACAAAAAGTCACATAAGACAAAAAGTCAAGAAAGTCAAGCAGTGGGAACTCCTTTCCCCTGTTGCTAGCCACTACTAGTGTTATTTGATCAACTTCTTATTTATAAGCCATTTTGGCTTATCCAGACTTGCAACAACTTATTTTTTGTGATAGATCTTCCTTATTTGACCCATTGAACTAATCTGGAGTATATTAGGGTTTGACTTTTAAGTTTGACTAGAAAACCAAACAGTTTGACTTTTACATAAGTGCTTATTTGCTTATTCCAGCTTATTCTTTGTACTTATTGGAAAAAATTTTGATTATTTTGCTTAATTAATTCATTTAAAACCTTTTGCAACTTGAATCGGTACTTGAGGTAGCCTAGAACTCAAAAACGACTATTTTGTCGTTTTCTATAGAGAGCTTTGGCTTATTTCAGACTTATTTCTTGTGCTTTTTCAAAATTTCTTTTCACAGATCTCTTTGGTAACTCAAAAGAAGCTTGTGTGTCAAATTAGAGCTTATGGCATTAGCTTATGGCTTAATGGACCAAAAAGCCCATTAAGAATAAGCTGTTGACAATTAAGTTGTGATAAGCACATTTTTAGCTTTTGGGCCTTCATAGTTTTGTGCTTAAAATCAAATTTTGAGTGAAATAGGTGATTTTGTGCTTATTTGGTTGACTTTTTCTTATTGGGCCAGTTTCAAGCCCATTGAGGGACTGTTTTGTTATTTAGCCCATTTTAAGGCCCAATAGGGGTATTTTGGTAATTTCAAGTTCATTTATGTGTTTATTAGGTTTAAATAAACTAGTTTGCAACTTTTTAGAATTTATTTTAAATTTTGGATTTTTAATATTATTTTATTATTATTTTATTATTAAAAAATAAATTTTAGATTTTTGCAAGTTTCTCATTTTTTTAGTTTAAATACATTAAGTTAGGAATTTTAAAATTTTTAGATTAATTTTAGTGTCATTAGATTAATTTTTAGAATTATTTTAAGTTTTTAGAGTTTTTAATCATTTTTAAATGGTTCTAATAAATTTTAAATTTTCAAAAATAGTTTTTAATTTAGTTAAGTCATTTTAGAGGTTTACTAGTTAAAAAAACTCATTTTGGGCTTTTTGTTAATTAAATTGATTTTTTGTGCTTTAATTAGCATTAAAAATTAATATTTAAGTAAATAAAAGGTTTGAGTGATTTTTGATTTTTTTTAAACTCTAATTACATTTTTTAAGATTTACTGCAATTTTCTAGGAATTTTTAGGGTAATTTTTAGATTTAGTCACTTTTTACGGTTTTACGTGCACGACTTCGTCTTAGTGTAATTCATAACCGTAACCGTCATCGTTTCTCTTTTTCTTTTCTCATAAATTATAATCACAAAGTTAATCATTTCTTTACACAACACACTTGCCTCCTTGGGAAACGAACTTGAACTTAATTTGGTCATTAGTGCTTGGTTTTCCTAAACCGACACTTAATACTTGCCACTTTTACGCTCTTTTCCTAAAGGGTAGTAAAACATCTACATCAATTTTTGGCGCTGCATCCGGGGAGGCGTGTTGTGTTTTGATTTGAACAGTTGTTGTTTTTATACTAGCCATTTATAGCTAATTGTATTAGTAACACTCTACTAATACGTATTATCGGTTTTTCGTTTTTTGTGTGAATATTACTATATTGTATACGCAGAACGATAAATTCACAAGTACTCCAAAAGTGTGAAAACACAACCTTGATTCGGGATTTCATCACTCGATCATTGTATTCGAATCTCAAACATGAAAAAAAGGCAAAATAGATAATTACTTTCGTGAAGCTTAATTTTGACAAACACAAACTATAAGGTGGGTATTATAAAATATACCCTAAGGAAAAAGGCTCTTATGTGCTTCGCGCCGCGTCGTTTCACCGCTTGCTTTTGCGTGTTTAGATAAAAAGGGCTAATCTATGGTTTTCCAACCAAATTATTATCTAAGTATCATATATATTTTCTTGGTTTCATTTGATTAAACCCTCTTGAATGTTTTGGTGTTCCACCAACGTTCTAAAGTCATCTAAGGCGTTCACTTCACATGATCGTTTTCACTCCTCGAGGCTCCTTTAATCAAGAGATTTGATTTGAGGAGAGATTTGTAGATTTTTGTCTACTTAAGACATTCACCAAAATCCAAAAAAAGTAAAAACAATCAAAAAACCACAAAAAAAATTGGAAAAATTAAAAACACCAAAAAGAATCTTCTTTGCTCATCCCCACGTTGTACGTGACGTTTATGCTTACTCGTAATCAAGCAAGACGTGCACGTAAACGATAAAACCGAAAGGAGACCACACCTAACCTTTCTAGTGAGGAGTCTCCTATTGACGAACCTATCGTAGAAGAAGAACCAACCATGGCGATTCGAACTATGATGGAGTTACTTCAAGCACCCACCGAGGGTTATGGAGAGGTTATTGTGATTCCCGCCATCCTTGCGGAAAATTTTGAAGTGAAAACGGGTTTGTTGTCGATGATCCAAAACAACAAATTCCGTGGTGATGAAAAGGACAAACCGCACAACCATATCCGCCAATTCAATCGTCTTACCGCCACTTGCAAATTTAAGGATGTTGCTAATGACTCGATTAAGATGATGCTTTTTCCGTACTCCTTTGCGTGGCCCGCTAAAATTTGGTTAGAGAAAGAGCCACCTAATTCTATATTGATGTGGAAGGATCTCGTTTCAAAATTTGTGAACCAATTTTTCCCACCCTCTAAGACTACGCATTTGAAAAACGAGATTTCAAAATTTTCACAAGAATTTAATAAGAGTTTTTCTACGGCTTGGAATCGGTTTAAGGAAATGTTACATGAGTGTCCTCATCACGATTTTTCCGACTTGCATCAAATTGACAGGTTTTACAATGGATTGAATGATCATGAGAGAGATTATCTTAATGCCGTCGCGGGTGGTAATTTTTTGTGTAAAACGGTTGAGGAAACCTTGTTGATTATTGAGAATAGATCTAAGGTGTATAGTCCTCGTAACACATCGAGTGTTCATAAGGCTTCGTCTTCGACTTCACCTTCATTTTCCAATACCATCGATGCTTGCCAAATTGATGCGAACATGGAAAACAAAATCTTTGATAAGCTTAAAGGTCTTTTAATTGAATTCAAAGTTGGTGAACAAAGTGCTCCAACTACGGCTAAAGCAGTTGAGGTTTCTTGCATGTATTGTGGTGGAGGTCATGATTTCTCCGAGTGTATTACCAACGGTGGTAACACTTCGAGTGCCTACGCGGCCACGGGAACTTACAACCAAAACTGTCAAGTTACCCGATCTAATCAAATGACTCCACCGGGTTTTGCTCCCAATCAAAATGCTAACAACAACTATCGAATCAATCAAGTTTGTTTCAAAAACAATTACAAAGGAAACAACTATAGGAATCAAGGGGCTAATAACAATCAACTTTCAAACAAAAATCAAAACAATGATTTTCAAAACAACAACAAGAGTTTGCAAACTTTGAAAGATCTTCCAAATGAATTTGTTGAATACGCAAATGGAAACGATGCTAGGTTTGATAATATTCAAAGAGAGATCATTAGCCTAAGATCTGATTTTGAGAATGACTTGAAAAAGGAGTTGAAAAATGAGTTAGCAAATGAGCTTAAGATCCACACCAACAAGATGGAGGGAAATGTAACTAGGTTACAACAAAACCAATAAAAAATGGAACAAGGGCAACATGAAATAAAACAAGACATGCTTAAGGCTGATAAGAGGCAATCTATGTTTGAGGATATAATTTCATCTATGTTTGAGGCTATAATGTGTAAACCGTCTTCGAGTAGTCTTCCTAGTAACACCATATCTAACCCTAAGGGAGAGATGAAAGTGATTAACACACGAAGTGGTAAGACACATGGTCGAAAAGGAGCATGTCCCAATCCCACGAAGTACCGCTCATGCCACACCTAACCCATTACCATCATTGGAACCCGAGATTCCAAAGGCTATGCCTATGCCTCAACCCACACCACCTTTGCCCTATCCATCGAGACTTAGAAAGGAGAAACGTCAAGAGCGCAACCATTACCAATTAGAGCTTTTTATGAAAATGTTTCGTGACGTGCATCTCAATGTGAGTTTTGCCGATGCTTTGGTCATGATGCCTCGATTTGACGCTAACTTTAAGAGTATGTTAAACAACAAGGAGAAATTGCAACAATTGTCGAGTTGTTCATCGGTTTATCTTAACCACATACCTCAAAAAGTCGGTGATCCCGGTAAATTCTTGATTCCATGTGCAATCCAAGATATGGAAGAATGCTATGCCTTGGCCGATCTTGGTGCTAGTATTAACTTAATGCCACTTGCAATCTTCAAGTCGCTCAATCTTCCTAATCTTACTCCTTCACTAATGTCTATCGAATTGGTCGATCATTCCACGATTCCCGCATGTGGATTGGCCGAAGACATTTTATGAAAGTGGGAAAGTTCTATTATCCGGCAGATTTATCGTTGTCGATATTCCCACGGATCCTCAAGTTCCTCTCATTTTAGGTCGTTCATATTTAGATACGTCTATGGCATTGATTGATGTGCATGCTAGAAAGATCACCTTACGTTTTAACAACGAGGAACTTGTTATAAACGCAACTCAAAATTCTCCAATTTCTCATGTTTATTCCGTCGCGACCATAAACCTCGTTGATATGATCGACGTTGTTTGCGAGGAATTTTCACAAGAAGTTTTAGGTTTTGGTGACGATGAAAATAGTTGTAATCTCACTATGCTTGATCCCATTATTGATAAATCTACACCAACCTTCACTCCATTTGAAGGTGGTGGATTTACGTTGGAAGAATTTGATGGTCCACATACTTGTAACGAAGACCTCGACAACGATGAGGAATTCTCGATTCTCAAGGATTTTCTTAACGATTTCCCATTTCCTCCACCCGAGGAGGTTATGAGTATCAAGCCTAAAAATTCAATTGAGGAACCACCAATCCTCGAGTTGAAATATTTACCTCCTCATCTTGAATATCTATTTCTGGAGGAGGACGGCAAGTTGCCGGTTATTATTGTGAAAGATCTTTCGAATGATGAAAAAACCGCACTTGTCGATGTTCTAAAGGATCACACAGGGGCAATTAAGTTGAAATTATTCGACATTAAAGGGATTGATCCCAAGTTTTGTACCCACAAAATCTTAATGGAGGAGGACTAAAAACCCGCAATCCAATGTCAAAGGAGGGTGAACCCCAAAATTCACAACGTCATAAAAAGGAGGTCCTAAAACTCCTTGATGCGGGAATGATTTACCCTATATCCGATAGCCCTTGGGTGAGTCCTATTAATTGTGTACCTAAGAAGGGAGGACTGACCGTTGTGCCAAACGATGCCAACGAGTTAATTCCAACTCGACTCGTGACCGGTTGGAGGGTGTGTATCGACTATTGTAAGTTGAATGACGCCACTCGTAAAGACCATTTTCCCGTGTCCTTCATAGACCAAATGTTTGAGCATCTTGCGGGAAACGATGTCTATTTATTTTTAGATGGTTTTTCCGGTTACTTCCAAATCCCCATTGATCCTCGTGATCAAGAAAAAACTACGTTTACATGTCCATATGGAACGTTTGCCTATCGTAGAATGCCATTCGGACTTTGTAATGCACCGGGAACCTTTCAAAGGTGCATGATGGCTATTTTTCATTACATGACCGAGAAGATGATGGAAGTCTTTATGGATGATTTTTCCGTGTTTGGTTGTTCGTTCACTTCGTGTTTGTCTAATCTTGAGAGAATGTTAAAACGTTGTGAGAAAACAAACCTTGTGCTAAATTGGGAAAAATGTCATTTTATGGTTAAGGAATGAATCGTCTTAGGGCACAAGGTTTCGAAAGCGGGGATTGAGGTAGATAAAGCTCAGGTAGACGTCATCGCCAAGTTACCTCATCCCAAAACCGTCAAGGGAGTTAGGAGTTTCCTAGGCCACACAGGCTTCTATCGTCGATTCATCAAGGATTTTTTAAAGATTTCTCGACCTATTACACATCTCCTCGAAAAAGATGCACCTTTTGTCTTTAACGAAGATTGTGTACGAGCCTTTGAAATCCTTAAGAGGAAACTTACCGAAGCTCCCATTCTTGTTGCTCCTAATTGGAACCTCCCCTTTGAACTCATGTGTGATGCTAGTAACTACGCTATTGGGGCCGTATTGGGGCAACGTCATGAAAAACACTTCTTGCCTATCCACTATGCTAGCAAGACAATGACTGAGGCTCAACTTCAGTATACTAAAACGGAAAAGGAATTCCTTGTTGTGGTGTATGCATTTGAGAAATTCCGACCTTACCTCGTCTTGACTCGATGAATAGTGTATAGGATCATTCGGCTATCAAGTATATCATGGCTAAACAAGATGCAAAGCCAAGATTACTTTGTTGGATTATCCTCCTATAAGAATTTGATGTCGAAATCCTTGTGTAAGACGTATTTAAAGTGATGGTCATATAATATACCGTTGCGAATCTCGTGAGAAATGCTATTCAACGGTGTCGAGAGTTCTTAGTTATTAATATTTATGTAACGGGAATTGGTCCCGAACACACAAATGAGGAAGGCCTCCTAAACATTTACTACATAGTATAAAAGGCCTCACAACCTCATTTGTGTATGTGTGTGTTTTCTATTCCATAGTTTATAGAGAGAGAAACATATGTGTTTCTCTCACTAGGAATTCACAACCTTTGTTTTTCTCTTTTCCTTCATCTAATCTAATCTTTCTTTTTGGTTTAATATTGTTCTTCATCATCTCTATTTCTTGTTCTACAAGAAGATGTGATACGTCCTACAAGTGGTATCAGAGCCAAGGGATTCGTGGATTGCTACTTGGTGTTGTTTTTGGTTATTGGTTTTCGTGAGTTTTGGACCAAAAACCTCACGGTTTTAATAAATTTTCGTGCTTTTTGTGAGTCCAAGTGTTCCATATATCTTCTACATAGTTGTGGTAGAGATTTGGGTACTTTGGGTTGGTTAAAATCACGGATTTCTTGTCAAAAATCTCATTTTTTACCAAAAATCTCGGAACAACACCATATGGCGATTGGAACCCATCGCAAAGTAAAAGGGTTTATCTTTGCGATCGATATTGCGATTGAGATTACGATTGGGTGATATTGCGATCGAGATTGCGACTGGTTATTGCGATTGGGATTGCGACTGGGCGATATTACGATTGAGATTGCGACTGGCTATTGCGATTGGGATTGCGACTGGATATTGCGATCGAGATTGTGACTGGTTATTGCGATTGGTAATATTGTGATTGAGATTGCGACGGGGGATTGCGACAGAATTACTTCCTCATTGCGATTGGATTGCGACAGAATTTCTTCCTCATTGCGATTGGATTGCGACAGAACTGTGACATTGCGATGAGACATTGAGATCTGTTTGGCTAACATTTGTTTGAGTATTTTGTAGACTTAGCCACTATCTAGGCTAGTCCCGGAACATAGTTTACACGAAGATTAAAATCAAATTTTTTCCCTACTAGTTTTTGGCTATTTCGAACTCAATTTCAAAATTTAGCGATACACAATTTTTTCAGCTTACCGTTTTGTCGGACTGGGGAATTTATTGTCGGACTGAGAAAAAAACCGGAAGTTTCGAAATTTCTACAACATCACACGCTTTCTACGAATTGAGATCCTGATTTTCACACGACTACTACGATGACGTCTCAACAAGATATTTATGTTGCGGGTACTAAGAATCGTCCACCCATGCTTACCAAGGAGAACTACACTACATGGGCTAGTCGTCTCCTTCGTTATGCAAAATGTAAACCTTTGGGAAAGTTGATTGTCAACTCGATTCAAAAGGGTCCGTATGTTAGAAGAACAATTATTATGCCTGGGGACCCTACGAATGCTAACCCAGTGGCTGACTCTATTCATGAGCAAACGGATGAAGAATTAACTGAAGCTGAATCCAAACAACTCGACGTTGATGATCAAGCTATTCAAGTCATTCTCATGGGACTCCCTGAAGATGTTTATGCTGCTGTTGATAGTTGTGAAACTGCACACGAGATGTGGCTTAGGATTCAGAAAATGATGAAGGGCAGTGAAATCGGTTTACAAGAAAAGGAAACTAAGTTGCTTCGTGAATGGGAGAATTTACATCTACTGAAGGGGAACAAATTGAACCTTACTATCATTGTTTTTCAACCCTCATGAATCATCTTAGACGAAACAAACATGAACCTGCTCAAATTGCTGCCAACATCAAATTCCTTGATAATCTTCCTTCTGAATGGTCACGATATGTCACTCTTGTCAATCAAACCAAGGATCTTCATGTCGTGGACTACACTCAAGTATATGATTATTTGAAGATGAATCAATATGAAGCTAACAAAGTTAGGGCGGAACGACGTGCCAAGACACAAGATCCATTGGCTTTTATGGCAAACTCTTCATCATCTATGTCATATCCCATGGTACCTTACCATCAACCCTCATCAAGTAACTTCATGCCACAACAACAACAACAACTCACCCCTTATGGATATCAACCCCATGCTGCTGTGAACTACTTACAACAACCCATTGCCTGTTTTGATGACATCACCGATCCTACTCATGCGATTAATACTGGTCTTGCACTTCTCGCAAAGGCATTCAAATTTACCATTAACCCCACCAACAGTAATCAGAGAATCTCCTCGAACACTAGAAACAGGCAGATTGCTCAACCTTTCATGAATGCGAATCAAGATCGTCAATTGGTAGCTGCTGGGAACACGGGGACACAATATGGTCAGAATGTTGGGAATGCAGGAAATCAGTATGGACAAATCCGTGGTCAGAATCCGAATGTTACAAATATGGGTAATCAGAATGGGTTAATAGTTGTGCCAGCGGTTGGTAATCAGATGGGAAACATTGTGGCTACAAGGGCTGAGAATACTGGTACGGGAAATGGAAACAACAATCGTCAGGTTCAGTGCTACAACTGCAGGGGATTTGGTCATTATGCTCGAGATTGCACAGCCAAAAAGAAGAGGGATGCTGCTTATCTTCAGACTCAGCTTCTCATAGGACAAAAAGAAGAGGCATGGATTCCACTTCAAGCTGAGGAATTTGATCTTATGGCTTCTGCTGCAGAATATGACGAGGAAGAAGAGGTAAATGCCAACTACATCTTGATGGCAAACTTACAGCAAGCATCAACCTCGGGAATGCATGATGACAGAGCTCCCGTCTATGATTCAGACAGCCCCTCTGAGGTACACCCAAGTTTTGCTGATAATGATATATATAGTATGTCTAATCAGGAGGAAGAGTATACTGAGATGCTTGAGCCCTAAATTGAGACACACGGGGACCAAACGAATAATAGTTATATTATTTCGAATGAGCCCAATGTGGACCTTAGTGTGGATCAAGTTGCCTAGCCTACAACCCTTCCTGATGAGACACATGCGTATTATAAATCTCTATTTGATAAGCTTGCTAAGGATGCAGATCATGCTACGGTGGTTAATAATAAGTTTAGAGAAACTAATGCCAAATTGACCACTGAGCTTGCGGGATATAAGGAAAGGGGGAAAAGTTTTGAGATTCATCATGCTAAAATCAAGGAACTTGAACAAGCTCATGCTACATCGGTTTATCAAGAAAAATGCACAAATAAGAAATTAAATGCCTTACACTTAAGTAGTGCTAAAAAGATAAGCGAATTGAATGATGAAATCACCTCTCTTAATAAACAGCTTTCACTTGAAAATCTATTAATTTGGATTTAAAAGAAGAACGAAAAAAGCTGAAACATGATTTCAAAATTCGAGAAGATGGGCTTCTTGAGGATTTTTGCAAAGCGCAGGATAGGATTCGAGAATTAGACAACCTTTTAGTAAAACGCAGCCAAACTATGCAGACGATAAATATGCTCGCATCAAAAGTGAATGAGATAAATTACACTAGATACAAATTGGCTTTAGGTTGTCCTCTTCCTCCAAATCCCGGATACCATAAGCAAGTTCTGGCCACTAATGAAACTTTATATAATGGTAGTGTGCTCTTGTTTGATGAGCATGATCCTCCTAGTGTGCATGATTCTGAGGAAACGACTGATCTTGTAGTAGAGACTCGCTTAAGAATGAAAAAGCTAGATAAAGAAGTGACACCTGTTTATTACCCGAAAATCAATCCTCCAACTGTTTTTTTTTCGGTCTAAAACGAGTACTGAAATGCTTTTGCTCCCAAGTGAGGAATTGACTGATGACCTCTTAAACCGAGTATCACACGCCGATTTCTAAACGAGCTTAAAGATAACTTTGTCATTCTTAAACGTGTTGTTAATTCCAAAATCACCGGAGGAAATTTTACATCGCCTGTTCAGATTGAGGTTCAGAAAATTCTTCAAAACGATATTAATCCGATTATTAATCAAGTTGATGCCCGGTTAGGAAATTTGGAAAACGCTTTTCTAAAATAATTTGCCAACTTTGTTGAAGACTTTAAATCTTTGGCGAAGGAAGCTGATGAATCTCTTGATAAAATCAAAGTTTTGGAAAACGATCTTGACCGCCTCTCTAAAGCAAGTGATAGTGTTGATAGTAACCCAGTTGAGTTAGGTACCTCTGTGCTGCATAATGAAAACCTTCAAACTGAGCTTGATCTTATGAAAGAGAAAATGGAATCTTATGTCATTAAAAAGGATAAAGAATTCACCGATCTTTGGAACAAATTTGTCAAAAAATGTGATGAATGCAAATATGACAAGATTTCGTATGAAAAAACTTACAATGAAATGCAACAAACTATCGCACGGTTGCAGGCTCAGTTAGGAGGGGTTACGGAAACGAATTTGGCCTCTTCAGGGTTAAAGAGTGCTAGTGATAGTAATGTTCAAAAGCTTAAGGCTAAGATTGCAGATTTAGAATATGTTGTTGTTTCATATAAGCGGGCTGTTGAACAAAGTAAGTCTGTCTATCAGAAACTTATTGATAAAATCTGTGAGAACTGTAAGTTAAAGGCCTTGTTAAAAGATAAGACTTCGGAACCTAGCTCGATTGTGGATACGATGGTCCAGAAACCAGCAACCTCGTGACCCACTCGTATTGCTGTGACACCTTTTCACAAGGTTGCTGGAACAAAAACTGTTGTGATTGCCCCAGGAATGTTTCGTGTTAGTTCTCCCTCTGTGCCTAGCAAACAACGTAAAGCAAGCGTTAGGACAAAACCGATCACTATAACTCAACCACAAGTTATTGATTTAAAAAGTGCTAATTCTAATAGACGCGTGTCTTCTTCTACAGGAATAAACAACTACACTAAGAGCAGAAGGCCACAGCCTACGAGCAATACAAGGAATGATAGGGTCCCTTTTGCCTCTAGAAGTAGTCGCCCCAAGATCAATGATGTGGTAGTAGAAGAACACCCTAGGAATATACCGCTTTTTAATCATAATCAGAAACCTAATTCATCTAAATGTAATGACTTTAAGCTTGCTATTCGGAATGAAAAATCTAAAGTTATTTGTTCTAAATGTAATAAATGTTTCTTTACTTTTAGTCATGATGCTTGTGGTTTGACTATGAATGGTTTGAATTATGGTGGTTACACTCGAATTGACAAGCTGTTAGTCAGTGAACAACAACGCACTCCTAAGGCTAAGGTGTATGTTCCAAAAAGTACGCATGTAGGGTCCACAGAAAGTTTTACTAAGCCTAGTAGCCCTAGATTCACCTCTAAATGGTTGTCTACTGGTAGAAACTTTGACTGTAGTGGCAAAATCATCGACACTATTAGATCTCATACTGACAGTGAAACGTCAGTATGTGATATGGCTTAATTATCATCTAACCCTACAGGAACCTATTTCATCGGTTGCCAAAATATTTTCTTCTCTTATCATTGGCAGGCTGTTGAAATTTGTCTCTGGTGCGTGGACTTGGGCTGTTCCAAACATATGACTGGGAATCGAAGCCTTCTCAAGAACTTTGTATGGCGTTTCATGGGAACTGTTCGATTTGGAAATGATCATGTTGCTGCAATTCTAGGCTATGGTGATCTTCATTGGGGAAATATAATCATCACCGGAGTCTCTTTTGTTGATGGCTTGGGACATAATTTGTTCTCGGTTGGGCAATTTTGTGACTCGAACTTGGAGGTTGATTTCAGAAGTCATACATGTTTTGTAAGAGATCTTGAAGGAATTGATTTGTTGAAAGGAAATCGTACCACAAACCTGTACACCATTGATCTTTTTCAAATGTATGTTGCTTCTCCAATTTGTCTTATGGCCCGAGCCACATCAACAAAGTCATGGTTATGGCATCAAAGGCTATCTCATCTCAATTTCGATGCCATCACCCAACTTGCGAAAGATGATCTCGTTACCGGTCTTCCAAAGTTCAAATATACAAAAGACCATCTTTGTCCTTCATGTGAGCAAGGTAAAAGTAAGAAGAAACCTCACAAACCCAAACCTGTTCCCAACTCAACGAATAGGTTACATCTCCTACATATGGATTTGTGTGGCCCAATGAGAATCAAAAGCATTAATGGAAAGCGATATGTCCTTGTCATTGTGGATGACTATTCTCGTTACACATGGGTTCATTTTCTTGCTTTGAAAGATGAAGCCCCTGATGTAATTATTATTTTCCTGAAGAAAACATCAGTACTACTGTAAGCCCCTGTCATTATTGTGAGAACGGATAACGGCACATAATTCACCAATCAGAAATTGAAAGCTTATTTTGCCGAAGTTGGGATTTCTCATCAAACTTCGGCTGTAAGAGCTCCAGAGCAAAATGGAGTTGTGGAATGGAGGAATCGTACGTTAGTTGAAGCTGCTCGAAAGATGCTTCTATCCTCCAGTGCACCGTTATTTCTTTGGGCTGACGCTATAGCAACTGTATGTTATACTCAAAACCGCTCCATAATTCACACTCGTTTCAACAAAACACCTTATGAGATCATTAATGGAAGAAAACCGGATATCTCATTTTTACATGTCTTCGGTGCATTATGTTATCCCAAGAATGATCGTGAAGATATCGGTAAACTTGAACCTAAAGGTGATATTGGCTTTTTCATTGGTTATTCTTCAACTGCTTGTGCTTACAGGGTTTATAATCGAAGGACAAGAAAGGTAATGGAGACTATGAACGTTACCTTTGATGAACTCTCGGGTATGGCCTCTCAACATAGAAGTTCACATCCTGAGCTTCAAGGTCAGACTTCTAGACACGTAAGTTCAGGACTCGCGCTTCAATTTGCACCGTCAGCAATCTCATCGTTACAACCATCAGAACGTGACTTGGAAGTTTTATTTGGGCAAATCTATGATGAATATATGGAGGGTCCTTCGTCATTTGGTGTTCCTCAAAATGCCCCGGCTGCACCTGTTACGGTAGTTCAAGAACCTCCAATTGCATCTACACCAACGGCATCTACTTCTGCACCATCTACGTCAACCTCAACCATATTGCCTCCAAATATTCCAACCACTTCTCCGACTGCTGACGCAAATCAACAACATTCTCAGCAAATTCCTAATCATGTT
This sequence comes from Glebionis coronaria, assembly GCA_025667525.1. Lineage (NCBI taxonomy): Eukaryota > Viridiplantae > Streptophyta > Magnoliopsida > Asterales > Asteraceae > Glebionis > Glebionis coronaria. Next base: position 319,266,123 of record CM046881.1, read on the forward strand.
AATCTTCAGAATGAAATAGTTGCTGAAAATGCAAACAATGCGATGCTCAACGAACATGAGTATGTTAATCCATTTGCGGCTTCCACAAGTACTACTCAGCCTTCGACACCATATGTGGATCCGTCGAGCTCGCATCAAGTTTCTCATACACTTCCACATGAACACAAATGGACTAAGAATCATCCTTTGGTTCAAGTGATTTTCAATCTCACACGACCAGTCTCAACACGCAATCAGCTGCGTACTGATGGTGATATGTGTATCTATGCACTATCAGTCAGCACAATGGAACCAGCAAGTGTGAAATAAGCAATGACCGATGCATCATGGATTGAGTCTATGCAAGAAGAACTCAATCAGTTCATCCGGCTTCATGTATGGGAGTTAGTACCTCGACCGGACAATATCGATCCGCTTACCCTGAAATGGTTATTCAAAACAAGATGGATGAGGAGCAAACGGTCATTAGGAACAAGACTCGGTTAGTTGTGAGAGGTTATAAACAGCAGGAGGGAATTGATTTCGCTGAATCCTTCGCCCTGGTTGCTCGGATGGAAGCTATTAGGATTTTCTTGGCATATGCTGCACATAAATCGTTCACTGTGTATCAAATGGACGTGAAGACGGCTTTCTTGCATGGACCGTTAAAAGAAGATGTGTACGTATGTTAACCTGAAGGTTTCATCAACACCGAACATCCAAGCCATGTCTACAAGTTAAAAAAGGCAATTTATGGTTTGAAACAAGCACCGAGGGCATGGTACGACGAATTGTCATCATTTCTTCTACAAAATCACTTCAGAAAAGGAACCATTGATCCAACGTTGTTTATCAAGCACTACGGCAACGACATCTTGGTGGCTCAGGTCTATGTAGATGATATTATATTTGGTTCTACTAACCCAAAATATTCCATATTATTTGCCGACCTTATGAAAAGTCGATTCGAAATGTACATGATGGGGGAAATGACGTTCTTTCTTGGTCTCCAAGTTCACCAATCCCCCCGTGGTATTTTCATAAATCAGTCCAAGTATGTGCTTGAGATTCTAACGAAATTTGGCATGGAAAACTGTGATCCTATTGGTACTCCAATGGACACTAAACACAAGTTTGATTTGGATAAGAAAGGGACATTTGTAGATTACAAAATACCGAAGTATGATCGGGTCCCTTATGTACTTAACCTCAAGCAGGACATTGTGCATGCTACTTGTTTATGTGCTGGGTATCAGGCTAAGCCAACCGAGAAGCACCTCAAGGAGGTTAAAAGGATCTTTCGTTATCTCCGGGGAACCATTCACATGGGTCTCTGGTATACGAAGGATTCTGGTTTTAATCTCACTGTTTATTATATGCCGACCATGCAGGATGTCATGATACATTCAAGAGCACTTCCGGTGGAGCACAATTCTCAGGCGAGAAGCTACGGAGCTGGTCATCAAGAAAACAAGATTGTACGGCGTTGTCCACCGCGGAAGCAGAATATGTGTCTCTATCAGTGTGTAGTGCTCAATTCCTTTGGATGAGAACACTACTCATGGATTATGGCTTTCACTTTAACAAAGTTCCTATTTATTGTGATTCACAATCAGCCTAGCCATATCCTGCAACCCGGTCCAACACTCCAAGACCAAGCACATTGATGTCAGATTCCATTTCATAAAGGAGCATGTGGAAAGAGGAACGATCGAACTGTATTTTGTCAAGACGGACTACCAACTAGCCGACATCTTCACCAAAGCTCTTTCTCAAGACAGATTTGAATTCCTGGTTCGTCGACTTGGTATGCGTAGTTTTACTTCACATGAACTTGAACGTCTTGCACATTTGCAGTAATCTTGTATATATCTATTAGAAAATCAAAATACAAAAATATAAAACCTATAAAAACAAAATAAAAAAAGAGAAAATCTTTCAAAAATACCAAAAATATTCTTCTTCGACATGTCTCTCAGCATCGATAATATGGACGTACTTAGAAATGTTGTTCAATAACGACACGGGTACGTACATAAAGTTCGAATAAGAGTTCAAATGTGTTCAAAACATTTCTTTTCTTCTTTTCTTCTCATAATGGCTTATAGTCACATGTCAGACTATAACCCGGTCCCTAAATAAAGGAAAGTCGTTGACTTATCCTCAACAACGAGAAATTCGTTCTTCTCGGTCATGGGCTTATATCAAAACATTCAAAGTTTTAAGCTCATGAACGCAAGGAAAATGTTCATTTATGTACATTATTCCTTAACAACGGGAAAATAAGTTTTCTCGGGTTTTTGAGCACAATTTTTCAATGTATTTCAAAACTGTGTGCTCATATACTCCCCTAATTTTAAATAGAATTTCTTTTCGAGGGGGAGTACAAACTTTCATGCAACATTATTCTCTCCATGTTGCATCACTAGTTTCACAATAATTTCAATGTCATGTAATTTTTGAGGGGGAGAATAGTGATTAAAATGTGTTATCTTGGATAAGATCTTTGATATAAGTGTTTTCTCTTCCTAATATGTGCAAAAACCTTTCCTTTTATGAGGCACATATGTAGGGGGAGTGTTTTCGGTGATTAAGAAAGTCTTTTCTGGTTACGATATCTATACCTTCAACACAACTATTCATGACAATATTGGTGTCAAAAGGTGGTTAGGTATTCGGCCTATGATCCAACCAGAACCGGAGGGATCTTCCCAGGGACAATCCATTAGAAAATAGAAGTCCTTAGGAAAGATGGAGTAGTTGAGTAATAAGTGTTAAAACACTTATCCTTTTACCACTTATTTCCAATAATAACAAGACCAAAACGTGTATTTTATGTCGTAAAAGTTGGAATTATGCGTGGTTTGCGTTTTTATTGTGTTTTAAGACCAAAAGATGAAAAAGGAAGAAAACACGGGCTTTCACGGGCTTTTGTCAAAGAAAACGAGAAAAGACGAAGTCAAAAGATCAAGAGTGCATAAAGAACGGAAGTCCAAGGCCTATTCTGAAGATTTATGGAAGAAAAAGTCTAAAGACGGAAGTTTAAAGAAGTCGAAGAACTCAAGTCTAATAGACGAAGAAAATTACAAGACAAGTTCAATATACATCGACAAATCCCGAGACGACGTCAAGAAAGACAAAGGATTTAAATCGAGTCGAGAATAAAGAAAGAAGAGGCAACACATGCTTACCTTCCCATTTTCCCTATAAATACCCTCCTAATACACATTAGGATGGTTGGTTAGTTTTAGTTAGCTAGTTTCATTTTCATTTTTCCTTTCTAGTTTTTAGAGAGAGAAAGTTCCAAACTTTCTCTCACTAAGTTTTCATCTTTTCTTTCTTTTAATCTTTCAAGATTAAGCTTTTTGTATTTGGATTTCATTAATCAAGTTCAAGTTAAGCTTTTTGTTCATTAATCTCTTTCTACCTTTCTTGATTTTAGTTTACTGATGAGACTGCTTTTATACATAGTCTCATCGTCCAAATAGGGCTTAAAATGCATTAAATATCATCAAAATACCCATATATATGCTTGTGTTTGTTGCTTGTGTATTTTAGGTACGGATATTGAGAAAATGACAAAAGATCACAAGAATCATACAAAAACGAACACGGGAAACGAAGCCGCACAATGAACCAAGCCCTAATGAAGACTTTCCCAAGATTAACCCTTGAAGATTTGAAGAATTATGAATAAGGGTCCTCCAATATGGAATAATTGACACTTTATACCCTTGTATCCTCATAATTACAAGTTTGGTCCCTAAAGTTTGTCAAAATTACAAAAAGGGCCCTCCACTTTGAATAATTGGCAAGTTTAGCCCCTCAACAAAGCTAAATTGTCAACCATTATCCTCCACAAAGTCAAAGACATCATGAAGTCCTTCAAAGTACAAGAAATTACAAGTTTGGTCCTTTGAAAATCCCAAAAATACAAAAAGGGCCCTTGACTTTCAACATTTGGCAAGAATGGTCCCTCATCAAACAAGACTTGGAAATTTCAGTCCTCCAAAATACCAATCATGCAAGTCAAGACCATTATCCATCAACAAAATGCGAAATTAGTCCCTCAAAAATCACAAAATGGCAAGAAATACCCCTGCAAATACTTTGGAAAAGTATTTGGGGCAAAAGTGTGAAAAATAAAAGTTTAATTACAAATGGATTCGGATTTGTTTAGCTTTATTTACAAAGTGGCAAAAGGAAAAGAAGTGAAGGGCTTAAGTTGGCCAGACATCATAGTTACCTAGTCCAACCACAAACTGCCACCTCACCCCACTCACCACTTCCACCAATCACACCACTCCCTGCCTCCACCTCAGCCTTCCACTCACCCGGTTTATACTTAATTAAATCCTTGGCGCCTAAACACCTTTTTAATTATTAATCACCCCTAAAACAGATTAAACCTTGTGTTCATCAGCTCAAGAACACAATTAGGCATTCCTTAATCATTATGAATTAAAGGCTAATTCTTTCCAGAACAATAATTAAGGGTCCTATAATCACAACCCAACCTTAAAACATGCCACATCATCATCCCTTTTGTGACATGCTACCTCCCCTGCCCCACCCTTCACGTCCAAACAAAAACAAGCCAGTAAATCAAACGTTGGAGAATTCAGCTTACATTCTAAGCTTGTTACAAGCCTTTGGATCACCTTTTTCCTGCCAGCTATCACTACACAACAAGAATCCTTCACATGATTCTCCAAGATATTCAAACTTCATAAGGGCAATTTTGTAAGTTCAATACTAGGGTTTTACTTCTTTATCAGCTTTCTAGATACATTGTAAGGCTATATATAAAGCCATAGGGTCTCATTTGTACGTTGCTTTTGGTTTTTCCTTGTTCAAGCACTTGTAAATCCTATTTTCAGATTTATGAAATTGTGTTAAGTGTGTTGAAGAAAGACCAAGTGCCATCTTATTTATGTTTGTTTATGTTCTTTGTTTACTGAATTTGAATCAAAAACCTGTTTTCAAAAGAGGAGTGTGCAAAAGTTTGCACATTTTCTTCATTTTCTTGATATTTTGCTAAGTTCTTGGTCTATCTTAGAATTCTTGGGTTATAGGGCTGATCATAGCATCCTAATTGTGTTGATTAAGGTGTGGTCAGGCTTATAACTTGGGGATAATCAAGTGTGGAGGACAAGAGTTGCATCAATCAAGGATTTTTCAAGTTTCTGTTTTTATAATCTTGTTTCTAACCTTGTTGATTCTTAGCAGGCTTTGTTGTGGAAGCTTGTGCTTGTTCTTGCTAGCACATAAGCTCAAAATCTGTGGGTATGGATGTACATCCATGAGGTACACACCCTTAATCCCAAAATCTGAAAATATTTTGGATATTTGTGATATTTGAGTGTTGCCTATGTTCTTGTGTATTTTGTGGCTTAAAACTGCTTGAATCTGTTCATCTTAGTTGTTATTGTGTTTATTTGGGCTTGGGTGGTCTTGAATCTCACTTTTCCTTTGAAAAAATTGGTTTTGAAAAGTTAAAGGGGTGTTTGGGATTACCTGTTTGTGATTGCATCTTGGTATTGTGTTGTTAGAAGTTAGTATTTGTGCTTGGTATCTGATATACACTTGTTTGAGAGTGCTTTGCTGCAAGTTTTGTGGTTTGAAACCTTGAATCAAAGATTGTGCTATAACTTTGTGAGTCTGACTGTTTTTGACCTAAAATTTTGGGAAAACCTAGAGTTTATGCATGTTTAGGGATAAAATATGTTTAAACATCATTAAGATAACATGCTTGTGTGTCAAATACATCAGCAAAGTGAAAAATTGCATGTTCTTGTGTTCATCAGTAACTTAAGGTGCTTGAATCTTGCTTAATTCTTTGAATCCTTGCATGAAACTTGTTTAGACTTGTTCATTTAAGTTTAATATAGCTTGTGTATGCATTTGGTTGAATTTGGTTGGCTGAATAGTGCTAAAATTGCTTATTGAACCTATTCTGCTTATTTGTTCATGTCTGTGCAACATCTGGTGCTTTATTGATTAATCTGTGCAAATTGGGTGATTGTGTTTGTGTATTTTTTGATTGTTATTGACTCCTTATGATCCAAAGATCATTTGGGTGCCTTTGTGTAATCTGAATCCCAAAAAAGTTCACTAAAGACAAAAAAGTCTTTAATCAGCACTTGGGGTGGCCTAGAACTCAAAAACGACTATTTTGTCGTTTTCTATAGATTGCTTATTGCATTTTCAGGCTTATTCCTTGGGCTTATTTCAAATTTCTTTTTGCCGAATTCTTATTTAGGACAAAAGAAGCTTGTGTGTTTAATTTCAGCTTATGGCATTGGCTTATAGCTTAATGGGCCAAAAAGCCCATTAAGAATAAGCTGTTTGGTATAAGCTAGCTTATTTCACACTTTCAGCTTTTGGGCCTTTGGAAAAAGTTGTTTAAAATCAACTTTTAAGTCAAGTAGTGCTTTTTGGGCTTATTTTGGACACTTTTTTATATTGGGCCCAAATTTGGCCCAATAAGGTTCTGTTTTGGGTTTAGCCCATTTTCTAGGCCCATTAAGGGTATTTAGGTCAATTCACTTTCATTTCTGAGTTAATTAGGTTAAACTAAGCTAGTTTGTAAGTTTTTAGAATTTTTTATGATTTTTGAATTTTTAATAATATTTTAATATTATTTTATTGTTAAAAATTAAAAGTCTGATTTTCTAAGTTTTTATATTTTTCCTATATTGTAGACACTTAATTAGGAATTTCGCAACTTTCCAAATATTTTTAGAGTCCTTTAATTATTTTCTAGAATTAATTTAAGTTTTAATTGATTTTAGTAGTTTTTAGTTGTTTAAAAATAGTTTTTAGTGGTTTTAAAATTTTGAAAAATACTTTTTAGCTTAATTAGGGTATTTTTGAGGTTTACAAACTTTAAGATCTTGTTTGGGACTTTTTAATAATTAATTTTGATTTTTAGGGCTTTAATTAGCATTAAAAAGTCATTATCTAATTAATTAAAAGGTTTTGGCAAGTTTGGATTTTTTGTAAACTCTTAGAATATTATTGTGGATTTTTGGTAATTTTAAGGAATTTTTAGGTTAAAATTTTAATTTTAGTGTTTTTTACGGTTTTACGTGTACACCTTTTTCGACTTAGTTTAATCCGTCTTCGTAACCGTCATTCTCTTCTAATCTCATTTCTATTTTTCTTTCTAAAAAATATAATCACAAAGATAATCATTTCATCACACACACACCAAGCCTCCTTGAGAACAAACTCATTTTAGGGTCATTTACACACGGTTTTCCTAAATCGTCGTGCTTACCCTTTTTGCTCTCTTTTCCTAAAGAGTAGTAAAATAAATACATCATTTTGGCGCCGCTGCCGGGGAGGCGTGTTGTGTTTTGATCTGGAATTGTTGTTTTTATATACTAACCAAAATAGTATTTGTATTAGTAGCACTCTACTAATAGGTATTATCGGTTTTCGGTTTTTGTGTGAATACTATTACTATAGTGTATACGTAGAACAATAAATTCACAAGTACTCCAAATACGTGAGAAATCACAACCTTGACTTGGGAGGTCATTACCCAATCATTGTATTCGAATCGCAAACCAAAGAAAAAGGCAAAAATAGATAAATACTTTCGTGAAGCTCAATCATGAAAAATACAAACTATAAGGTGGGTATAAGGCGGATATTATAAAATATATCCTAAGGAAAAAGGCTCTTAAGTGCTTCGCGCCGCCTCGTTTCCCCGCTTGCTTGTGAGTATTTGATTTTGAGAGCTAATCGAGGGTTTTGCCGCCCAAAGTATTACTAAGTATCATATATATTTTCTTGGTTTTCATTGATTAAACCCTCTTGAACGTTTTGGTGTTCCACCAACGTTCTTAAGTCATCGAAGGCGTTCACTTCACGTGATCGTTTTCATTCCTTGAGGCGTCTTTAATCGAGAGATTTGATTAAGGAGGAGATTTGTAGATTTTTGTCTACTTAATACATTCACCAAGATCCAAAAAGGTTAATACAACCAAAAACTACAAAAAAATGAAAAATACAAAACACCAAAAAGAATCTTCTTTGCTCGTCCCCTCGTTGTACATGACGTTTATGCTAACTCATAATCAAGCAAGATGTGCACGTAAACGAAAGAACAAAACTCCCACTCCCAATCTTTCTAGTGAGGAGTCTCCTATTGACGAACCCATTGTAAGAGAAGCACCAACCATGGCGAATCGAACTATGAATGGAGTTACTTCAAGCACCCACCGAGGGTTATGGAGAGGCTATTGTGATTCCCGCTATACTTGCGGAGAATTTTGAGATGAAAACGGGTTTGTTGTCGATGATCCAAAACAACAAATTCCGTGGTGATGAGAAGGACAATCCACACAACCATATCCGCCAATTCAATCGTCTTACTGGCACTTGCAAGTTTAAGGATGTCTCGAATGACTCGATTAAGATGATGCGTTTTCCGTATTCCTTATCGGGGCCCGCTAAAATTTGGTTAGAGAAAGAGCCACCCAATTCTATATTGACGTGGAAGGATCTCGTGTCTAAGTTTGTGAACCAATTTTTTCCGCCCTCTAAGACTACGCACTTGAAAAACGAGATTTCAAAGTTTTCACAAGAGTTTAAAGAAAGTTTTTCAACGGCTTGGAATAGGTTTAAGGAAATGTTACATGAATGTCCTCATCACGGTTTTTCCGACTTGCATCAAATTGACACGTTTTACAATAGACTTAATGATCATGAAAGGGATTATTTAAATGCCGCCGCGGGTGGTAATTTTTTGTGTAAAACGGTTGAGGAAGCTTTGGTGATAATTGAGAATAGATCTAAGGTGTATAGTCCTCGTAGCACGCCTAGTGTTCGTAAGGCTTCGTCTTCGGCTTCACCTTCTTTGTCTACTACCATCGATGCTTGCCAAATTTAGGCGAACTTGGAAAACAAGATTTTTGATAAGCTAAAAGGACTTTTGATTGAGTTTAAAGTTGGTGAACCAAGTGCTCCCGCTACGGCTAAAGCGGTTGAGGTTTCTTGCATGTATTATGGTGGAGGTCATGATTTCTCCGAGTGCATTACCAATGGTGGTAACACTTCGAGTGCCTTCGCGGCCACGGGAAATTACAACCAAAACGGTCAAGTTTCCCGCTCTAATCAATTGACTCCACCGGGTTTTGGTTCAAATCAAAATTCTAACAACAACTATCGCAATAATCAAGTTGGTTTCAAAAAAATTTCAACAAGGGAAACTATGGTAATCAAGGGGCTAATAATCAAGTTTCAAACAAGAATCAAAATGATTTTCAAAACAACAATAAAGGTTTGCAAAGTTGAAAGATCTCCCAAATGAATTTTTTGAATACGCTAATGGGAATGATGCTAGGTTTGACAATATTCAAAGAGAAATCATTAGCCTAAGTTCCGAGTTTAAGAACGACTTGAAAAAAGAGTTGAAAAATGAGTTAGCTAATGAACTTAAGATCCACACCAACAAAATGGAAGGACATGTCACTAGGTTACAACAAAACCAACAAAAAATGGAACAAGGGCAACATGAGATTAAACAAGAGATGATTAAGGCCGAGAAAAGGCAAACCGAGGTCGTATTGAGGCAATCCATGTTTGAAGATAAAATCTCATCTATGTTTGAGGCAATAATGTGTAAACCGTCTTCGAGTAGTCTTCCTAGCAACACCATATCCAACCCTAAGGGTGAGATGAAAGTGATTACCACACGTAGTGGTAAAACACTTAAGGAACCGCCTCCTCAACTGTCACACTCCCAAAATATCAGAGTATAATGGCAACAAGAGAGTGGTGACGTCATGATTATCATACACACACAGTTACAAAGAACGACCTCTAAATGAGACGTTCGGAAAATAGATCATTTGTAATTGATAAAATAAATAGTTTTAACATAGTGCGGAAGCATAAAACTGGTCACAGTTACAAAACATAGTTTCCAAATAGTACAAATGATCTTTGTTTCAATAGAAATGACGGCAATGCATGAGACCTCACTTAGCATCTTCCTTCTTAATACCTGAGAAAAACATTGCTAAAGCGTAAACATAAAGTTGGTGAGTTCATAGGTTTAGTTAATTTGAAATGTTTAATGAACCACAAGATTTTCCCAAAAGTGATGACAATATAACAAATACAAAGTCATCATAAAAGTATTTATTACAGTCTAAGCTCGTGACACCGAAGCGTTAACAACACCGGTAGTATAATCATATAAATGTAGCCGAAATGGATGCCTAAACCCACGACATCCTATCTCAGACTCAAATGAAACTGTGCCCGCTTGTCCCTTGTTGGACCAAGGCAGACAGGGGCGTCAACCCCGATAGATCTATCCATAACATTCGCGCTTACACAAAGTAATTAACGGTTCACGATTCACGGGCCAAAGCAACTGGGTTTTTAGTGGGACTTAGACTAATATATAAATCAGTAAATGCACTTGTGTTCATACGTTAAATCAAGCAATGTCTCACCCCAAAAAGCAGTAAAAGCAGTTAAACGTGGGGCTATAAACTCACCTCGTAAGTCAGCAAAGTGACGAAAAGTAAATGTAGCTCGAGAATACGGTTGCGCTAGCCGCGACCTATTTGAATATAAAGATCATGTTACGACATCTAAAATTATACTAATAAAAAGGCATGACATCCTAGTTGTGCTTGACGGTATTTTTCGTTTACGGAAACACGACAATTAAAAATTGGGTATTTAACAAATGAGGTTTATGGGCTAAATATTACCCTTAAGTTAATAAAATCCGGTTTGGGCCTTAAATAACCCAACACAAACAAATGACCCAACAATAACCCAACTTAACCCACCCAAGGTTCGGCCCATAGGCCTTTTGACCCGGCCTGGCCCAATTGGCGACACAAACAAGAAAAGGGGTTATAACCCTTTTGTTTTCCCCATAACACTCAGTCATCTTCTCTCTCTCTCTCGAAATTACTCCCAACCGTCCCATCTCCTATCTCTCTCTATCTAAACCAAACGGATCTAACTCTTCGCATGGCTAAAATGGTTTCTCTGATTAATAAACATCAATATTATGAGGGCTTGAGGTGAATAATCATGCGTGGGATGTGGGGTTTCATCCCCACATCAAATCAATCCGATTTGAGATGTTTTTCCCAGGAGATTCGATGATAGATTCATCACCAAAAGATAAGTTTTGATTCTTTTTCGTTCTAATTAAATGGTTCACTGATTTTCGTTTTACATTTTCGAACATAAAAGGATTTATGGGTTCAAAATCATTTGTATTATAAAGCTGTGAACAAAGGATTCTCGAATTCAATAAAATCAAATTAGGGTTTTCGAAAATAATTGGGGGTTTTCCAAATCTAGGGTTTCATTACAATTAAATAATGTTTTCATAAGTCTTTTAATGTTAATCATTGAATAAAATAAGTTTTCGAAAATTAGGGTTTTGAATAATTAGGGGTTTTGGTAAATCTAATGTTTAATAACAATTAATCAATGTTTTCTAACATAAAAACTTATCAACTTCATCATATAGTCCGATTTGTAAAATTAGTGTTTCGGTCGAATTGGGGGTTTATTCATATTTCGGTTTTAATTTAATTAACTAATCAATTCGTGTTTAGATTGGGTCTAATTAGAGTTTAAATCAATATATTAAAATTAGGGTTTATATAAATTTGGGGGTTTTTAATACTCGGTTGTTATTTATAATTAAATAATGTTTTTGGGAAATAATTTGTGTTAATTTCATAAATTAAAAGGATTTACAAATTTAGGGTTTCGAATTAATGAGGGTTTTTATACCCGCGGGTTAATGGTGGTTAAGGGATGTTTCTGTAAAAAGGGAATTGTGTAAATCTTATATTATGGTTAATTTTGATTGATTAAGCTTCGGCAGAAACAGTGGGGGTCTCGGTTTGGTCATGGTTTGGTCATGGTTTGGTTATGTCAGAAACAATGTAAAAGAAATTGTAAAGGGGGTCTCGGTTTGGTCATGGCAGAAACAATGGGGTTGTGGTTTGTGGGTCAAAGTCCAGTTAATACTGTTATCCTTTATCCCTATATTTCTGTTTAAACCGAACCGTAATAAAATGACTAATCCATTTTTTTTATTTTCGCAGGTTAGTTTAAAATTGACGAGCACAACTAAGACGTATGCAGAAAAATAAAAGAAGGTGGTTAAAAAGACTCACGACGAGGGTTTCGTTTCGGTTTGCAGGTTCGGACGAGAAGGAAGGAACGGCTCAGCTGGCTCAAGAATTATCACGACTCCTTATGTTTTTACCCAGAATTTGTATTTAAAACTGCTCAGCAGGAACAAATTTGTAATATTTGGACTGTGGATAAGTTTTGTGTTGTGTTTGGACATTGAACAATTTGGATAGTATTTAACCTTGTAATATTAGCTTAGGGTTAGTCTAAATCTGGAAATGGAGGTCTTGTGATGTACCCATTTTGGGTAAACTAGGCATGTGTGCTGGACTTTAGTGGTTAGTGGATTGTATAAACAAAGTATTTAGTTCCCAGGTCTGAGTGTTGACTATTGTTGACCAAGTTTTGAAAAAGATAAATAAAAGTTTACTAATTTGCTTCTTGTATAAGCTGTAACATTCGGTCCAGCGGGGTTTGTCAAATATCATAGTCTTAAACGCGAGGACATAACATGAACAACATGATAAAATTCGACACACGACTTAATCAAAGATGGTTATGCGTATTCTCGAGGGGTTCAACAAACAATCCTAATTGGCACAACGGTTAATGCATAAAACGTTTAATAACGCGCACGTTTTATTCATAAAATAATAGACGCGAAAACTCGAGTTGTTACATTCGCTCTCCCTAGAGAGGGCTTTGTCCGCAAAGCAAAACAAGCAATACACTTACATCGACACCACATCGGTAAACAATTAGGGTATTACATAAATATGATATAACTTCTCAATTCGTTAAATTCAACAAGTTCAAAGCTCACGTTAAATCACCATATGAAGAAATAAAGATGAAAAATTTGACGGATGTCACAGTATTCCCATGTTTTAGAGATTTCGTCACGAAATCAAGACGTTCTTGTAGTAGGGTGATTAGCAAAAAGATGAGGATACTTGCTCTTGAATTGATCTTCACGTTCCCACGTGTATTCTGGACCTCTACGCGCATTCCAACGGATCTTTACGATAGGTATACGACTTTGCTTGAGCTGTTTGACCTGACGGTCCATGACCTCCACCGGTTCTTCTATGAAGTTGAGTTTGTCATCGAGTTGAATTTCTTCTAAAGAAATAACGAGCGTCTCGTCGGCTAAACATTTCTTCAGATTGCAAATGTGGAACACGTTATGCACTCGGCTAAGTTCTTGAGGTAACTCCAAACGATAGGCTACGGGGCCAATCCTCTCTATGATCTTGAATGGTCCAATATAATGAGGATTCAACTTCCCACTCTTTCCAAAGCGAATCACACCCTTCCAAGGTGAGACCTTCAACATGACTCTATCGCCAACCTCAAACTCAAGGGGTTTGCGTCTCATGTCAGCATAACTCTTTTGTCGATCTCTTGCGGCTTGCATACGGCTCTTGATCTTAAAGATCTTCTCAGTAGTCTCGTGTATGATCTCGGGTCCAGTTAGTTGGGCCTCACCAACCTCTGCCCAACACACGGGTGATCGACACTTTCTTCCATACAATGCTTTGAACGGTGCTGCCTTAATGCTAGTGTGATAACTATTGTTGTATGAGAACTCCACCAGAGGTAGGTGCCTATCCCATCTATTTCCAAAGTCGATCACACAAGCTCTCAGCATATCTTCTAAGGTTTGAATGGTCCTTTCACTTTGACCGTCAGTTTGGGGATGATATGCAGTGCTCATATCCAACTGCGTTCCCAATGCCTTCTGCAGCGACTTCCAAAACTGTGAAGTAAATCGGCTATCTCGGTCAGAGATTATAGACACAGGCACACCATGCCTCGTGACTACTTCCTCCAAGTATGTTCTTGCTAACTTATCCATCCCGTCAGTCTCCTTGATTGGTATGAAATGAGCCGATTTGGTGAGTCGGTCGACGATTACCCAAATAGTGTCAAATCCAGCTGAGGTTTTAGGTAGCTTTGTAATGAAATCCATAGTGATCCTTTCCCACTTCCATTCTGGTAGTTCGGGTTGGACCAACAATCCTGATGGTTTCATATGTTCGGCCTTGACCTTGGCACAAGTCAAGCACTTGCTAACATATGTAGCAATGTCTGCCTTCATGTTCGGCCACCAATACAACATCTTAAGATCATGATACATCTTGTCAGATCCCGGATGTATGGAGTATTTTGACTTATGCGACTCATGCATAATCAATGGTCGTAGGTCACCATGGCACGGTAACCAACTCCTATTATCAAGGCATAATGTCCCATCCGAGTGAGTTTCTAACTTCTTTATCATGCCTTCAACATCTTCAGTCTTGAGAATTTCTTCCTCGACTGCCTCCTTTTGAGCCTTGAGAATTAAGGATGGAAGGTCTAAGTCAATGGTCATCACCAAGGCTTTCACCCTAAGGACTCTCTCCTTTCGACTCCAAGCGTCGGCCACGACATTTGCCTTGCCCGGGTGATAACGGATCTCACAATCGTAATCACTGAGTAACTCTAGCCAACGTCGTTGTCTCATGTTGAGTTCTTTTTGATTCAAAATGTGTTGTAGACTCTTATGATCAGTGAATACGACACACTTTGTGCCATAAAGGTAGTGTCTCCAAATCTTCAGGGCAAACACCACTGCTCCTAACTCTAGATCATGAGTTGTGTAGTTCTTCTCGTACACTTTTAGTTGTCTTGATGCATAAGCAATGACCTTAGTCCTTTGCATCAATACCGCACCTAACCCTTTTATGGATGCATCACAATACACCACAAAGTCTTCATTACCCTCGGGTAAGGCTAGTATAGGTGCTTCACACAACATCTGCTTCAATGTCTGGAATGCCAAATCTTGATCCTCTTTCCACTCAAACTTCTTGTCTTTTTGAGTTAACTCCGTCATTGGTTTAGCTATCTTGGAGAAACCTTCAATGAATCTCCTATAGTAACCAGCAAGACCTAAAAATTGGCGGATCTCTGTGGGTGTTGTTGGAGTGGCCCAATCTTTCACGGCCTCGATCTTAGCAGGATCAACGTGAATACCACTGCTATCGATTACATGCCCAAGGAATTGCACCGTGTTTATCTAAAACTCACATTTAGAAAACTTTGCATATAACTTCTCCTTCCTCAGCAGCTCTAATATGGTCTTCAAATGCTCCTTGTGTTCTTCTTCATTACGAGAGTAGATGAGAATATCATCGATAAATACAATCACAAACTTGTCCAAGTATGGTTTGCAAACTCGGTTCATGAGATCCATGAATATCGCGGGTGCGTTTGTCAAGCCAAAAGGCATAACTTGGAACTCGTAGTGTCCGTACCGGGTCCTAAAAGCCGTCTTATGAACGTCTTCTTCTCTAACCCTTAGCTGATGATATCCTGACCTTAAATCAATCTTCGAGTATATGCTAGATCCTTGCAATTGGTCGAAAAGATCGTCAATTCTTGGCAATGGGTAACGGTTCTTTATCGTCAGCTTATTCAACTCTCGGTAATCAATACACATCCTAAAGGATCCATCTTTCTTTTTGACAAATAGGACCGGTGCTCCCCAAGGTGAGGAACTCGGCCTAATGAAACCTTTGCCAGAAAGTTCCTTTAGTTGTTCAGCTAACTCTGTCATCTCGGCTGGTGCTAAGCGGTATGGGGCTCTAGCAACAGGCGCGGCTCCTGGTGTAAGCTCTATGTGAAACTCCACTTGCCGTGCTGGTGGTAATCCCGGTAAGTCTTCTGGGAATACGTCTGGAAAATCTCTAACGATCGGTACATCTTCAATTTTCTTCTCATGATCTTCTTCTTCCTCCTTTCGTGTTACTTGAACCAAGAACACTGGACATCCCTTCTCAATGTATCTTTGGGTTCTAATACATGAGATGACTTCCAGTCTTGATCCATTCTTCACTCCACTTCTTTCGCCTTGTATGATTAGTACATCGTTTCCATAGGGAACACGGACGCACTTCTCATGACATACAATTTCCGCGTGATGCTTCGACATCCAATCCATTCCAATGATGACATCAAAACTTCCCAATTCTATGGGGAGTAAGTCGATACTGAACGAACGATCTTGTAACCTTATACTACATCCTTTTAGAATAGCATCGGTGGTTACTGACTTCCCATCGGCTAGTTCTACATTATACTTAATATCTAACGCAGTAGGGGAAATATTTAGGCGTTCGCTAAATACAGATGACACAAAACTCCTATCCGTACCAGAATCAAATAGTACTGAAGCATAGTTGTTATTGACTAGAAACGTACCAGTCACAACATTGTTGTCCTGCACCGCAGCCTCAGCACACAAATGATACACTTTGCTAGGTGCCGTGAATCCTCCAGGAGTACTAGTTGTGGCTCGGTTATTTCCTCCCCGGTTCCCTTGATTCTGCTTTTGGTTCCCTTGGTTGTGATTTTGGTTGCCTCGAATCTGATTACCACGACCTTGGTTCCCATTGCTTGGACACTTATTCTTGTAGTGACCTTTCTCTCCACATCCAAAGCAAGTGACATTTGCTCCTTGGCCACCCTGGGTTCCCGGTCCTCTTTGGTTAGCAGGACGGGGTGGTGCTCGACATTCCTTTGCCTTATGTCCAGCCTTTCCACAGTTGTAGCATGTAGGGGGACATGCTCCCTCGTGGTGTCGGCCACACTTTCCACAGAAAGGAAGTCTTCCAGCATAGTTTCCAGCATTACCTTGCCCAGCAGTAAACACCCTTGCTACTTCTTGTTGCTTGTTCTGACTGTAGTTGTTAGTGTTGTTGCTATTGTTGGTATTGTTGTTGTAGTGATTGCCAGACCACTTTCTCTTGTCTCCAGTATTTTCTCCCAACTCTTGTACCACTTGGTACATCAAACTCTAAGCCATATCGATTGCCTCATGCAAATCAGTTGGCTTTGATGAAGTCACATTCCCCTTGATGCTCAAAGGTAATCCTTCAATGTATCGCTCCAACAATCGGTCATCGTTGGGCACCATTTCGGGACATAACAAGATCAGCTCTTGAAAGCGCTGATTGTAAGCAGTAAGAGCGGTACCCTTGACCTTCAAGTTCCACAGCTCAACCTCCATCTGCTTGACTTCATTTCGTGGGCAATATTTCCTAACAAACATAGCTTTGAACTCACTCCAGGGCGTCGCTTGGGCAACATCAATGGTCACTGCACGGGCATAGACGTTCCACCAAGTCAAAGCACCATCCACTAATGTGCTTGACGCAAACTTTACCTTATCAACTTCAGCAACATTGCTAATCCCAAATTGGGATTCCAACTTCTCAAACCATCTGGTCAAACCTACTGCTCCTTCAGTACCGCGGAAACTCACTTGCGTAACCGCACGAAATTCCTTGTAGGTACAGGTCCGTGCAATGGCAATAGTAGCTCCTTGGTTTGTCTCCTCTTGCGTGCTTGCTGTACGATTCGCTTCGGCTGCTGCGAGTGCCTCAGCCAACCGTTCAGCGATCATTTGACTGAGCATGACGGGGTCAATGCCACCGGTAGCAGCTGGTGGATTATATGTCTCAGATCTTCTAACTGGCGCCATAATCTAAAAAGGTAATAAGACAATGAGTTTTGCCAGTCATAACATGCATGGCACGCACAGTACAATTATGAAATGCTCCATGGTATAATAAACAATATATAATGATCTCATAATTTTTGTAACCCAAATAACATAATGTCATTCATAGAAGTGTTTTGTAATACATCATAACTCGTCATACATAATAAAGAAAAAGAAAATGCCAACTAGCTGAGATAAACCTCAAAGCTTAGTGGTCGTACAACAATAAGTCAACCGTACACGATAAGTCTAACTAGTGCCCTCACGGCGCTGGTGAAACTCTCTCTCCAACTCTACCAACCTCCTCTCAACCACGATCTCACGGGCCTGGGAATCCCTAAGTCTAACATCGGTATCATAACAAGCGGCCCTAAACCTCTTATCCAAGTCAGCAATAGGGTCCTCCACAGGTGCCTCTAGTCCACCTGTCTCAACCAATGGCTCTACTCCCCAATGGGTCATCAGGCTCTCGATCTCCTCAAGACGAGCATTCGGCATGGTATCCATCTGGTCGAGTACAGCATGGAGCTGTCCTCGTAGACGGGTCACACAAACCGTCAATACCGTCTCATCCCTAACTGGACTCTTCTTCGTCAGTGCCTCCAGCTTATCCTGTACCTCATTATACTCCTCACCCAAAGTCTCCACAGCATCCTCCAACCTGTTTAAACGGGTCGTCACACATCCATCTGCTGCTCCAAGCATCACAACTGTCGATGTAGCTCTCCTAGGAAGAGGAGTCGTAGCTCTCGGCCCAGTAGAGATGCCAACATCACCAAGCATCTCCTGATACACAACAGGTACAGTCTCTGGTGGTGGTGGTAGTAGTGACGCCTCTGGGGAAGGACTGGCAGGTGTGCGGGTTGCATGCCTGTCAGTGGCAGTGAAGGGTATGAGGGGTCGGTAAGGTGAAGGTGGTGGTCGGGCAACTCTCCCCCGAAGACGTCGCCTAACATAGTAGAAAGGCAGAGTACCAGGTGCTGGAGTAGGGATGTCTGTCCTTTCCCCTTCATCTTCAGACGAAGACGAGGAGATGTGTGCGATGGAAACCTCAGGAGTAGCAGCATATGTAGCAGGGGGTCCTTAGTGTCAGTGACCTCTATGGGTTCACCTTCTCCATCGGTGAACTCCATATCATCATCCTCTGTTCCCTCCATCGACTCATCCCTAGTGACTGATGCCTGTCCTGGTGACTGCACCACATCAGCGGCTAGGTTGTCCTCTCCTCCACCTTCTAGGCTAAGTACGTCATCAGCTGATGCATCAGGGATATGGATCGGTGAACGGTAAACCTCCTCAGTCTCTCTCTCAATCTCATCATCTGAAGCCATCCGGTACCACGGATATCCTAATGGTGATCCTCTAGGTAATCCTACCGATGAACTGATAGTCGACTATGAACTGCGGTTGTAGTATGCTCCTGTAGACGTGGAATCATCAGAAGAAGACATCGCTGTAACATAAACAGAATAAATGTGTGTAAATATCTCGTATAATTAGTCCGTGAAAGGGACATTGACATAACATATAGCAATCATTGTTCAACCCACATGTATCCCATATAACATAATTCAGATTTTGTTGTTGCACATGTAACCCATGTAAATATACCTCGTAATGGTTAAATCACATGTATCCCATTTATTACTTATATATATATATCCATGTATATATATATACTTAATACTTACAATTCGTATAATAATCGATTAAACACATAGCAGTTATAGTCTAGAGTTACTAAATGCAACCTAGTTCTCTATAACCATGGCTCTGATACCAATCTGTCACACTCCCAAAATATCAGAGTATAATGGCAACAAGGGAGTGGTGACGTCATGATTATCATACACACACAGTTACAAAGAACGACCTCTAAATGAGACGTTCGGAAAATAGATTGTAATTGATAAAATAAATAGTTTTAACATAGTGCGGAAGCATAAAACTGGTCACAGTTACAAAACATAGTTTCCAAATAGTACAAATGATCTTTGTTTCAATAGAAATGACGGCAATGCATGAGACCTCACTTAGCATCTTCCTTCTTAATACCTGAGAAAAACATTGCTAAAGCGTCAACATAAAGTTGGTGTGTTCATAGGTTTAGTTAATTTGAAATGTTTAATGAACCACAAGATTTTCCCAAAAGTGATGACAATATAACAAATACAAAGTCATCATAAAAGTATTTATTACAGTCTAAGCTCGTGACACCGAAGCGTTAACAACACCGGTAGTATAATCATATAAATGTAGCCCAAATGGATGCCTAAACCCACGACATCCTATCTCAGACTCAAATGAAACTGTGCCCGCTTATCCCTTGTTGGACCAAGGCAGACAGGGGCGTCAACCCCGATAGATCTATCCATAACATTAGCGCTTACACAAAGTAATTAACGGTTCACGATTCACGGGCCAAAGCAACTGGGCTTTTAGTGGGACTTAGACTAATATATAAATCAGTAAATGCACTTGTGTTCATACGTTAAATCAAGCAATGTCTCACCCCAAAAAGCAGTAAAAGCAGTTAAACGTGGGGCTATAAACTCACGTCGTAAGTCAGCAAAGTGACGAAAAGTAAATGTAGCTCGAGAATACGGTTACGCTAGCCGTGACCTATTTGAATATAAAGATCGTGTTACGACATCTAAAATTATACTAATAAAAAGGCATGACATCCTAGTTGTGCTTGACGGTATTTTTCGTTTACGGAAACACGACAATTAAAAATCGAGTATTTAATAAATGAGGTTTATGGGCTAAATATTACCCTTAAGTTAATAAAATCCGGTTTGGGCCTTAAATAACCCAACACAAACAAATGGCCCAACAATAACCCAACTTAACCCACCCAAGGTTCGGCCCATAGGCCTTTTGACCCGGCCTAGCCCAATTGGCGACACAAACAAGAAAAGGGGTTATAACCCTTTTGTTTTCCCCATAACACTCAGTCATCTTCTCTCTCTCTCTCGAAATTACTCCCAACCGTCCCATCTCCTATCTCTCTCTATCTAAACCAAACGGATCTAACTCTTCCCATGGCTAAAATGGTTTCTCTGATTAATAAACATCAATATTATGAGGGCTTGAGGTGAATAATCATGCGTGGGATGTGGGGTTTCATCCCCACATCAAATCAATCCGATTTGAGATGTTTTTCCCAGGAGATTCGATGATAGATTCATCACCAAAAGATAAGTTTTGATTCTTTTTCGTTCTAATTAAGTGGTTCACTGATTTTCATTTTACATTTTCGAACATAAAAGGATTTATGGGTTCAAAATCATTTGTATTATAAAGCTGTGAACAAAGGATTCTCGAATTCAATAAAATCAAATTAGGGTTTTCGAAAATAATTGGGGGTTTTCCAAATCTAGGGTTTCATTACAATTAAATAATGTTTTCATAAGTCTTTTAATGTTAATCATTGAATAAAATCAGTTTTTGAAAATTAGGGTTTTGAATAATTAGGGGTTTTGGTAAATCTAATGTTTAATAACAATTAATCAATATTTTCTAACATAAAAACTTATCAATTTCATCATATAGTCCGATTTGTAAAATTAGTGTTTCGGTCGAATTGGGGGTTTATTCATATTTCGGTTTTAATTTAATTAACTAATCAATTCGTGTTTAGAATGGGTCTAATTAGAGTTTAAATCAATATATTAAAATTAGGGTTTATATAAATTTGGGGGTTTTTAATACTCGGTTGTTATTTATAATTAAATAATGTTTTTGGGAAATAATTTGTGTTAATTTCATAAATAAAAAGGATTTACAAATTTAGGGTTTCGAATTAATGAGGTTTTTTATACCCGCGGGTTAATGGTGGTTAAGGGATGTTTCTATAAAAAGGGAATTGTGTAAATCTCATATTATGGTTAATTTTGAGTGATTAAGCTTCGGCAGAAACAATGGGGGTCTCGGTTTGGTCATGGTTTGGTCATGGTTTGGTCATGGTTTGGTTATGGCAGAAACAATGTAAAAGAAATTGTAAAGGAGGTCTCGGTTTGGTCATGGCAGAAACAATGGGGTTGTGGTTTGTGGGTCAAAGTCCAGTTAATATTGTTATCCTTTATCCCTATATTTCTGTTTAAACCGAACCGTAATAAAATGACTAATCCATTTGTTTTATTTTCGCAGGTTAGTTTAAAATTGACGAGCACAACTAAGACGTATGCAGAAAAATAAAAGAAGGTGGTTAAAAAGACTCACGACGAGGGTTTCGTTTCGGTTTGCAGGTTCGGACGAGAAGGAAGGAACGGCTCAGCTGGCTCAAGACTTATCACGACTCCTTATGTTTTTACCCAGAATTTGTATTTAAAACTGCTTAGCAGGAACAAATTTGTAATATTTGGACTGTGGATAAGTTTTGTGTTGTGT
This sequence comes from Glebionis coronaria, assembly GCA_025667525.1. Classification (NCBI taxonomy): domain Eukaryota; kingdom Viridiplantae; phylum Streptophyta; class Magnoliopsida; order Asterales; family Asteraceae; genus Glebionis; species Glebionis coronaria. The sequence goes on from CM046881.1 coordinate 319,288,180, forward strand.
TTGGACATTGAACAATTTGGATAGTATTTAACCTTGTAATATTAGCTTAGGGTTAGTCTAAATCTGGAAATGGAGGTTTTGTGATGTACCCATTTTGGGTAAACTAGGCATGTGTGCTGGACTTTAGTGGTGTTCCCAGGTTTGAGTGTTGACTATTGTTGACCAAGTTTTGAAAAAGATAAATAAAAGTTTACTAATTTGCTTCTTGTATAAGCTGTAACATTCGGTCCAGCGGGGTTCGTCAAATATCATAGTCTTAAACGCGAGGACATAACATGAACAACATGATAAAATTCGACACACGACTTAATCAAAGATGGTTATGCGTATTCTCGAGGGGTTCAGCAAACAATCCTAATTGGCACAACGGTTAATGCATAAAACGTTTAATAACGAGCACGTTTTATTCATAAAATAATAGACGCGAAAACTCGAGTTGTTACATTCGCTCTCCCTAGAGAGGGCTTTGTCCGCAAAGTAAAACAAGCAATACACTTACATCGACACCACATCGGTAAACAATTAGGGTATTACATAAATATGATATAACTTCTCAATTCGTTAAATTCAACAAGTTCAAAGCTCACGTTAAATCACCATATGAAGAAATAAAGATGAAAAATTTGGCGAATGCCACATCAACCAATTGCTCCTACGGACGAAGCAATTGAGGAAATACCCGAGGTGGTGGTCCAAAAGGAGCATGTTCCAATCCCACGAAGTACCGCTCATGCCACACCTACGGTTGACCCACTACCAACATTGGAACCTGAGATTCCAAAGGTTATGCCTACTATGCCTCATCCCACACCACCTTTGCCCTATCCATCGAGACTTAGGAAGGAGAAACGTCAAGAGCGCGACAATTATCAATTTGAGCTTTTTATGAAAATGTTTCGTGATTTTCACTTTAATGTGAGTTTCGCCGATGCTTTGGTCATGATGCCTCGATTTGCCGCTAACTTTAAGAGTATGTTGAACAACAAGGAGAAATTGCACCAATTGTCTAGTTGTTCGTCGGTTTATCTTAATCGCATACCTCAAAAAGTCGGTGATCCCGGTAAATTTTTGATCCCTTGTGCAATCCAAGATATGGAGGAATGCTTCGCCTTGGCCGATCTTGGTGCTAGCATTAATTTGATGCCACTTGCAATTTTCAAGTCGCTCAATCTTCCTAATCTTACTCCTTCACTAATGTCTATCGAGTTGGCCGACCATTCCACAATTCCCGCATGTGGTTTGGCGGAAGACGTTTTTGTGAAAGTGGGGAAGTTCTACTATCCCGTAGACTTTATCGTTGTTGATATCCCCACGGATCCTCAAGTTCCTCTCATTTTATGTAACACCCCCAAATTTATACAACTCAATACAGCGGAAGACTCGTTGGTGTTACGGGATAGCACATTACTCACATCATAGAAAACGCTTAAAAATCGCGTCGTTTAATAATAAAGGATTTCCATTCATAAATATCAAAGTTACATAGGTCCCAAGTCATTGTATTTAATACAGGTTTTACAAAGAATTTGAATGGAAATTTTAATTTAAGTGCGGGCCATGAATTCTTGTTGTCTTCCCGAGAATTACCTTCAAGTACCTGAGATAAAACATGTTAAGAGAAAAGGTCAGCGATAACGCCGAGTGAATTCATAGAGTTTAATAAATTCCATCAATATAAATTTGGTATAAAATTATTACCAAAAATCATTTTGTATAAATCCATGTAGTAGGCCATAAAATAGCCCAAAAATCATTTTATACAAATCCTTGTCAAAATCATAATATAGGCTTTCGCCTTCAAAATCATTATACGAACCAATGTCGTAAAAATATCATACAATACGTTTTATAACGTTGTATAGATTAAATAAAAACCGTTATATGAATATGGTTATATAAAACAAAAACACGAACATAATATCAATAGTATGACCTCGTATTGCTATTCAGGCAATACATCGTAATTCGGTGCGTATAGTAGTATTTTGTTAACTGGATTATTATAAGCCGCATGACATTGTTACCTTACTAAACCAAACAACGGGTAGCTAGCCCGAAACTCAATTTGCCCATCTAAATTAGCGTGTCGTCACAAAGGTCACGCTATGGAAATCTTCTCATACATAAATTCGCTTACCAATCAATGTGGCACGACGGGGATCAACCGTCAAGGCGCGAACTGGGGTGATCGTCCCCAAATAGTACTATTATATGCATAAGCGTCTACCAAATCCCGGTAGTTCACAATTCATGCTAATTGGACTTTTAGTGACATAACCTAACTTTAATAATCCATTTAATTTCATCTATCGGGTCATTTAATCATTTATCGGGTCATACAATCGAGTCATACAATCATTCGGGTCCAAATCAATAAACAAACAATCGGGACAAATGGTGTCCTATTTTATAAAAACTAACATGTTATCTCCCTCGCGGGTTTATAAAACATTTCATAAAAACATTTAAAAGAGTGTGAGGCTATGAACTCACGTTGATATGGGAAGGCGGGTTATCGGCAATTCGGACGTACGGTACGTGCTTCAATCACGGAAACCTAGACAAATAATACTCGTCTTAGACTCATGTCCAATGACTTTATAAAAATAACAAGTATGTATACATATGATGATTTTATATATATGATGATCAAGTGGGTTTACATATTTTCATTTACTCATTTTAGTGTTATGTGTTGATAGCTTTTATACTAGTTTACTAGTTTTACCTATTTACATGTTTTAGGTCCAATAAACCTATTATAAGTCCATCAACTTGTATTAATCCATTTTATAATTGTATTATCAGTATTTACATTTTACATGTTGGGCCTAAATGGGTTAAGCCCAATAAATAAGTTTATAAGTGTTTTAGCCCATTTTATTGTATTATTAGTCCAATAACGTTAACTTAACTCGTTAATGTCCGTATGTCATATAGTTCGGGTTTTTATCGGTTTTTACTTGTTATATATGTTTATATATCAGTATATGAGTTTTATAAAGTTCACATTAGACGGGTCCAACCGTCTAAGTTTTATTTAGCAAAAACGTTAATTTTACGGTAAGAGCCGAAAAAGTCGTAAAAATCATGTTTATAGTTTTATAACTTATAAAACTTATCAAATTACCATTTTTATAAAATGTCCATTTATTTATCCTTAGACATGTTTATATAAATGTATTATATAAGTGAGTGGGTTTTAATTCACATTTTATACTATATTTACTTGAGTGCTTATATAATACTATTATACTTTAATTTCCAAAATCTGATTTTTATTTTCATGTTCACCAAAACTGCCATATCTAGAGTTCTATATGGAGATAGAAGCTCAAATGTTTATGACATAAACTACATGATATGACCTCCATTTAACTCTTCTATAGCTACTGTTGAATCAGCATCTAAGTATTTTCTAAAAATCGTCCAAAACAGTGAACTCAGATTGGTACTCTAAACTTGTTTTGATCATATATCACTCGTTACAATGATTCCATTACATGGCCAACTCTCACATGTGTACAATACATATTACTTACTGTATATTGCTTCTACTTTGCCATTTTATCAGTCTAACATGTGGTTCTTTACTGTTTTATACAGCCAACAATCTAAACAAGATTTTAGCCTTGTTTCTTATAGTTTTTCATCTTTTTAAGCATGTTTATCAACACCAAATCCCCACACAATATTTGTAATCATCATTCATCATCATATACATATACATAAGTAAAAGAAATACAAGATTACATAATCAAAAATAACAAGAGGATGAGGAGGACAATCTTTATACCACCAAGTTGATGTAGGTTGTGATCAAAGCATGGATTTTGATGGAGAAACTTGTGAATAACCAAGACCATCTTCAAGACCACCATTCTTCATGAACACCTTGTGGAAAATCAGCCCCAAGACACCATGAAAACTCCTCCTTGGATGTTATAATCACCACCAATCAATAGGGTTTCAAAAGGGCTTCATCATGTGTGTAAATAACACATGATTTCATGGTTGAAAATTGATCAAAATGGGTGTTATGGTGTGGAAGTGGATGGCACATTTGAGAGAGAAAGGGAGGAGATGAAGTTGTTTGCATGTTAGAAATGGAAGCAAATGGTTTTTGCTAGTTGGTTTTGAGGTAAGCTTAGCTTACTAGCTAAGCTAAAGACATGTGTTATGCTTCATTGTGAAGCTTTTGACACATAAGTGGTGTGTGGTGAGGTGTTGGACGTCCCATATATGGGGGTGGGGCAAAAGTTATTTTGTCTCATCCCCATTTATTTACGGGTATTCCTCGATTCTAATTTCCTCGATTTGCGTGCCCTTGGGTCGTTTTACGAAAAATGTTTTTATAAATTATGAATTAACGGCACAAAACGAATCTAATAAAAATTGTCTCATCAAAAACGGAGTTCGAAAACGTAAATACGTAATCCTAAGGTTTCCGGTTTAGTCGTAAAGGACGTCAAAATAAAATCGTAAGTCCTAGTTTCTTCTCGTAAATTTGTGAGTTTATGAACCAACACAAATTTAAAACTCCAAAATAATATTTACGGATAAATTTATTTTCTGAAATGTCGGACTGTCACTAAAGACGGTGTATGTATACGTAAGCACGTAACGTTGAATCCTCCGGTTTAGACGTAGTCGATGCTACTTCAAGACGTAAATCCAAATTTCTTCCAAAAAATAAGTGAGTTCATATTATAACATTAAAATAATGTTTTTAAATAATATCTGAGAATAAAATATTAACCATAAATTGACGGATTGTCACAGCATTTACCCCTAAACAGGATCTTTGTCCTCAAAGATCATCTTACCTTACTACTCGCTTCTTATAGAGTTAAAGCCATGTGGGTATTTCCTCCACATTCGGTCTTTTCTCACAAGTGCAATTCATTACAATACGCGAGTTTCATCAAACATAACTACGGGAATAAGATCAGGCTTATTGTTGACTTACTTTCTCTATCCATGATGTTCACGGGTTTTTGATGAATGCATCTTTTCGCCGATCTAAACTTTATCAAAAAGAATTCAGATTTTCACTTGATAGATATTTTATCAAGTTCGATATACGAAACATAATTCACACAGCCCTTGAAGTCCTAGTGTAGATCCAGCTTATCTGCCTTTCATACCATCTTTTACATCATCTCTATGGTCCCATACAATGGGGACTTATATCCCATGATCTTCCAGATCATCAATTCATTTTTCCATGGTTAAAATTTTTGGCATAACTTCGCTACCCATTTGGCACTTCAAGATCTACATTTCATATTCACATAACCTTTTGCCCACTACCGTTAGGTTTGCCATCATAGGAAACCTTAAACCTAAAAGACATGTCCAACTCACAATGGGTGTATGTCGGGTGTCTTTATCTCAGCTCTTGCTTACAGATGCTCTAATATATAAATCTTAACAAGATTCGATCTCGATCCTAACACGATAATTATCAATGATAATCTCTCCAAAGGAAACCGATTTTACAGTCTATTACCAAAGGTCAATCATTCAAGCATAAAACAACACTTATAGTATTTTGTATTGTTACTTTACCTCGTCCCTTCGATTGGGGTGGTACAGTACTCTCATCAAGATTCGTTCTCGATGACTTCTGAGCAAATCTCTAGAAATTCGATGCGAAGCGAGAATCTTGATAAAGATGTTCGATACAGGCACACTATGTTTACATAACTCCTTTAAATACAAAAGAGTCAAATTCTTCATCAAGAATTTATCATTAACGAGAATGATATTAGCAGATTTAGTCAGTCTGTCGACGATGACCCAAATGGAAATCAAATTCAGATGATGACCTTTGCAATAGTTAGACGTTTACTAATGTATGAGGCGCTGTCTGCCTTCATAATTTGCCATTAGTACAACTTCTTCAGATAGGGATACATTTAGTCAGATATGACAGGAATAGAATACTTATACTTACAAGATTCCAATATAACCACCTCTCACAATCCTTCATGTTTAGGCAACCATAAACGGCCTTTTAAAACATTTAACGCCATCGGTTCTTATTACTAATGGTTCACATTAGCCGGGAACCCCTTTTTTTTATTATCTATATTATCCTTTTTACAAACATCGTTCATATTTTATATCGTTCAACAAATTTTTTTTGCACATTCATTATTAAGGAACGCATCCTAATTGGTTCTTTATCCTTCCTATATTATGCGTCAGTATTAATATTCATCTTTCCTAGATGGAATAAATATCATGACCGTATTTATTCAAAAATTCTTTCTTCACATTTTCTAAGTTTTAATTTCGTCTCAACTATCATTTTTATCTATTTTACTCAATCCGACGTTTAAGGCGTCGATAGTTATTACAAGTAATTAAATAATAAATATTTAATTTTTATGAAACGTAAACGCAAAAAGTTTTTAAATTTTCTTAGTTTGTCCAATTATATAAAAATGTTCAAAATAAATTTGAGTTTAATTAACAAAAATTTTGTTGATTTATCGGAAATAATTAGCAAGATCCGTAAGTGTTCGAAAAACCTTCGTTTATTCTTTGGTAAAATTTTCTTAGTTGAAAAGCAAGAATTGTCGTTTCAAATTTTAAGTCATAGTTTAAATGGTTTCCTCAATCTCTCTTAGGTTGTCTTGTAGTATACACAAACATTTACCCCTAAACAGGAGTTTAGTTAAATGTTCTGGGTATAAGGGAATAATCCCTTAAAAATTTCTTTGATAAAATATCTGTCAAAACATATTTCCATTTCTTTTTTGGTAAAATCCAAAGTCTTAAAAGGGCTCTTAATTTTTTAAGAGTCAATATATTTCATTATCTTATTAATCACACGGTCAAATAATGTAAAAGATTAAGTCTTAAATCACATGTTAATTATTCAAGGTACAGGTTTTAATTGTTCGGCCAATTTAGGGCAATTTATAAATAATTACTAATCCTTCTTATTCTTATAAACAAACAGATGGTCCTTAATGATCACAAGCATGAGTTTATCAATTTACAGCCTACACACGTGATTCACCAAATTTATGAATGCTACGTGTGTATTAGTTAATCCAAACGACATCACGTGAAACTCATAATGTTCATTACAAGTACTGGATTTAGTGATTGGAATAGATAATTCTTTTTGCAGATGCGAAGTTGATGATAACCATGCCGTGGATCAAATTGCTAGAACCTTGTAAATGATCGAACAAATCTTCCATTTCGGGTTATGGATATCGTTTTTGATTGTCAATTTACTCAGTTCACAGTAATCTATAAATATAAGGAATGATAACACCGTAGCTCTTCATAATGACGAGCTTGGTAGAATAAAAGCTTTCTCTGACAACTCTCTCAGTTGTACGGTAATTCTTCTAATTCAGATGGTGCTGACGTACAGTGCACAAGCCATAAGTGCAGCACCGAGAATATAATCAATACCAAATTCAACTTGCCTTAATGGAGAAGTCTAGGTAATTCACCAGCAAATACCTTCTACAGTTTCAGATAACAGAAACATCTTTTAATAAATTTAGTTTAAGTTCTTTCTAGATTATAATATCTATGACTAATTCACAATCATTCACAATATAATTTCAAGTCTAAATACAGGATATGGTCATCCATCAAGAATTATTTAGATCACTTTTGATAATCAACATCTTATCTTTTAAGGGAATTCTATTCGAGTTCCCATCAATTAAGACAATGTCGTCATGTCATAATCAATCAATCCATTCTACTGGCACTATCAACTTTCCACTTTCATTGCCGTCGATAAGATGTGAACTTCTCAAAAGACTAATAACAACTCATAATCCTTCATAAATTCAGGGCTATCTGGAGACATAACTAACCTTAAAAGAGTAAGGTCAACGCATAATCTATGCTAGAGAATTTCAAATCAGATACAGACGAAAACATTTAACGAATATGAATATATCCCATGTTTTCATAATTTGAGTACGCATTCGAAAGCTCCTCGGATCGTTACCCAGATCATTCTAATGAAATCACATCAAAAGGAATGATAGGAACGTTGATACATCCAGTCGGGTATCAACACTCGGTAATCAGATTCTTTTCCTAAGAATCTCACTACGAGAGAATTGGACAAGAAGGGAATATCAATTGTCAAATAAGACAAGTTCCACAAATGAGTAAATTCGACTCAGAAGAATAAATGGTTCGGGCACATATGTAGGTATCCCTAACACTATGTCCCTATTTTTCACTTCTTGCAGATCTCATAAAATTTAATTTTTCACAATCTTCAAAGGAAATTTAGTGTTTATTAATAATTTTATGGTGACTACTAATCAGCCTTGCATGGTTACTTCCAAATTGTATGTAGGCGCGCAACTATATACAATTTCAAGATTAGCGATGCAATACTCAGTTCGTCAAAATTTTATCATCATGTTTATAATAAAAACATTTTCATGCTTAATTCTTAAATAAGAATCAAAAATAAGTTTACAAAGGTTTTCTTTGTTATAGAAACAATTAAGTTTTCCAAGGTGTTTTATAAACAACTTTATTTCGATAACGATTACTTATAAATCTCATTTTAAATAATCCTTACGGTGATGAAAAGTCAATCTTTATCAAGGGATACTATTTTATCTTTTAAAAACAATGAGTGATCTCAAAAGAGTGATGAAAAGTTGTTCACCAAGAACTAACTACAATATATCAGGAAATGAGCTTTAGCCAAATAATCATGAGGTTCATGACCTCGATGGCACTCACGAAGAATGATTCACAACGTAACTCAAATCAAGATGAGTACTTGTTCAATGGTTGCATCACTAATGCGAACATTAGGATGAAGCAATAAAGGATAGATAACATCGATACATGTAGAATTTAGTAATCAAAGGTAGTCTTTTCATTAATCACAAACAAGTCTAAATTGTACCGTAACACATTACGTGTCACTATGTCATACAATTCCATGAACTCATCATACCAACTGATGTCTCAGTTAAGTTAGGGATTATTTTTAAAAGATACCATAATTAATACTAATCTACAAGAGTCATTAGGTGTTCCATATGTCCCGGAAGATCCATTGGTCCCAATTCAGAAGAAGATTTCTTCAATTTATTTATTGGACACTAGGCATCCTCGTCATTGGACAATGGCCTAGGAACAAACCTTAACACAAACCTACAATCAATTAAATCCTTATAATTCAATCACAGAACTTAACGACTTCCTCTTAATAATCTCACATTCCATACGGGTTAAATTTTTCTTTATTCAAGTTTCAACCAATTTTATACTCAATTCGATATCCTACCTCATTCTCCAATACTTTCAACCTTATTCTTAGACCTTAATAGGGCAATAAAAGCTCGATATGAACAACACTTAATTTTCAATCCTATAGCTCTTACAACAACAATTATCAAATGAGTCACTAGTATTAAATGACTCACACATTCAATCAGACTTCTCGGAAAGGTACTAGTGGCATCAGGCTTTTGGGTAATGGTTCCAATGACAGCCCCGAGTGCAACATTCACCTTTTCGATTTTAATTTTAAGAATTGGGTGACAACGAATCAGATGACATCTTTCTAGGTGGTAATGTTTTATCAAACTCCACTATATAAGGAAAGATCGTCATGACATCGATATCATATTTAATCTCGCCAATTCCTTTTCAATATCACAATCAACTATTATCTACATTTCTATGAATATCAACCATTTGTTGGGATCATAAATATCCACAGCTTGGTTTAGATCTAGGATAGCTAGAATTCCTACGAGAATAGCTTCGATTAATTTACTAGGGGATTTAGGGTTCCTTGTGACAATCTACGTCGTATAAATACCTCGTATAAATATCAAAATAATCATCAAACAATCATGTAATCAAATTACATCATGTATATATATAATCTAAGTTATATATATATATATATATATATATATATATATATATATATATATATATATATATATATATATATATATATATATATATATATATATATATATATATATTAAAATAACACTTCTAAATCTGGCCTTGTCGGTAACTCGGGAATTCTTCGGCACCGTTATAGTCAAAAGATTTTTAGACGTTTTGTGAAAAATGTTTATAGTTAAAAGATTTTGAAATGTTTTATTCAAAACCTTTGTTTTAAAAAATCTTTCGTTATCTATAACGAGAGCTCTGGTACCAAACTGTAACACCCCCAAATTTATACAACTCAATACAGCGGAAGACTCGTTGGTGTTACGGGATAGCACATTACTCACATCATAGACAACGCTTAAAAATCGCGTCGTTTAATAATAAAGCATTTCCATTCATAAATATCAAAGTTACATAGGTCCCAAGTCATTGTATTTAATACAGGTTTTACAAAGAATTTGAATGGAAATTTAAGTGCGGGCCATGAATTCTTGTTGTCTTCCCGAGAATTACCTTCAAGTACCTGAGATAAAACATGTTAAGAGAAAAGGTCAGCGATAACGCCGAGTGAATTCATAGAGTTTAATAAATTCCATCAATATAAATTTGGTATAAAATTATTACCAAAAATCATTTTGTATAAATCCATGTAGTAGGCCATAAAATAGCCCAAAAATCATTTTATACAAATCCTTGTCAAAATCATAATATAGGCTTTCGCCTTCAAAATCATTATACGAACCAATGTCGTAAAAATATCATACAATACGTTTTATAACGTTGTATAGATTAAATAAAAACCGTTATATGAATATGGTTATATAAAACCAAAACACAAACATAATATCAATAGTATGACCCCGTATTGCTAGTCAGGCAATACATCGTAATTCGGTGCATATAGTAGTATTTTGTTAACTGGATTATTATAAGCCGCATGACATTGTTACCTTACTAAACCAAACAACGGGTAGCAAGCCCGAAACTCAATTTGCCCATCTAAATTAGCGTGTCGTCATAAAGGTCACGCTATGGAAATCTTCTCATACATAAATTCGCTTACCAATCAATGTGGCACGACGGGGATCAACCGTCAAGGCGCGAACTGGGGTGATCGTCCCCAAATAGTACTATTATATGCATAAGCGTCTACCAAATCCCGGTAGTTCACAATTCATGCTAATTGGACTTTTAGTGACATAACCTAACTTTAATAATCCATTTAATTTCATCTATCGGGTCATTTAATCATTTATCGGGTCATACAATCGAGTCATACAATCATTCGGGTCCAAATCAATAAACAAACAATCGGGACAAATGGTGTCCTATTTTATAAAAACTAACATGTTATCTCCCTCGCGGGTTTATAAATCATTTCATAAAAACATTTAAAAGAGTGCGAGGCTATGAACTCACGTTGATATGGGAAGGCGGGTTATCGGCAATTCGGACGTACGGTACGTGCTTCAATCACGGAAACCTAGACAAATAATACTCGTCTTAGACTCATGTCCAATGACTTTATAAAAATAACAAGTATGTATACATATGATGATTTTATATATATGATGATCAAGTGGGTTTAGATATTCTCATTTACTCATTTTAGTGTTATGTGTTGATAGCTTTTATACTAGTTTACTAGTTTTACCTATTTACATGTTTTAGGTCCAATAAGCCTATTATAAGTCCATCAACTTGTATTAATCCATTTTATACTTGTATTATCAGTATTTACATTTTACATGTTGGGCCTAAATGGGTTAAGCCCAATAAATAAGTTTATAAGTGTTTTAGCCCATTTTATTGTATTATTAGTCCAATAACGTTAACTTAACTCGTTAATGTCCGTATGTCATATAGTTCGGGTTTTTATCAGTTTTTACTTGTTATATATGTTTATATATCAGTATATGAGTTTTATAAAGTTCACATTAGACGGGTCCAACCGTCTAAGTTTTATTTAGCAAAAACGTTAATTTTACAGTAAGAGCCGAAAAAGTCGTAAAAATCATGTTTATAGTTTTATAACTTATAAAACCTATCAAATTACCATTTTTATAAAATGTCCATTTATTTATCCTTAGACATGTTTATATAAATGTATTTTATAAGTGAGTGGGTTTTAATTCACATTTTATACTATATTTACTTGAGTGCTTATATAATACTATTATACTTTAATTTCCAAAATCTGATTTTTATTTTCATGTTCACCAAAACTGCCATATCTAGAGTTCTATTTGGAGATAGAAGCTCAAATTTTTATGACATATACTACATGATATGTCCTCCATTTTATTGATTTATAGCTACTGTTGAATCAGCTTCTATGTATTTTCTAAAAATCATCCAAAACAGTGAACTCAGATTGGTACTCTAAACTTGTTTTGATCATATCTCACTCGTTACAATGATTCCATTACATGGCCAACTCTCACATGTGTAAAATACATATTACTTACTGTATATTGCTTCTACTTTTCCATTTTATCAGTCTAACATGTGGTTCTTTTCTTTTTTATACAGCCAACAATCTAAACAAGATTTTAGCCTTATTTCTTATAGTTTTTCATCTTTTTAAGCATGTTTATCAACACCAAATCCCCACACAATATTTTTAATCATCATTCATCATCATATACATATACATAAGTAAAAGAAATACAAGATTACATAATCAAAAATAACAAGAGGATGAGGAGGACAATCTTTATACCACCAAGTTGATGTAGGTTGTGATCAAAGCATGGATTTTGATGGAGAAACTTGTGAATAACCAAGACCATCTTCAAGACCACCATTCTTCATGAACACCTTGTTGAAAATCAGCCCCAAGACACCATGGAAACTCCTCCTTGGATGTTATAATCACCACCAATCAATAGGGTTTCAAAAGGGCTTCATCATGTGTGTAAATAACACATGATTTCATGGTTGAAAATTGATCAAAATGGGTGTTATGGTGTGGAAGTGGACGACACATTTGAGAGAGAAAGGGAGGAGATGAAGTTGTTTGCATGTTAGAAATGGAAGCAAATGGTTTTTGCTAGTTGGTTTTGAGGTAAGCTTAGCTTACTAGCTAAGCTAAAGACATGTGTTATGCTTCATTGTGAAGCTTTTGACACATAAGTAGTGTGTGGTGAGGTGTTGGACGTCCCATATATGGGGGTGGGGCAAAAGTTATTTTGTCTCATCCCCATTTATTTACCGGTATTCCTCGATTCTAATTTCCTCGATTTGCGTGCCCTTGGGTCATTTTACGAAAAACGTTTTTATAAATTATGAATTAACGGCACAAAACGAATCTAATAAAAATTGTCTCATCAAAAACGGAGTTCGAAAACGTAAATACGTAATTCTAAGGTTTCCGGTTTAGTCGTAAAGGACGTTAAAATAAAATCGTAAGTACTAGTTTCTTCTCGTGAATTTGTGATTTTATGAACCAACACAAATTTAAAACTCCAAAATAATATTCACGGATAAATTTATTTTCTGAAATGTCGGACTGTCACCAAAGACGGTGTATGTATACGTAAGCACGTAACGTTGAATCCTCCGGTTTAGACGTAGTCGATGCTACTTCAAGACGTAAATCCAAATTTCTTCCCAAAAATAAGTGAGTTCATATTATAACATTAAAATAATGTTTTTAAATAATATCTGAGAATAAAATATCAACCATAAATTGACGGATTGTCACATTTTAGGTCGTTGGTTTTTAGATACGTCTATGGATTTGATCGATGTTCATGCTAGAAAGATCACCTTACGTTTCAACGACGAGGAACTTGTTATAAACGCAACTCAAAACTCTCAAAATTCTCATGTTTATTCCGTTGCTACCATGAACCTCGTTGATATGATCGACGTGGTTTGCGAGGAATTTTCACAAGAAGTTCTAGGTTTTGGTGATGAAGAAACTAGTGGCAATCCCACTATGTTAGATCCAATTCTTGATAATTCGACACCAACCTTCACTCCATTTGAATGTGGCGGTTTTACGTTGGAAGAATTCGATGTTCCACGTACTTGTGACGAAGACCTCGACAACGATGAGGACTTCTCGATCATCAAGGATTTTCTTAACGATTTTCCATTTCCTCCACCCGAGTAGGTTATGAGTATCGAGCCCAAATCTTCACTTGAGGAACCACCTATCCTCGAGTTGAAAGATTTACCTCCTCATCTCGAATATGTCTATTTGGAGGAGGGCGACAAGTTGCCGGTTATTATTGCGAAGGAACTTTCAAATGATGAAAAAACCGCACTTGTCGATGTTCTAAAGGATCACAAAGGGGCAATTGCATGGAAGTTATCCGACATTAAGGGGATCGGTCCCAAATTTTGTACCCACAAAATCTTAATGGAGGAGGATTACAAGCCCGAAATCCAATGTCAAAGGAGGGTGAACCCCAAAATTCACGATGTCATCAAAAAGGAGGTCCTTAAACTCCTTGACGCGGGAATGATTTACCCTATTTCCGATAGCCCTTGGGTGAGTCCTATTCATTTTGTCCCTAAAAAGGGAGGGATGACCGTTGTGCCAAACGATGCCAACGAGTTGATTCCCACTAGACTCGTAACCGGATGGAGAGTGTGCATTGACTATCGTAAGTTGAATGAAGCCACTCGAAAAGACCATTTTCCCTTGCCCTTCATGGACCAAATGTTAGAGCGTCTTGCGGGAAACGATTTCTATTGCTTTTTAGATGGTTTTTTCGGTTACTTCCAAATTCCCATCGATCCTCGTGATCAAGAAAAAACTACGTTTACGTATCCATATGGAACGTTTGCCTATCGTAGAATGCCATTCGGACTTTGCAATGCACCGGGAACCTTTCAAAGGTGTATGATGGCTATTTTTCATGACATGATCGAGAAGACGATGGAATTCTTCATGGATGACTTTTCCGTGTTTGGTAATTCGTTCACTTCGTGTTTGTCGAATCTTGACAGAATGTTGAAACGTTGTGAGGAAACCAACCTTGTGCTCAATTGGGAAAAGTGTCATTTTATGGTAAAGAGTGGAATCGTCTTAGGGCACAAGGTCTCGAAAGCGAGGATTGAGGTAGATCAAGCTAAGGTAGACGTCATCGCCAAATTACCTCATCCCAAAACCGTTAAGGGAGTTAGGAGTTTCCTAGGCCACGCGGGCTTTTATCGTCGATTCATCAAGGATTTTTCGAAGATTTCTCGACCCATTACACATCTTCTTGAAAAAGAGGCACGTTTTGTCTTTGACGAAGATTGTGTACGAGCCTTTGAAATCCTTAAGAGGAAACTTACCGAAGCTCCCATTCTTGTTGCTCCCAATTGGAACCTCCCCTTTGAACTCATGTGTGATGCTAGTGATTACGCTATTGGGGCCGTTTTGGGGCAACGTCATGATAAGCACTTCTTGCCTATTCACTATGCTAGCAAGACGATGACCGAGGCTCAACTAAAATACACTACAACGGAGAAGGAGTTCCTTGTCGTGGTGTATGCATTTGAGAAGTTCCGACCTTATCTTGTCTTAGCTAAATGCATAGTGTATACGGATCATTCGGCTATCAAGTATCTCATGGCTAAACAAGATGCAAAGCCGAGATTACTTCGTTGGATTCTCCTCCTTCAAGAATTTGATCACAAAATTGTTGACAAAAAAGGAGCCGAGAATCTAGCGGCCGATCATCTTTCTCGTTTGGAAGATCCTCACCAAAGTGTTTACGAGCCCAAGGAAATCACCGAAACATTTCCGCTCGAGACACTTGGTGTAGTGAATTCTAAGCTTGACTCTTCCACCCCTTGGTTTGTGGATTTTGCAAATTACCATGCGGGTAATTTCATCATCAAGGGTATGACGACTCAAGAAAAACGGAAATTCTTTCGTGACGTCAAGTTCTACTTTTGGAACGACCCTTACTTGTTTCGAACTTGTGCGGATCAAATCATCCGACGTTGTGTATTTGGCACGAAGCTTCTAATATCCTTAGAGCTTGCCATGAGGGGCCCACGGGTGGTCACCACGGTGCTAATCTCACGGCTAAGAAGGTGTTTGATGCCGGCTTCTTTTGGCCTACTATTTACCGAGATGCACAAGATCTTGTGAAGTCGTGTGATTCATGCCAACGACAAGGAAAAGCCTCACAAAAAGATGAAATGCCACAAAATATCATCCAAGTGTGTGAGATCTTTGAGTTTGGGGTATAGACTTTATGGGGCCGTTCCCATCATCTCGTGGTAATAAGTACATTCTCGTTGCGGTTGACTACCTATCTAAGTGGGTGGAAGCTAAGGCTTTGCCCACCAATGATGCTCGTGTGGTAGTCAAGTTCTTGAAAAGCTAGTTTTCTCGGTTTGGAACCCCTCGTGCGATCATAAGCGATCGTGGAACCCATTTTTGTAACGACCAATTCGAAAGGGTCCTAAGGAAATATGGGGTTACACATCGGCTTTCTACGGCTTATCACCCACAAACGAGTGGGAAAGTCGAGGTTTCAAACCGAGCGTTGAAGAGGATCTTGGAGAGATCCGTTGGGGAAAACCGACAATTATGGTCGGATAAGTTGGACGGTGCTTTATGGGCCTTTAGGACCGCTCATAAGACACCCATTGGGTGCACTCCCTATAAGCTTGTGTACGGAAAGAATTGTCATTTGCCTATCGAGATAGAACACAAGGCTTATTGGGCCCTAAAGCATTGTAATGATGATATAGAGACCGCGGGAAAACACCAGAAAATGCAATTGAATGAATTGGATGAATTGAAGGATATTGCTTATGAAAATTCATTGATTTATAAAGAAAAAACTAAAAAGTTGCATGATTCTAAAATTAAAAACCGGGTTTTTAACATTGGGGATCAAGTTTTGCTTTTTAATTCTCGCTTGAAAATATTTTCCGGTAAGTTGAAATCCCGTTGGTCCGGTCATTCACCGTGACTCAAGTATTTCCGTATGGGACCATCGAGCTAGCTCAAGATGATGGTCCTAACTTCAAGGTGAATGGACATAGATTGAAGCATTATTTTGGCGGGGATGTTCCATCCTTGAACTACCTCGACCAAGTCACCTTCCCCAATGATAATTAGTATTGAGGGGATCGGGTCGAGGTCATGACTCGGTAATCAAAAACGAAGTGCCTCGTGGGGGAGTCCCATGCTTATCCTATGTACATATTATCGCTTTCTAATGTAGCTTACGTGTGGGGATTTGTGCCCTTCCAACCTTTGTTCCGTGGTTGTTTGTGAATTGTGAACTTTAGATGATCATGATCTTCACGATTGGAGCCTCTCGTGTTCGTTTTATGGGAGCACTCGATCGTTTGCTTTGAAGACTTTCTCAATATCCATGATATATCCTTTTGATGTTCTAACCTTAGGTTTATAGCACACTTCATAAATGGCTATTAATTTATTGGTTACACCCTTTCCATGCTAGATTAGGCATTCGACTACGTCTCTAGTATGGGGGTGTTTGCACCCCTAGACTCGAAACATTGAGGACAATGTTTAACTTTAGTATGGGGGGTGAATAGATACTTGCCTTGCCAAACCTTCACGCTTTCCAAAGTTTATCTTTTTTTTATCGTTTTGTTGCAAAATAAGGCTAAAATGGCCAAATTTTAAAATTTTTCTCATGTTTTATAAGTGTTTGAAGACACGAATGTAGATTTTCCGATGGCGAGAATAAGAGTAATTTTTGACTCGACCATGCGTGTTGAGCACTTAGCTTTGATTCCTTAACTTCACATTAGGCTAAGTCTCTTAAATGAGGACGAGAAATGATAGGGTTAATTATAAGTTACTATGCTAACCGTAGAGTACTCGTATTCTTTCAAAAACTCATGTGTTCTCGTTGTTTGCTTATTCTCCCTTCGCATGTAAATATTTTTTGCTTACTAAATATTGACTTAGCAGTTTAGTTGGGATTGTTGGGTTTCTAGTCTTTTCTAGTAGCTTCCGTGTAATTAAATTGGGAAGACATTAAGGTATCGCCAGCGTCACGGTTTTGAAGTATTGACACCCGAATAATCAAAAGCTTCACCCAATAATAAGATTTCAAGTGCTCACCTAAATCAAGAAAGCAATTTGAAGCCCCACAAGGCCGAATAATCTATGCAAAATTGAAAGTGAATCAAGCCTTAATCTTCGAAGCTTTAAAGATCCAAAATTCGCCTTAGCGTGAGGATATACGTCTTTGGCCAATAAAACTACCGATGAGGTGGATAGTAAAAGGCAAGGCAAGACCGAAGTCATAATAAAAGCTTCATGGCGAAGTTGAATAAAAGATGGAGGTAAACCAAAGATAATAAGGCCCTTCCGTTAGGGGGCGTATAAAAGTCTTGGTAATAAGTCTCATGTTCAAAACCGTTATAAAACCGTGTTTATCGATTCTTCTTGTCAACTTAATTTTTTGACATCGTTATCTATTGGGAGGGGTTATTGATTTGATGGTCTTGGTTACACCGTTAGGACTCTATTTTTAGACCTAATCTCTATTATCGCATAAGTCAAACAATGTATCCTCGTGAAACATTCAAGACAATATAAAATATAAGAGATACAACTTAGGAATAATGGGAGGATAAGTACGTGATTAGGGCATATGAGTAGTGTTAGCATTACTAACTTATAATGACAATGATCTCGTTGCACGCTTGGCATGGAATTGGGGTGAAAATCGAGGACGACGAAATTATTTCTAACGAAGCATTCACGTGTTCTTATTCTATGAATCTAAACGTCCCATTTTGCGATGAAAATCATACATTATGTCTAAAACGCAAGTAGTTGTAGCAATAGTAGTAGTGTAGCTAGTTTATCGTTCAATAAAGTGAATAAAAATGAAATTTGGAGGTGCTACGATACTTTATTCTCGCATTGCGTGAGGGCACGGCAATGGTTTAGTATGGGAGAGTGATGAGACTGCTTTAATACATAGTCTCATCGTCCAAATAGGGCTTAAAATGCATTAAATATCATCAAAATACCCATATATATGCTTGTGTTTGTTGCTTGTGTATTTTAGGTACGGATATTGAGAAAATGACAAAAGATCACAAGAATCATACAAAAACGAACACGAGAAACGAAGCCGCACTATGAACCAAGCCCTAATGAAGACTTTCCTAAGATTAACCCTTGAAGATTTGAAGAATTATGAATAAGGTTCCTCCAATATGGAAGAATTGACACTTTATACCCTTGTATCCTCATAATTACAAGTTTGGTCCCTAAAGTTTGTCAAAATTACAAAAAGGGCCCTCCACTTTGAAGAATTGGCAAGTTTAGCCCCTCAACAAAGCTAAATTATCAACCATTATCCTCCACAAAGTCAAAGACATCATGAAGTCCTTCAAAGTACAAGAAATTACAAGTTTGGTCCTTTGAAAATCCCAAAATTACAGAAAGGACCCTTGACTTTCAACATTTGGCAAGAATGGTCCCTCATCAAACAAGACTTGGCAATTTCAGTCCTCCAAAATACCAATCATTCAAGTCAAGACCATTATCCATCAACAAAATGCCAAATCAGTCCCTCAAAAATCACAAAATGGCAAGAAATACCCCTGAAAATACTTTGGAAAAGTATTTGGGGCAAAAGTGTGAAAAATGAAAGTTTAATTACAAAGGGATTTGGATTTGTTTAACTTTATTTACAAAGTGGCAAAAGGAAAATAAGTGAAGGGCTTAAGTTGGCCAGACATCATAGTTACCTAGTCCAACCACAAACTGCCACCTCACCCCACTCACCACTTCCACCAATCACACCACTCCTTGCCTCCACCTCAGCCTTCCACTCACCCGGTTTATACTTAATTAAATCCTTGGCGCCTAAACACCTTTTTAAATATTAATCACCCCAAAAACAGATTAAACCTTGTGTTCATCATCTCAAGAACACAATTGGGCATTCCTTAATCATTATGAATTAAAGGCTAATTCTTTCCAGAACAATGATTATGGGTCCTATAATCACAACCCAGCCTTAAAACATTCCACATCATCATCCCTTTTGTCACATGATACCTCCCCTGCCCCACCGTTCACGTCCAAACAAAAACAAGCCAGTAAATCCAACGTTGGAGAATTCATCTTACATTCTAAGCTTGTTACAAGCCTTTGGATCACCTTTTGCCTGCCAGCAATCACTACACAACAAGAATCCTTCACATGATTCTCCAAGATATTCAAACTTCATAAGGGCAATTTTGTAAGTTCAATACTAGGGTTTTACTTCTTTATCAGCTTTCTAGATACATTGTAAGGCTATATATAAAGCCATAGGGTCTCATTTGTATGTTGCTTTTGGTTTTTCCTTGTTCAAGCACTTGTAAATCCTATTTTCAGATTTATGAAATTGTGTTAAGTGTGTTGAAGAAAGACCAAGTGCCATCTTATTTATGTTTGTTTATGTTCTTTGTTTACTGAATTTGAATCAAAAACCTGTTTTCAAAAGAGGAGTGTGCAAAAGTTTGCACATTTTCTTCATTTTCTTGATATTTTGCTAAGTTCTTGGTCTATCTTGGAATTCTTGGGTTATAGGGCTGATCATAGCATCCTAATTGTGTTGATTAAGGTGTGGTCAGGCTTATAACTTGGGGATAATCAAGTGTGGAGGACAAGAGTTGCATCAATCAAGGATTTTTCAAGTTTCTGTTTTTATAATCTTGTTTCTAACCTTGTTGATTCTTAGCAGGCTTTGTTGTGGAAGCTTGTGCTTGTTCTTGCTAGCACATAAGCTCAAAATCTGTGGGTATGGATGTACATCCATGAGGTACACACCCTTAATCCCAATATCTGAAAATATTTTGGATATTTGTGATATTTGAGTGTTGCCTGTTGATCCCAAACTTAGATCGATTAGCTTTGTGTATACGAGATTAGATCAAGTATAACACGTAGAGAAACCTTTGTTATATGCTTTGTGTATCTAAGTATTATGCGGAATTTAATACTTAAACAAGAACACAAGATGTAAACAAAACTTTCACTTTGATTATGAATGTCGAACTTGCTTACAATAAAAGATGTTTACGAATGAAAACTTATATAAAACTTGATACTAAACATTAACCTAAAGGCCTTCTTTTATAGACTAAGAAGCCTTGTACAATAAGCTACGTATCAACTATTATAGGTAAAGATAAACATAGAAAATACATTGTCGTTTCTATCCTTACTAGAAGTATTCTAGAACATAATAAACGTGTAGCTTATATCTTCCAGCAGTGCTTGTCTTCAATCTGTCAACGCTTGACTTTAACTTGTCAACGCTTGAGCTGTCAGCGCTCACTTTGTTCTTGTCAACGCTTAAGTTGTTCTTGTCAGCGTTCAAGTGATCTGGCCTTAATTTATTCCCAACAATCCTCCCCTAAACTTGATATCCACTTTTATGATCAAGTTTCTGAATAATCATTAAGAACTTGGAGGAGTCTGACAAACCTTATCATATTGGTAATAAATAAATCTGATTAAATTCTTTGCCACGTCACTTGTATAATCTATCTCCAACTGGGTGTCCTTCATCTTTTCCAAAACAGCCTTGGATATGAAATACTGAGCATCTACAAGTAGATACTCAGCAAACTTTGTAGAACTCAAATGGTATACACCAGCAGCTGAATATAATCTCCATTGAAGACCACTGAGGTCATCTTCAAGATCCTTCCATATTTCAGGATCTTCTTCATTTGTCCCACACATTCTTTTGAATGTGGTCCAAAGTTTTATTCCATTAGCTGAAGTTGGTGCTTCAGCCTCATACTTGGTTTCCAGCAACCTCCAAAGGTCCACCAAGTCTTCTCTATCACAACTTGCAAATAAAGATATGAGAGTGGTAAAAGTGTGTACCTCCTTGCCATATCTTCCAATCTTCCAGAATCCACATTCATCCTCATCATAACTCACAACTGGATTCCTGGAATCTAGTGGTAACACATGCACCATATCTGAAGCTTCTAATGGGGAGAGCTTGAGGCTCTTTCTAATAACTGCTTCACTTGGATATAGTTGATTCATATCTTTTGGAAATTCAAGTGTAAATCCTTTCTTCACTGGTCTGGGAACTATCATAGCTTTCTTAATTTCCATCTCTTCTGCAAGTTGCTCCTTTCTTTCATCTGAAAGAAGTCTGAAAGTGTTTTCTTCCTACACTTTCACCCAAATAGGATAAGCCCTATGTTCTAACTCATCAAATGTCAAAGCCTTCAGCTTCTGATGTGTCCATCCAACTCCATGACATCTGAGCAACATAAAGTAGAGCTTCCTTCTATCCCTTTTCAACTCAGAGAGAATATTGCTTGCCTTGTGCTTCAAAATCACCTTACAATCCTTCTGAACTCTAAGAAGAATCTCCAAACCCCATATTTGATCTGAAATGGTCAATTCTGGATTATCCATACAGCTTTCTTCCCAAGAATTGTACATCTGAACCACCTCTGGCATGTCAAAATCAATCTGCAACTTTAAATCTCTCAACTTTTCCCTAGCAAGCTCATCACCATACTCAAGTCTTTCTGGTTCAATAATCATCACACTTGAATCTGAGCTAGCTCCATCACTTTCTTCTTCAGAAGTCACAACAAATGGTGACTTTTCCTTTTCACCTTGTTCCATCATTTGCTCAGCCAATCTTCTATCAAATTCAACTTGGGCTGCATTCTTTGGAACAATTTCTTCTACCAATTTACCCTTACCCTTATCTGATGGTGCAATGGTTGGTAAGGTAGATGGTAATACCTGAGTAGGAACATCCTTGATGATAGATGATGACTGGAATACATCACCTCCATATGCAGATCTGTCAACGCCCAAATTTCCTCTATCAGCGCCCAAAATACTTCTATCAGCGTCCAAATTTGTCTTGTCAACGGTCAAATATTTTCCCTCAGCGCCTTGTGTAACCTCTCTCAACATTGCTGTAAATGATAAATTTAGATTGGTTGGAGAGATTAAGGACGTATCAAAACCTGTTTGTTCCTTCAAAGTAGTAAGAGCTTCAGCCACATCCATTGATTGACCATCTTGACTGCTCTTATCACTCAGATTTCTTTGATCTTCCTCCCCTTTGGAAGACTCCTCCATATCCCTCCTAGCATGATCACTCTCCAAAACAACAATCCTCTCCCTCAATTGCTTGAGTTCAAGGCCTTGTGAGCTGACAATTTGTACTAAGTCTGCATTTTGCTTTTGCAAGCTAATGCAGACAACCGTCAATTCCAAAAGAGTCATTGGTTCCAGTCTGCCCTCTTCTGAAATGGGGAGTTGACCTCCCAAGTCAGGTTCATTGGGCATGGATGAGGACTTAATTATGGTGGGACTGCCTTGGCCAGCTTCTAAGCCAGAACCAATAGTCCCAGCCTCATCCAGGTCACCAGCCACACTTGTGGTGGTGGTTCTCTCTGCGTCATGGCTAGGACCACCAGAGGAGAACTCTCCAGTAGTCCTTTGGCGTTTGATCAACCTATATTCAGGTGGTGTGGAAGATGGTGTGGAAGAATGGGTAGATGTGGGTTGGTTAAGGGGTGTTTGGGATTGTGATGGTTGGGTGTCAGCGTTGGAAATAGGCACATCAACGCCAACATTTGATGTGTCAGCGTCAAAGGGTTCTTGGTCTATTTGCATTTGTACAGGTGAGGGTAAAGGTTCAGGAATAATTTCAAGTTGTGGGTGAGGGTCAATTTGAGGTTGAGGGTCTGGTTGGGGTTGTGCTGCTGCAATAACAGCAAGCATGGCTGGGGTTAAAGGTAAGTCTCTATGAGGTGGTGAATCCATCTTTGCAAAATAGCTTTCTTTTGTTCAGGGATTTTATAAAAATCATTGTGATCCCTTGAACAATATCTTTGATCATCAAAAATCATTTGCAGAAAACGGGGATAAGCCAAAGTCATTTTTGTCCCCTTGTTTTTACACATCCCTTTAAAAATCATTTTAGAATAGTTATATTTTTGCCCTGTTGCAATACATACAATAGCACTAGCAATAGATCTGTTAATCTCATTATGTGCAGTACATTTGGGACTCAAACATTGAAGGAGAATGTGAATGAGGTACTTCCAGGATGGGGGAAATTCCTGCTTATGGTACTTATTAAGAGTACCTTCATCAGGAATAGGGTATCCCAAAGCCCTAAGCCCTTGTTCTATTTCAGTTATGGGAAGAATGGTTACACCATCAGCATCATCAAGATGCAAGGCCTGACGTACCAAGGCCTCAGTAACCACCCAAGATCTCCCATGAACAATAGAAGTTAATGTGGTCACTCCATTAACTGTTGAGGAACTAACAGTGTTCCAAAACTGCTTAATGTGTGTGACTGGAATGAGTGGTGCATGAGAAAGAGCATACCTTAATGGGGATGCGTTCAAATACGCCACCATTTGTGTGTATTGAGGAAACAAATCATTATCAGCAACAAGATAAGCAATCATGTTGTGTTGAGACTTGAACCCCAAATCCAATTCTGCTGAGTTAAATCTTGGTGCCATTGATGAAAGCTGTTAATTTGAAGTGTAAAAGATGAAGGTTGATAAGAGAAAAGTGTTAGACAAGAATTATAGATACCCTGTTTAAAAATAGGAGCCAAATTTATAGGAGATAAAGAATGCATGTGATTGGCCCAAAAATAGGCAAAGATTTTCAAAAACTAATCATGAAAATATTGAAAAAGTTATAAGTTATCTCATGCATTTAATGAAAGTAACAACTCCTAAAATTACGGCTTGAAAATATGTCAAAAAGTAACAACTGGGTAGGTCCCATTGAGTGTCAACGGTCAAATATAACCCATCAACGCCCAACGGCTATAATCTTGTCAACGTTCGCCTAAAGCCATGTCAGCGTCCAATTTGGTCACAACAACGCTTGGAAAAATCTTGTCAGCGTCCAAAAATAAAATTGTTTTAAAAATTGAAAAATGACCTTAAAAAGTAATTTATCCTAGAGAAAATAACCAAAAGCTGATAATTATTATAGGGCGGCAAGCACTGTCCAGTTATGCACACTTGCATAAGCAAGATAGACATAACAGTCCTCTAGTGTCCCTTGCTAACCAAAATTCTTAACAACCAAGTTACCTTATAAAATCCTTGTTACTCCCAGGTAAATCCCATATCAAAATGATTCCCAAGTCTCCCAACAGACCATAACGAATTCTAGGCCAAAAATATCTTGGCAGCATGCAAAGTTGATATACTATGCATGCTACAGTGCCTCATGGTTTAGTAAAACTAACCCATACTCACCTGTGGACACAATCTAGAATTATGATAAGAGTATCATATGGATACCCAAAAATCCTAAAGGTTCCTAAAACCTCCCCTTAAACAAAGATACAAAGAGTTTGCTAAAAACATGCATGAACCTAAAAAATTTATGTCAAGATAGGAATGAAACATTCCAACCATCATCCATAAATAAAAACTTGTCCAAATGCTTCTCCTTTGATCCATAAGCAACTCTGTATCCAATGGTATACTGCTAACACCATCTGCACATTTAGATTGAAAACCACAAAACTAACATTGTTGCTGACAACGCCCCGATAACACATAACAGCGTTGAAGGAAGCTTTGTCAGCGTTAGACAATTATATTGCTGAGAACGTTTCAAAAACACTTATCAGTGGTCAAACAACCTTTGTCAGTGTTAGAAAAATATAGTGGAAAATCTAAATCATCAATAAGACCAATAATAATAATGCATCATCCTGTACATACTTTTACAAAAAGAATCCAAAACACATATTAAGTGAGATTAACCATTCCAATACTTGTTACCAAGTATTGAAATCTTCCAGTATCAAAAGGTTTAGTTAATAAATCTGACACATTTTCCTCAGTGTCAACCCTATCTGGTTGTATTAAACCTTTCTCAAAGCAATCTCTTATAAAATGGTGTCTAATTTCTATGTGTTTAGTTTTAGAATGATGCACAGGATTCTTAATGATGCATAAAGTACTATTATTGTCAACAAATATCTTAGTATGCATGAAATTATACCCATAATCCAACAGCTGGTTCTGAATCCACAACACTTAACCACAACATGCTGCTGCAACCACATACTCTGCTTCAGTTGTAGAGTTAGCCACCACTGTTTGTTTCTTGCATTGCCAAGATATTAATCTGCTCCCAAGAAACTGACATCCACCAGTTGTGGATTTCCTATCAAACTTATCACCTCCATAATCATTGTCTGAATATGCAATCAGCTCCAATGGTGAATCCTTTGGGTACCACAAACCAAGATTAGGGAAACATCTTAGGTACCTAAAGATCCTCTTCACAGCATAAAGGTGACATTCTTTGGGAGTCACTTGATGATGTGCACAAGCACATACAGCAAACATGATATCAGGTCTGGAAGAAGTAAGATACATCAAAGATCCAATCATGGATCTATAATGCCTGACATCAACATCTTTCCCATCTCCAATCTTTCCCCAAGGGTGTTCTCTATCCATAGGAGTAGAAGCCCTCTTTTCATGTGGAGAAAAGCCAAACTTCTTCAAGATTTCAGCAACATATTTGTCCTGGGAGATAAAGATACCATCTTCTTTCTGCTGAACTTGTAAACCAAGAAAGAAGTTCATCTCCCCCATAGCACTCATCTTGAATTTGTCTGTCATAAGCTTGGAGAAATCCTCACTCATCTTTGGATCAGTAGACCCAAAAATGATATCATCAACATAGACCTGTACAAGCAACACATCTTTGCCTTTCTTCTTTGTAAATAGTGTCTGATCTATGGTGCCCCTCTTGAATCCATTGTCCACCAAGTAAGTGGACAAAGTACCATACCATGCTCTAGGGGCTTGATGAAGGCCATACATAGCCTTTTTGACTCTATACACTTTATCTGGATGCTCTGGATCCTCAAAACCAGGAGGTTGCATGACATAAACTTCCTCAACAATGGTGCCATACAAGAATGCACTCTTCACATCCATTTGATAGACTGTGAAGCCCATGCAAGATGCATAGGCTAGAAAAATCCTAATAGCTTCAATCCTTGCAACTGGTGCAAAGACTTCTTCATAATCTATCCCCTCCTCTTGTGTATAACCTTGAGCCACTAACCTTGCCTTGTTTCTGACCACAATTCCTCTTTCATCTCTTTTGTTCCTGAGAACCCATCTTGTCCCTATAGGTCTGACATATCTAGGACAATCAACCAGCTCCCAAACATCCTGAATAGCAAATTGGTGAAGCTCATCCTGCATTGCTTCCACCCAACTTGGTTCTTTGAGAGACATCAAATATCTTCTTGGGTTCTTCTTGTGACAGAAAACATGCAAACAAACATGCTTGCACAAGAGGGGTATCAACCTTCTTGTGTATATTGGCAATAAATCCACCAAGTCCTTGATGAGATCTTCTTGTCTGAACTGGAGTCATAACATCACCAATGATCTGAGATGGGGGGTGATTCTTCATTGTGGAAGTGAGAACTCCTCTTTCAAAAAGTCTGGTGTCCTCAACTTCACGCTCCATGTTGCCAATATCGTCTTCATCAGACTCTCTTTGAGCAACAGGAATCTCTTCATGAACATTAGAAGGACCACCTTGTTCAAAACTGGAAGAGAAAAGATGCCCATAAGTGTTGTCAACGTTTGAATCTTGGTTGTCAGCGTCAGGGCTGACAGCGCCTGAAATGTTGTTGTCAACGTCTGAATTGGTCTTGTCAGCGCTGGATTTGCCTTTGTCAGCGCCTGAAGAACCATGCATGTTTGTATTTGGTGGTATTTGGAAACCACCATTATCTTGTCCAGCAGCAGCAGCAGCAGCAAAAGCATCAGTCCAAATGGGAATTGTAACATATTCAAATGTAGGAGATGCCTTTTCTGCTTGTGATCCAACCCTCTCATCAATTTGTGTACCTGAAACATCAACAACTTGTTCCTCCACAACATTTGAAGTTACCTTCACAATGTCTGGATTAGTGACAGGCATATAATTTAAAGTTCTAGATAAGGGTTCCAAATCAAACAACCAATTAGGACCACTTTCAGGATCACTAGGTTTATTCTCTAAGAACCTAACATGTACTCTCTCAACAATACGTTTGTCCTCCTTAAGATAAACCCTATAACCCTTGCTCTGCACTGAATACCCCATGAAGTAACCTTCATCACCTTTTGCACTAAATTTCCCTAAGGCATCACTAGTGTCTAAGACTACTACATGACATCCAAAAGGTCTGAGAAAACCAATATTAGGTTTTCTTCCCCAAAGTAACTCATAAGGTGTCTTGTTCTGAATTTTGTTAACCAATGCTCTATTTTGCACATAGCATGCTGTATTAACAGCCTCAGCCGAAAAGGCTATGGGAAAGTGAGCATCAGCCAACTTTGTTCTGGCTGCTTCAATTAGAGTTCTATTTTTCCTTTCAGCAACTCCATTTTGTTGTGGAGTTCTAGCAATACTAAACTGCCTAGTAATTCCCTTCCTGGCACAAAAATCATCTAGCTTCTTGTTCCTAAATTCTCCACCATTATCACTCCTAAGCATCTTAACCTCATTGCCAGACCTTTTCTCAATTTGAGTGATAAATTCAATAAGAACATCAGCTGTGTCACTCTTCATAGCTAGAAAGAATGTCCAAGTAAACCTAGAAAAGTCATCAGTGACAACAAAACAATATGACTTGCCATTCAAACTTTCTATATTAGTTGGACCAAAGAGGTCCATATGAAGCATATGAAGAGGTCTGGAACTAGTATGCACCTGTTTGGACTTGAATGAGACCTTGTGCTGCTTGCCTTTAAGACATGCAACACAAGAGTGGTCATTGTGGAAAGCCTTCTCAGGCAAACCATCAACTAAACCAAGCCTCACAAGTCTATTTATATTTTTAAAATTTATGTGCCCTAGTCTCCTATGCCACAAATTACTTTCATCTACTGAGGCCTTAGCATAAAAACAAGACATATTTGCATTTACTTTAATTCCATTTAAATTCACATTATATATGTCCTTATGCCTAGGTGTTCTATACTCAATGTACTTCTCATCAGGGATCTTAAAATCCTTGCTTAACACCAAACACTCAGTATTAGTGAAAAGAACCTCATTTTTGTTATCACACACTTGTGATACACTAAACAGATTATAATCCAGTTCTTTTACCAGGAAGACGTTTTCAAAACGTAGATTATTGGTGAGAAGGGTTCCTTTGCCTGTAATGGTGCCATATCCCCCTCCAAAGTATACCTTATCACCATCTTGAATAGGAGTGAAGTTCGTCAGATAGTCTTCCTTCCCTGTCATGTGCCTTGAGCATCCACTATCCTAATATCCATAATCATTGATCTGCTTTTGAATGCCCTGCACATAAAGAAAACAAATTAGTTTTCTTTGGGAACCCAAGTCTCAGAAGACTTGGATTCATCTGGTTGTTCAATAAGAACAGACTTAGTTCTCACAACAACCCCATTCTCATCCCTTTTAGGATGAAAAACCCAGTTAACCCCAATTGGTTTTGTAATGACTTTTGAAATGTAATTAAACCTGTTGCAAGTCATTGAAATTCCATTATTATTAGGGTTTTGATCTTTCTTGGGTCTCCATGTTAATCTTGAAGAAGCTTTAGACCCCTTACCTTGTGGCTGCAAATACTTAGGTCTGGTCACGTTTCTGCCAGTGTTGGATTTTGTCCTGTCAACGCTGAAATTACCCTTGTCAGCGTTGAACCTAGGGTTTGCTACAGGAACCCATTGCCTATTTGACCAGGTGTTTGTCTTTTGAAAAGGTCTTTGTCCATGAGTGTTAGACCTTCTAGAGAAGAATGGGGCAGGTCTAATCACTTGTGGACTTTGGTGCACACAAGGTTTGGGTCTGACAACGTTTGACTTCCTAACAACGTTGACTTTCTTCCTATCAGCGCTGAAATTGTTCCTATCAGCGCTGGCTTTGGGAGCGTTGACACACTTGTATGCCAAATGTGAAAAGCTACCACAAGTATAACAGGCTTTCTTAGACACACTCTTAGGTCTAGAAGCAAAGAAACCTGTTCCATGATTGTTAACTTGACTCTTGGGTGACCTATTATTTCTATACATCTCTGCATATTTAATGGTAGGTCTTCTAACAGTGTTTGAGCCTAGGTCAACAGCTTTACCAGTAACTGGGTGAGTAACCTTAATGGGTGGTGATTCATTGGGACTTTCACATAGCAAACCTCCCTTAACAAATAAAGTAGGGTTAGCTTTCTTCCACTCATTTAGGTCAGTTAGTTTTTGTTGATACTCTTCTACTGGAGTGACAACTCTTGGTGGAGGAATGAATTCCTCTTCTTGGCACTCTGGAATACCCGTCCAAGCTAAATCCTTTCTAAGGACACCATAGAAGTCACCAGCTGGTGGTGGAACCAGAGAGTAATCATTCATTCCAATCCCAGTCATGTCCTTAGGATCCCTTTGTTTAGCAACACAATCTCCCAGGGCTTGGGTGGCTCTATCAAATCTTTGAATCTTGAGGTCAACATTATCTTTATTCTTAATGGCCTCATCTAACTTAGCCTGTAGGTCTTTATTGACCTTTGACATGATATTTCTAATATCCATACTACCCTCTAGCTCATGTTTTAAGATATTTATCTTATCTTTTAAATCAAATTCCATTTTCTTGTATTCAGAAACGGTTTTCTCAGTTTCAGTAAGAGCTAGTTGGTAGTTGGATAATTTACACCTTTCAGTGCTCATATCCTCTTTTAGTTTTAACACCTCTTTGTTAAGTCTGTCAGTGTTTAACCTACAACCTTTGCTACAAAAAGCATCATCATATACCTCATTATCAGATGAAGAGGAGGAGTGTGCCATGAGAGCATATTCAACATGCTCTTCTTCAATATCAGCAATCAAGGCTTTGTCCTCTTCAGCATCCTTAGCCAGATAGCTCCAATCCCATCCAGTACCATCAATTCCTTGAACTGCAACCATGGCTTTGGAGTCTTGAGCTTTAACAACCTGACTTGAGGGTTTACCAGCATCAGATTTTCTAGGAGATCTGCATTCCCTCATGAAGTGCCCCATGTGATGACAGTTGTAGCACTCAACCTTGGATTTATCTAATCCAGCAGTGTCTTTAGCATTGAAGGTCATCTTCTTCTTGAACCTTCTATTCCACCTATTTGCTCTTATACTAGCAAGAGCCATGTTCCACTTGATGTCCATCTCTTCCAAGTGTTCATCACTTATCTGCTCAAGGTCCTCATATGTAATCACTGAACCATTGGGCAAAGAAGCAATGTAAGCACACACAGTATCCAAATCCAAACCAGCAGGTTTAACTCTTGGGCAGTCATTCATGAATGTGTCAGCGTCTGAAAAGAGACGTTGACAGGACTTGTTCCAGCGCTGACAAATGATGATCCAGTAACTGGATGTATAAAAGAGTCCTTCTGATTGAATTGACCTTCACTATGAGAGAAGAAGGCCATGTTGCTGGTGCTAGCTTTGCTTCCATGTGCTGAAAGAGTTTCATCTTCCAACAGTCTTAGTTTGTTGTAGATGTCATCAAACGAGGAGCTCTTGTAAGTATTATTGGCAAGAATAGATCTTGCCTCAATCTTCCATGCCTCACCAAGACTTTTCAGAAAAGTAGCATTGGTGTCAACATCACCAACTTGTGTCCCCATGAAGGACAACTTGCTTGTGATGTCAAGCAATCTGCTTCTCACACTACTCAATTTCTCATTGGGCTGAGCTTTGAAGACAGCATAATCATGCAGAAGTTGCTTTTTCTTTTCTTCCTTAGTGTCTGCATTACCACCATATGCAAATTCAATTGCTTCCCAAAGATCCTTAGCAGATTCATAGCTTCTATATTTGTGCTGATTTTCTTGTCCCAAAGAGACTTTCAGAATATTTAGGGCTTTCATGTCAGCCCTTTTCTTTGCAATATCTTCAGCACTTACAGCTCTACCATCTCCAGGTTTTTCTTTCTTATCTTCATCAGGACATCCTTCAACAGCTGATCTTGCCGTGATGGCATCCTGAATCTTTTGAGCCTTATTGAATGAGTTTCCATATTCAATAATGTCCCAGAGTGTGTAGTCAAAGATCCCCAGATATTGTTCAAAGTTGAACCTCCATAAGTCAAAGTTGGTTGCATCAAGCATGGGAATCTTGATGTTTGGTAAGGGTGAGGAGGAGGAGGTTATTGCTTCAGACATGATGTTTTTAGGGTTTTGAGAAAATTAGGGTTTTGGTGTTCGTATATCGTTCTGGTGTTCTTCAAAGATCAAAAGTTCCTCAACAAGCTCTGATACCACTTGTTGATCCCAAACTTAGATCGATTAGCTTTGTGTATACGAGATTAGATCAAGTATAACACGTAGAGAAACCTTTGTTATATGCTTTGTGTATCTAAGTATTATGCGGAATTTAATACTTAAACAAGAACACAAGATGTAAACAAAACTTTCACTTTGATTATGAATGTCGAACTTGCTTACAATGAAAGATGTTTACGAATGAAAACTTATATAAAACTTGATACTAAACATTAACCTAAAGGCCTTCTTTTATAGACTAAGAAGCCTTGTACAATAAGCTACGTATCAACTATTCTAGGTAAAGATAAACATAGAAAATACATTGTCGTTTCTATCCTTACTAGAAGTATTCTAGAACATAATAAACGTGTAGCTTATATCTTCCATCAGTGCTTGTCTTCAATCTGTCAACGCTTGACTTTAACTTGTCAACGCTTGAGATGTCAGCGCTCACTTTGTTCTTGTCAACGCTTAAGTTGTTCTTGTCAGCGTTCAAGTGATCTGGCCTTAATTTATTCCCAACATTGCCTATGTTCTTGTGTATTTTGTGGCTTAAAACTGCTTGAATCTGTTCATCTTAGTTGTTATTGTGTTTATTTGGGCTTGGGTGGTCTTGAATCTCACTTTTCCTTTGAAAAAATTGGTTTTGAAAAGTTAAAGGGGTGTTTAGGATTACCTGTTTGTGATTGCATCTTGGTATTGTGTTGTTAGAAGTTAGTATTTGTGCTTGGTATCTGATATACACTTGTTTGAGAGTGCTTTGCTGCAAGTTTTGTGGTTTGAAACCTTGAATCAAAGATTGTGCTATAACTTTGTGAGTTTGACAGTTTTTGACCTAAAATTTTGGGAAAACCTAGAGTTTATGCATGTTTAGGGATAAAATCTGTTTAAACATCATTATGATAACATACTTGATAGATTTGAGTTGTTGAATCTGGCTTGTGTGTCAAATACATCAGCAAAGTGAAAAATTGCATGTTCTTGTGTTCATCAGTAACTTAAGGTGCTTGAATCTTACTTAATTCTTTGAATCTTACTTAATTCTTTGAATCCTTGCATGAATCTTGTTTAGACTTGTTCATTTAAGTTTAATATAGCTTGTGTATGCATTTGGTTGAATTTGGTTGACTGAATAGTGCTAAAATTGCTTATTGAACCTATTCTGCTTATTTGTTCATGTCTATGCAACATCTGGTGCTTTATTGATTAATCTGTGCAAATTGGGTGATTGTGTTTGTGAATTTTTGATTGTTATTGACTCCTTATGATCCAAGGATCATTTGGGTGCCTTTGTGTAATCTGAATCCCAAAAAAGTTCACTAAAGACAAAAAAGTCTATAAGTCAAGCAGTGGGAAAAGTTCCCACTGCTCAACGCCCAAAACTAGCCCCTGCTAGTGTAAACTTGTACTCAGCTTATCAATAAGCTATTTTAGCTTATCCAGACTTGCAACAACTTATTTTTTGTGATAGATCTTCATTATTTGACCCATTTGAGTAGATTGGAGCTTATTGGACTTTGACTTTGACTTTTTACTAGAAAACCAACTTATTTGACTTCTAGATAAGTGCTTATTTGCTTTTTCCAGCTTATTGAGTCAGCTTATTTGAAAACTCTTTGTTGATTTTGCTTAACTAAGTCATTTGAAATCTATAGAAACTTGAATCAGCACTTGGGGTGGCCTAGAACTCAAAAACGACTATTTTGTCGTTTTTTGTAGATTGCTTATTGCATTTTCAGGCTTATTCCTTGGGCTTATTTCAAATTTCTTTTTGCCGAAGTCTTATTTAGGACAAAAGAAGCTTGTGTGTTTAATTTCAGCTTATGGCATTGGCTTATAGCTTAATGGGCCAAAAAGCCCATTAAGAATAAGCTGTTTGGTATAAGCTAGCTTATTTCACACTTTTAGCTTTTGGGCCTTTGGAAAAAGTTGTTTAAAATTAAATTTTGAGTCAAGTAGTGCTTTTTGGGCTTATTTTGGACACTTTTTTATATTGGGCCCAAATTTGGCCCAATAAGGTTCTGCTTTGGGTTTAGCCTATTTTATAGGCCCATTAAGGGTATTTAGGTAATTTCCCTTTCATTTCTGAGTTATTTAGGTTAAACTAAGCTAGTTTGCAAGTTTTTAGAATTTTTTATGATTTTTGGATTTTTAATAATATTTTAATATTATTTTATTGTTAAAAATTAAAAGTCTGATTTTCTAAGTTTTTATATTTTTCCTAGATTTTAGACACTTAATTAGGAATTTTTCAACTTTCCAAATATTTTTAGAGTCCTTTAATTATTTTCTAGAATTAATTTAAGTTTTAATTGATTTTAGTAGTTTTTAATTGTTTAAAAATAGTTTTTAGTAGTTTTAAAATTTTGAAAAATACTTTTTAGCTTAATTAGGGTATTTTTGAGGTTTACAAACTTTAAGATCTTGTTTGGGACTTTTTAATAATTAATTTTGATTTTTAGGGCTTTAATTAGCATTAAAAAGTCATTATCTAATTATTTAAAAGGTTTTGGCAAGTTTGGATTTTTTGTAAACTCTTAGAATATTATTGTGGAATTTTGGTAATTTTTAGGAATTTTTAGGTTAAAATTTTAATTTTAGTGTTTTTACGGTTTTACGTGTACACCTTTTTCGACTTAGTTTAATCCGTCTTCGTAACCGTCATTCTCTTAATCTCATTTCTATTTTTCTTTCTCAAAAATATAATCACAAAGATAATCATTTCATCACACACACACCAAGCTTCCTTGAGAACGAACTCATTTTAGGGTCATTTACACACGGTTTTCCTAAATCGTCGTGCTTACCCTTTTTGGTCTCTTTTCCTAAAGAGTAGTAAAATAAATACATCATTTACTTTTGGTGCGAAATACTTATGATCCGTGTTGATCTTGATGGTTTCGTGCTTAAAAAGTTAATCTTTTTATTCCTACATAAGCTTTCAAACGATTAAGCTTTAAGATCTTTGTGCTTATTGGCTTATTTGTATGTTTAGCTTATTTACTTTTTAAAAGTTTTCTTAAAAATTCTTATTTTTTTATGGTTTGATTTAAAAGATTGCTTATTTAAAGTTTGGAAAAGTTGTTATTCGTGCTTATTTAGTTTGTTTCATTATTGATTTGGTTAAGTCTTGGTTTGAGCTTATTCCTAATAGCTTATAGCTTAGCTTATTTTCGAATTCGTAGGTCATCAGAAAAGGTTTAAACCCTTTTCCGATTTCAACATTCCGATTTTCACTTCCCTTTGTATTCTGATCTCCAAATCGGAAAAGGGTTTATGTTATTCCGATTTGCTTACTATTATTCCGATCACCCTGATCGGATTAGGGTTTAACATTCCGATTGGGACAGTTTCACAGTATTCCGACAGCAAGTTTCTATTAACTTTCCGATTACACCATCATTCCGACTAGGGACTCTTTGGATATTCCAATCGGTTTTGTTTTCAAGCATTCTGATTTGGCCTTATTCCGACGACAGTATTCCGACGAGTCTTGTTTGCCATATTCCGATTAGTGATGTTTTCCAACATTCCGATTGAAGCATTTTTGAGTATATTCCGATCACTTCCTGTTACACATTCCGATCAGTATATTACGAGTGGGTATTCCGATGAGATTAGTTTCTTGTTTTTACAAAGTTTTCAAGTTTTAGATATATTAAGTGTTCAAGTGTTTTTCTAATCTTGTCTTTAAGTTTTCAAGCATTTACTTTTAACTCGTTATTTTTTAAAGCTTTTACTTTACTCAACGACATTCACATTTATTTGCTTTTAGTTTAAAATAGATAATCAACCAAACCATTTATTATTCCACCAAGAAAAATTGAGTCACACTTTCTACCAATAGTCAATTCGAAGAGATCGGAAACAACGAACTTTCATACGAGCTTAAAGACCGTGTATCAAATGGCGCCGTTGCCGGCTCTTTTCGTTAAGATTAAAGGTTTTAAGTGAGAGACGCGTTGGATTTTGGGATCCGTTCATCTTTGAACGTTATTTTCCTTGCTTTCAAATTTTCAAAAATCCTAAAAAATTTTAAAATTTTCAAAAATACAAAAAAATTGAAAAACTATAAAAACCAAAAATATATCTTTTCTATTTTTCTAATCCTTTTGTAGGTGTGCATGCGTACTCATGCTCGTAAGAAGAGAGTAGCTCAAGCCGAAGTCATTACTCAACCAATATTCACCATGGACAATCAACCAATGATCGAGCTTTTGCAATCGCACGTAGAAGGCAACACCGATGCAATTGTCATACCTGAGATTGGAGCCAACAACTTTGAACTCAAATCTGGCTTTATACAAATGGTCTCTGCTCAACCCTTCTTGGGGCGTTCACTTGATGATCCTCATGACCACATTAAAAGGTTTCTTCAGCTTACCAATACGGTTAAGTACAATGGGGTATCACAAGAAGTGATTCGCTTGCAACTTTTTCCTTTCTCTTTAGAGGGACAAGCCCGGAATTGGCTTGATAAGGAACCGCCACAAAGTATTCTTACGTGGACGGATTTAGAGACCAAGTTTATCAACTACTTTTTCCTACCCTCACGTACTACCGCTTTGCGGAATGAAATAATTACCTTTGAACAAAAGTACGGTGAGTCTTTTAGTGAATCTTGGGACCGTTTTAAGGAAGTTTTAAGAAAGTGTCCACAACATGGTTTACCAAAAGTACATCAAATCAATACTTTTTACAATGGTTTAAGCATGAATGACCAAGATTCACTAAATAGTGCCTCGGGGGGTAATATTTTGGTTAAGTCTTCTAATGTTGCTTGGGATATTATTGAGAACAAATCTAGAGTGCAAACCAAGAGTGTTCGGACCAATGTGGCTAGTGCTAGCAGTAATGAGAGCGACAAGAGACTTGATAAGCTTACTTCGCTTGTTGAATCATTTGCTCTCCAAGCCGCCAATAATACTAAAGCTATCACTGCCCAAGCCAATTCTATGACTCAATCTTGTGATATATGCGGGGGATCTCACTCATACACCGATTGTCCTTCGACTCACGACAATCCGGAAAATGTGTATGCCGCCAACGGTACCTATTCTACGGGAGGCTATCAAGCATGTCCTCAAGGTGACCGCAACTTGTTCAGCTATCGCTCAAACAACTTTCTTTCACCACCCGGTTTCCCCCCACAAAACCCGAACAACCTCAATCGCAACAATCAAAACCAACCACGTGCTCCAACTCCATATCAAAACCAAAGAAACCCATATCCACCTCAAAGAAACAACCAAGTTTACCAACAACCTGCTTATCAACCACCCGCCTACCATGCTCCTCCTTTCAACCAACCCACAGCCTTACACCAAGATGTTGAAACCTACATGAGGACTAACGATGTGATCGCAAAATCTTCAGCGGGAAATGGCCAACATGAAAGCAGATATGGTGAAGCAAGGGAATGATCTTCGAGCTGATATGCGAAATACTTTGGCAAGTCAAACGAATGACTTGAGGAACATGATGGCTAGTTTCTTCCCTAGTAATCAAGCCTCTGGATCGGGTTCTCTTCTGAGTAACATCGTGCTAATCCAAGAGGGGAGATGAAAGCAATCACCACTCGCAGTGGAAAAGGTTTAAAGGAACCCGAGCTTCCTACACCTACACCGGTGATTGTGACAAAGGAAAACGAGTCTCCTTCTCCAAATCCTCCATCTTCTATTCCACCACCTTCTACTTCTACCCCTCCACCACCCACGGATGTGAGTGCGAATTCTATCCCAAAGCCTTCATATCAACCCAATATACCTTATCTTTCGAGGTTGTGGAAAGAGAAATTGAAGAACAAGGATGATATTCAGGTTTCGAACTTTCTTAAAATGTTTAAACAACAGAATTTCAATATCTCCTTTGCTGAGGCTCTCGCTCACATGCCTAAATACGCTAAGATGCTTAAAGATATTCTCAGTGATAAGGAGAAACTTATCGATATTGCTCAGACCCAACTTAATGAGAATTGCTCCGCAGTGCTCTTAAGGAAATTGCCACCAAACTTGGTGATCCGGGTCGCTTCTTGATTCCTTGCAACTTCCTGGGAGTAGAGAATTGCATGGCCCTAGCCGATCTAGGTGCTAGTATTAACTTAATGCCATTAAGTATTTGGAAGCAATTATCTCTCCCCGAGCTAGTCCCCACACGAATGACTTTGGAATTAGCTAACCGTACGGTTGCTTATCCAGTGGGGATAGCCGAAGACGTCTTCGTTGGTGTCGACAAATTCACCTTCCATACGGATTTTGTTGTCGTTGACTACGAGATGGATCCCCGTGTTCCATTAATCGTTGGACGTCCGTTCTTGAGGACCGGTCGCACTCTCATTGATGTAGCCGCTGGC
This sequence comes from Glebionis coronaria, assembly GCA_025667525.1. NCBI lineage: Eukaryota > Viridiplantae > Streptophyta > Magnoliopsida > Asterales > Asteraceae > Glebionis > Glebionis coronaria. The sequence continues at coordinate 319,326,730 of CM046881.1, forward strand.
AAATTAATCATGAGATTTGGTGACGATAAAATCGTCTTCAACATGGGTAAACTTTCTAAGTAGCCTTCGGGAAACGAGAGTGTTAATTTCATTGATGTTCTTGATGAGGCTTGTGAAGAACATTTCAAAGACGCTTGTAAAAGTGGTTCTTCTTCTCTACCCACTGTTGAGACCGTTGCCTTTATTGCTCCATCACTAACTCTATTTGGAGAAAGTGATTTCATCTTGAAAGAATTTGAAGCAACTTTGGGAGATGTGGACTTAAAATATGACGATTCTCCCTCCAATATGGATGAAGACATTCGTACCATTGAGAAACTTCTCAATGAGGACCATACTTCTCCACCATCTCCTAAGGATATCTCTATCGATGAACCGAATTTGACTACGCCTTCCGTCAAAAATCCTTCGGATTTAGAGCTTAAGGACCTACCGTCTCATCTCGAGTACGTTTTCCTTGAAGACAACAAGAAGTCACCCGTGATCATCGCAAAGGACATGAAAGAAGAAGAAAAATCCCGACTTATCGCCGTGTTGAAGAATCATAAGAAAGATATTGCCTGGAAGATCTCCGATATTCGTGGAATTGATCCTCACTTTGGCACACATAAAATTCTCATGGAGGACGACTTTAAACCCACTATTCAAAGCCAACGAAGGGTGAATCCTAAGATCCATGACGTTATCAAAAAAGAGGTTATCAAACTTCTTGATGCGGGAATGATCTATCCTATCTCGGATTCACCGTGGGTTAGTCCCGTCCATTGTGTGCCTAAGAAGGGCGGAATCACCGTTCTTCCCAATGAAAACAACGAGTTGATTCCTACTCGTCTCGTTACTGGGTGAAGAGTTTGTATAGACTATCGCAAACTCAATGATGCTACGAGAAAGGATCATTTTCCCCTTCCTTTCATGGACCAAATGCTTGAACATCTAGCGGGTAATGACTATTACTGCTTCTTAGACGGTTTCTCAGGGTATTTTCAAATTCCCATCGATCCCAAAGACCAAGAGAAAACCACATTCACTTGTCCTTATGGAACATTTGCCTACAAAAGAATGCCTTTCGGCTTATGCAATGCTCCTGGGACTTTCCAAAGGTGTATGATGGCTATCTTCCATGACATGGTTGAAGAAACTATGGAAGTCTTCATGGATGATTTCTCGGTTTATGGTGATTCTTTCTCTACTTGCCTTGCCAATTTAGAACCTATGCTTAAGCGGTGTGAAGACACTCGCCTTGTTCTAAATTGGGAAAAATGCCATTTCATGGTAAAAGAGGACATCGTGCTAGGACACAAAATCTCCAAAGCCGGTCTCGAAGTGGACCATGCTAAAGTCGATGTTATTGCTAAATTGCCTCCACCTTTAACCGTGAAGGGTGTGAGAAGTTTCCTCGGTCATGCGGGCTTCTATCGTCGATTCATCCAAGATTTCTCTAAAATCGCTCGCCCGATGACCCACCTCTTGGAAAAAGATACTCCTTTCATCTTTTCCAAAGAGTGTCTTGAATCCTTCAATCTTCTTAAGGATAAGCTAACTAAGGCACCGGTCTTGGTTACCCCTAATTGGGAGCTACCTTTTGAGTTGATGTGTGATGCTAGCGACTTTGCTATTTGAGCGGTTTTGGGCCAAAGAGTGAACAAACACTTCCAACCAATCCACTATGCTAGCAAGACAATGACGGGGGCTCAATTGCATTATACCACTACCGAAAAAGAGCTTTTAGCTGTAGTGTATGCTTTTGAAAAATTCCGCCCTTATCTTGTCCTTTCTACCACCATCGTGTATACCGATCATTCCGCGTTGAAGTACTTGATGACTAAGCAATATTCTAAGCCAATACTTCTTCGTTGGGTTCTGCTCCTTCAAGAATTCAACATTGAAATTCGTGACAAAAAGGGAGCTGAAAACCTAGCCGCGGATCATCTCAGTAGACTTGAGGATCCTTATCAAGGGGATCATCCGAACAAAGAGATTAATGACTCTTTTCCCCTTGAGGCCTTAATGTCTATCAATCCAAATCTCGATGACACCCCGTAGTTTGCGGACATTGCAAACTACTTAGCGGGTGGAATTCTCAAGGAAGGGTTAACGTCCCAACAAAAGAAAAAGTTCTTTATGGATATTGAACATTATTTCTGGGACGACCCTTACCTCTTCAAACAATGTGCTGATCTGATTATTCGTCGATGTGTTGATGGGTCGGCAGTGGTACAAATCCTTGATGCTTGTCATAAAGGACCCACCGGTGGTTACTTTGGTCCCAATTACACCGCAAAGAAAGTGTTTGACTCTGGATTCTATTGGCCCACCATTTATCGTGACACTCACGAAATGGTTAAGCATTGTGATGCTTGCCAACGCCAAGGCAAGATCACACATAAAGATGAGATGCCTCAAAATTTCATACAAGAATGTGAAATCTTTGATGTATGGGGCATCGACTTTATGGGGCCATTTCCATCTTCTAAAGGGAACAAGTACATCCTCGTAGCCGTTGACTACGTTTCTAAATGGGTTGAAGCCAAGGATCTCCCTACGAACGATGCGAGGGTGGTTGTGAACTTTTTGAAGCAGCTCTTTGCTCGATTCGGCGTTCCTCGTGCTATTATCAGTGACCGCGGGACTCATTTGTGCAATGATCAATTTGCAAGAGTCATGGATAAGTATGGTGTTAATCACCGTCTTTCCACCGCCTATCATCCCCAAACCAATGGTCAAGCCAAGATTTCCAACCGTGGATTGAAGCGAATTTTGGAGCGTACTGTGGGAGAGCATCGTGCCGTGTGGGCCGATAAGTTAGATGATGCTTTGTGGGCTTTCTGTACCGCATATAAGACCCCGATTGGTTGCACACCTTATCGTCTTGTGTACGGGAAAGCATGCCACCTCCTTATCGAGCTGGAACATAAGGCATATTGGGCCTTGAAGTGGGCTAACTTCGACATCAACAAAGCCGGTGATCATCGCAAGATTCAACTCAACGAGCTAAATGAACTGAGGAATGAAGCTTACGAGAACTCACTGATCTACAAAGAGAAGACCAAGATCATCCATGATGCAAGCATTAAGAACCGAGAGTTCCACGTTGGTGATCAAGTTTTACTCTTTAACTCTCGGTTGAAGATCTTCTCAGGCAAGTTGAAGAGCCGCTGGTCTGGTCCATTCACCGTCGCCAAAGTCTTTCCATATGGGACCATTGAGCTTTCTCAGCCAAAAGGACCCAATTTCAAGGTGAATGGCCAGCGTTTGAAGCTGTATTTTGGTGAGGACATCTCTCAAGAGATGATTCCATCCCTCACCACGTTTCCCATGAACTAGTTTTGGGTCGAGTCAGGCTCGTGACTCGGTTATCAAACACAAGCGCTTCTCGGCAGGCAACCCGTGATCTATCCTTTACTGCTTTCATAATAAGTGTAGGGGGAGCCCCGTATGTGTTTAGTTGTCTTGTTTCTTGTGTTGTAAACAAAGTGCACAATGTCATAAGTGTAGGGGAGTTCACTCCCACATGCTTAAACATTGAGGACAATGTTTATATCAAGTGTAGGGGGACTTCTATCGAAGTAAGTGGTCTTTTCCATGAATTTGTCCTCATTTTAACCGGAAAATTTGATTTTTCGACGTTTTTCAAAATTTTTAATCTATTTTGGCCTAGTTGTATAGTTGTATTTTCCTTTGTTATGGTTATTTTCATTCCTTGCTAAAATAAAGTGGTTTTAAATTTTTCAAAGTCATGAATATTTTGACTCAACCCGAGTTTACTTATCTAAGTTTACTCTAGCTAGTATCCTTAACGTGTTTAAGTCAAGTTTTGCTAGGCTTTTATATAGGGAACTTTAAAACGCAAAAGTCTTAACTCTCACGGGTTAAGAACAAGAACTTTTCCCAAGTTCCTATAATTGATCCTAGAGAGTTTTTTTATCAAGGGAACTTTAAAATGCGATTTCTAAACTTGAAAAAGTCTAAAAATTTGCAAGATCCTATAGATGACTCGAAAACCCAAAACCTTGATTTAATAGGCTAAGCATCCACGAGTCTCATTCCTTGAGATTTTAAATTTTGGAGGACGAGAGATGATAGAGTCAATTATAAGTTTGGTATTCTTTCGTGAGTTTATGTGAGTTAATTATGAGCCTATTCTCCCATCGCTTGCTAATAAATTTATCTGCAATAAATAAGGTTGTACGATTTGAAAAGTTACTTAGCTTCTAGCCCAAGTTCGTTTAAAAGTTTCTCGGTATTAATTAGAGTTCATAGCCAAGGCATAACTTATTGAAGCGGGATGCGGAGATTGGCGAGTCCGAAAAGGCCCTAACAAGGCATGAGGGCTACATTTTGTTGCTAAAGATCCAAAAGTGATGTGAAGAATCATTTATTGAAAATCAATATGAAGGATCGAGACACACGATGAAAAGCAAAAACTCCCCAAAAGATCATGGAGAAGTATATCCAAAAAGGCCCTAACAAGGTATGAGGATAAATAGATCCAAGTCCTAAAAGGAGGCGGATCGTTGTATATCAAAGTCCAAAATAAAGATTGGAGAAAAATGAAGAAGTCGTGGTCCAAATATGAAGAATCTCTCAAAACTTCAAGTGAAGAAATTCCTATTATGAAGAGAAGACCATAATTTCAAGAACGTCTCTCAAAGATACGAAGTATGAAGCCGCTGCCAAATATCGGTCCGAGAAAGGTCTCAAATCGTAAAGCGAGTTATGCCAAGATATGAACTTTATGAGGTCCCGAGAAGCAGTTTTAAAAGATTTTTTCCTTTAGCTAACTATTGATTAAATCGTTCACTTTATTTTCGGCCTAAATAACTATCGAAATAAGTCAAACAATGCATCCTCGTGATCATTCAAGACAAAAATAAAATATAAGAGATACACCTAGGAATAAGGGAGTCTAAGTGAATAAATTGGCCCACATGAATTCGTGTTAGTTTGCTAACTTATAATAACAATGATCTCGTTTTTAAGCTTGGTATGGGGAACGTGAAACTTGAGGATGATAAACGTTCATGGCAGCCATAACCCAATGTAAGTCTTTGATTTCTTTACTTGTTTTTATCTTTTTATTTTCCTTAAATGTTTAGTATTTAATAAAGGCCAAGGTGGGTTATTTATGATGGAAAATGAAAACCGTGCTTTAAAATTAATGCATTGCATGAGGGCATTGCAATGGTCAAGTGTAGGGGATTTAATAAGTGTGAAAACACTTATCCTTTTACCACTTATTTCAAATAATAACAAGACCAAAACGTGTATTTTATGTCGTAAAAGTCGGAATTATGCGTGGTTTGTGTTTTTATTGTGTTTTAGGACCAAAAGATGAAAAAGGAAGAAAACACGGGCTTTCACGGGCTTTTATCGAAGAAAACGAAAAAAGACAAAGTCAAAAGATCAAGAGTGCAAAAAGAACGGAAGTCCAAGGCCTATTCTGAAGATTTATCGAAGAAAAAGTCTAAAGACGGAAGTTTAATGAAGTCGAAGAACTCAAGTCTAATAGAAGAAGAAAATTACAAGACAAGTTCAATACACATCAACAAATCTCGAGACGACGTCGAGAAAGACAAAGGATTTAAATCGAGTCGAGAAGAAAGAAAGAAGAGGCAACACATGCTTACCTTCCCATTTTCCCTATAAATACCCTCCTAATACACATTAGGAGGGTTGGTTAGTTTTAGTTAGCTAGTTTCATTTTCATTTTTCCTTTCTAGTTTTTAGAGAGAGAAAGTTCCAAACTTTCTCTCACTAAGTTTTCATCTTTTCTTTCTTTTAATCTTTCAAGATTAAGCTTTTTGTATTTGGATTTCATTAATCAAGTTCAAGTTAAGCTTTTTGTTCATTAATCTCTTTCTACCTTTCTTGATTTTAGTTTACTTTTGGTGCGAAATACTTATGATCCGTGTTGATCTTGATGGTTTTGTGCTTAAAAAGTTAATCTTTTTATTCCTACATAAGCTTTCAAACGATTAAGATTTAAGATCTTTGTGCTTATTGGCTTATTTGTATGTTTAGCTTATTTACTTTTTAAAAGTTTTCTTAAAAAGTCTTATTTTTTTATGGTTTGATTTAAAAGATTGCTTATTTAAAGTTTGGAAAAGTTGTTATTCGTGCTTATTTAGTTTGTTTCATTATTGATTTGGTTAAGTCTTGGTTTGAGCTTATTCCTAGTATCTTATAGCTTAGCTTATTTTCGAATTCGTAGGTCATCGGAAAAGGTTTAAACCCTTTTCCGATTTCAACATTCCGATTTGCACTTCCCTTTGTATTCCGATCTCCAAATCAGAAAAGGGTTTATGTTATTCCGATTTGCTTACTATTATTCCGATCACCCTGATCGGATTAGGGTTTAACATTCCGATTGGGACAGTTTCACAATATTCCGATAGCAAGTTTCTATTAACTTTCCGATTACACCATCATTCCGACTAGGGACTCTTTGGATATTCCGATTGGTTTTGTTTTCAAGCATTCCGATTTGGCCTTATTCCGACGACAGTATTCCGACGAGTCTTGTTTGCCATATTCCGATTATTGCTGTTTTCCAACATTCTGATTGAAGCATTTTTGAGTATATTCCGATCACTTCCTGTTACACATTCCGATCAGTATATTCCGATTGGGTATTCCGATGAGATTAGTTTCTTGTTTTTACAAAGTTTTCAAGTTTTAGATTTATTAAGTGTTCAAGTATTTTTCTAATCTTGTCTTTAAGTTTTCAAGCATTTACTTTTAACTCGTTATTTTTTAAAGCTTTTACTTTACTCAACGACATTCACATTTATTTGCTTTTAGTTTAAAATAGATAATCAACCAAACCATTTATTATTCCACCAAGAACAATTGAGTCACACTTTCTACCAATAATCAATTCGAAAAGATTCGGACGATAAGATTTTATACTTAGCCAAAAGCTTGGTATTATTGAGTGTACGGGAATAATGTCGACTAATGACTTAAGCTAGCACTGGAACAATCACAACAAGGTGCTAGTTATGACGTCTTGGTAAGCATTGAAGGGGTTGAAGAATGAAAAAGAAATGTAAGGATAAAGGTGTAAAGAAAATAGCCCTCCATACAACTTAGGCAGAAACCGGGTCAATACATCTACTATCAGACGCACGTTGATGATTTCTGGTATTGAAGACAAAGCATTATGGACCCAGTGATGCAATGCACAACCCTTCCCAGCCTACTCAAGCTTCTCTCAAAAGAAGTTTGTTTTATTGTCACGGAGTTCAACTCATTTCTATCAACTTTCTCACTCCGAGATAGTAGATATTGAAAAGGTGGCAGTCTGCTCCAGCCTCTGATCACCAAATAAACGTGCACTTATAGAGTCTAGAGCCAACGAGATTCATCAGAGAATCTCATTAGGACACTTATTCCATATATCAATTGTTGTTCATCACTAGAACACATGCGATAAATTACAGAGTCCTATGCTCTATCCTTGTGATATTGCCAGAACATTCAGAGTGATACTCATTAGTATTCACAGTGATGAATGGAAATCCTTCCAATGTTAACATCAAACAACACTGCGGTAGGTCATATGTAATATTCACTTGAATTGAACATATGTTAACTAGAAAGCAACAGTGTTTTGATTCTTAATTGATTCAAACTTGTTCCAGGTCTCGACGCAATATCTTTATGATCTTGCCAGAACATTCAGAGTAATACTTATTAGTACTTACAGTGACGAATGTAAATCCTTCCAGTGTCATCATCAAACAGCACTACGGTAGGTAACTTGTGAGATTCTATATGAATCAAACTTGTGTCAACTGGAAAGCAACAATGGTTTGATTCTTAATTGATTGAAACTTGTTCCAGGAAATTAAATTGACGACTTAATCAGCAGAATGGAACTGCCTGATTCACTCCTTACATTGAATTATCTTTCGATATATTCAAGTATTGAGAACGGCTACCACAGCTGGAAATCCTGTCAAGGAAGTTCTTTGAACTTACCTAATCACAGGTACAGTATTCGTACTGTATAACGGGAAACCGGTGGAATGCAAACGGTGGCGTTATCTCAAGAGTCGTAATTCAAGGCCACATACTCAAGTAATTGAAGAAAGCTTAAGGACATCTAAAGACAAAGACTTCCGCTACTCTGATAATCAAGGGAGATTGTTAACAAGCTTTCAAGTCAACACCAAATATGAGTATGTGGGGGAAGACACAAGAACACAAGTTGGTAAAGCTTCAATATCAAGTCAAGGCAAAGATCAAAGATCCAAGATCACAAGTCATGAAAGGAACTATGCAAGAACTCTCAAGACAATGAGCTTCAAAGTCTGCAACATCAAAGAAGTAAAGTCACATATTACATGACCACCCCTTAGGGGGAGATTGTTAGCCGTATTTAAAGTGATGGTCATATAATATACCGTTGCGAAGCTCGTGAGAAATGCTATTCAACGGTGTCGAGAGTTCTTAGTTATTAATGTTTATGTAACGGGAATTGGTCCCGAACACACAAATGAGGAAGGCCTCCTAAACATTTACTACATAGTATAAAAGGCCTCACAAGCTCATTTTTGTGTGTGTGTTTTCTATTCCATAGTTTGTAGAGAGAGAAACATATGTGTTTCTCTCACTAGGAATTCACAACCTTTGTTTTTCTCGTTTCCTTCATCTAATCTAATCTTTCTTTTTTGTTTAATCTTGTTCTTCATCATCTCTATTTCTTGTTCTACAAGAAGATGTATTACGTCCTAGACCTTGACAAAAAGGGATCCGAGAATCTAGCGGCCGGTCATCTTTCTCGTTTGGAAGATCCTCACCGAAGTGTTTACGAGCCGAAAGAAAATCACCGAAACATTTCCTCTCGAGACACTTGGTGTAGTGAATTCTAAGCCTGATTCATCCACCCCATGGTTTGCGGACATCGCAAATTACCATGCGGGTAACTTCATCATTAAGGGTATGACGACTCAACAAAAACGAAAAATCTTTTGTGACGTCAAGTTCAATTTTTGGAACGACCCTTACCTTTTTCGGACTTGTGTGGATCAAATTATTCGACGTTGTGTATTTGGCAACGAAGCTTCTAATATCCTTAGAGCTTGCCATAAGGGACCCACGGGTGGGCACCACGGTGCTAATCTCACGGCTAAGAAGGTCTTTGATGTCGGTTTCTTTTGGCCTACTATTTACCGAGATGCACACGCACTTGTGAAGTCGTGTGACTCATGCCAACAACAAGGAAAAGCCTCACAAAACGATGAAATGCCACAAAATATCATCCAAGTGTGTGAGATCTTTGACGTTTGGGGAATTGATTTTATGGGGTCGTTCCCATCATCTCGTGGTAATAAGTATATCCTTGTCGCCGTTGACTACCTATCTAAGTGGGTGGAAGCTAAGGCTTTGCCCACGAATGATGCTCGTGTGGTAGTCAAGTTTTTGAAAAGCTTGTTTTCTCAGTTTGGAACCCCTCGTGCGATCATAAGCGATCGTGGAACCCATTTTTATAACGACCAATTCGAAAGGGTCCTATGGAAATATGGGGTTACACATCGTCTTTCTACGGCTTATCACCCGCAAGCGAGTGGGAAAGTCGAGGTTTTAAACCGAGCGTTGAAGAGGATCTTGAGGAGATCGATTGGAGAAAATCGACAATCTTGGTCGGATAAGTTGTACGATGCTTTATTGGCCTTTCGGACCGCTCATAAGACGCCCATCGGGTGCACTCCTTGTAAGCTTGTGTATGGGAAGAATTGTCACTTGCCAATTGAACTTGAACACAAAGCTTATTGGGCCCTTATGCATTGTAATGATGATATTGAGACCGCAGGAAAACACCCAAAAATGCAATTGAATGAATTAGATGAATTGAGAGACATTGCTTATGAAAATTCATTGATTTACAAGGAAAAAACTAAAAAGTTTCATGACTCAAAAATTAAAAACTGGGTTTTTAACGTTGGAGATCAAGTGTTGCTTTTTAACTCACGTTTGAAAATATTTTCCGGCAAGTTGAAATCCTGTTGGTCGGGTCCATTCACCGTTACCCAAGTTTTTCCTTATGGGACCATCGAGCTAGCTCAAAATGATGGACCCAATTTCAAGGTGAATGGACATAGTTTGAAGCACTACTTTGGCGGGGAAGTTCCCTCTTTGAACTACCTTGACCAAATCACCTTCCCCAATGATAATTAGTATTGAGGGGATCGAGTCGAGCTCATGACTCGGTAATCAAAAACGAGGTACCTCGTGGGGGAGTCCCATGCTTATCCCATGTACATATTATCGCTTTCTAGTATAGTAACGTGAGGGAATTTGTGCCCTCCCAACCTTTGTTCAGCGGTTGTTTGTGATATGTGGTTTTTAGATGATCATTATCTTCGTGATTGGATCCTCTCGCGTTCGTTTTATGGGAGCAATCAATCATTTGCTTTGAAGAATTTCTCAATATCCATGATATATCCTTATATGTTCTAACCTTAGGTTTTTAGCACACTTCATAAACGGCTTTAACTTTAATGGTTACACCCTTTTCATGCTAGATTATTCATTCGAATACGTCTCTAGTATGGGGGTTTCCAACCCTTAGACTCGAAACGTTGAGGACAATGTTTAAATTTAGTATGGGGGTGAATAGATACTTGCCTTGCCAAACCTTCACGCATTCCAAAGTTTATCTTTTTGTTTATCGTTTTGTTGCAAAATAAGGCTAAAAATGGCCAAATATTAAAAATTTTATCATGTTTTATAAGTGTTTGAAGACACGAATGTAGATTTCCCGATGGCGAGAATAAGAGTAATTTTTTACTCGACCGTGCGTGTTGATCACTTAGCTTCGATTCCTTAACTTTATATTAGGCTAAGTCTCTTAAATGAGGACGAGAAATGATAGAGTTAATTATAAGTTACTATGCTAAACGTAGAGTACTCCTATTCTTTAAAAAACTCATTTATTTACTTATTCTCCATTCGCTTGTAAATATGTTTTGCTTAATAAGTATTGGCTTAGCGGTTTAGTCTTGATTGATGGTTTCTAGTCTTTTCTAGTAGCTTCCATGTAATTAAATTGGGAAGACATTAAGGTATCGCCAGCGTCACGGTTTTGAAGTATTGGCAACCCCGAATAATCGAAAGCTTCACCCAATAATAAGATTTCAAGTGCTCACCTAAATCAAGCAAACAATTTGAAGCTCACAAGGCCGAAAAATTTATGTGAAATTGAAAGTGAATTATGCCTTAATCCTTCAATCTTTAAAGATCCAAAATTCGCTTTTAGCGTGAGGATATACGTCTTTGGCCATAATAAACACCTCATGGCGAGGTTAAATAAAAGGCAAGGCAAGACCGAAGTCATAATAAAAGCTTCATGGTGAAGTTGAATAAAAGATGGAGGTAAACCTATGATAATAAGGCCCATCCGTTAGGGGGCGTATAAAAGTCTTGGTAATAAGTCTCATGTTCAAAACTGTTATAAAACTGTGTTTATCGATCCTTCTTGTTGACTTAATTTTTTGACATCGTTGTCTATTAGGGGGGGTTATTAATTCGATGGTCTTGGTTACACCGTTATGACTCTATTTTTAGACCTAAATCTCTATCATCGCATAAGTGAAAAATGTATCCTCGTGAACATTCAAGACAAAAATAAAAGAGATACAACTTAGGAAAATGGGAGGATAATTACGTGATTAGGGCATATCAGTAGTGTTAGCATTACTAACTTATAATGACAATGATCTCGTTGCACGCTTAGCATGGAATTGGGTGAAAATCGAGGACGACGAAATTATTTCTAACGAAGCATTCACGTGTTCTTGTTCTATGAACCTAAACGTCCTATTTTGCGATGAAAATCATACATTATGTTTCTAAAACGCAAGTAGTAGTAATAGTAGTAGTGTAGCTAGTTTATCATTCAATAAAAGTGCATAAAAATGTATTTTGGAGATGCTACGATACTTTATTCTAGCATTGCGTGAGGGCACGGCAATGGTTTAGTATGGGGGATTGATGAGACTGCTTTTATACATAGTCTCATCGTCCAAAATGGGCTTAAAATGCATTAAATATCATGAAAAAGGCCAAATATATGCTTGTGTTTGTTACATGTATACTTTAGGTACGGATATTGAGAAAATGACAAAAGATCGCAAGAAACAAGCAAAAACGAACACGCCAAACGAAGCCACACAATGAACCAAGCCCTAATGGTGATTTTCAAAGAATAACCCTTGAAGATTTGAAGATTATACAAGAAGGGTCCTCCAATATTGAATCATTGACACTTTAAACCCTTGTAAATTCATAATTACAAGTTTGGTCCTTAAAGTTTGTCAAAATTACAAAAAGGGCCCTCCACTTTGAAGAATTGGAAATAATGGTCCCTAAAAAATGAAGACTTGTCAATATTAGTCCTCCAAGAAGTCAACAATACAAGTAAATACCATAAAGTTTGAAGAAAATGCCAAAACACCCTTTCAAATATCAAGAATTTACAAGAAATACCCTTGAAAATACTTTTGGAAACTATTTGGGGCAAGAGTGTGAAAACTGAAAGTTTATTTACAAAGGAAATCAGTTTTCATGCTATTAAAAACAAAGTGAAAGAAAGAAGAAAGGAAGGGGGTGTGTTTTGCCAAGACAAGAAAGTTACATAGACCACTCAGCAGCTGCCAAGTGTCCCACTCACTCTCTTTAACCAATCACAACACCCCTACACTCCACATCAGCTTTCCACTTGGCCGGTTTAATAACTAATTTTAATTAGTTATTAACTTGGCGCTAAACACCAAGGTTTAAACACAAAACAAGATTAAACCGTGCACTATTCACCTATGAACATGATTTGGGCATTTCTTAATCCCATGTAATTAAGCCCTATAAACCACCAGATTTAAGATTAAGCTATCCCTAATCATAACCCAACCCTCACTTTACATGCCACATCATCCCACAAGCTCACATGTTTGCTACCATGCACACGTTTTTGGGAACAAGCCAAAAGGTGACAGCCATCCAACGAATTACATTCAGCTTGGTATCTAAGCATCCCTTTAGCTTTCTAGTTCATCCATGTAGCCTATATAAGGCACATGACCTGCTTCATTTAGCTTTTGCTCTTGGTTTTCCTTTATTCAACAAATCTGTAAATCCTTGTTCAATCTTAATGAAAAGTGTTTGATATTGTGTGACGAATTCCAAGTGCCAACCTTATTACTTGCTTGTCTATGTTTCATGTTTGTGTTTTTGAAATCTTAAAACCTGATTTTAAATCTTGTACAAGAAATTGCCAAGTTTTCTCAAAACTTGATATTTTGCTAAGACTTTGGTACACCCTTGGAATTTTTGGATTACAAGTGATCTAAATACCCTGATAAGAAGACTATCAAAGTATTGGGAGCTTGTGGTTTGGGGATAATCAATGAGTGGGTACAAACGTTGCATTAATCAAGCTTTTTCCACTTTTCTGTTTTATATATTTGTGCTCTAACCTTGTTGAATCTTAGCAGCTTTGTTGTGGAAGCTTGTGCCTTGTTTTACTAGGCACATAAGCTCAAAAATTCGTGAGTGTGGATGTACATTCATGAGGTTTGAGTCCTTTTACCCAAAATCTGATAAAAGTCTTGATTTTTGGTGATTTTGTGTTCTACTGTTGTTCTTGTTGTTATTGTGGCTTATAATTGCTTGATACTACATAATATTGTTGTTATTGTGTTAGATTGGGCTTGGGTAACACTAAATCACACATTTACTTTATTAAATCTTGGATTGAAAAAGGTAAGGGGTGTTTGGGTTTACCTGTTTAAGTTTACAAATTGGAATTGAGTTATTGTATGTTGTTTATTTGTGTTGGTATCTGATATAAACTTAGTTGAGTGCTATTTGCTACAAGTTTTTGGCTTTTAAACATCAAATTCTTAATTGTGCTATAAAAAGTTGAAATCTGCTTGTTTTGACCTACGATCTTGGAAACACTTAGTTTGTATGCATGCTTAGGGATAACAAGTGATTAAACATAGTTATTATAACCTGTTAAGAAGATTTGAGGTTTTGAATCTGGTCTTGTGGTCAAGTATATCAACAAAGTATTAAATCTGCTTGTTCTTGTTCATCAGTAACTTCTATTGGCTTGAATCTTTGTCTAAAATTTGAATCATTGCATTAAACCTGTTTATTTATGTTCATTTGAATTAATATAAGCTGTTGTGTGCATTTGGTTCAATTTGGGTGGCATAATCTTGCTAAAATTGTTTATTTGTTGAAAACTGCTTATTGTTCATGTTTGGTGTATATCTGTGGATCTTTTGATTAATCTGTGCTAATTGTCTTATTGTAATTTTGATATTATTGTTGTTATTGACTCCTTGTGATCCACTGATTACTTGGGTGCCTTTGCTTAACCTGAATCCAACAAAAAGTCACATAAGACAAAAAGTCAAGAAAGTCAAGTAGTGGGAACTCCTTTCCCATGTTGCTAGCCACTGCTAGTGTTATTTGATCAACAGCTTATTCATAAGCTATTTTGGCTTATCCATACTTGCAACAACTTATTTTTTGTGATAGATCTTCCTTATTTGACCCATTGAACTAATCTGGAGCATATTAGGGTTTGACTTTTAAGTTTGACTAGAATGCCAAACAGTTTTGACTTTTACATAAGTGCTTATTTGCTTATTCCAGCTTATTCTTTGTGCTTATTGGAAAACCTTTTGATTATTTTGCTTAATTAAGTCACTTAAAACCTTTTGCAACTTGAATTAGCACTTGAGGTAGCATAGAACTCGAAAACGACTATTTTGTCGTTTTCTGTAGAGAGCTTTGGCTTATTTCAGGCTTATTTCTTGTTCTTTTTCAAAATTTCTTTTCACAGATCTCTTTGGTAACTCAAAAGAAGCTTGTGTGTCAAATTAGAGCTTATGGCATTAGCTTATGGCTTAATGGGCCAACATGCCCATTAAGAATAAGTTGTTGACAATTAAGCTATGATAAGCGCATTTTCAGCTTTTGGGCCTTCAGAGTTTTGTGCTTAAAATCAAATTTTGAGTCAAGTAGGTGATTTTGGGCTTATTTGGTGGATTTTTTCTTATTGGGCCAGTTTCAAGCCCATTAAGGGACTATTTTGTTATTTAGCCCATTTTAAGGCCCAATAGGGGTATTTTGGTAATTTCAAGTTCATTTATGTGTTTATTAGGTTTAAATAAACTAGTTTGCAACTTTTTAGAATTTTTTATAAATTTTGGATTTTTAATATTATTTTATTATTATTTTATTATTAAAAACTAAATTTTATATTCTTGCAAGTTTCTCATTTTTCCTAGTTTAAATATATTATGTTAGGAATTTTAAAATTTTTAGATTAATGTTAGTGTCATTAGATTAATTTTTAGAATTATTTTAAGTTTTTAGAGTTTTTAATTATTTTTAAATAGTTTTAATTAATTTTAAAACTTTCAAAAATAGTTTTTAATTTAGTTAAGTCATTTTAGAGGTTTAAAAGTTAAAAAATCTCATTTTGGGCTTTTTGTTAATTAAATAGATTTTTTGGGCTTTAATTAGCATTAAAAATTAATATTTAATTAAATAAAAGGTTTGAGTGATTTTTGATTTTTGTGAACTCTTATTACATTTTTTAGGATTTATTGCAATTTTCTAGGAGTTTTTAGGGTAATTTTAAATTTAGTCACTTTTTACGGTTTTACGTGCACGACTTCGTCTTAGTGTATTTAATAATCGTAACCGTCATATTTTCTCTTTTTCTTTTCTCATAAATTATAATCACAAAGTTAATCATTTCTTTACACTAAACACTTGCCTCCTTGGGAAACAAACTTGAACTTAATTTCGTCATTAGTGCTTGGTTTTCCTAAACCGACACTTAATACTTGCCACTTTTACGCGCTTTTCCTAAAGGGTAGTAAAACATCTACATCATTCATAAAACTGGTTTTATAGTTTAAAAAGTCTTATGATTCTATATATAAACTGTATTAATTAGCCAAATAGCCCATATAGGTCATGAGGTTCCACCGTGCATGAATACTTAGAGGGGAGACCTCGTCATGCAATTAGAGGGGTTGCCTCTAAGTAAATTGTCTGGGTAGGAGGGATCAGCTCCTAGTGAAGGATGCAAGGCACACATCGCATTCACTCTGATTATACAGATAAACATGTAACTAGGATGCACCCATACACTTCACATGATAATATTATATAATGGCCAAAACTGAAAAGGGACGCTACGAGCAATCACTTCGCCGTGGGGAAGTCATAACACTGGTGCCTCCAGTGTTATGGTTATGGTACCTCCATAACTAGGTGACACTGGTAATGCATGTATATGGCTTAGGCTCTTAATCTAACATAAGTATCAAACATATAAAACAAATACTAGGAAAATAGTTGCTTGCAGACGGGGAAATCCTAATAAGGAAAGAATGTCCATACTTAAAGGACGGGAAATTTGTACCTTATGTCCAGTGAACGAAGAAGACGACCGGAAGAAAGTCTTAATTCGATCTCAATAATGCTACATAAATAGTATACGTGTATAAGTATTCTGATTACTGAGTACGTAACTGGTTTTATATCATTTCTTAGCTTGTTTTATATGTTCATGTCTTGTTTTGCTGATTTTAACGTTATGTTGTGTTTAACATGTATTCTGTATTTTCTGATTAAGTATTACTTGTATTATTATGCTTGTTGTGTAATGATAAGTAACTTTCTATAAATAGCAGGTTTCCTAAAATAGATTAACTTCTTAAAATAGATAAGTTTCTAAAAATAGAAAGTTTCCAAAAATAGTAAGTTTCCTGAAATAGAAAGTTTTCATATTTAGAAATAAGCTGAATTAATAAGCTAATAATATAAGCTTAGTTTTACTAATTAAATAAACTAAGTCATGTGATTAATAATATAATTTATTAATTATAACATGTTAATTAAATAAACTATAGGTTATAAGATTTAATTAAATATAAACATGATTTAATTAAATTAAAGTGTATAAAATTCTTAGGTTAACATGTATTAATATATATATTAATATAGCCTAAGTCATGATAATTAATTATTTATATGTCATGTTTTTAATAATTAATTAATTACAATAGTCTAAATTAAATAATAAAATACTTAGGTTAAAATCATGTATTATTAAATAATAATAATAAACCTAAGTCCATGTTTTAATTAAATTAATTATATGCCATGTTAAATTAATTTAATTAACTTGTAAAATAAATATACTTGTAAAACTAATTAAACTTGTAAAAATAATCGTAGCCCGAAACCGTGTATTGTTTTATTAAAACATATCGTGAACCGAACCCGTGAAACCTGTGAACCAAACACCCCCGAAAACAGTGGCAAACCGGCCTAAGCTGGTTGCCCCTGCTCTCGGAAAACTGCCACCGGTTGCTGCCGGTGGTCTTGTTCTCTCTCGGCTAGCCGCTGACCAAAAGGGTTCCCACCGGCAGTTGCCGGTGGTTCCCCTGCCTGCGTGTGGTTCCCCCTGCTCACCAAAAATAGCCACCGGCTTAAGCCGGTGGTGGGCTGTGTTGCTGCCGAGACCAAACAAACCACAAGACACCCCCAACACATGTCGGGTGTCTTTTCCCTACTGTTGACCGAGCCAAACACCACCAAGACCTAGGTCTTGGTTGGTGGTTCGAACCAAACGACGCCGAGAGCCTCGTGGCTCTCGGTTTGTGTGGCGGCCGAAACAACCAAACCTGAAACACCACCAGAGTTTTAACATGTTAATTACTCTATTCATGCGTGTATCACTCGATTTTCTTGAACCAAAAACTTGTTGACACAACTACTTGATACATAAGAAACAAAAATCACTAAACCATATGTACCATTACAATCACCACTAAAAGCCAACTTTAAAAAAACCAATAATTGATCTAAAAGAGAGATCTAAATCTTGATCTCATCATCGAGATCCAACTAGGTATCATTTGAAACCGAAGAAATGAAACTGAATCACGATAAGATATATTTGTTTGGACAGTTAAAGAAGGACCTGGTTAAATCATTGACGGTTTGCAAACGGGATGTGATGACGTTTAGTCCCCAGCCGGGTCATGAACCCGGCCCACGAGTACTACCCGTATCCGGCCCATCACAGATGGGTGGGAATAGTGTTATTTAAGCTTATGGGATTAGATGAACAGTAACCGCACATACGTGTGCGGCCCACGGCCCGGCATGCCCGGTTCAGGGTTAGACAGAATCATACTCCTACTATGATTAGGATTTATCCCAAAGGAGAGGATATTCACTCACCATAATTAGAAGATAACAATCAATCTAAATCTGGTGTTTATCCTTTCCTTGGGGCCGAAGCATCAGTGACAGTCCATTAGGGTTTCACTGCCTATATAAGGAACCCCCAAGGGTTCCACAAAGGTATTACATTCTACACACTCACATCTCATCTGATTCCTATAACCCTAACCGATTACTTACTCTCACGCCGGAGTCTAATCGTGGGAAACATTCCCACGGTAAGCCTAACACGTGTTGTTTTAGTTTGCAGGATCCCTACCAGATAATTCACTTGGTGCAGGAGCCGGAGTCCAGCCAACCCGAATTAAGCCTAATTCGGGTCTAGCAAGGATCACCCAATTTTTGTATCAATAAATTGACGCTATCCGTGGGACCATTACACTAAGCTAGAGCAAAATCTCATCTCGATTTCTCAATGACGAAGGGGCATCCGCAAGGAAACCACAGGAACATAAATTCTGGGAATCGGAAGTCCCCAGGAGAAGGGATACTCATTCCCAGTCGATCCCCTAGCAACCAAACCGGCGGACTAAACAACCGAAGTGGTCTTCAGTCCATGGGTATGACAAGCACGTTCTCTGTCACCTCACCACCTACTTCGACCTTGGATAACCCTGATCCAGGGAGTGCCCAACCCCCCTAACAAGGAGCCGCGCAGACCATCGACTGAGGAAGAAGTAGAGGTCGAACCACTCAGTGAGGAAGATCTCACTCGAGTTCTCACGCATAACTTCGAGAGGATCGTCCCAGGAATCGCATCAAGGTTGAACCTAGGGAGGGACCTCCAATCTAGGCTCAACTTTGGCAACACCGGACCAGGCACCTCTTCTCAAACTCAAAGGAAGCGAAGGACACGACCTCAGGAGCGGAAACTCTTTGAGGAAACTCCCCAACCCAGGAATGTGTTCAAACGCATAGGGGATCGTCTCATGCAGGAACTAATACAATCCCGTGAGGAGGGAGAGAGGTCCGACGGTTCGCCCAAACGACCAGATCTGGAGCTAACCATAACTAATCGCCGCACAAGCGTGTGGGATAGGATGAATACCGGGAAGAAGGCTCCTGGCTCTTCTCACAAGAGCGGTCCTCACCCAAAGGATGGGGCACCGCCCCCTTCTCCCAGTCCATTGGGAGAGGACTCGGATGACCATCCACCCAAGCGTCGCCGACCTAGGCGTACTCCTCCACTGCCACCAGACAATGAAGAGTACTATGGCGGCCCCTATTATCGAGAGGCAGAAGCAGAAGATCTTTCCCGCCCGTGGTGTGACCCTAATCTCACTCGTCCATGGGCTGATCCCAGGGAAGATCCTTGCACTCTCCACATATGAAATTACTACGAGAATACAAAGCGTCGCATGCCGGCGTGTGTCAAGACTTATGATGGGACTAGTGATCTGGATGATCACCTAAAGATATTTGACACGCATGCGAAAATTGAATGATGGCCCATGCCTATATGGTGCCAAATGTTCAAATCAACCTTGTCTGCAATGTTCGTGATTGGTTTGAGGGACTTCCTCCGCGAAGCATTGATAGCTTCATTGAACTACGTACTGCGTTCAAGAATAATTATACTCAACGAAAGAAGTATAATAGGGACCCGGTCTCATTGGCAACCGTCAAGCAATGGCCGGGGGAATCTACGGAGGCCTTCACTGAACGCTTCAATGACGAGTGCACACGCACAAAGACAATGCCAGAACTTCTGAAAATTTCTGATTATATGCACGCCATAACAGACAGGGAATTAATCAGACTTCTCAATGACAAACGTCCAAAGAGGTATGACGACCTTATGAAAAGGGTCAGAAACTTCATAGAGGGAGAAACCGCTGTAGCCGCGGCCTATCCTTCAAAAGGAAACAACTACCGATCGAACGACCAGTCCAGGAGACAGTCGAGCGGTCAAAACAACCAGAGAAGTGGGAGGGGCTCAGATTACAAGAGCCAAAACAAAGGAGGACGGTCGGAGGACAAATTTACCCCTCTAAAGATGTCCTACCGGGAGATCTTGCTGACAGAAGGGGCCAATTTCCCGAGACCTCCCCCAATGACGACTCCGTTGGACCGTCGTCAAGGAAATCGCTTTTACGAATTCCACAATGACAAGGGCCATGGCACGGAGTAATGTATCCAGCTCAAGAAGCACATTGAGTCACTGGTCAAGTCAGGCAAACTCAAGCATTTGGTCAAGGATTGGAAGGATGGAAAAGACAACAAGAAGTATGACAAGAAGGATCCCCAAAAGGACAAACCTTCAACTATATACATGATCCAATCCAGGCAGCGCCGCACAAGGCAGAAAATTAGTCAAAAAATTTCACGCGGTAGAGAAATCTTATTCCCTCCCATCACGGCAAGTGATGTGATTGATGCGCCTCTCACTATGGAGATAAGCATTGGAACACACAATGTCCGCCGTATGTATTTCGATGGAGGGTCATCGGCAGAAGTACTATACGAACACTGTTTCGTACAGTTACGAACAGAAATAAGAAGCCAATTAGTACCGGCTACGGCGCCGCTCATCGGTTTTAGTGGACACACCATCTGGCCAATAGGACAGCTACGTCTGCTTGTAACCATTGGGAATGAAGAGCACTCCACCACGGCGTGGATGAACTTTATGGTGATACGCTCACACTCTCCATACAATGGGATCATAGGCAGACCAGGTATCCTGGCCATACGGGCAGTACCCTCCACGGCACACGGGATGATTAAATTCCCTGTGGAAGGAGGAATCGTCACTATCTATAACACAATCATACCAGCATCCGAGTGTCATGCCGTGACAACACCGGTTCCACCTATTTCCCCTAAGGATGGATCACCACCTCCCAATTGGGCGGTGGCAATCCATCCTGATTATCCTGAACAAGAGGTATCCATAGGGGGAACACTCTCGGATAGCGGCAAGAGGGCCATGTGCTCTCTCCTGAAAGCAAACTTAGATGTATTCGCATGGGAGCCCAAGCATATGACGGGCGTACCGCGTGCGATAGCATAACACAAGCTCCAAATCCGCCAGGGATACCCCCCTCCCCCAGTTAAGCAAAAGAAGCGCGGTCAGGCACCCGAACGCAGCCAAGTAATATTGGATGAAGTACGGAAATTGGTGGATGTAGGTATCATGCATGAAGTATACTACCACGAGTGGTTATCCAACCCAGTCATGGTCAAAAAGCATGATGGGAGCTGGCGCATGTGCGTGGATTTCACGAATCTGAACAAAGCCTGTCGACAGGACTGCTACCTGTTACCGGAGATTGATTGGAAGGTGGAATCCCTATGTGGATATCCCTTTAAGTGCTTCTTATATGCATATAAAGGATACCACCAGATCCAGATGGCGGAAGAAGACACAGAGAAGACGGCGTTCCATACTAGCCAAGGCGTATACTGTTATACAAAAATGCCACTCGGACTAAAGAACGCCGGGGCAACATATCAGCGGCTTGTTGACAAAGCCTTCGAATCACAGATAGGCCGCAACCTGTAGGTCTATGTTGATGATTTGGTCATCAAAAGTCATACAGAGGATGCACTTCTCCGAGACGTCCAAGAGACGTTTGACACATTGAGGAGGATTAATATGAAACTAAATCCAAAGAAATGCACGTTTTGGGCAACTGAAGGAATGTTCCTTGGATATATGATTGATCCAAATGGCATCAAGCCTTGCCCGGAAAAGACGGACGCAGTGATACAGTTACCATCTCCTCAAACACGGAAAGAGGTGCAATCCTTAAATGGGAAGTTGGCCGGGCTAAACAGGTTCTTATCAAAGTCCGCGGAGAAGTCACTCCCCTATTCAAAACGCTCAAGAAGTGCATCAAGAAGGGAGACTTCCGATGGACAAAGGAAGCTGAGGAAGTAATAAGTGTGAAAAGACTTATCCTTTTACCACTTATTTCCAATAATAACAAGACCAAAACGTGTGATTTATGTCGTAAAAGTCGGAATTATGCGTGGTTTGTGTTTTTATTGTGTTTTAGGACCAAAATATGAAAAAGGAAGAAAACACGGGCTTTCACGGGCTTTTATTGAAGAAAACAGGAAAAAGACGAAGTCAAAAGATCAAGAGTGCAAAAAGAACGGAAGTCCAAGACCTATTCTGAAGATTTATCGAAGAAAAAGTCAAAAGACGGAAGTTTAACGAAGTCGAAGAACTTAAGTCTAATAGAAGAAGAAAATTAAAAGACAAGTTCAAATCCCGAGACGACAAAGACGAAGAATTAAAGTCGAGTCGAGAAAACGTGAAGAAAGCAAGAAAGAAGATGCAACACATGCACTCCTTCCACCTTCCCTATAAATACCCTCCTAATAGTCATTAGGAGGGTGGTTAGATTTTTTTTAGTTAATTTTTCACTTTTAGTTTTCTCTAGTTTTAGAGAGAGAAAGTCTTAAACTTTCTCTCACTAGTTCATCTTTTTCTTTTAATCTTTCAAGATTAAACACCTTTGTATTGCTTATTTTTATTAATCAAGTTCATTTTAAGCTTTTATTTCTTAATCTCATTCTACTTTTCTTTGATTTAAGGTTGATTTTGGTGCGTATATCATAAGATCCGTGTTGTTCTAATTGATTTCGTGCTAAAAAGTTAATCTTTTGATCATTTTATAAGTTTTCATTTGAATAAGCTTTAAGACTTTTGTGCTTATTGGCTTATTTTTATGATTAGCTTATTTTTCTTATTAAAAAGTTTTATTAAAAAGTTTATGTTTTTATTGTTTGATCTAAAAAGTTGCTTGATTTCGAGTTAGATAAGTTGATAAAAGCGCTTATTTGATTCGGTTAAGTATTTGGATTTATAAGTTTTGGATATTAGCTTATTGAACTTAGCTTATTATCTAGCCTTAACAAATCCCTTTATTTTCGGAAAAGGGAGTTTAAATCCCCTTTCCGATCGGGTTTTCCGACCGGTATACCATCATAACAATTTCCCTCGATTTTAGGAAAGGTTGTTACTCCCCTTTCCGATTGGGCTATATTCCGACAAGCACCACACTTCAAGATTCCGACGGTAGGGTTTTAGTCCCTTATTCCGATTGGGTTGTTTGCACGTATTCCGATTGTAGCCTTTACTCCATTCCGATCATTGTCCTTTGTTGCGTATTCCGACGGGTGGGAGTATAACATTCCGATTGGCCCTATTTTGTGTATTCCGATTCATGCATATCTGTAACATTCCGATTGAAGGGTTTTTCCAATCATTCCGATTGGTGTTCATTGTCCAATATTCCGATTGATTCCATTTTGGTGGATATTCCGACCAGTTTTACCAGTATTCCGATCAGCCGATCGGAAAACATTCCGATCGGAGGTTCTTTTGGCTTGATTTGGTTTCTTTCGATATCACTTTCTTATAGTACTTTTTATTTTTCTGAAAATTTTCCAAGTGTTAATCTTATTTAGTGAGTTAGTACTTTTCCATTATCACCTTTAAGTTTCCATGCATTCATTTTACTTGTCATTTCAATATTAATCTTTTAACTTCCCTTTACTCATCGACACTTTAATTACTTGCAAATAGTTTAAAACAAACCAACCATTCTCTTGATCTACCAAAAGACGATTGAGTCGCACTTAAGACCGGTTTTCAATTCGAAAAGATCGGAACTAACAAACTTTGATACTTTGGGGTAAAATCTCAAGTATTAAATGGCGCCGCTGCCGGCTCTTTTCGTTAAGATAAACGGTTTCTAGTGAGAGACGCATTGAATTTTGGGATCCGTTCTTTGAACGTTATTTTCATTTGCTATAAAAATTTCCAAAAATCCATAAAAAATATAAAACTCTTCAAAAATACAAAAACATTAAAAACTTTTAAAAAACCAAAAAGATTATATAGATATTCTCTTTGTGTATATTTTTCTTCTGCAGGTGCATGCGTACTAGATCTACGAACTATTCTGAGCCCGAGAATCGTGAAGATTTAGATATGGCTGGTGTTAATAACAACAATAATCACCCACCTCAAAATAATTTGAATAACAACAACAACAACAATGTCCTTCTACCTGATTTACGAACCATGGAGGAATTGTGCCAACCCACCATGAACGGACGCGGAGGCCCGATTGCGCCAATGCACGTCACGGCTCAGGAGTTTTCGTTGAAGCATCACATGATACAACAAGTGAAAACAAACCCGTTTCGTGGAATTCCGGATGATGATGCCAACAAACACCTCGACAAATTCATTACCATTACCCAAAGCATGAAGTGCTCCGGTGTTTCTATGGATGACCTTCGCCTCCAACTTTTTCCACACTCGCTTTCTCACCATGCCGAAAAATGGTTTGACCGTCTTCCTAAGAATTTTATTCATACGTGGAACGACATGACTCAACGCTTTTTATCGCGCTACTTTCCCCCATCCATGGTCACTAGCCTTCGTAACCAAATCAGTGGATTTATGCAAGAGAATGATGAATCGCTTTTCGATGCTTGGGAACGCTACAATGATTTGATCGACCGCTGTCCTAATCACAATATGCTCCCCGTCACTCTCATTGACACCTTTTACAATGGTCTCACCTTTCGTGATCGTGACACGATCAATGCCGCCGCCGGTGGTACTTTTATGAAAAGGAGACCGGAGGAGTGTCGAGAGTTGATCGAAAACATGACTACTCACCACAAGAATTGGGATTCATCCGCATCCTCAAGATCTAACTCGAGAGTCAATGTTTCTTCTACTACCTCCAATCCTGAAATGTCTGAAATTTCTCGACAACTCGCTGAAATGAACAAAAATTTCATGGCCATGGCCACAAACAACTTTCAACAAGCTAAAGCTGTTGCCATTTCTTGTGACACATGTGGTGGCCCTCACTCTTATAATGATTGTCCTTCTACCCAAAGCAATTATTCTGAAAATGTTAACGCAGCTTACGACACTTATCCTACGGGAGGCTATCAAGCCCGCCCTCAAGGAGACCGTGGCTTGCTAAGTTATCGTTCCAACAATTATCTTGCTCCTCCTGGTTTCCCTCCTGCAAACCAAAACCAACAACAAAGCTACAACCGAAATAACCAATCCCAACCTCGTGCTCAAAATCAATATCAATCCCAAAGAAACCCATACCCACCTCAAGGAAATTCTCAAGCTCCACCTCTCAATCAACCGATGGCCGTAAACCAAGACGTCGAGACGTTCATGAAGACTAATCGTGAGATGGTGACAAATCTTCAGAGTCAGTTTGTCAACTTGAAGAATGACATGGTGAAACAAGGGAGCGATATTCGAGCCGAGCTAAGGAATGACATGGCCAAACACAGCAATGATATTAATGCCAACATGCAAAACTCTTTTAACAATCAAGCTCTTCACCTTCGTGATATGATTGGTTCGCTCATCCAAAGTAATCAACCCTCTTCTTCGGGTACTCTTCCGAGTAATACCGTTGCGAATCCAAGAGGGGAGATGAAAGCAATCACCACTCGAAGTGGAAAAGGTTATATGGAACCCGAGCTTCCTAAACCTCCACCCGTGATTGTGAACAAAGAAAAAGAGCAACTCTCCCCACCTCCTTCACCTTCTATCCCCATTTCCCCACCACCAGTGGTTGTGAGTGATCCTATTCCCTTAAAGCCTTCTTATTCATCCAATATACCTTATCCTTCAAGGTTGAGGAAAGAGAACCAAAAGACCAAGGATGATATTCAAGTTTCAAACTTTCTTAAAATGTTTAAACAATTGAATTTTAACATCTCCTTTGCCGAGGCTCTCGCTCACATGCCCAAATACGCTAAGATGTTTAAAGATCTTCTAAGTGATAAAGAAAAGCTTCTTGACATTGCTCAGACCCACCTTAATGAGAATTGCTCCGCAGTGCTCTTAAGGCAATTGCCCACCAAACTTGGTGATCCGGGTCGCTTCTTGATCCCTTGTAATTTCCCGGGAGTAGAGAATTGCATGGCCCTAGCCGATCTAGGTGCCAGTATAAACTTAATGCCTTTAAGTGTTTGGAAGCAATTATCTCTCCCCGACCTAGTCCCCACCAAAATGACTTTGGAATTAGCCAACCGTACGGTTGCTTATCCAGTGGGGATAGCCGAAGATGTCTTTGTTGGCGTCGACAAATTCACCTTCCCGGCGGATTTTGTTGTCGTTGACTACGAGATGGATCCCCGTGTTCCATTAATCGTCGGACGTCCATTTCTGAGGACCGGTCGCACTCTCATTGATGTTGCCGCAGGCGAAATAATCATGAGAGTTGGTGACGATAAAATTGTCTTCAACATGGGTAAGATTTCTAAGCAACCTTATTCGTATGAGAGTGTTAATGCTATTGATGTTCTCGATGAGGCTTGTGAAGAACATTTTCATGATGCTTGCAAAAGTACTCTTTCTTCTCTCCCCAATGTTGAGACCGTTGCCTCAATTGCCCCAGCATTGACTCCTTTCGGAGAAAGTGATTTGGATGACTTCGAAGCTAGCTTGGGTCCTCTCGATATTAAGTATGATAATTTGTCCACAAATTGGGATGAAGACATTAGTACTATTGAGAGACTTCTCAATGAGGACCCATTCTCTCCTCCTGCTCCTAAAGAGGTGACTAATGATGATCCATCGTTAGTTTCACCATCTATTGAGGATCCTCCTACTCTCGAGCTTAAGGACCTACCTCCTCATCTTGAGTACGTTTTTCTGGAAGACGACGAGAAGCTATCGGTCATCATCGCAAAGGATCTGAAAGAAGACGAAAAAGAACGCCTTGTCGCTGTGTTGAAGAAGCATAAACGAGCTATCGCTTGGAAAATCTCCGACATCCGTAGAATTGATCCTCACTTTTGCACACATAAAATTCTCATGGAAGACGACTTTAAGCCCACAATTCAAAGTCAACGAAGGGTGAATCCTAAAATACATGAAGTCATCAAAAAAGAGGTTATCAAACTTCTTGATGCGGGTATGATTTACCCTATTTCGGATTCACCATGGGTTAGTCCAGTCCATTGTGTGCCTAAGAAAGGCGGAATCACCGTTGTGCCCAATGCAAACAACGAGTTAATTCCTACCCGTCTCGTTACTGGGTGGAGAGTTTGTATAGACTACCGCAAACTCAATGATGCCACGAGAAAGGATCATTTTCCCCTACCTTTTATGGACCAAATGCTTGAACGTCTAGCGGGTAATGAATATTACTGCTTTCTTGATGGTTTCTCGGGTTATTTTCAAATACCCATCGATCCCCAAGATCAAGAGAAGACAACATTCACTTGTCCCTACGGCACATTTGCTTATAAAAGAATGCCTTTTGGCTTATGCAACGCCCCCGGGACTTTCCAAAGGTGCATGTTGGCTATCTTCCATGACATGGTTGAGCAAACCATGGAAGTCTTCATGGATGATTTCTCGGTCTTCGGGGATTCCTTCTCTTCTTGCCTTGCCAATTTGGAACGTATGCTTAAGCGGTGCGAAGACACTCGCCTTGTTCTGAATTGGGAAAAATGCCATTTTACGGTAAAAGAAGGCATTGTGCTAGGACACAAAATCTCTAAAGCCGGTCTTGCAGTCGACCGTGCTAAAGTTGATGTCATAGCCAAATTACCTCCACCTTCAACTGTGAAGGGTGTGAGAAGTTTTTTGGGTCATGCGGGCTTCTATCGTAGATTCATTCAGGATTTCTCTAAAATCGCTCGCCCGATGACCCACCTCTTGGAAAAAGATACTCCTTTTATCTTTTCTAAAGAGTGTCTCGCAGCCTTCAATCTTCTTAAGGATAAGCTAACTAAGGCACCGGTCTTGGTTACCCCTAATTGGGAGCTGCCTTTTGAATTGATGTGCGATGCTAGCGACTTTGCTATTGGTGCGGTTTTGGGCCAAAGAGTGAATAAACACTTCCAACCAATCCACTATGCTA
Source organism: Glebionis coronaria (assembly GCA_025667525.1). NCBI lineage: Eukaryota > Viridiplantae > Streptophyta > Magnoliopsida > Asterales > Asteraceae > Glebionis > Glebionis coronaria. Next base: position 319,354,893 of record CM046881.1, read on the forward strand.
GCAAAACAATGACAGGGGCTCAATTGCATTATACGACAACCGAAAAAGAGCTTTTAGCTGTTGTATATGCTTTTGAGAAATTTCGCCCCTATCTTGTTTTATCCACCACCATCGTATACACGGACCATTCCGCGTTGAAGTACTTGATGACTAAGAACGATTCTAAGCCAAGACTTCTTCGCTGGGTTTTGCTCCTTCAAGAATTCAACATTGAAATTCGTGACAAGAAGGGAGCCGAAAACCTGGCCGCGGATCATCTGAGTCGACTTGAGGATCCATATCAGGGGGATCATCCGAACAAAGAGATCAATGACTCTTTCCCCCTGGAGACTCTAATGTCTATAAATCTCAATCTTGATGGCACCCCGTGGTTTGCGGACATTGCAAACTACTTAGCGGGTGGTATTCTCATCCAAGGGTTAACATCCCAACAAAAGAAGAAGTTCCTGAACGATGTTAAGACTTACTTTTGGGATGACCCTTATCTATTCAAACAGTGTGCTGATCTGATTATTCGTCGATGTGTTGACGGACCGGCAGCTTTTGACATCCTCCAAGCTTGCCACAAAGGACCCACCGGTGGTCACTTTGGTCCCAACTACACCGCTAAGAAAGTGTTTGATTCCGGATTCTACTGGCCCACCATTTATCGTGACGCTCACGAAATGGTTAAGCATTGTGATGCTTGCCAACGTCAAGGCAAGATCACACATAAGAATGAGATGCCTCAAAATTTCATACAGGAATGTGAAATCTTTGATGTATGGGGCATCGACTTTATGGGGCCATTTCCATCATCCAAAGGGAACAAGTACATCCTCGTCGCTGTCGACTACGTCTCTAAATGGTTTGAAGCTAAGGCTCTTCCTACGAATGATGCGAGGGTGGTTGTGAACTTTTTGAAGCAGCTTTTCGCTCGATTTGGCGTTCCTCGTGCTATCATCAGTGACCGCGGGACTCATTTTTGCAATGATCAATTTGCACGAGTCATGGCAAAGTATGGTGTCAATCACCGTCTTTCCACCGCCTATCATCCCCAAACCAATGGGCAAGCCGAAATTTCCAATCGTGGCTTGAAGAGAATTTTGGAGCGTACTGTGGGAGAGCATCGTGCCGCGTGGGCCGATAAGTTAGATGATGCTCTGTGGGCTTTCCGTACTGCTTACAAGACCCCGATCGGTTGTACACCTTATCGTCTTGTGTACGGGAAAGCCTGCCACCTACCCATCGAGCTGAAACATAAGGCGCACTGGGCCTTGAAGTGGGCTAACTTCGACATCATCAAAGCCGGTGATCATCGCAAGGTTCAACTCAACGAGCTAAATGAACTAAGGAATGAAGCTTATGAGAACTCGTTGATCTACAAGGAGAAGACGAAGATGATCCACGATGCTAAAATCAAGAACCGAGAGTTCCACGTTGGTGATCAAGTCTTACTTTTTAACTCTCGGTTGAAGATCTTCTCTGGCAAGTTGAAGAGCCGCTGGTCTGGTCCATTCACCGTCGCCAAAGTCTTTCCATATGGGACCATTGAGCTTTCTCAGCCGAATGGGCCAAATTTCAAGGTGAATGGCCAGTGTTTGAAACTGTACTTTGGTGAGGACATCTCTCAGGAGATGATTCCACCCCTCACCACGTTCCCCATGAACTAAAATTGGGTCGAGTCAGGCTCATGACTCGGTGAACAAAAACAAGCGCTTCTCGGGAGGCAACCCGTGTTCTATCCTTTACTGCTTTCATAATAAGTATAGGGGGAGCCCCGCATATGTTTGTTGTCTTGTTTCTTGTGATGTGCAGGGATTAAAAGCTTCAGAGAGCATCTTGATGACTTTTGCCGAACCGTGATACCGTGTTTTCCATCTTCCCGGTTCTATCTTAAACTCTTGTGATTCAATATTTCATATTCTATATGTTCACATTGAATTCTCTTTAGTTGTCTCTTCCTTAGCAAGATTTAAACAAAGTGCACAATGTCCTAAGTGTAGGGGAGTTTACTCCCAAATGCTTAAACATTGAGGACAATGTTTATATTAAGTGTAGGGGGACTTCTATCGAAGTTAAGTGGTCTTTTCCATGAATTTGCCCTCATTTTAACCGGAAAATTTGATTTTTCGACATTTTTCAAAATTTTTAATCTATTTTGGCCTAGTTGTATAATTGTATTTGCTTTTGTTATGTTTCCTTTGCTAGAATAAATTTTTAATAAAGTGGTTTTAGATTTTTCTTAGTCGCGAACATTTTGACTCAACCCGAGTTTACTTGCCTAAGTTTACTCTAGCTAGTATCCTTAACGTGTTTAAGTCAAGTTTTGCTAGGCTTTTATATAGGGAGCTATAAAACGCGAAAGTCTTAACTCTCACGGGTTAAGAACAAGAACTTTTCGCAAGTTCCTATAATTGATCCTAGAGAGTCGTTTATCAAGGGAACTTTAAAACGCGATTTCTAAACTTGAAAAAGTCCAAGAATTTGCAAGATCCTATAGGCGACTCGAAAACCCAAAACTTTGATTTAATAGGCTAAGCATCCACGAGTCTCATTCCTTGAGATTTTAAACTGTGGAGAACGAGAGATGATAGAGTCAATTATAAGTTCGGTATTCTTTCGTGAATTTATGTGAGTTAATTATGAGCCTATTCTCCCTCCGCTTGTTAATAAATTAATCTGCTAATAAATAAGGTTGAACGATTTAAAAGGTTACTTAGCTTCTAGCCCCAGATCGTTTAAAAGTTGCTCGGTAATGACGAGAGTTCATAGCCAAGGCATAACTTATGAAGCGGGGCGCGAAGATTGGCGAGTCCGAAAAGGCCCTAACAAGGCATGAGGGCTACATTTTGTTGCTAAAGATCCAAAAGTGATGTGAAGAATCATTTATCGAAAATCTATATGAAGGATCAAGACACACGACGAAAAGCAAGAACTCCCCAAAAGTCATGGAGAAGTCTATCCGAAAAGACCCTAACAAGGTATGAGGATAAATAGATCCAAGTCCTAAAAGGAGGCGGATCGTTGTATATCAAAGTCCAAAATAAAGATTGGAGAAAAATGAAGAAGTCGTAGTCCAAAGATGAAGAATCTCTCAAAAACCTCAAGTGAAGAAATTCCTATTATGAAGAGAAGACCATAATTTCAAGAACGTCTCTCGAAGATTCGAAGTATGAAGTCGCTGCCAAATATCGGCCCGAGAAAGGTCTCAAATCGCGAACCAAGTTATGCCAAGATATGAACTTTCTGATATCCCGAGAAGCAGTTTTAAAAGATTTGGTCCTTTAGCTAACTATCGATTAAATCGTTCACCTTATTTTCGGACTAAATAACTATCGAAATAAGTCAAACAATGTAGCCTCGTGATCATTCAAGACAAAAATAAAATATAAGAGATACACCTAGGAATAAGGGAGTCTAAGTGAATAATTGGCCCACATGAGTTCGTGATAGTTTGCTAACTTATAATAACAATGATCTCGTTTTTAAGCTTGGTATGGGGAACGTGAAACTTGAGGATGATAAACGTTCACGACCGCCAAAACCCAATGTAAGTTTTTAATTTCTTTACTGATTTCTATCTTTTATGTTTAGTATTTAATAAAGGCCAAGGTGGGTTATTTATGATGGAAAATGTAAACCGTGCTTTAAAATTAATGCATTGCATGAGGGCATTGCAATGGTCAAGTGTAGGGGATTTAATAAGTGTGAAAACACTTATCCTTTTACCACTTATTTCCAATAATAACAAGACCAAAACGTGTGATTTATGTCGTAAAAGTCGGAATTATGCGTGGTTTGTGTTTTTATTGTGTTTTAGGACCAAAATATGAAAAAGGAAGAAAACACGGGCTTTCACGGGCTTTTATTGAAGAAAACGAGAAAAAGACGAAGTCAAAAGATCAAGAGTGCAAAAAGAACGGAAGTCCAAGACCTATTCTGAAGATTTATCGAAGAAAAAGTCAAAAGACGGAAGTTTAACGAAGTCGAAGAACTTAAGTCTAATAGAAGAAGAAAATTAAAAGACAAGTTCAAATCCCGAGACGACAAAGACGAAGAATTAAAGTCGAGTCGAGAAAACGTGAAGAAAGCATGAAAGAAGATGCAACACATGCACTCCTTCCACCTTCCCTATAAATACCCTCCTAATAGTCATTAGGAGGGTGGTTAGATTTTTTTTAGTTAATTTTTCACTTTTAGTTTTCTCTAGTTTTAGAGAGAGAAAGTCTTAAACTTTCTCTCACTAGTTCATCTTTTTCTTTTAATCTTTCAAGATTAAACACCTTTGTATTGCTTATTTTTATTAATCAAGTTCATTTTAAGCTTTTATTTCTTAATCTCATTCTACTTTTCTTTGATTTAAGGTTGATTTTGGTGCGTATATCATAAGATCCGTGTTGTTCTAATTGATTTCGTGCTAAAAAGTTAATCTTTTGATCATTTTATAAGTTTTCATTTGAATAAGCTTTAAGACTTTTGTGCTTATTGGCTTATTTTTATGATTAGCTTATTTTTCTTATTAAAAAGTTTTATTAAAAAGTTTATGTTTTTATTGTTTGATCTAAAAAGTTGCTTGATTTCGAGTTAGATAAGTTGATTAAAGCGCTTATTTGATTCGGTTAAGTATTTGGATTTATAAGTTTTGGATATTAGCTTATTGAACTTAGCTTATTATCTAGCCTTAACAAATCCCTTTATTTTCGGAAAAGGGAGTTTAAATCCCCTTTCCGATCGGGTTTTCTGACCGGTATACCATCATAACAATTTCCCTCGATTTTAGGAAAGGTTGTTACTCCCCTTTCCGATTGGGCTATATTCCGACAAGCACCACACTTCAAGATTCCGACGGTAGGGTTTTAGTCCCTTATTCCGATTGGGTTGTTTGCACGTATTCCGATTGTAGCCTTTACTCCATTCCGATCATTGTCCTTTGTTGCGTATTCCGACGGGTGGGAGTATAACATTCCGATTGGCCCTATTTTGTGTATTCCGATTCATGCATATCTGTAACATTCCGATTGAAGGGTTTTTCCAATCATTCCGATTGGTGTTCATTGTCCAATATTCCGATTGATTCCATTTTGGTGGATATTCCGACCAGTTTTACCAGTATTCCGATCAGCCGATCGGAAAACATTCCGATCGGAGGTTCTTTTGGCTTGATTTGGTTTCTTTCGATATCACTTTCTTATAGTACTTTTTATTTTTCTGAAAATTTTCCAAGTGTTAGTCTTATTTAGTGAGTTTGTACTTTTCCATTATCACCTTTAAGTTTCCATGCATTCATTTTACTTGTCATTTCAATATTAATCTTTTAACTTCCCTTTACTCATCGACACTTTAATTACTTGCAAATAGTTTAAAACAAACCAACCATTCTCTTGATCCACCAAAAGACGATTGAGTCGCACTTAAGACCGGTTTTCAATTCGAAAAGATTGGAACAACGAAATTATTTTATACGAGGGTAAAGCCAAGTATTAGGAAGCCTTTGGTCAACTCAAGCAACACCTTGCATCTCTTCCCATGCTAGTGGCCCCCCGACCCAAGGAGGAGCTCATAATGTATCTGTCAGCCACACATGGAGCAATAAGTGCGGTACTCATGACGGATAGGGACACAGTCCAAACTCCGGTCTACTTTATAAGTAGAACACTACAAGGGCCGGAGTTGAATTATTCTTCCATGGAGAAATTGGTTTTGGCATTTGTGTTTGTTACGAAACGGTTACGCCGGTACTTCTAGGCGCACCCAATTGTAGTGATTACTGATCAACCAATAAAACAAGTCATCTCCAGACCAGATGTGGCCGGCAGGCTACAGAAGTGGAGCATTCTATTGGGAGAACATAACATATCTTATAGACCAAGGACGGCTGTTAAAGGACAAATCTTGGCAGATTTCTTGATAGAGAAGCCGGAAGAGGAGCGACCAATAGCACAACAACAGGAAACTCCAGCAGAACCATGGGTATTGTTTACGGACGGATCTTCGTGCACGGATGGATCAGGAGCTGGTCTCATTCTTACGAATCCGGAAGGAATGGAGTTTACGTACGCCCTGTGCTTTGAGTTCACAGCCACCAACAATGAGGCAGAATATGAAGCGTTGATTGCGTGTTTAAAAATCGCCACTAGAATGGGAGTCCGCAACCTTGAGGCCTACGTGGACTCACGACTTGTCGTGAACCACATTTTGGGGGGATACGTAGCTAAGGAGGATAACATGGTTCGATACTTGGAGAAAGTCAAGTCACTTATCACGGCTTTCAGCAAGTCTTCCATCAAGCAGGTACCAAGAGGTGAAAACAAGAAGGCGGACGCTCTTAGCAAGATCACGTCTACAAGTTTCGCCCACTTATCCAAGAAAGTCTTGGTGGAAATACTAAAGGAAAAGTCTATAACGGAAGGGGAAGTCGGAGCTATAGTTGAGGAAGATGGACCTACATGGATGACCCCGATCATCAACTATTTGACCAATGAAATCCTTCCAGACGAGAAAAAGGTGGCACGGCGCATCAGAAGGAAGTCGCATCACTTTGAGCTTCGAGAAGGTATTCTTTACAAGCGCTCTTTCTTGTGGTTGTGGTGTGTTGGGCCACGCCAGGCTACTTATGTGATCAGTGAGATACATGAAGGGTTATGCGGCATGCACGCGGGTCCCCGTTCCGTAGTAGCCTGAGCTCTACGCACAGGATACTATTGTCCTACCATGCATAGGGATGCACACGACATGATTCGCAAGTGCAGTGATTGCCAAGTGCACAGACCAGTACCACGACATCCGCAGCAGGAACTTACACCCATTACATCCCTATGGCCATTCTATATGTGGGGGATCGATATCGCATGACCTTTTCACATAGCTGTGGGGGAGTTAAGTTCTTGATTGTCACAATAGACTACTTTACACGCTGGATAGAGGCCAAGGCAGTCAAATCCATTATAGGCAAACAAGTTAGAAAGTTTGTTTGGGAGAACATCGTGTGCCGTTTTGGCTTACCAGGAGAAATCATCTCGGACAACGGGAAGCAGTTCGCGGATAATCCATTCAAGGACTGGTGCACAGCATTGAATATCAAATGGCGCTTCGCATCTGTTAAACACCCGCAGACAAATGGTCTTGTGGAACGAGCAAATAGAAGCTTGGGTGAAGGCATCAAGGCACGCCTGGAGGAACGAAGTGCCAAATGGGTGGACGAACTGCCACATGTTCTATGGGCACATAGGACTATGATCAAAACAGCCAACGGGGACACCCCATTCGCATTGGCCTACGGCACTGAAGCTGTTATACCAGCAGAAATAGGAATGTCTACCATCCGCACAGCGGAGGTTAATGTCGTCACAAACGACGAGCAGCTCCGGATCAATCTAGATTTTTTGGAGGAAAAAAGGGAGATAGCGGCTATCAATGAGGCCAAGTCCAAGGCACGGATGAAGGCTTATTATGACGCCAAGGTTAAAGGTGTTTCTTTTCGACCGGGAGATTATGTCTATCGTGCTAACGAGGCAAGTCGAGTAGAGAATACAGGAAAGCTAGGCCCTAAGTGGGAAGGACCGTATGAGGTCACGGAAGCCTTAGGACGAGGCGCGTACAAGTTACGTGACATGGATGGCCGCGATCTGGAACGCACATGGAATATCTGCAATCTTAAAAGGTGCTATCTTTGAAAGCTACGGCTTCCGCATGGACACTTCGCTATATCTGGCTTCAATGAAGATTCATGGGTTCTCTTTGTTTTGTTTTTTATGCTTTCTAGGTTCCTTTTGTTTTTTGGATTTCCCATTCTTGTTAAAACAAAAAACGTAAACGTTCTAATAAAATACCGTGGTGCCTAGCTAGCTCCACGACTCGTTCTTGTGCAAAAAAAATTTATTCTTTAGATTTTCTTATTGTCATATAGATTTAGTTGTTGTTACCACAATATGCTATATCTTATTCATATGCATTCATTCAATACCGTACATGTACAATGCGCCTCCAGGCGGGGTAAGAGGATTAAGTGAACCTAATAATTCAACTTGTCGCATAAGAGGGATGCGACCCCAGTGACGCGGATCCCGTATCCTTACTAGACACCTTACTCACAAGACGTTGTGATAAGTTTCCATATGCCGTGCTAACGCAGTGCTTTGCATGGTAAAGACGCACGCCGCACGTCTAGTAAAGTATAGACTTAGTTGTATTTTTTTTAGTAAGACGTGACATGACATGCAGTACAGGTATATGATATCTAACAAAAAAAATATACAAGTTTCAAATTCATAACACCAAAATAGTCGTGGTCATCACGGACTTGCTTGCATACATATGACAAGTTATTACAACATCAGTTTTAGCCGTATACATACACGGACGAATAAAATTATACAAATGTTTACAATGTAAATTACAACGGAGGTAGGAACTCCCCTATCTCCTCCTTCCCTTCTTCAATCAAGGTGCGGAGGGTCTCCCCGTGAGCATTCTTCCCATCTTGTATCCTGATCATATTCGCATCCAACGCCTCGACCACCAACTTTTCACCTTTCATCACCTTCGACACAGAGTCGTAGGTGGGCAAAGTCAGTTGGATGGGATCATCAGTGAGCTTGGACATTATTACCTCATTAGGAGCATCCTTTAGCGCTTCTAGCTCGTCTAGGAGGGGGTGTTGCATTTTAGCAAGAGAAACCATTGACGCAGTCATATTATCTGTGGCTAGAGGGTTGTGGTAGGCATGCTGGGTGATATCTTCCTTCTTTCATATCAGCTCCACAGCTTTGACCAGCCCCTCGTGCCTACCACGGTCTATACCATCTGATACAACGTCCGCAAAGGCCTTCAACAGGTAAGGAGCTCCTGTCAACTTGCTCACGACCAGCCGCATTCCCTGGCCAACCATCCATCTGCGCCCAGCTATGGCTGTGAGCAAAGGAGGACATATCATTTCAGCACAATCCGTTGCCATCTGGCTTAGTTCGCCCTCAGCTGCTGCAGCTTGCTCGTCCACGGTAGTCCGCGCCTGGTTTAGCTCATCCTTCAGCGCGTCGTGCTCCTGAGCAATAGTGAAGGCTTGGACGGTTACAGATTTAGTAGCATCTTCGGCTGCGGATACCTATATATATAAAACTTGGAGTTATTACATAAACAACATGGTTTTCTGTATGCATAAATAAACATTAAAATGAAAGCATACCTTCTCGCGGGATGCAGCTAATAGGGCCTCCAGCTCGGCAATACGTTCTTCACCAGCATTGGCATGATGGGCTTGTTCCTTAACGATGGACTCAGCCACGACCAAGGCTGCCTGCAGAGACGTGATGGTTTTCTCGTGCTTACCCACCAGTGCTTCACGGCGAGCTATCTTCTTGTCAACACGGCTCACATAAGTGAAAGCCTTGGTCAGACGGCGTCTCAGGGCCGCACCAACCGTTACTTGGTGTGCAGAGGACACATCAAACTGCTCCAGTAACGTCTCATGCTCCAGCTCGTCCAAATCCTGCGCCAGTGCTGGAGGAGTGATGTGTTCAATAAATTCAGAGCACTCGGACTCCGCCTCCAACCTTGTTAAGCTAGATAAATTACATGCTAGGCGTAGGCTGGTGTCGGGTTCCTCAGAATGTGGCTCCTTAGCACGGGTCACCAGAGGGGATGGAGGTCTCATTGATGTCACGGGAGAGGGTTCCCTTTCCACCTCCTTCTCTTGGGCCACGGTCGATGGATCCGCCCTGTTATTAACACACATTAGTTTTGTTTATCAATTTACTTTGAGTCTTAACAAAAGGTACTTACGTAGTGCCAGTGATGGGTTCCGTGATGGTGGGAGCTACATCATTCACGGGGGTGGCCATCCAGACTTGCTCATCCGGGCGCGGTGAGGGGTTAACCTGGGCCGTAGCGGTGCTGGTTCCTTCCTGGAACTGCGAATGGTCTTTCTTTAGCTTCTTCGGAGGAGAAATATGTGCCCCCGCCCCGTCACCTAGAGTTTTTGCTACCCTCCTGGTAGTCTTTCTTTTTCTGGATGTGGGCTTGGGGGACCCAGAGGCTTGGGTAGCTTCTTCATCCTCACCAGTGCGGTTGTCAGCAGGGTTGATGAAACCTTCTTCTTCTGCTTCCTCCTGGTGCGGCACAGTGCCCTCAAGCAACAATTATCTACCATCTTCGTTGTGGAAGTCAAGTGGGGATTTCTCAATCACGGTCTCTCCCTCATCTGATCTCGGCTCGGTGGTTTTTTCCAACGGGATGGTTTTGTTTGTGGTCGCATCAAGAAGGGGGAGTTCATTTTCTTTCAGCGGGCGGAATCCTTCAAGAACTTTCATTGGTTCGCCTTGGCGCAATAATCCATGTAGGTTCATCTCTGCGGACATATACATATATACGGATCAGTAAGGTCACAAAATACAAATGTGGCAATTTTTTTACATCTACAAATATAAATGGACCTACCCTGCCTACGTTCGGTTAGAAAGCACGGATACATATCCTCCCTTCCATAGTAGTAGCGGCTTATCCCAACTAAACACAGGAAGTGCTCCGGCAAACCCCTGTGGAATTCTGTGCGGTGGGTATCTAGAATTTTAAAATCCTTACTACTATAGTCTTTGGATTTGGGAGGAAAGTCTTTGGGTACTCGGGTTTTGAGGACGAACGGGGTAGGGAATACTTTCTCATCAACAAAAAAGTAATGTTCGTACCAGCTCTTAAGGGAGTCTAAGGGCTTCCTATACGTCATGGGGGCGTTCCCGGATCGTTTTTTGAACGACAGCCACCCATTCACTAGTTGGGGGGAGTAAAAGACCCTAAATAGATTTACAGTCGGGGTTACTCTGCATGTATGGCAGGTAATCTCAAATTGATTGATTTTACACGCCCCTATGCAGTGCAGCTGGGTTATGTGGAAGTCATAATATAGAAGCAGATCTACCAAAAACTTAGATAAGGGGATGTGGTAGTTAGCATAATCGAATAGGCGCGTGTACACGCCTATCTTTCCCCTCGGTGCATCCGTAATCGCTTCACCTTCACCTGGATAGGTTGGGTGTACGCTTTCGGGAATATAATACTTAGACAAAAAGTCTATGTATTTCTCCGAAGGCATCACGTTCAGGACATCCGTAATAAGCGGATTGTCCTTTACCATGTTTTATAAAAAGGGTTTGAAAGGCGTGATGATCTAACCTGCGGTGGTGGAAATCCGTGGAATAAGAGGCAAAAGATTGAAGGAAGAAGCTTGGGAATAACAATGGCGGAATGAATATAAACTGTGTGTGTAACAGTAGCACACACCAACTCTTATATAAGGTTGCCTCGATTTCCGAGGTATGTAGATGTTTGCCACGTGTAAGTCACTACGCCCATCCAACAGCTGGGATTTCTGACACTTCTGAAAACGTCAGAAGGGACCCACGGGTCACTTCTTAACAGTTTTACGTGGCTCAATGGTAGGCATTAATGGTGCACTTTTGCAGGTGTGCGACTGACTAGTTAACTACCATTAATGCATTCATTCTTGTGTCGGTATATGCGGTCATACGTAAGACCATATTCAATGCTACATTTAATTTGTCCCGGTCGTCACGAGCGGTTGAGGTAGCATTGGCATGAAGTTTCCTAAATCAGGTTTCAACGTGAGGCCGAGACAAATTTTTGAAAACTTTACCATTCCTTAAGGATCTTTCTTGGTACGTCCGGGGAGCATCTTGATAGTCTAGAGGTTACGCCTAAGGCTGTAACAACTAGACTGGGGGGACATGATGACGTATAGTCCCCAGCTGGGTCATGAACCCGGCTCACGTGTACTACTCGTATCCGGCCCATCACAGATGGGTGGGAATAGTGTTATTTGAGCTTATGGGCGTAGATGAACAGTAACCGCACATACGTGTGCGGCCCACGGCCCGGCATGCCCGGTGCAGGGTTAGACATAATCATACTCCTACTATGATTAGGATTTATCCCAAAGGAGAGGATATTCACTCACCATAATTAGAAGATAACAATCAATCTAAATCTGGTGTTTATCCTTTCCTTGGGGCCGAAGCATCAGTGACAGCCCATTAGGGTTTCACTGCCTATATAAGGAACCCCCAAGGGTTCCACAAAGGTATTACATTCTACACACTCACATCTCATCCGATTCCTATAACCCTAACCGATTACTTACTCTCACGCTGGAGTCTAATCGTGGGAAACATTCCCACGGTAAGCCTAACGCGTGTTGTTTTAGTGTGTAGGATCCCAACCAGATAATTCACTTGGTGCAAGAGCCGGAGTCCAGCCAACCCGAATTAAGCCTAATTTGGGTCTAGCAAGGATCACCCAACTTCTGTATCAACAGGATGAATAATAACCTGAAGCCGGAAGAGATGGTGGTCAGATGCTAACATGGTACATTCTTATTGGTGATTCAAGAAACTAGAAAAACTGATACATCAGGATGTCCATGCGGATATGTGTTTGTCATATTTCGGTTCCCAACGGCCCATGCCAAGGTGTTAGTCGTTACATATCTGAAAAAAGAGAAAAATACGATTGTGCCCAGGTCGGTGGTGGCCGAAACTACATGCCCATCAGTTAGGCGGATAGGCGGCAACAGGAGGGCGGCAGCGAAGACGATAGATGGTTGTTTGACTGTGGAGACCAATATCACATCTTGTATACCACTTATTAGATCTGGTACATGATCAAAATAATTAACAGTGGCAGAATCCATCGTGTTTATCCGTGCAAATAAGCCGGTTTTGCGAGTTTTAATCCGGGCTCGATTAAATCTAAAGATGGTGGTGTTAAACTTGTTTCACGATGTGTGTTATGGTTGAAAAAAGACGTCGACATTTTTGGGTTCAAATTAAGGATGACACCAGTAATATAAATGCCAATAGTTGTTCACATGGGAAAGAAACATTGAAAACTTCGATGTTGATAAGAATCTTGTAATTTAATTTAGGGGTAAATGACAATAAAGAATATCAGATTACCTAAAACGTCCTTATGCTTGAATGTATGATTTTAGTAGTAATTAAATTTTGAAATGACACATGTCAGTAGTTAATTGGTGCCTATTATAACACATTATAACTTGTATACCACATGAGCACAAATATATATATATATATATATATATATATATATATATATATATATATATATATATATATATATATATATATATATATATATATATATATATATATATATATATATATATATATATATATATATATATATATATATATATATATATATATATATATATATATATATATATATATATATATATATATATATATATATATATATATATATATATATATATATATATATATATATATATATATATATATATATATATAGAGAGAGAGAGAGAGAGAGATGGGATCAATAGAAAACTTGATCTCAATAGAGAACATAGAAAACCATTTTACAACCGTTGGATCAAAAACCAATCCCCCTTCTTTTTTCGCAAAAACTGCAGGGGTCTCATTGTCACTTCTCCCTTTCTTCAAGGGCTATTTTTGTCAACCTACTCATTCTAACCATATATAACGCCTATTTTATTTTTCTTTCACTCTCAAAACACGCAGATTCATTCTCACCCATTTCATTTTTCTTCGCTTAATCATTTCATAAAAACTTCTAAAATCGAAGATCAGAGTAAGTTACGAAACTGTTTTCGATCATATATGTTTTAGTGTTTTACGTGTACGAAGCTTTTACATATTCTGTTAGGGTTTTGTTTTTTTGAATTTTGCTTGCTTAATCATTATTTTTGTTCTATAGATGAACCGATTTCATTGTTTTTGAGATGATGCAATGTATAGTGTAGTTATTTGAAGCCAGTTTGAGGAAAAAATTAGTTGCAAAATGTGTTCACAAAAACTGCACATAAGGTGTTTGTTAGAATGACTAAATGATATGTACTAATTTTTTTATAAATGCTACTTATTTTTAATTTACTCGCTACTTGTTTCTGACCCAATCATAATCTCACTTAGACCAAGTGTTCAAATTGCTTGTAAAGTATGTATTATCTATAGAGCTTCGTATATCATACCATTTCATGTTTTTTTTCATTTTAAAAAACGCATCCATTTCACTATTCTCAAATTTGGTTTGTTTACATTTGTAGTTTAATAAGATTATCGAGAGCTTGTAGTAAGTATGCCTGGTTTTGTTATGTTCAAAGAAGCTTAGTAGTTAGGCCGGACTCTGGACTCTATCCTTTCGTTCCTTTCTTTACGTGCTTTATTGAACAGGAGGTAATCCCAAGGATTATACGCTGATCACATCCCCTTCATTCCTTTCATTACGATAGGAGGTATGAAAAATGATGCATGTAGTTGAATACATCAGGTATGAAAATGTTAATAAGATCAGCCGCCTCATTTGAACAAATTCAAAATGTAGCAGCTTTAGTCACCTCTTTAATTTTAGGTGGGGTAATTTGTTAATTAATTGGTCGATTTTAAGTTACTACTACATGATATGCAGTAACTACTAGAATTTAGGGGTGAGCCTTGGCCAAGCCAAGGCTTAATGTACATTCGTCCCTGCTGGTTCAGTAAGCATATTCTACCAGCATTGCAGTATTATACACAGGTTTATAAGCATGTTTCAAAAACCCCTTTTCACCAATTTTTTTAAGGCCAAAATGACAGTTATAACATAGCTTCTGTCATTAAGTTTTTACAAAGTTATGCAACAATATTTAAGCAATTTCCCACTATCACGATCCTGAAAAATAAAAGTCATCCACTTTGCTTGTAGTTAGTAGATTTTCTAACAGTTTAAGTAGTTATATACACTTTTAGGAGACTTTTAAACGTTTGGGACGTTTCATTTTTTATAGTTTTATTTAATAAGTGGGGAGTAAATAAGCCAAACAAAATGGACATAAAAGGCACGAGTTTAACGGACATGTTATCCAAACACCCATAGTCGGTTCTTGCATTTCTTGGTCTCTCTCTATCTCACGCTGGTATATTTTTTAGATATATAAATACAGTCACTGGTTTAAGATGTGTATATCTTATCAACTATTTGCCGTATGATATTCACAGGTTGAAAATTCGTATGCTTTTGATAGCTACTTCGACGAGGATCCAACCGTTTGGAGGAGAATCTGGTGGTATGCCTCTATCTGCGCTTACACCAAATGAGACCGGATTTAGACATGCTTCGAGTGATGATCTCCGAGAAATTGAACTTAGATAAGAAGAAGAGTAAGAAGACAAAATTGTGATTTTACAACAGTCGTGTCGTGTAATTAGCTTCTTGTTATCAGAAACTGATGAATGAATTTCGTTGTTGAATTTTGTTTTAACATTTGATAATTTAATGAGTTGCTTGTTGTAGCTATCTGCACATTAAAAACCGTTGGCAAGCTGATGCATGAATGATTAATCACTATTTCTACTATAACAATCCCGTGAATGAAAAACAATGTAATAATGGCAAATGGTTAAGATCAAGTGTATTACGTTGCTAGCTTGTCACGGAACTTTTATTTACTCTAAAAATCAACAAGAAATCTTGTTCACTTTTTACCAATAATAATTTAACAACTGAATCTATAAAATGTTAACAGCGAAACTTGTAGATGTTCTGGGTCCAGGGGGCTGTCTTGGCTCACTTGTAGATAGGGCCGAGTTTTTTCAACCAATAAGATTCTTGTGAGAATAAAGCATATACTAGTATTAGATTCAGGATAGTAGCAATAAAAATACAATGGACTCCGCGGTTTCTGGTCACGCTTAACTTCAACTTCTTGTGTTAAGGGATGTTTTTGGTTCTCAAGGTGTTTTACGCTGGTGACAATAGACTTGGTGCTAGTGAAATTGTACAGCCACTGGCTTTTTCTTCAAGTATATAATGATGCTCCCCCAAGTTGTTAAGACCAGTGAAGCTGTTAGTGGTGGTAATGGTAGACGAGAGGTGTGACATATATGATATTACTGAGCCTCATTACTCAGTAATGCAGATGAAACCACAGCAGCAGCAGCAAGATTAACCAGATGTCTTGGTCTGGACACCTAAAATTGGAAGATAACACGAATAAGCAATAAATATCAATATCATATTATCACGAGAAATATATTTCACCCCATGGAACCCTTGTGAGTCGTAATAATGAACATTAAGATACAAATAAGTATAAACAAGACACTAACTGACAGTCATAAAAAGAAAAATTAATATGTAATCACTAAAAACTTGAAATGGTTACAAGAGAATTAGTAGCTAGGATTCATTATAACATCATATAATGCAGGTGGTAGATATTGTGCAAATATCAATATCTACCATAGAACATCATAGCCTGAAAGAAATGCTCAAGTGAGTAAAAATCATATGCATCCATTATATTTTACCAATTATCTAGTGTTTCCATTTAGAATCTAACTGAACTAAAACTCGAAGAGGCTAAATCGTTTTGAACCATGATAATGGAGCAAAAGATGTATGAAAAAACATATTGTATTACTTTAATGGTTATACACCTATAAAGGGCTCTACCTGTTTCAGTACCGTTGTACCAGACCGGTACCATAACCGATATCTGTTGACCGGTACCATAATTGATATTTGTACCTGTTTAAGATACGGTATATATCAGATCACCAATAGATTATTATTTAGAAGATATGAATTACAGTGGTTGGGTTCGACTATACTCTACAAAAAGAGATGCCCCTAATAAAATGATCATCGATGCCTTAAAAGTATTTTCATTGATGCACTAAATATACAAACCGATGCCTTTTTTAAATATGCACTAATTCACATGAAACGGATGCCAAAAGTACCTCGAACGGACGCACTAATAATACTCGATGTATGTATTATAAGGGGTCATTTGGATGGACACAGTTAATGATGATGAGTCTAAAATAAACACTAACAAGTAATAAAATATGTAGATGACTCATTAGAACGTCGATACTTTGAGAACAATCAGTAACCATCTGATTGAAGGTATTGAAGTCCTTAGGATAGATCTGTTCTATGGTCGTAGGTTGATGAGCTTCGAGTGGTTATTTCTTCTAAAGGATCCTACGCCAATTATCGGCATTTGGCTATACTATGTGACACTATGACATATCAGACTAATAATTGTTCGAATAATGTTGGGTGCAATTGTCTTTGCATTGGCAGCCTCAACTACTTCTAAACGGCTTATTTTAGGTCACCATTATATTTCACGTGTTCCAAGCTCAACTGCTTCTAAATCTTCTTCAACGCCTCAACTACTTATAATTCATACGCGTGCTAATTAAAGAAAAAGCAGATGCCGTAACTAATTAAAATATATGCCCTAACTAACTAAACAAACATATGACCTAACTAATTAAACTAGCAGATGCCTAACTTATTAAACAAACAGATGCCATAATTTACAGGTTGGGATCTCAAATTAACTAGCAAAGTGGATATCTTGAAAACATAGATATATAAATCAATCAAGCCAAAATATAAACGATGTAAAAGATATGAAGTACTCTAACACTAACTACACAAAAGAAAAGGTTACATCTGCTCGCTATCATATAGGTCTATAGCTACTACCAGGATACATATAAGAGCGTGAGTTCAAGTGACCAATACTTCCAATATTCAACACAAATGTACACACAAATATGCAAACGGATGCACTAAAATATGCAAACTAATGCATTAGACAAAAAAACAAACTGATGCATTAAACAAACAAACAAACTGATGCCTCGATATAATATAAAACAGATGCATTAAAAACAAACAAAAGATATGTCGGCCAAGTCAATGTAAAAAAAGAAAGCAAAACAGCATATTAAAATCAACCATTTTTTACATGCATTCTCAAATCGAATTTTTGTCACATACAAAAAATATGCTAATGCCTTTTTGTAACCCAAATATTTGGCTTGGTCAAGTAGACAAACAAGTTGATATATTATATTTCAGTTATTAACCAAGCAACCGCAAGAGCGGTGATGGCTTTGGACAAGACGTTCTTCACTTTGTTACTTCAGTTATTAACAAAGCATCTGCAAGAGCGGCGGTGCCTATGGACATAACACGTTCCTCACTTCTACTAAGAAAATGTAGTGATGCATTTAATACTCCCAAAAGAATGTGCCTACCATTATCATGAAGAAACTAACAAACTCGAATATACTAAGAAAATGTTGTGATGCATATAAAACCTATATACTTAAATGTTGATGGAATTACCTTAGGTTTGGTTCACCAGAAAATAAAATTATCACCTATTGATAAAGTCTGCTTGGAATCTCTGTAGTAAAACTATAAACACGAGTCATTCCGAAAATTTTGTTAAAAGTAAAGCTTTGACTTAAAATTATTAAATAGAAACTTATTTCATGTACCAGCTTCTGATGGTCCGTTTTCAGCACTTTGAATGCAACTTCCATTCATAATGCCAGAATCAGCATGTTGGGCTCTTGGTATACTACACTTGCAGACGTAAGAAGATGAAGTCCATGTGGCAGTGTAGATATCCTAATAGGAACTAACCGTACATGATATTCTAATACCTGCTTCACGGTTTGAAGCTCCACCATCATAAGCTTTGTTGGATCACTTGTTGTCGACTGTTCTCAGTCACTTGCCTTTAGTGGATTAACGGTAGAAGCCAACATTAAGGCTAAAGAGCGTACATATTGCAAGTTAACATTCTTTAATACCGTAAACTTAAAAAACAAGAAAAGCAATTGAGTAGACTGCAAAAATTGTCCTTATGGTGGTACAATTAACAAAAAACTATCTCTTCTAAATAAAATATTATTTGCATACACTGCCCGTATTGAACTGTTTGCTTTCATGTTGCATCAATAGTCAAATTCTGATATTTTTCATAAAACATAAGTGAGTTTTTAAGCTCATGCGATATACTCCATCATATATTACCTGTATGTATTCTAGTCTGATATTAGTATTTATTGGACGTCAACGAAATGCAGTAGAACAACTAGAGCCCAGCCCCGTTGCCATTGCTCCGAAGCTAATCCTAACAGTGATCCTGCTTTAGCGACAACATCACTTAAAAAAAAGCTAACTACTTGCAATGTAAAGATTTTTAAGAAACCATATTGTCTGATCATTAGACAACTACTTGCAATGTAAAGATTTTTTAAAAACCAAATTGTCTGATCATTTGGCTACAAATAAATAAAGGCTTTTCCTATAACAAATATTTGTCTTAATTTTAACAAATAAATACCTGCCTTAACGCTAAAATGATGATTTTATGTTGATCGATGTGATCCTCCATTGGAATTAATCGGAGAGACCGATTGGAGGGAGAATAGAGATGGTACCGTATAACAGTGACTGCGAACACATGGTGGTGACGGTGGCTTGATCGGTGGTGATGGCGGTTTGAGCTGTGGTGACAGCTGCTTGATCCGTGGTGACTGCGGCTTGATCGGTGGTGATGGCGGCTTGATTCGGTGGTGACGGAGGAAGGATTCGGTGGTGACGGCAGATGGATCAGTGGTGGCGATGGATTGATCTGTGTGTTCCAAACAACACAATAACATGTTAGACTAGTTTGACCAAGTCAGAATGGAAAGATGGCAGATCTAGCCCCTCCGCTTTTTACTTAGTTTCATTTTCTACCCTCCGGTTTGAGATGTTGCAAAAAATGCTTTGTAGTTTGTTTTCTAGGTTTTCCATGAAAAGGAGGTTTTCTCTAGATCTCATCCCTATATATATATATATATATATATATATGTATATATATATATATATATATATATATATATATATATATATATATATATGTATATATATATATATATATATATATATATATATATATATGTATATATATATATATATATATATATATATATATATATATATATATATATATATATATATATATATATATATATATATATATATATAAATATATATATATATATATATATATATATATATATATATATATATATATATATATATATATATATATATATGTATATATATATATATATATATATATATATATATATACATATATATATATATATATATATATATATATATATATATATATATATATATATATATATATATATATATATATATATGTATATATATATATATATATATTAAGTTTTATAAAAAAAGTCAGCAGATCTCTTAACCCGTTAAGAGATAAACATGACTTAAGGAAATCAATATATAACTAAGTCATCACTAATTTTATTACCTTGGTGTATTTCTAATTGATTCCACTTGTTAGTCATAGTGTTATAAAAGTCGGTTCTAGAATTGACCCGGACGAGTCATCAGATCCGGGTCGACCCAGGTCAACTCGAATTAATCCGGTTTTTTTTTAAAAATATTTTTGTTTCTTATTTTTAATAATTAACACAAATTACATAAAAAAAACCATAAAAAATTCCTTATATTGAAGATACAAATTGTTTACCGACTAATATAATATGTTAAAATAAAACTCCATCGCAAATACGTAAAATTTACGTTTTCTTTTTAGAAACCCGAAAATATCAAAACCCGGTCGGGTCTCAAAAACCGGGTTGACCTGGCCACCCTAAACCCGGCGGGTCTAGCAGGGTTTCGAAAATGTAAAACCCAGGTCAATATGACCCGTTTTTCGGTCGAAACCGGGTTAATTTTTCGGTCGAAACCGGGTCAACCGTTTGACCCGGCATGATCGACCCTGCAAACATTGGTTACTCATTACTGTATTTCTTTTTCTTTGACCCTGTCATATTATATTATGACGGAGCTAAAAATCCGTATTAAAAGGAACTCAATTTTTTAATTCTTTGATTTAAAAGCTAGATTAAAACTTTAGATGGTTTCATTATACTTGGCCTGATCATTGTTGTGTTTCACATTCTTCTAAATAGTGCATCGAGTGATCTGGGTAAAGTCACAGGTCAGATAGGCCACTTAAGTGCATTGAGTGATCATTTTTCTATTTAACAGTTTAGGGTCGACATGTACTTACATGTTGAGTGAACATATACATCACAACTCTATCAAATAGAACATATAATAAGTAGATAATGTGATACATACATGTGTTGCACCTGCTCTTTAAATAGAACAACGATCAGGCCAAGCATTGTGATTTTAAGTGGTGATTTTAGCCCATCAATGAATAGATAAAACTCAAAAGTAACATCAAAGCTCTAAAGACACAGGTCAGATAGGCCAAAAGTCACCACAATCAGTAAAAGCTAGTAATTAAATAGTGCATCGAATGATCTAGGTAAAGTCACTCGCTGCGTTTCGAATTGTAAGAGTTACATGATTTGAACCGTTTCAAAACCTGGCCGCAATTGACAGCATTCTGTGTCAAGTCGTTGAAGTTGTTGCTCGTTGTTATTCCACCAATACTATGCGATTGCGAAATTATGTGATTTATATGTTCACTTATGCAACAGTTCGATTAATCAGATGTTTTCATTATAGACGAATGTACCATTGCCTCATTTGCAGCTCTTCTTTTACTGTGGATTATCATCTATGGACTTCTGTAACTTTGTTTACAGACCAACAAATCCCACTGCAAGTCTGATAAGTGAGTGATGTTAGATGGGCATTCCAGCCAAAGACTATAACTTTAGATTGTTTATTAAAAAGGAAACTTATCAAGTATCGGTTTAACATTGGTTTAGTTGTCGATGACCTAATAATGCTACTAAACTATTAACATACCTAAACAATCCCAGACCCCATATGTGGGTCTTCTCTAGTGTTCTTCCTGGATGTTGGTGTACTACACAACCCAGTGATGTGCGGTAAATCATGTAACCAAAAAAACACTTACAAACAGGTATGGTTTACTTATGCACGTCAATATCCTTTTGGTTTTAGTCATTTTCCATGGAAATTGTTCGCTATATTCTGATAAGAGATGTAGTTAAACTTTCATAACCTATGACACTTCTTTACGAATGTTCATAAAATATCAACATTATACTAAAATCGCATCTTTAAAACATATAATGAATCATAATCTTTTAATTATAGCCATACCTAATAATGATGAGTGTCTTGACTCTTTTCATTTGAACGACCGTGGTACTGGTCACTGCTTTCAACTATATCAGTTGGCGTGGTAGTTACTACTTTCTTTCGTAATCCAAAACTCTGTGCTTCTCTTGGACTGGAATATCACTCTCTAAAGGACTTCCATGTATGTCAGTTAAAGAGTCTACTTTGTGACTTTCCCCGGTGTTATTTCTCTGGCTCATCATGAATCCGTTTACACTATCATGACAAGAACCCTCTCCTACAACGCAAAAATGTTAAAAATGTCACAATTTAACATTCCAGATATAACAGCGGCCAGCAATGGATTTAAATGAGTGACTACATATGGATTAATACATCCTAATAAGCTAAAATCAGTGAGCACGATCAAAGTGACCACAATTCATTTGCTACATAAACATCGTGAGCTATTTCTACTTCAAATTGCAACAATCAGATAACTACACACCCACTAAATTACGTCAATGTACACAAAGATATGAAATTGAAAGAATATATACCATAGTTGTGTTGCATTTTGAGCAAATATCAGAGAAAGAGGATGTCTACAGTCTTGTATCCATGAAACAGGTGAAGTAAAGGAACCTATCCATTGATTAAATTTAATAGTCTTTAAAAGAGTATTTTGCACTTGCAGGTTACACTTCAAAGTAAGATAATACATTATTGCGTAGTGTTTTCAGTCTAGTAGCTAAACAAATCAAAGGGGGCGTTTGGCATTACGCTTAAAGTCGTTAGCAATCGTATTCTAAATCCTAAATCAGTAGTTATCTCGCCAACAATTGCACAAACAAACTAATATACGGAAATACTTTTTTCCTTACTTTTTACCTTTATGTTGCAGCAAGTTGAGAAACGTTTTTAGTACAGGGCTTTGAGGCAAAGGTGTCTCCAACCTGATGGATATGGTCATAGCCATTGTGGTTGCAGTGTTTCTGTTTCAGAGTTTCATATATTTACCCTTGCCAACACCTAAGCACTAAGCAGTCTTGTCATATACATATAATTATGGGATTGTCATGCTGTAACTTCCATATAGTAAATTCAATATTCAAAGTATCAGTTGTTGCATTTTGTCATATAAATTAGGTGTTATTTGTTCCATATAGTAAATTTAATATTCAAAGTATCAGTTATTTGTTTAGGCCATTTTCGTTTTTCCATTTCTTAAAAAAATTCTAAATGATTTTGTAGCTTTATGTCCATAAGCTCATCTCATACTATTTACCCTCCCTCATGTATCAAATTTTGTTTTCCAAATAAGCAGGTCTCCCCTAGAATGAAACCACATAAACCAAAAAGATTTAGAAAAGCAGGAGACATAATTAACCACAGCAAACAAGGCATGAATAGTGAAATTTTTTACCACTTACAAACATGCGAGGCATGAACCTGCCATAACAGCACACGTACCGCCTGATCCTAGCCCGAAGTTTTTTTTTCTCTAGCACCAGGTCAAACCCATCATATAACCGCCATTGTTTATCTATTTCGTGTCTGGTGCTAGTTATAACCACCTCAGATGCATCAAGACTCGGTTCCTCAGCCTCTATCCTAAGTATTAATTTCCTCTTTAGTTGTTCTTCCTTGCCTCAGAAGTTACTCCAACTTATCAAGTTCAAGTGCGTGACCAGTGAAAAGCATTGGCACATTCAGAGCACCAGATAGGCGAGCCGTTGACTCACCAGCATCAGAATAATGACCATGGATGAAACAAGCCACAAAGGGTGCCCACCACCAACTTGCTCACCCAAAACTTTAGACATTTGCACTATGTCTCCAATTGCACTATCAACAAATTCAGGGATATGAGGCCAAAGAGACTCCAGGGATATATTTGTCTTCTGGACCAAATGGTATACAAATTATGTAAGCACCGCTACTCTCTCCTATCTCCTCTATCATATTTTCATAATTCCGTGTAGATAGCTTTCTTGTTGGTTCGCCGTAACTCCAATCGACATCAGGACAAGCTACTCTCTCTAGTGAGTAAATCAACTCGATAGACACCTGGCATTCAAGTTAAAGCTCTTGCAAGTTCTACAACATACTTAACCTGGAAATGAAGAAAGAACAAATAAGGTGAATTATAAAAAACAACCTAGGAAATAGAATTTCTAAAGATTATAAATTACTTAAAATAAGCAACAAAAGGAATGTAGGGTAGAGCCCATACCTGACCGCCTGTATTAGAATCACGGCCAAGCTCCATATTTTCACCACGTATTATAACCCGTGAAGGCTGTAAGATATTTGAGTATGAGTAACAGAGAATGAACTATATGCTCGAAACATACTAACTATCCCACGCAGTTAGTAATCCAAAACAAACGCACCCTTAGACAAAATTGTAGCAGGATGTAAGAACAAACCTTATCAGTACAAAATACATTTTTCCCCTTATGCTGATTGGACCATGCCTCCATGGCATCGATGGAACTCATTCTGGGAAAACGACCTCTGTGGCTATCACCATGAGTAGATACAACATTCATGGTCTCTCCTTTCTTGCCCTCTGATAAGTCTTATGACATATCAACCACCGCCTCTCTACGACCCTTTTCACGCTCCATACGACATTTGGACGCTCTGTGAGCTTCATCATTCTCAAGCTGATACACAGAATAAGAACATTAACAAAAAGACAGGTGTGAACAATCATTCAGCCTAATTTAATACAGACCATGGCCAACACTTAGAAATGTCCCATACGCCCATGACCCTTTTGCACAGGTAAATTTCATTCAAAACAGACCACTTAACATTTTAACATAGAGTGTTCAAAGTTTTAACCAGCTAGAACAACATATTCCACGCTTAAATCAAGTCTTTTTCTAACTTGGGTGTTTGGGCTTAGGTACTTTTTTAACTTATCTTGTTATTTTCAAGCAGAGATAGTTTTGTGATTACTATTTTTAACTTAGGGGGTGTTTAGGATTGCTTAACTATCCTGCAAGATAAGGGTGTATTAGTTTTTTATAGTCAGTAACTGGAAAAGCCTATAAGCTCCTATCCAGATCAAGATGTCAAAATAGTATTACCGGTGTGCCAAATCCAACAACGTGAAAAAATTGTTTCCATAACAACTGCAATATCCAAAACATAAAAGAAATAACCAAACTACCAAAGGTACAACATTTACTATTCTAAACAAAAGATACCAACCTGCGTACATAGGTAAACTATAGTTTTTGAACTCTTCTTTAATCTCTTTACACCGCTGGTAAAAGTACCTTGAATATAAGCAACTGAAATTCCCTACAATTACAAACAAAATTGATTAGATAGGTATTAACAACATAATTTTTTTTTAAATAAGCAGCAATATCATAAGGACATGCTGATAGATACACTACTGAGTAACTAAGATATCAGGTTAAATTTGTTTATAATAAGCAAAAAATCGTAAATTTGTTGAAATCGCTTCCGTGAAGCCCAATTCATAGACATGTGAAATAAGTGGCGCCATACCATGAGCGTAATCCGCCTATAAAAGTCAACAAATTTAAAATCAGAAGAGATAAAGAAGTTACCATTTGCAATTTCTCAAGAAAAAACTAACCTTAGTACGGAGATGACATGCTTGGAGATGACACGCTTGGAGTTATAAAGCTGCTTTAGAATAGCTTTGTTGCGGCTGCTATGAAATTGCTTATCCATGTAAACTTCTTGTTGCTCATCCCACTTGCCTCCTATCCAGCAGTGCTGATAATCAAAGAGCACCAATTATCAAACCCATAAAATAAAAGCAATTGTAAGATAATTTATACTGGCATACCTTATGTTGATGTGCTGGGACATATCACTTCCTTCTAGGAATCAAAACTTTTGTTATTGTAACATTGTAATCTTGAAAAAAACAACCTAAAACAAAATATAAAAATAGGCCAATCAATAATAAAAAAATGAAACCAATTAAATATCAAATACCTTACAAAGTTTAATTAATCATAGCAAAATTAATAAAAAATAAAATCAACTATACCTTGCATTTTCTGGAAGAAAACAACCTAAAACAAAATATAAAAATAGGTCAATCAATAATAAAAAAACGAAACCAATTAAATATCAAATACCTTACAAAGTTTAATTAATCATAGCAAAATTAATAGAAAAAATGAAATCAACTATACCTTGCATTTTTCAGCTGTGTGAGTTTGTAAAATTTAGGGTTATTACTGATTGATGAAGAATTAGGGTTTTTGTGGATGATCGTTAGATGTGAATGAAGTTTTATGTCTGGTTTTTTTATAGGGTGCGATTAAGCTTTTTTGGGTTCGTAAATTTGTAAGCCCAAAATTTAAGCCCGTGCTGATGTGGATTAGAGCATGATTAGATGACGTGGCAAATCCCTCCTGTTATATATAATGTAAAGATATATATATATATATATATATATATATATATATATATATATATATATATATATATATATATATATATATATATATATATATATATATATATATATTATATATAGGTATAATTATGACTTGAAACCACAGTTTTTAATCCAGTAATATCTTAGTCACATCTTTTAACCAATAAAATTTGAGAATTGGCTAAAAATTCTCATTTGTTGCCTTATTTACGTAATTTTTAGGCGGGCCGCGATTTTTTTAAACACATTTTTTACAAAATCGCGTTTTGAAACCGTGGGTATAAATAGTGGTATATATATATATATATTTATTTTTTTCATTTTTCCCACACAGAGACACACACAGACCACCCATTATTCTCTTATCAACTGGATTTTAATCCTAATCCAAAAACATAATAAAATTATGCAATCTTTCATCTTTGTTAATAAAAACATTAGATCTTTTATCTATGATAACATTTGATGTTTGATCTTTTTTAATAAAAACATCCCTAATCCATTTTTCCCTAGTTAACCGTATTTGATGTTTGATCTTTGTTTTTTATCCACTTTCAGTTGTATTACTTTTAAACCCTAATCCGTCCAGTTTCAATTGTATTACTTTTAAACCCTAATCCATTTTCTTTAATTAATGGAATGTAAACCCTAAAACAAAAATATAAAGATCATTTGATTTTTAATGTTTGTTGTTTGATTCAGATTAATCCATTTTCCCTAATTAATTGGATGTAAACCCTATTCCAAAAAACATAAAATGAATTGATCTTTAATCTTTGTTACTGATATCATAGTGTACTCGATAGTATAATCAACTTGATGATGTTGTCAAACAGTGAATGTTACAGATTGATTTGGCAGATGATTATTGAATTGATGGAAAAGCATTTTATGAAATGATGAGTCTAGGCGATGGCGATAGCAGTTCAATGTTGGCCTGTGTTGGTAGGTGAAACAGGAGAAGGGGCTACAACAACAATTCACAAAAAGAATCCACTTGTAGATGCAATTGAAAAATTCTCTCAGCATCAGTCCATCTTTTTTCTGGTGTAACTGGGCATCTCCCTTGTCTCTGTTGTTTGTCAGGATTGTTGCTCTGCGGTTAGTTTAAAAAATTATGAGCCAAGGTTTAAGTAAATGATATACATATGCCTGTAGATTGAGTGCTTACATGTTAAGTTTTCCGCCTCTTCCGAATTTTAGCACCCTGAAAATGTAAGCATATATCGACTCTGATTTTGAACTTTTTGATTATTATGGTTATTCTAAGGTTGTAATTTTATATTTTTGCTGATAT